>CM046389.1:38705000-39917500 GCA_025413875.1 Rhododendron molle | reverse complement strand
TCCTCAACTTTCACTTCCAAAGATCAAGCCGTGTCCTGAAGTAGAGGGATCTGTGCTAACCTGCTTCATTAAAGCCTTATCTAGTGAAGTTTCTCCTGTTTACAAGGTCGAGTTACAGGCCTTCGACTCTCACACTGAAATGGAGCTTAAAATGGCTTATTGTTACATCTGTGGTCTGGTTCTGGCAGTGGCTTTTGGAAGTGCTTTTTTAGACTCGGTTACTGAAGTTGTAATTGCATTTTGTCCATCACCCATCCAGGAAGTTTTCTTATCTCTAGAATGATTTGAATGTTTAGATGCTTTGCATTCTTGTTTGTCCTCTTGTTTTCAATTGCCAGAGAATAATGTTATTTTGTAGGCTTTGTCTATCTTGATATTCAATTTTCATTCCAGTACTGCATGTCTGGTTGTTGATCCTCATGAATAATCCTGTGCTCTGTGATTTTTGCTGCCCTCGTTGCCAGTCCATGCTTTCATCCTTGCTTGTTTGGCAAGTCAACCTTGCGTATTTTTCTTCTATGAGAGCTAATATTGTAACCTTATAGGTGAAACATTCACTGATGTGGTTGGAAGCCCTTATTATGTGGCCCCAGAAGTCCTGCGGAAACTCTACGGTCCAGAATGTGATGTTTGGAGTGCCGGGGTTATCATTTATATCTTATTGAGTGGGGTCCCACCTTTTTGGGATGGTGAGAACTCCAAGGTTTTCTGCTTTCTTGTTTTAGTATTTTAGAAATCTGAGAATTACATCTCTTTTCCTGTTATGTTACTTGAATCAGAAACGGAGCAAGGAATATTTGAGCAGGTTTTAAAAGGAGAACTTGACTTTGTATCAGAACCGTGGCCTAGTATATCGGATGGTGCAAAAGATCTTGTGAGAAGAATGCTGGTAAGAGACCCTAAAAAGCGGTTGACAGCCCACGAAGTTCTTTGTAAGTGTGCACTTTCCTACAAGTCCTTTTGAGCATCAATTATCTTAATAGAACTATATTTGCTTCTCCATTGCTTTTATGCATTCATGTTAATCTTCACTAAATGGTCTGGCCATGGTTTTTTGAGTTTCTGCCATTCGGTTACTGGTCAAGCTACTGGAATGGAATGAGATAGGATGGGAATATCTGGAGATACTTTTTTTCACGGTTTCACCAAGTACCATTAACAGGCTTTCCCTATGTAGTAGACTTCTTCTGAATGCCCTTATTGTCCAATTCATACTTCCATCTTCAACGAAAACTGTCTCCTCCTACTCCACCTTCTTTAGGATGCAGCCCCTTTGGTCCTCCTTTCACCGACAATCTAATGGTGTTGCCGTATAATAGTAAACAAGAAAATGGGTACATAGGTGTTAGAAAAAGAGAGTATCATGGTATTATTTGTAAAAATTATTGCATAATTTGAAGAGAAAAAGTTCTGTAGGTAAGAACAACATTGTCCATTTTCGACCCCATAAGAGTTTATTCAAGGGAGCAGTGGAAAATGGAGCACCGGAGGTGGTGGTGTGGGGGGTTGTTTGAGCGGTCACTAAAGATGGGAGGCGTTTTTTAGTCTACAAGTTACCTGAGTTAAATGGAGTTGAGTTCCCTTCTTACTTAATCAACATGAATCTACCCTACACATTAATATAGAATATGATCATATTTATACAGCCACCAGTTGAGTGAGGCTAGTGATGCCTTTTGCCCCATCCACCTCCCCTGCATGAGCATAATACCTATTGTAGAGGTAATTGTTATATTGATCAATGGGGTGGTGGAGGTACTGTGGTTCCATGCAATAATGCATCCCCAAAAGCAATATTACGGACCCCACTCAATAGGTTATTGTGTTAACAATATTGCATGGAACCACCTTTTTCTAGTGTTGACAATAGGTTATGGTTATTGTTATGTTGCGAATTTTGAAGAACAATTGCTACAGTGAAGCTACCTATTGTTAACACTAGAAAAAGCAATGGCTTTGTTCATTTTACGTTTAATTTTGTTTTGTTTTTGTTTTCTAATCATTACCCTATTTCTCCAATTATTACTTTCATTTCTCTCTCTATCTCTCTCTCCATTACCTCTCTCTCCAATCATTACTCTATTTCTCTCTCCATCTACTACCAAAACTAAAATACCTAAAGATGGAAACCAAACAAAGGCAATATTATCCTAACTGTGCGTATCCCAATTACTCGAGTGGAAGGATACATGACAGTCCTTGTTCCCCCCTTCTTCCTTAAAGAACTCTGATGAGAAGGAAAAAGAGGGCTTGCGAACTTGAATTTGGAGTTATAATTGGTTTACCAAAAATTTGCCAGGCTGTATTCATCTTATTATAAGGATTGTTTCCCAAACAATCTTAGAAAATATTAGGCTATAAGGAAAGGGCTCAATGAGTTTTACCCCCTTTTACCAACTCTTTTGAGGAAATAGTTTCGTTGAAAGCTTAAGGGTAGGCATCTTTCTCCTTTAACTATTTTCTCAAGTAATTTGGAATACCAACCTTTTTTTTTTCTTTTGTATTAACTTCTCATCAGTAAAATTAATATTTGTGAACAAAAATTTAGGTGAAAATTTTACTTATTGCCGTTATTCACAAAAGAAAAAGAATCATGAAAGAAATAGTTTTGAAGTGAATATTATTCTCTCTCACCCTCTTTCGCCCATAATTAGATAAGGCAATTTCGCCCACAGGCAAAGTTTTTAGAGGCGAAAGCGCAAGGCGAGGCGCTTGACCCTCCATGGGGCGAGGCGTTCGACCCGAGGCAATGAGGCGTAAGCCTTTTGATTTTCTGTTTTTTAAATTAATAAAATAACTTCAAAATACAAAAAAATGCACAGTTCATACAAGATAGATTATACAAAAGGATAGCATAAAGTTGATTATCAGTTAATGACTTATTATTACCTTAACAATTAATAACTAATAAATAATTGAGATATCCTATAACATCACTTTATTAGTTGTTAAACTTTCTATCTTATTAACTTGTCACTTTATTAGCTATTAACAGAGCACATCAGTTCATCACTTAGTAAAGGAAAACAGAGCACAACTGTTAGATGAGAGAGGGGGGGGGGGGGGGGGGGTTTGAATTAGGAAATTACTAAAATTAGATTAGGAAAATTTCTCTCCTAAGGCTTATGCCTCACTTATCGGGGCATAAAAGGCGACTGAGGCGTACGCCTCGGTGTGCTTGAGGAAATTAAGCGACTGCCTTTGTGGTTCACAGCCCAAATTTTCACGCCCTGAGGCGTTTTAGCATTGCCTCACCGCCCCAATACCCCAAGGCGAGCGCAAAAACGCCTTTGAAAACATTGCCCACAGGTACCCAATTCGATCCGCCCCATGGGAGTTTCTCTAAACTTTTCCTATCCGTGGGGCGGTTTTGGTTTTAAAATCGAAATCTTGTAGGCACCCTATTTTGGCTTTGCAAATGTTGAAGCCCTGCCTTAGCAAACCGCAATGATGAAACCTTGTGTGCTTCGATTTTGAAGTACGAAGGTCTGATTGAACTTTGACGAGCCGAGGAAAGTTTAAAATGTTCCATAGGAGTGTGTTAGGAAGCTTGTGAGCATTTCAGTGTGTCTATCTCAGTTGAAGTATTGGCCGCTACTTCTTGTAGTGTCGGTCGCTAGATATGAGTCGATCTCTAGATCATTCATCGGTCGCCAGCTCTTTTGCAAATTGCAGTTGGCCTCTGCTCCAAAACCAGGCTCGGCACTTTTCTCATCTACTGTCCACTAGATCATCTAGCAATTGCCAATTCGTCTAGCAACCTCTGTTCATATAATTCGACAAAACCTTTTGGAATGCAGGTAAGTGGTGTAAAGTGTTTGGATTGGTTCCAACCTCTCTCAATCCGGAGTGTTTGCAGTCATCTATGGATCTGGGACTCTCCTAAACAGAGTTAGGATCTGGTTTAACACTATTTTTCGGATTTATTAAATTTATTTGATAATTCCTATCATTTATCCTTTGAACTTGTTAAGTTACTGGTGTAGTGTGTAATTAGTTTATAATTTATCTCTTGTGTAAATAGATTAGCAGATAAGGGTCTTAGTGTAATTACCCCTTTACTATTGTATAACTTTAACGTAATGAGAAAATAACCCTAATTTTGGTTCTCAATTCAATCGTTCACATGGTATCAGAGCGAGGCCCGTTCCACCCTGCATTTTAAAAGTTCACTATCCACACCCGACGATGACAGACGAGCAAAAAGGGTACACAATGATAGGCCACGTGTGACAGACCTCAGATGCGGCTGCACGTGAGGGGGATGTTAAACATTGCTTGGGGGTGGAATGGGTGATCACTTAATAACATTTGGGGCCTCTTCACTCATTGCCAATTGGCCTTGAGTTGGTTACAAGGTTTCCACAGAACTTTATAAATAAAGCCCTTTTCCATCCCAATTTGAGACGTTCAAAGAGCCCTATAAGTCGAGTAATCACCTCCTATAGTCCCATATACTCTCCGCTCTCCAGTATGCAAACCATTCCAAATTCGTGAGCAAAAACACCCTGAGTGTTACCAACCCTTGAAACCATCTACCGTTCTTTGCTGTTCAATTACTCCTTTTGTGCTTTTAGTCCATAAAAGCTACGAAATCAGGCTCTTTGTGCTATATTGAGCGCTGAGGGATCAAGGTGGGATGATCCTATAGCCCCATGGGCTAACCTTTCGGGTTAGTTTTGAACTTTTGCTTCTGTTTTTGCTAACTCTGTAAACTGGTGTTTCTGGTGTAACGAGGAACAGCGCGTCCAGTAGATGTTGTATATTACATGTGGTGATCGTTTGACCTTAAGTAGCAATCGCCAGATTATGTGTGTTGACCGACAAATCTTCTGTTGATCACAGATTGTTCTGTGCCAGAACCCCCTCTTCTGTGTTTGTTTTTTGTTTAATTCTCCTTCCTGAATCCTCTTTTCATTACTGTCAGTACCCATATCTGTTTAAAGGCTAATTAAAACGTACTTGCAAAGTCATTGAGTCAAATAAGTGAATTAAGAAGTTTTATGTCAAACAACTTGAGGACAACGTCTTGGTTGCGCGGAGAGGGGCGCCTAACAACTTCTTACCGTACCCTTGGTTCCCGAACACAGAATCTTGATTTGGTTTCTTGGTTCCTATAACATGTCTTATTGTATTATCGTAAAGAGTTGGTAAATCTACTTTTTGTAATCCATCTATTGAAAGATTACACTCCAACTGATTCCTCTTGCAGCTCACCCTTGGGTTCAAGTTGAAGGCGTAGCTCCTGATAAACCTCTTGATTCTGCTGTTCTATCTCGTCTGAAGCAATTCTCCGCAATGAACAAACTCAAGAAGATAGCCATCAGAGTAAGAAACTTCTAATTGTTGTGCTGTTGACGTATGAGGTTGCCCAAAGCAGTCCATTTACATAGATTATATGAAAGTTTCTTCACGCTTTGTTGCTGTTCTTTATTTTGTATGTTTCTACTGCTCTCTAGGATGTTAATATTTAGATTTTTGACCAATTATTTGTAACACATGAACAAGAGCTGAAGTTCTCGTCGATGGTTACCTTATGCTGCCCCAGTGGTGTGTAGCCCTTTCATGAATGTGAGAGCTTCGCTCACATGACATGGAATATTGAGTAAATAACTAGAATGCCAGTAAGTTACACTGGCTTTCGCAGTCAAGACTGTTTTCCGTCTCCTTGATATCGAAGGTTTATCTTTTGATGTCAAAGTAACATCATAAAGACAGGATTAAGGAATGGCCCCCATGTGCAAAAAAAGGCCATAATCAAAGAGGTTCTATACACTTCTGCATGTATTTACCACATCATGATATTGGTTGAGGGAGGAAAGGATTGCAGCCCATTGACTCCCAGCTATGCATCCTGTAACAAGACGACTCTCAAGTCTATACAAGGGGATTTCATGACGTCGAAATCGCCGATTCCTTTCCCGCCACATCGAACAAGTGGGATCATTCCCATAAGTTCCTCCTCTTCCCCACCTTGCCCCTCACTGACAATGAAGAACCTCAGTCTCCCAATTGGGATGGCGCAAGCCTGCCTAAACCAAAAGAGAAGTGACGTCAAAAGCTCTCATGCCACTGGACAACGAGCATGCTGATTGAGGCTCAAGAAGAAGTAAATTTAAGGAAGCGGCAATATATGGATATTCGCATAAGCACAGATAGTCAAACACATAGTTGTCGTAGAGTCTTATTTATCTCAGAGTCGAATAAGAATATCGCTGTACAGGGGCCGTAGGGGTTGCCCATGGGTTATTTTATTGGTCAAAATTCCAATAATTTACTTAGTTTACTTACGTTGAATCATATTTGGTATTACATAGATTTAGAAGTCTAAAGAACTTGTAGTTTCCTTTTTCTTGAAAGTCGTAGTTATACTGTAATGGTAGGTTTAGGAAGTCTTGAAGTTTATATAAGCAATGCGTTGCTTCTAATCTGATAGAGTTGAATACTAGGAGAAATTTCAGAGCTTTTGAAGTGCAATCAAACCCTAGGTGTGATGCCTAGACCCTCTTGGAGTGATTCCTAGAGCTTTCTTCTTATGTAGTAGTTACTGTTCATAAACAGCCCTAGTTGCTGTTCATGGGTACTGTTCACAGCACCTAGAATAGCCCTGTTTCGATTCCATTTCTCCTCTTTAGCTATGCCCTAATCCTGATCTGTTGGTTCAATATGAAACCCTAAACCTCCCTTATTGTCCTACATCACATGCAAGTGTGTCACCTTTTTGGCATTCGGCTTGCACATACAATAGTAATGACACCAATAAGAATGATCTCCCTTCTTTGGATCAGACTATCAACAGTGAGAATCTTTTTTTGTGCTTCACTCCTACAGAATGCTTCATTAGACGCAACATGGGTAACCCAAATCACTTTTAAGGGGAATGAGGATTTATTTTACGTATAACGCATGGTGATGCGATTAGGTGGAGCCCAGTCGAATATTAATTACTCCCTCCGTCCCAAATTCTTGGTCCTCTTTCCTTTTTTGGAAGTCTCAAAAGATTGGCTATATCTTCTAATTTATAATGTTTTTTTATAGCAAATATGAATCTTGTTTGATAGATCTCAATTAGTTCTTTTATACGAAGTTTTTAAAATCACCTAAAAGATTATAGATTGTAAGATATAATCAATTGAAAAATGACATGCACTCCCAAAAAGGACCAAGATTTTGGGATAGAGGGAGTACTTTCTAACACGGTGAATTCTTTTTGTTGCTATTGAACTTTTTTATAGCTTTTGGTCAAAATCTCGACAATAGGAATTAGAAAAGGAAAAATTTAACAGACCAAACATGAAAAAAATGTTCAGCCAACAATATGGACCGAATTTTGAAAAAGTTCAAAAATATCCAAATTCCCAATCCTACTCCTCCCTAGGGAAGAGCAATATTCCATGCCTCCATCCCTCCAAAGAAGTCGGGTACCAAAAAAATTCTATTAACGACCACTCGATAAATAGATGGAAAAGAAACTTGCAACTCTTCTCCTCAACTTAAACAATCCTAAAACTCGACCCTCCTGACATCTCCTGTGACCGCACTAGGTCCACCACTATGCCAGAATAACTTGCAAAGCCAACATTCATTCTACTCCTTCCTATTGCCTTTTCAAACGTCTACCCCTTGGGGCCCATATGTTTTATGGGAGTCGCAAGACTAACAGTGAAGGGTGTGGGAGGAGAAAACAAGACCTTCATAGACAAAAGCTATCAGTGCAGCTAATGCCCACAGACTAGAAGCCCCCATTCAGTAGGATGGTCGGCTATGTATGCAATCTCCTCAGGCCAGTCGATCTGAGCAGTAAACCACCCGATCATGCAGTAGGAGACTACCCCGATCGCGATGAGGTCTAAAGGAACCGACTAAGGGCATGCTGACTGCACCCATTGGGAAAACGTGCATGAGAATGTAAGATGCCAAAATCAACCATTCAAAGGGAAGATTGGAGCAGAATCGGAATTCAAGTGTTAACCAAAATTACACCCCACCGATGCCTATTAAGTGAGACTCCATGCAAGGGGTAAAAGGGATTGAAAAACTTTACATATACAAGTTGCACAAAAGGAAATGTCACCAACTCGGCGGGACACATCTTTCTCGGGCTTTATTCTTCTGAAGCTAACTTAGTCATCGTAGCAAATTTCTGGCCAAACACCACCGGTTGGATGTCCCTGACTGGTTGTTGAGATGTGCAGGTGCAAGGTTGAAAGGTATGTGATTCTTTAGTGAACCAAAGCGTTCTCCAACAACACGTGGTGGAAACAGAATTTGGCCCGCCACAGAGTGAAATACAATCCCATTGGATATGTAATCTCATGGGGGTTAACAGGGATCGGATTAGTAACACCACATCCTATGGTACTTTATATCCCAACCTTTGTGGTATTATATTTATGATGGGTGTTTTATCCAGGTTGTAAAAATTCTAAAATACCACTGGATATGTAATCTCCTTCGAAGTCCAATCTGAGGCTAATATCCAGTTGAACAAATGGGCCCATGAGGTATAACAACATCGAAGGAGATCCACTACCCCAAGGTTCACGGTTTTGTACCTTCTTACTCACCCATCTCTTATGGGAATACAGACAATGCCCCATCCACTGGACAGTACTTAAACTCCTCTCCCATGCCGACCCGCACATACTCCTAAGCATCTTCTCCAATCTCTTTTCCAATGATTATGCCAGTGTATCAGCAACATGAAATAGGTAGTCAAGCTCGACAATGTGCTTTTAGGAGAGTGAGTTTCCCTCCCTTTGATAGATATTATCTGATCTATCCTGCCGAAACCTCTTCGCGAGTTGAATCCGAAACTGGCTTAGCCTCATAAGAAGATGCCAATTGTAAGAATAACAAGGGCGGGCACCAACCTTACAACCCAGCACTAAAGCGAGCAAATCAATGTTGTGAACCTTCCCAGCTGGCATAATCTTGACTTACTCGAATTGACTTCAAGGCCTGACACAATAGTAATGTGGTGTCTCTGCTCCACAAAAAAGAATGATATAGTCCTCACATCGCAAATGGTAAATCACTGCCCCAGATCCATCCATGCTGCCCCCATGAATCGCTGAAAAAATTTCCGTTATCTATTGAAACATGAAAAAATCTTCCGCATATAAATGTCTTTGCGTATAGGTATGTCTAGCATATTTATTTATCTTCGGAAAATTTGTTCATGATCTGCCCCAAGTTAGAGAATCAGTTATACTCTTATGTACCCTTAACTCTAGTTTGCATTCTTTCTTCGAGGTCTTTAGGAATGCTGCATCTTGATTTTTCATCGTTGACTCTTTTACTTTTATGTTCTTGTTATTTCTTTCCTCTCCAGCTTGACTAGTTTCTTTGTGCATATGCTTGGTTTCTGTATTTGCATTCCTTACGTTTGGTTTGGTTTGGTTTGGTTTAGTACTTGCTTATCTTTGATCATCCTTTGTAGGTCATTGCTGAGAATTTGTCTGAAGAGGAAATTGCAGGACTGAAAGAAATGTTTAAGATGATAGATACAGATAACAGTGGCCATATCACACTTGAGGAACTGAAAAAAGGTTTGGAAAGAGTGGGTGCAAATCTCAAGGATTCGGAAATTAACAGTTTAATGCAAGCGGTAAATGAAATTGAATTCCACTTTTAAAGCTTTATTGTTGTATAAGCCACACGTTTTCATCTTTGAGCTTCCATTATCAAATAGTCTTTCTTTGTGTTGTTACTAGTGGAATAATCTACCCAATTTTCTTTCTGAGTTTGCATTATGGTGAAAGGTTAGAACCATCTGAGGGGAAGTGTTATATTCCTCTTAGTGTCCATAGCTTTGGAGTCTCTCAGGCACATCAATCATATATGACTAGGTATGAGGATAAAATTTAATTATATTTATTTGTTGTTTGGAACAAACTCAGAATCTAAGACCTCAGTCAAAAGTAATTTTTCACTTTCTACAAGAAGTATGTTAAGCTCCAGGCACTGGAATTTTTATTTTCATGTATACTGTATTGAATAAGGAGTTTGTCAATTCTCTCTTTTGATCTCCCAATGCCTTTTCCTTTATAGTCCTTATGCGATTAAAATGCTTTCTTGTTCCCGTGTATGGAAATAGCTGGATTTCATTTACAGGTCATTATTTAAGCATTGTGATATGGACAGATATACGGCATAGTGACTGATTGACACAAGTCACACGCTTTCCACTTATATATTGGAAATAGGTCAAATGGCTTTTCTGTTTTTCAATTTTTAGTTTGATTTTGCATTTTCCAATTATAGGAGCAAAAGAATCCACTTTTCAATAAAATATGCATGTAAATTGAGCATGCTGTTGTGCGTTCAGTTACTGGTCTACTGTGCTCATGTCCCCCGTGACTAAGCTATGCTAGTGTGCGGTCTTTAAATGCTGGTCGTACTGTGAATATTTATCACAATTTGCGTGTATGTACGTGGCATGCTTGCTGCTTTGTAACTTAAGCACGTAAGTCCATTTTGGTTAGAATATATTAATTGAGTAAATTTTCTTGAATAAAAATGGCAAACAGGATGGATAAAGCATGATTTTATTGGAAATTGGCCTATTTTGTCCTTGTTAAATTGATCTGAACCTCTGGCAATACACTCAGTGCTCCTTTGGCAAGCAAGGCATTTAGTATAACTCAGCTGGCATGAGTTCAGTGTCAATTGATTCAATATCCTAGAGTTACACGTTTCTCATACTACACTAGCATCTAACAAATGTCTCGGGAAGTGTTTAGTGGAACATATAAATCTGTGTTGAATGAAATTGTTTACCCTACTGCTGCCATAGTGTGCCCTAGCTTGTGACAGTGAATCCCTTTTTCATCTCATGATTTTGATGTTTTTGGTTTGGAGAATCTAGGCCGATGTCGATAACAGTGGTACCATAGATTATGGAGAGTTCATGGCTGCAATGCTCCATCTGAACAAAGTCCTGAGAGAGGATCATATGTATGCAGCTTTCTCATATTTTGACAAAGATGGGAGTGGATATATTACACAAGACGAGCTCCAACAGGCCTGTGAGCAGTTTGGTCTGGGAGATGTTCACTTGGAAGAAATTATCCGTGAAGTTGACCAGGATAATGTAAATGGCTACTGCCAAACTCCAGATTCTTTTTGGTTTTTAAGCGGAAATCATATGGACTATTTTCGCAAAAATGATTGTTGTATAATATTTGACATATTCTGGTGTTTTTCCAGGATGGGCGTATTGATTACAATGAATTTGTGGCTATGATGCAAGACACTGGTTTTGGCATGACGATTAGCAGAACAACATAAGCCTTTTGTTTACGAAAGCCTTCAAGCTTGGTTATTACTTGGTACTATCTAATCTTTTTCTTGGTACTCCAACCAATTGGAGGTGCATGCCTTTGTAAAGATCAGTCAGGTTTCAGGGATGGAGAGTGAGTGCTCTATTCCATTTTGGTCTTTGTATATTTTATTTCTTTCTAGTTTTCAGCTGGTTATTTGAATTAGGTCAATTTTCATGCCAGACAGCCTTGTTCATAATAATATTGATAGCTATAGTTGATTATTGTACATTTCCATCTCAAAGAAAATGGTATACCAACAATATTAACATACGGAAATTCCATCCAGAATTATGAGCCATGACATTGGTGAAAATATGAGCCGCATTGTTCAGTGTTATGGTTAGAAACGGAAGGTACCGCAGAAGGCTACATCATCCTGTGTGGATTTCTGTAAAATAATTCTGCTTGTATAGCATTACCCTCATATTATAAGACTTTAGGCTGCCTTAAATGCGTTTTGGTTTCTACTTCGAAGGAGCCTATGAGGTCGAGTTATTGTACAGTTTGTACTTATCTCAAGGATAGGTAGCTAAATATTTGAAACTATTCCCACTTGATTTGGTTTGACAAGATTGGATTGTGAAAACTCTTGTGGTGTCATGTAACTATTGACTTAGTTTTGACAAATTTGATGCATTTTTGTTATTTCGCTCAACTAATGTGGTGCAGGAGTGATTGCCAAAAGGTGAAGGGGAAAAATTCCTAGAGGAAGAGTAAATAGTTAGGCAAATACGGTTGCTCATGGTTCTTAGTTGGGGCTGTCTTCCTTTCATTACCTTGTTTTCTCTTTTCGCCCATCACAGAACTTGTTTGTTCATATGCTTTTGTTAGAGTTAGATGTGAGGTTCCACCACTGAGTCTATCTACATGTAGCTCTATTTTCTTAGGGATATGCTAAGGTGCATAAGTCACTAAGTTTCTACAGTTGTTCTCCTGAGTTTGAGTTTCTGCCTTGTGCTATTGCTTATCATTTTGAGTTCTCTTGTTGCTTCTAGAATGAATTCCCTAACACAGTTGGAGCTTAGTGTTTTTTTTTTTTGGGCAAGGTAGATCTTGCATGGCTTTTCTTATGAACGTTCACAGTCCCTTATTTCCATTCTGTGCATTATTCATGAATGTTTTCAGGGCAATTGAGCATGAATGCAAGAATGCATCTTTCTGTCGGTAGTAAAAGGTGCCAATGATTTGACTTTGGTATCCAGTCGGAGCATCAGATTCTTGTAGCTGTGTTTGAACAAGAATTCATGCATATTCTCATTTCTGCTTGCTCTTTATTTTTTTTCTTGGTATGTGAAGTTTCACTGGTCAATTTGTTTCATCAACCCCACTCTGCACATATTCGTACTGTTGGATTAATAATCTTCTGAAACCAGCCGTCTTGACTATTTATCTCTACTCGGTACCAGATCTTGCGTCTTTTCTTTTTCTTTTTTTAAATTTCTCCATAAGAAGATTACAGGTATTTCAAATACATCAAACAGGATATAAGTTGACAATCATACTAAGCCCAATTGAAAGCCCATTAAGGGAACAACTAAATAAACTGATAACCCCGCATACAGGGAAATAACAATTCGCTACTTCTGCAAGGATTGACATCCACCCCTATGAAAGTGTACAAGGGTGGCCAATTGAGCTAGCCCCAATTGGTTAGATCTTGCATCTTTTGCAGCCCTTTGTTGGTTGGAAATTCTCTGTGCAACAGGTGCGTCAAGGTGATGTGAAGGTCTATCTGGAGCCATACGGTAAAAGCCCACATGCTGGGAGAGAGGCAGTCTTACAACCTTTGGGTTTTACCTGTTACATAACAAATACCACCTCCCATGCTGTGCATTCAACTTTGATTTCGTCGTCTCATTGTCATCATGTGTATATCCTGGGTTTCCTTTGAGGGCATCAATGCAAGAAAATCCTTAATTTGATTGTATGCTGTCTGGTGGAAGGAAAGTGCACATGTACCTTACATGGGGTTCTGTTGAGGGGTTTTATCTTCCCATTCTGTTCAGCTGGTTGGGTTAGGAATCTTAGGATAGATGCGTATTCCTCGGCGATTATGAGGAATGCACGATAGCCTATTAAGCTCTTCAACCGCGCCCCGTTCCAGGGCTGAAATTGTGATCCGAACCATTTATATGGAAGCATCTACCCAAGTGCAGTTATTAATGGGCCATACAGAAAAGAATCCAAAGATACTGGTTTGTTTTTTTGGTATGTGGGAAAGTCAAACAGAAGTGAACATAGGTAAAACAAACTTGAGATAATATAACATCCAAAACATATAGGTAAATGATTTTGGCACTCCACTTTTTTATAATGACACTCCAAAACTTGTCTTTTAGTGTAAAATTACTTGGGGAAAAAAAAAAATCTACCCGTTCATACCATACTCAAACACTATATATTTCACTATTTCAAAAACCATGATCGAGGTTCCTTTCTTTGGGAAAAAAATTGAAGATCATGGATTTTATTTTTTGTTTGAAAATTTTCTTTTTGAGAATAAAATTTTCCAGTGGCACTGTTGGAAAATTTTGACTTTTCGAAAACTTATACTAGATTTTGAATGAGGACTGAAGAGACATGACTTCATGAATGATGTGATCTACCCCTTTTATTCTCTTACAACCAGCCCATCAAACCCATCACCTCTCTCAACCCAGAAAACTTGAAGACATAAAAAATAAAAACCCAAAACACGTTTCAGCAGTCCAGCCCATTTAGAGATTTAGAGACCTAATATTTAAGACCCAAACTCTTCACCAAACCCACCATGCTTCAGCCCAGCCCAGTAACGTATATATTTGAAACATCCCGGTCAGCCCAAAGACCCAAACTTGATATAATATAAGGCATAATTCAAATATTTTGAAAGGAAATTGATTTTGACACTTCAGTTTTTATCACTGATATTCTACTTTGTGTGTTAATCATGTAAGAAAATAAAACTAAAAGTAGAGTGTCATTGACTAAATTTGGAGTGCCAAAATCACCTCCCATTTTGAAAATGCTTCGGCAAGTTCAAAGACCCGTTTTTTTTCCCCCTGAAAGAGTGACTTTTTGTTGTAGCCTGCGAGATTTAGAAAAGAAATGGTTGGTAATTCACAATTTCGAGTGGGGAAGGTGTTCAGCACAACACCCCACATCGATCTTGCGGTACTCATTTATCCTTAAAAACGCAATTGAATGGAGTTGTTTGGAGCAATATGAAAGAGAGACTTTATTCATTTACAACTTTTATTAAGGAGACGGAAAAGAAGAAAAAAGAGACCGATGTATTTTCTTAAGTGGGAGAATGCTCGAAAAAGTCAACCTAGTCCCGGGAGGTCTAAAAAGTACTCGGAAGACGTCTTCAAGTGCGGGATCCGCTCGACAACGTAAAAACAAGTTGTTAGTACAATATTAGAGAAAGTCAAGCTACACCCAAAAAAGTCAACCCCGAGAGGCCAAAAAATTGTCTGGAAGATTTTTTTATCACTTAACAGAGTCGGTCCTGACTTTTCGAGGTTTTAAAGTGAAAATTAAAAATATGATCTTTTTGGTTGTACTATAATAAGTGATAAAAAGTAGAAGGGCCTCTTACAATTCAGAAATTTTTTGAAGGCCTAAAGCGGTCGCAATACTTGTTTTAACTCAGGGCCGATTTTGTCACTGAATCCTCTTATTGACCTTTTTTTTTTTTGTCATTCGTTAATCCTAATGTACACTATCCAATAGGACTTGGGGAGGAGGACAGGGCTTACAGGCATGAGAGTATGTAAGGGAGACCAACTGCACTCCATTTGCAATCCTCTTTTTGACTTAAAAAGTGAGAATTTTGGGACAAAATTGAAAAAAGTTCGAAAAATACTCCTGAACCCGTAAAAGTGGGCCACGTGAGGGTGTAAGTTCGAAAAAGTCGAGCGGGCCAAACAGAGGTCCCGGGAGATCTCGAGTACACTTGCCAAAACGTTTTGAGATGTGAATTTTCTCTCTTTCTCATTCTATGAAACTTAGGGTTTGTGTTTCGCCCAAGCATTTGTGATGAAACTTGGGGCTTCTATTTCATTAAACATTGTGTTTCATTCCTTTCGAGTTTAAATTCCTGCTGAGATTGATAATCAATTGATATTTGATTCCCACTGTGTGCATTCCGATTCGGTTACGTGAATCAACTAAGCTCCCACCTTAAACCTGATGATGAAGCTTGTCCCTATCAGCAAAGCAGCGCCAAAGTACGACAAGGAAACCCTAGAAGTGTAAGAAAATTCCTTTGATCCTTTCAAAACCCTAACGAAAAGCCTAAAAAAACCTCGGCTGTCAAATCGACAACCACTCCTTTGAAACCACGGTCGCGTGTAATCTTCAACAATTGCATCATGGTTTCAAAGGAGCAACCTTCAGATCAAACTAATGGTTGCGGTTTTTCCAAGCTTTCATAAGGGTTTTGCAAGGATCAAATGAGTTTTCTTACACTCTAAGGTTTTCCCTCATTTTCCCTTTCCCATAAATGATGTGTAGAAACTAACCTCCTTGGTTATGCTAGAAGGGACCGAACACCATCCCATCACATCCCGTAATTTAGCTCCCGAACTAAAAGTATCTTTGATAACGACAGACTAGTTAGTCTTGAAAATTGTACGTTGATTTGATTGCTTGGTTAACCTTAAAATTAAGTAGCAATTCCAATGGACGCAATGTTCTAGTTTCGAACGAGGATTCTTGCGGAAGACACGGGCGCCCACACCACTAAATTAGCCATGTCACGTAACAGTACAACACACAATTTAAACCTCAGTTTCTATGCCTTCTTACTAGATAGTAACAACTTTTAATTTCATTAATGAAGATCGCGTGCCTCAAGTAGTAACACCGTAAAATTCAGGCATTCAGCGTCCCAAGTCCTCCAAATACATGGGGATATCCTGATCCTTACTACACTAATGATGGTATGGAGGGTATGGAGGTGGAGGTGCAGCACTACGATCATACAAACCGAAATTCCTCGGCCCTGCGTATGATCCATGTCCACCATAGGATCCACCTGCTTGGGCCCCACCATACGGTCCACCTGCCGGGTCCCCACCGTACGGTCCACCTATCGGGGCCCCACCGTACGACCCACCTATCGGGGCCCCACCGTAAGATCCACCTGTCGGGGCCCCACCATACGGTCCACCTGCCCGGCCCCCAACAGCTCCACCATATCCTGGCCCATAAGAGGCTGGACCTGGACCCTCGTACATGTTGCGGCTGGCATTCTTGTATGGGGTGCGAAATGTGCCAGGTGTCGCCTGAAGTGACCGGGAAGTGGGGGAAGCATTGGAGAATCTCCCCGATTTGGGTGGGAAATAGGGTGGACCACCACCACCACCTCTTCGGCCCCGCTTGTTAGGAGGCTTGCTTGTAGATGTGGGGGCACTCTTCTTTTTGTGTTCCTCCTTGGCCTTCTCCAGCTGCTGAACTCGCTTCCAGAGACTATCAATGGTGGACTTCGATTCAAGCTTGTTGTCTTTCGCACATTTTAGCATAGCTACTGTGGCATTCAACTCTAAGTCGTTCGCCTCTTCCTGTAAACTAAGAGAGCATCAATAAACCAAGAATATACGAGACAGCAAAAGAGTTAATCGTAGCACATTTAGCTGGAATCTTAAGCCTTTCCAGAACTTTTTAAAGCTTTGGCTAATAATTTTGTGCTTTTTCGATTCAATTTGAGTCTTTTCACAAGAGGAATCTGTTTAAATTCCAGCTAAAAGCCTATATTGTCTTTACTAATTTTCTTCTCCAAAATTGGTCCCTTGATCTTTTTTTTTTTTCCCCTCATGTCAGGATGAATCCCCACCTATGTAGCACAGACACGGACACATATGCGGACACGGACACGGATACGAACGGGACATGGCAATTCTAAAAAAATGGGGATACAGACACGGCGGGAACACGCCACGTGTATAAATAAAGAAAAAATAAATATATGTACATATATAAAAAAAATTATGAACCATTGTATATGAATAATTTGACAAATTGAATAAATGTTTTTCAAAGGCATAATTACAATTTAACCCAAATGTTTTGAATAATTTCGTATTAACTCCCAAAAATTTAAAAAATATTACATTTTGACCTCTAGCCGTGTCCCCGGCGTGTCCCCTATCAAAAAATAAATTACGGATCCCCGTGTCCAATACATGGACACGGCGCCCTTTTGGAGTGTCGGCGCTACATAGATCCCCACCAAATAGACCAAAAGCTAAACATTCACAGCCTTAAAAGAATCCAAAAAAGGCGAAACCTAAAACATTCCCAACTCCTGCAAAAATCCATTTGCCACCATGGACCAGAAGAATAAAAAATTACCTTAAAAAAATTTAGACTTGTGGTCTACCCAACAAAGAAAACAGAATAAATGAACGTTCATTGTTGTGTATGAAAATCTGTTTGCTAACAAACAAGGCTAATTGTTTTCAATTTTCACTGAAAAAATAAAGAAGATTCACGTCAACGTACCACTGCATTTTTCCGGCTCTTCGCCAACTCCTCAACGATATCTGAGCAAAAAAGATAATCAATTTTATCATAATACACAATAAAAAAAATTAAAATTCGAACTCCATTTCAGTTGAATTCATACATGAACAACAGTAGGGTTGACACACCCGTCAGCAAAAATAATAAAGTCCGATACCTGTTCTTCGCTAGTTTTCAGTTTAACCTCCAAACCACATTAATGAACATACAAAAGTGAAAAAGATAAGCAATACACTGCCACCAAGATCGCAGATACTGAAGGACAAAGATTGAATCATTTCAGGAAGCTGATAAACTCTGAACCATTTAATCATGGCCATGGGCAAGATCAAGCTATCTTCTGTTTAGGCCAAATTAGAATTGAAGATTGAATGGCCTCATTTTCTACTAGCACTACGAGCCCCGGGATAAAGCTCAATCACGGTGACCTCAACAATATATTGGAACTCAAAACTGAGTTTGGCACATTTTAACCTGACAGACTGTTCCTTAAAGCTGATATTGAACACCAACCATGTCATCTTTGTTTAAAAACACTCAATCAGATTGGATATTTGGATCCCTTTCATTGATAAAACAAGGTTTGGTTCCCTTTTAGCTCTAATGTGGAGTCAAGGACATGTCACTTTTTGAAGTTCCATATATGGCATTGAATGTGATTGTGAAACTAGTGATTCACATAATTGCCTACTTAGGACAATTTGATGTTCAATGTTAGGGATTCAAACTTCATCCAAAAGGCCAGCATGGAAAGGAACATCAGAAGTAGCCTTAAATCGGTATAACCCTGAGCACGTACTAGAACAAAGAATGCCAATATTGCAGTTCTGCTCGTAGAATTTCATAAATATTGACATGCGAAGTGTCCAAATTTGTGCACATCAGCTGTTCTTATTTAAAATATATGTTGACTTGTATAGTTGATAAAGAACAGAATCCGTACGTCGTAGCCAAAAAGAATAAAGTTGTTGACAGTTGACACTGACACTGAAGGAGGAGAAAATCTATGATCATCCCTAACATCAGTTGCATCTCCTAAATTTTTTTTACCACAAGAGAGTAGAGAGATACACGGCCTTCTCTAGCCAAAAACCTAATAGCTTCCTCACAATGGCCTTCTCTACTCAAAAACTCAATAACTTACTCAAAATAGCCTTCGGATAATATGGCAAACTAGTACATTCTACTACTCGCACTTAATAGAAGACACCCATATAGTATGTGACACTAGAAGTTGCCATTGACATACACTTAATGTTTGGCTAAATGAGGCTTCAGATCGACGTCCATAATATTTCAGTAGGATATTCAGCTGCCGCTCTATATCCTCGTTCTACGTTCCCACTTTGAATCCTTCTCTCACAAATTTCGTAACACAATGTTTTCAAAAGACTCTTTCATGCTTGCTTCAGTTTTTGCTCACCTCTCGCATTATATAGCGGAACATCCAAATCTATAGAACAAGGGCATTCCCCAATCTTTTTAGTAAATCTATTCTCCGTTATACTCAAGTTACTAACAATATCTCTATGATAATCTACCATATGTTATCTATTCTTCCAACTTGATTTGGTGCAATGAGATGTGGATTACGAGTTACATCAACTACTCTTTTAGATAAGCCGAATTTGCGGACAGACATATATCGTGGATCCCCTTTTTCAAACAAAATAAGACAACAAGCTTTTTTCTTTATTGCAACCCACTTTATATGGAAAAAACAGAAAAAAGCCACGAGTCAAAATGTGTGAGACCCGGCTGGGGTCGCGCATTAATCGGAACAACTTTTGTTATATCTATAAATTTGATATTGTACTGCGATACGTTCAAAATGAAAGACATATTCTATAGATTAGGACCACTTTTTTTCACAAGTTTGGTCCTCCATTTTATATACTATGTAATATATTTCTCTTTTCGAAAATGTAATGGAAATAATAAGTCAGTGAAAGGAATCCCAATATTTCATTGACCTTCCGGCATTGGGCACGCATTAGCCCCCGTACATGGTCTTACGACTTTGCGGAGACATGTGTTTTTTGGTAAACAGTTGCCCGGGCCTGGTCACTGTGACCTCCTAACAAAGTTCTATGGGGCACCCCTTCTCACAAAGTTACGGGGCTATTTAGCCGAGTTCCTTAGAGAGAGTTGTCTCGCACCCCTAAGTATTCTCTACCTACCCACTTGTGTCGGTTTCGGATACAGGTACCCTTTTGTTGAAGGTTGTTCGAGCTTTTCCTGGGAGTATGGCAAAACAGGTCAAAATCTAATTAAGCTTTCTTATTTCAAACAAATGCTTCAGAAGTCATGATCAAAAGCATCTTTTGCTGCCTTACATCATAATCTATTAAAGATAAGCTTTTGTCGTGACCCCAACGGAATCTTCAAACTCCAACAAATACTTTCAAAAAATTTAGCCACAGTTTGATTTGGTCCTCGATGATAGCTTCTCGCATGTCAAATTTGAAGGAGAGGAAAAACAATTTGAAGGGCGGCTTAATGTTCGAACTCTCGGTTGGAGTAAAAAATACTACCTTGGCCTAATGTCCTAAAATTTGGCGTCTAAAGGTAACTAAGGCTGTGTTCTTATGAACTTAAATTAACTTAAATCTGGAAATTGTCATTCTTTGAATTTTTTCCGCATTTGTTAGTTTTGCACAAAACTTTTGTGAGTTATTGATTCGTCTCGATGAGAGGAATCGGAAAAGTAATTTTTTTTTTACTTTTACCCAAGTATTTTGAGAAATAACCACTTTCTAGGAGTTTGGCGCAAAACTAACAAATGCGAAAAAATTTCAAATAAAGACAAAATTCTCAGATTTAAGTTAAGTTCGTAAAAACGTAGCCTAAGAAATGGAGTAGTGGTTTAATGTTCAAACTATCTGTTAGAGACAACTTAGAGTAACAAAATACTGCCTCAACCTAATGTCCTAAAATTTCGCGTTTGAAGGTTTTCTTGGAAATGCGCTAGTGTTTTATTAAGTGTTCCAACTAAGAAACTCCCATCTCCAGTTTCAACCTTATGTCCTAAAATTTCGTGTTTGAAGATTGTCTTGGAAATGCACTAATTGCTAATTTGCTATAGATCTATCATACAAACTACCAACTACTAATGATTCTATGAACTGTTCAAGATATACGCAATGGCATACCTTTAATTTGGTCAGCCAAACCCAAAGTCCAAGCCAGCTTTGCGAATTGCCCGATCTGCCTATTCGTCGTGTACTGAACCAACAACTTCCTCAAATACTCCTCCCCAACCATCTCCTTCAACCCAAACCCAATCACAATCTGCAAGAACATCCTAGCCTCACCAGACCCAAACCCGCCTCCGGACACATACCCGCCTTTCTCCCGTCCCATCACTCCCTTCCACTTCTCCAAAACCCCGACCGCCCTCTCCTTCATCCCCCTCCCCACACCACCCCCGTCTCCCCCACCGCCAGTCTCCACCACCGCCTGAATCAAAACCCCGCACGCCCACCGCCTATCCGCCAACGCTGCGAGCTTCCCTTCCACCCTCGAATCGACAAACTCCTCCACCGCCTCGAGCACCATCCTCATCCCGTCCACCGCCTCCTCCGCCACCGCCGCGGCGATCTCCTCCCTCAGCGCCGTACCTTCCCACCTGTCCCCCACCGCCTCCTCCTTCTTCGCCAGCACAAACCCTAACAACCCCTTCCAATCCATAACCCTACAGTACTCCCTCACCACCCTCCTCTCTCCTCCGCCCGCCGCGGCCGAGACGGCGGCCTGTTTCCGGCTCTCGATGCGGGCGGCGGCGGCGGCCAGCCTGCCCGCGATGGCATTCTCGCGAGCTTCGAGGGAATTTAGGGTTTCTTCGGTTTGGGAGTCAAGGGATTGGATTTGGGAGTCTAGGGCTTGGGACCTTTGGGACAGGGATTGGTCCAAGGAGGAGAAGTGGTGGGTTAGAGTTTTGTGGAGGTGAGTGACGGTTGCGAGGAGGGATTGGCGGGTGTCGAGGTGGTTGAAGAAGTTTTTGATTCGGTCTGGGTTGATTGCGATGTCTGTGGACATAATTTTGGATCCTTGGGAAAACAGAGGGTTTGGTTGTTTGGTTACCGGGAAACACTGAGAAAATTCAAAACTGGATTGGAAAGGAGATGATGGATTGGATAGGGCTTTTATTACTCCAGTTGAATTCGATTTTGTCAGTGTGGACTGGTGAGAGCAAAATGGGGATGGGGTTTTTACACTTCATAGGGCCTTGGGGCAAATAAATCCCAACTAATGAACTGTTTTTTCGGAATTAAATAGTTATAAAAAGGAGAACATGATTGATATTGAAAAATACTTTCCAAGACACTATTGACGCCAATCTGGTTCGACTCCGCTGATGCCGATGCCTTCCTCGATGCCGTCGATGATCACCTGCCCCTAGGGATGGCAACGGGGCGGATCTGTAATACCCGTCCCGGATATTTCGGTATTTCAATTACTTTTTAATTGAATTTTATGTTTTAGGGGTTAAAAACCATAAACAATAGAACTTAAAGGGCTAAGGTGTATTTTGTTTAAAACAAATTGTGCATGTGTGCCGTGTGTCTAAAAAAAAAGAAAGAAAAGAAACAAACCCATCCTCGAGAACTCCTATTCTACGCTAGAGAGAGAGAGAGAGAGAGAGAGAGAGAGAGTCGCGGTGGAGAAGAAGAAGAAAGAAGGAAAGAAAGGACAAAGTAGAGTTAGGGTTGAATTGAAGACCTTGTTAGGTAATTCATGTTCTTCTCTAATTGAATATATGATTTTGTTGTTCAATTTCATACTTCGCATCTAGTTGGAGCTGAATTGAATCCATGGGAGAGGGTTTTTGAGGTTGGAGTTGAGTTCTATTTCATAAAATTCGTGTATGTTATGATTATGCTTAACTGTGTTAGAAAAGTTGAATCTGTCCTGTTTTTGACGAATTTATTCAAGGTGTCTAGAAATCTTCTAAATTCTTGAAATAAATCATGAACGTTCGTTGTGAATCTATTGCATCGTGTTAAATTTTCTGAAAATAACTCGAAGTATTCTGGCCTACAAAATTCGTGGACTGAACTGATGTCTGGTTTGCGTCTGTGCTGGCAGCACAGACACGTGTTGGAAGAACAGGCATAACTTCTTACTCGGGTATCGGTTTTACGAACCGTTTCTTGATTCAAAAACTAGACTCGTATATCTTTCTGGATATGTATGGGTTGTGTCGTGGTTCTTTCTAGATTATAGCAGTTTTTAAATTAAAGTTCAGGTTTTGGTTATTCTGGAAATCTGGACAGGTTTTAGAGCTAGGTTCTTCATCAGTTTTGTCATGGTTAAATGTACTTACTGACTATGGGTTTGCATGGGTTTTAAACCTTGATAAATTGGTGATGTTTTGGTGTTAGAATCATTGGAAAGTATTGAGTAGGTGATTTTTAATGATCTTTCGATCGCAGAGTGTTCTGTTGAATTTCGTATTGGCTGCATTGACACATCTTGAAAAAAAAGGTATATCTCTTAGCACGTGTATCGGATTTGCGAACCAGTTTTTGATTTAGAAACTAGAGTCGTGTATCTTTCTGAACATTTAGGGTTTGTATCCTAGTTTTCCATAGGCAAAATCAGTTTCGCGTGCGAAGTAGACTGATCTGCAGAATCTATGGTTTTGAGTACAGCTAGTGGTGTAACTTTGAACTAGCATAACTTTGTTATTCGGAACCCAATTGGGACAAACTTTATATCGATTTCGGTGTACTGGAAGTCTACTTTTTAATGGTGGTGGTTTCATGACCCAATTCTGATTCTATAAATTGCTACAGTCATTTAAAGACAGGCTGGTTGCAAATGTGTTATTATTTTGGAGTGTTGTGCGGTGTTTGAGCGTAACGCTTATTTCTGGGACACTTTTAGGTATTAACATGGACATGTTTGTATCCGTTAGACATTGTTTGGCTTCTTGTTAGCTTTATAACCTTGTGTCGAGTATTCGTTGAATTCGTAACTAATATGAATCGACTTGTGGCTAGGTAAAGAGCCGGTCATTCGGGAGGTGCTGAAACCTTAGTTTGGCATACTTCAGTAGACACGAAGGTGAGTGTGTTTGATATGGTTATATTCAATAAGGTATTACATGTTGGTGGTTGTATATCATGCTATTTGGGATTTTAGCTAATGATATGTGTTTGTTGGGAGTTGATTGTACCTGCTAAAGGATTGTGGAGTGAGTCACACCATATCGTGGGCCATGCCGTCTAATTAACGATGAATGGGAATGTGGTGTGCGGGACACAATACCTTGGGTACATGGGATGTGGTAGACGTGCCACTGTATGTTGGTGTTTATGCATGTAGTTGTACAATTGAGTACTTATATTGAGTTTTGTGTTGTTTACATTCCAGTGAGATATTCCTTCGGATTCTGTGGTATTTTGTTGAATGTATTCTATATCTCACACACTCTGGTTTTCCTTTTTGGATTGCCAGGTCACAGGTGACTGTAGAGTTGGTCCACTACCGGTCGACGTTTTGGGGATACTTGGTTTAGTATCGAGTGTTGATGTCTATAGTCATGTTGGTTGTAATGGGTCAAACTCTTATTTTTGCTAAACTCATTTTGTGATCAACGTTGTCTAGTACTTTTTGACTTCAAGAGTGTAAATATGTTGGGTTTCGTTTGTGCAAAGCAAGTTTGTAATTATCATAGATACCTTGTTAATATTAATGTTAAGTCTTCCGCTGGGGTTGTTCTCTGTTTCGTATTTGGTTTGTCGTTTAGTTGTTTGTTCTTTTGTGTGGAATGCCACGTGGCCGTGTCGGTTCGAACCCATTTCGGGTGTCGTTCCGGGGCTGGGCGTGACAGGATCGGAGGCGGATATTGCAATATCCGAATCCAAACCCTCCACCCGCCCTCCGAATCCGCTCCGAACTCTGAACGGATTATATTTTTGTCCTCCATCCCCGCGTCGAACGGGGAACGGAGATCCGAATCCGAATTTGGAAAAAAAAAAAAAAGAGATTCAAACTCAATAAAAAAAAACTAACAGATTAAAAATAATAATAATAAAACTAACATGGGGAAAGAGTTGCCGCATTTCTCCATTGCTGGAGGGTTTTTTTTAGAGAGAGAGGGAGGGGGGTTGGGGAGGAGAGAGAGAAGGGGGAGAAGTCATGGGCGAGGGTAGGGAAGACGAGGATTGTGTGAAGTGAAGTCGGTTGGGTAGGAGACTGACTATTGACTAACCCTAAAAGTAAGAGGTATTTTTATAGTCGGATATTTGAAGGTGGATCGGATATCGAATTCGGGGTGGATCAGATATCAGATTCGAGCGCGGATCGGATAGGAGGCAGACTCACCTCTGAATCCGATCCGATCTCTGAATTTTTTTTTAAAATATAAATCCAAATCCGTCCCGATATCCGGAAAATTCGATTGGTTCGGAACGGATAACGAATCGGATACGAACGGATCGGCCGAGATGGCCATCCCTACCAGCCCCTCATCCAGATCTGGACTCCCACCTCCGACGACAAGCCAGTCACCGCCTGGGATCAATTCATTTTTGTTTCTTAAAATCAATTTTCGAAGATTCAAATCTCATCTCCAACATTTTGTGAGAAAATCAGAAACATGGGATTAACACACATCCCTCCAAATCCCCAACCCAGATTTCCAAATCCAGTGGCACGAACACCTAAACCCCATCAAAAAAAACTCCACTTTCTTACATTTCTTGCCCAATTTCTCAAATTTCCTCACCCAAAACAGGGGAAGACCTTGGAGCAAACAAGGGAAGACCTTTCTTCGAAATCCAAAACCTTCCTTCATAAATGATTTTGGAACTGCACACCTAGAGAATACAACAGGATTGTGAGCTTTACGAGTTTTAATGATTTTGTGTCGTTTGCAATGAGATTGAAAATGGACTACATGGACTATTAGTGAAGACCAATTTTTCTTTTAACTTGGATCAATTCATATTTTTTGAGAAAATCTTGTCCCCATTATTTGAGTATAAAAGAGCAAGTCATTAATTATAAAGGACTACGTTAGGTATTAGTAAAGACTAATATTTTTGTTAACATGGTCTAAATTATATTTTCTGAGAGAACCTTGTCCATTCTGAGTATAAACTTTTTGTCTAAAACTAATTTTGGTATATTCTCACTTTTCGTAATTATTTGTTGAGTTTTTCGTTGTAATTTTTTGAGTTAATGCATCTCCTATGGACCCTATCAAAAACGCAATAGCGTGAATGGTTAAAATTTTAGCTACTGAATGTGCATAAAATAGCTCTAATGAGCTAGATAAGTTAGCTCATTAACCTATCACTCAATAACTCACTCTATTGATTTGGCCACCTATTTATACACTCACTAAATTTTGTGGGACCCATTTTAAAACTAAATGATATAGTTCTTGACATTTTCAATCTCCCATTTTACCATTGCTCTATTTTCTTTTCTTTTTATGGTTTTATACAACAAAACTAACTAGTTCATTGCAGGCACCATTGTAATGACCCGACCCAGCTAACCTGCTAATCATTCGCTTAATTTCATGACTCAAAAGGTTAATGTCGGTTATATAGTAGTTGGTCGAAATTACTTGTAAACCATTTCCATTTCTCTTTTTCTGCTGATGTGGGACATCACAACTATCCACTCAATAAATTAATGACAACTAATCACTCCATATTTTTACATAAAACTTCCATTCAACCATCTAATTTTACCTATTCCACTGGAGATGCTCAAGGCCATGTTCTGCTAAGGAAAAGAAGTGCTCATTTTTTGAAGTGGCCACATGTGACAAACCTCAAACACGGCTGCACGTGAGGGGGGATGTTAAGGAAATAGAGTCCCACATTTCTTGAGAGTGAATGGGTGATCACTTAATAACATTTGAGACCCTCCATTCATTGCCAATTTGTTTTGAGATGGATATAAAATTTCTACACTAATCACTCAATAAGTGGGTCCCATTTTTACAAAAATAACTTTCATTTAGCCAACTGTAGACACCTCAATCTGGGTCTCCGAATTAATTTATTTTTGGTTTTTGATTCTCTAATGATGAAGCGGATCAAGAACACCCCGAGAATGTCAAATGGTCGAACTTTGAGTGTTTAACACTCTTTTAACCCTAACCAAACCTAACTAGAACCCTACTGTCGTGCGTTGGTTCAAACCCAGTGTGCGTGAGTCAAAGTGCCAGGTGTTGGTCAAACAGTCAGGTTGGACCATTGCCTAGGGCAGGTTAGCTTTGACTCGCGCCCGCAAGTCCACAACTTTCGCGCGTTGGTCAACCCTTCTCATTGACTGGTGCGCGCAGGTTTTAAACTCACGTGCGCTGATCAGAGCTCTGGTCAAACCACCTTTATTCAACATGCAGTCACCATGATTAGGGATGTATAACACATAAGAAGCTTCCACTTTGCCAGAAAAAGTAGTCTCCGGATCAGACATGTCACTATCCCCCTTTAACTTCCTTACCCCTCTCATCCAATGAGAGGAAGGCTTAGGGGGCAAGTAAACTAGCCATTTAATGGTTAGTTGAAATCCTTTCTCTCCCCTCTCCTTCAATATATATCCCGCTTTGCCTAACTTCAAAAGGGTTAGAACTTTTGGTTTAAAAGAAAACAAACTTTGATGATCACTTTGTTATCGAAAGAGCAAGACAACACTTGTTCTTCATCAACCAACACATCCATCAAGCGCCTCCATTCAACCCTTCAAACTTAAACTCAATCACTTTACAAACTCAAAAATCAAAGGTATAAACACCTATTGCATTTTGTTCTAATCCTTGAGGGGGGCTGACAGGGCCAAATCTGGTAATCAGTATCACTTTCAAAAATCGTGTTACATGGGGCCAGCGCGTGCACCACCAAATCTTGCATAGGGACTGAGAATCCTGTTATTTTGTGCTTTTATTTATATATACATCACTGCAGGTATGTTAATAACCAGTTTATTACTTTTCTATGTTAAAAACTGCTAGCTGCATTTCAATATGCATTCTGTTTCAATGGAATACCATTGGGGTCTTTTTGGATATGTTTTAGAACCCAGGACATGCAAAACCAAACACCGGTAGGATTGCTCAAACTTGCGAGTGACAGTGGTATACGTGCACGCGCTGGTTCATCGTTGACCAGTGAGTGGCCTTTGCATGGATAACTTGGCTCTATGCCTCCTTTTTATCCCCACACTGTTTACGGGGTGTTTAATTCTTTTAGTAGCTTCCAAGCCCATTTGATCATCTGTAACTGTATACCACTCTGTTATTTGACTGCGTGGTTTGTCCTAGGTATGCACTGGTCCTTCTAGAGCCCAGAGGGATGAAAGTAAAAGCTGTGGGTTTTAAACCTATTGGCGCACAGAAGTTTAGATGTAGCGTGAGCAGGTTTGATCTGCATGCAGTGACTTGATCAGTGCATGCTGGTTTCTTCCTGTGCACATCACTCCAAAACAGTGGCCTCCAATCTGTTTAAATCCCATAAGAGTTTGCTTGTCACGCCCTCGATTTTCAACATAATTAGATTATTCATTTCAATTAAAGATCCTCATATAACGTTAATATTACCAAAAGAGTTCCCACCTGTTTAACTTACAAATAAGTCCCTAGGCTTAGATATTTACAACTCTGGCACCATGGCCTAAATTAGTTTAGATACAAGTACGAAAACGTTTAGAATATTACAAATTTTGATCAAAAAAGAATTCAAGAGTAATTAGTTACAAGACCATCTTTAACAAAATGAGATCTTTACAAAGATGATGAAATAACTAATGAGGTTAACTTCCAAAAGTCTTTCACTGTCAAGCACACGATGCATGCAATCTATCGCCCGGCGTTTGAACCTGAAAAGAAAGATTATGTTGAGCTACACTAGCCCAGTAGGAAGATCATTACCAATCTTATATGCAAATATGATGACAAGGACAAGAGAAGAAAAAACGAGAGGATATAGCTCAACAAAAATACATTCGACTCAAGGATGTGCCAAACATTCAAGACGGTCGTTCTATGATATGCTATAATCACATTATGCCATATGGTTCACAATACTCAAGCAAGTAACAACTTTGACACAACTCGTTATCCCATATCTCCAACATCTGCATTTTCACCCCTTGCGTTATAGTATAACACTATAAGAGTTACCGCATTAAAGGACTTACGTTCTGGGTCTTGAGAACCCGTACGTCTCCCAGAAATCTTCAATATGAGTCCGAGTTGCTCATTCTCTATTGACTTGCTAAATAGTAAACTTAAGAAACTTTTCGGGTTTTAGGGCCCTATATACCCATAATACGTTCCGGGTACTCGTGACCCCGTACATCCATTTCTCATTCCGGGTCTTAGGGCCCCATACACCCACAATATATTCTGAGTACTCGTGACCCCGTACATTCATTTCACATCTCATCCCACGTATTTCCAAGACCTTAACTTCAAGAACGTAGATAGGAGAAAGATATCGATATTAGGTAGGTTATTCACATATTAATTTGTATTTTTATTTTGTTCAAACTCTTAATCTAGACTCACCACTCGTACTACATGGCATCAATTTGTAAAGTAGTCACATCGTACATTAATAAATACCGTAAGATCACGTTAATCCTTTGAATCTATCACGATACCCTACGTCACGTACCGCACTCACACATGACTCCATGACATACCATCCGCTAGGTTCTAAATGATAGTCTTACTGAACGAGTGCCAAGGGAACCTAGTAAGATCAACAAGACAATGCACGAGAATATGAATCATAATCCTATCCATCGGATCACTAATATCATACTCCAATGAGTGCCAAGAGACAAGATCGAATGAGTTATTAGGACACAAGTAAATATACTCAAGAGTGACTTAAACATGTTCAAATTATATAGGGAGTCATAACACGGAACAAGAACAACCTTAGGAATAGCCACGGATATCGGCAGACTGACACACCTCTAATCAAATGATTATAAATTTCTATATACTCAGAGCATTAAGGTGGTTTTAGTGGTAAATGAAAGCTGACTTCAAGACCTTCGATTCGGTATAAAGTTTGCATGAATCGGATATCGGACGAGAAAGTTATGGCCGTTTGAAGTTGGGCTGAAAACTAGAAAACAAGCAGAATGTCCAAAGAGGGAAGGGGTATCGATTCCCCATGTATGGATATCGATACCACGCAATTCAGAGGTAATTTTCTGCAGTTTTGACAGACTTTCAAAGCACCAAAGGGGAACGATCAAGGCACGATCCTTGCACCAAATCAACATACATCCACATAAAAGAGGTAAAGAAGTTCCTACCTCGCGATGATAGCCAAGATCTACAAGATTTGAGCAAGCCCTAGCCTCCTTGAACTCCAAAGCTTCACTCCAAGCTTGACCCAAGGATTCCCAAGCTCAAGAACGCGAATGGAAGGTCGGAGGGAGGTTTATGCTTGAAAGTTTTGTGGAATGGAGTGGAGTTTTGAGTGAGGAGAGGAGAGAAAGAGATATGGCTTGTTAGAAAGAGAGAGGAGACGGTAGAGAGAGAGAGATGGGGAGATATATAATCTCCTACACACACCCACACCTATATATACTAAATCACACACCAATCACACTCGCACTCCATCCACTTTCAATTCTACCACATTGGCCCCAAATCAACTAAATTCAATAAATCTCTTATTTATTTTCCACTCGAGCATTAATCAAACCTTCAAACTAATTTTGAAAAAAATACGGGTCTCTATATTGCTTTTATCATATTCTAACTGTTTCATTAAAAGCGAGCATGCCATTTTGTCATATCCTGCAAAAGTGCTACAGTTTTAATCTCCTTAAACTGTTCCCCCGCCCTAACTGACTAAAAAATAATTAATGAAATAGAATCGCAAATGCTTTTACAAATGTCCGAGTAGAGACCGATCTCTGAATTGGGCAAGAGAGATGCCTTAAAAACCTTCCCCACTTGTAACCTGGCTCTTGAACCTAAGATGTTATGGTGACGACGGACCAAAAACAAGCCTTTTTCAAATCGAACACGTAGTGTTACGTTTCAAATTTGGTTCTTTGGGTGGCGAACCTTCAAATTCAAGTGGTGACTCTGAATTGAGCGTTTCGTCATGATCTTTCAAAAGGGAGGTGCACCTATCTGTTTTCGCAATTGATTTTTGGGGCGTATGCCCACACCTCTAATTTTACATGTTCCACTAGAGATGCTCAAGGCCCCGTTCCGCTAAGAAAAAGAAGTACTAATTTTTTGAATTAAAGGTAATGTATTGTGATATGAGAGAATGACTTGTCTCGTAAAGAGAAAAATAAGTACTTAAAAAGTGGAATGGGGCCTAATTCGTCTTGACGAGAGAAATCAGAAAAGTACAAATTGTGGGCTGATGTTGAAAAAAGTTCATGTAAAACAACACATTAGACAAAAAAGACAACTTGTCCTTTGATATTTTTTCGTCCGTACTGATTTTTTGTTTTGTTTTTGTCATGATTTTATACTTTTAAGACTTCTCTCGTTGAGATGGATAATTAATCCAAAAATTATGACTCGAATCAAACGAAAATTCAGAAAAGATGAACAAAATACACAAAATAAAAGAGACAAAAACGTTAAGGAGAACGGAGCGGTCCAATTTCCGCGCTTGGAAATCCAACGAAGCCTAAAGGGATCGAAGAAATGATCGAAACAGAAGGAATATGATAAAAAAAACAAAAATAAAAGTAAAGGATCGAAGTAAGGGTCATCATCGGCTTGACCCGCCAAGTCACTATCCAAACCCACCCAAGAAACTGGGTCAAGTGGGCCTTTTCTTTTTTACGGGCCAGGTGGGCGAAACTAGGTACCTAAAATTGAAGTCCAGCTCCAGCTCATGGGTAGCCCACTTGGCAGGCTAGAATTGTAAAGGGATACAGGTTCGATTTTGATTGCTCTATTTTTTGTATGGGGCTAAAATTGTATTGAGCTTATTGAAGCTTTGTTTTAAAATTGAAGCTCTGGTTTTTTTTTTTCCAGCTTATTAACTTATCACAAGACAAAGATTCTTTGAATTGTGTAACTTAAAGGAAACCACCATTCATTTTTTCCTATACCAAAAGATGAAAATAAATAATCCAAATGTTTTGGATTTTGTGTTATTAATGGGCAGAAATGCGGCATGCCATGTGCATGTGTGCTGGATTTTGTGCGATTAATGGGCTATCTGGGTGGACTATCGGGCAGGGCTCGCGGGCGAGCCAAGCTTAAAAATCGAAGCCCAAGCCCGGCCCATGAAGACTTTGGGTGGGCTAGTCTGCCCGTTGGACGGGCTCGGGCCGTACATAAGCCCGACGGGCTGGGCAGATTGCAGGCCGGCAAGCTAAACGATAACCCTTCGATTGAAGCAAAAGGAATAGGGAAAATGACAAGGACGTGTTTTGATAATTAATATCTGTCAATGACATTTCCAGTATTAACAAATGTTCTTAACTTGTCCTCGACGGGTATTAATTATCAAAACACATCTTAGGTCGTCGTTTTCCCAAAGGAATATGATGAAAACAAAAATAAAAGTAAAAGGAATATAATTAAAAATTGCCTAATAGTTTACTCCGGCAGATAAACGCGCAAGAGACAAAAAATTCTCTATTTATTCAGGCAAAACACATTTTATAGAGCATTTTGACAAATATTCTTCTGCAATGTTTTTCTTGTTAAAACTTTATTTTCCGAAGTGGGTGAGGGTATATGTGGTGGTGAATTCGATATTAAAGGCTTGGTTGTCCGTTCCAGTTTGTAGAAAAAGCTTTTTTTGTTTTTTTGGAAAAAGAAGACAATTTCAAGTTTAAAAATTATGTGTTTACGCAAGTAATTTCTCTTCTAATATGGATCTTGTTTGATAGATCTCATTGAAATCTTTTATACGGTGCAAAAAAAAATGAAAAAATTATTTTTTTATTTTCATTATATTTGAATTTAACAATTAAAAAAAAAATTTTAGAAAAAGAAGGTAAACCAGAACGGGAACATCACTTCTCTTTGTGGTCCAACTATAATGCTCCCAAACTGATGCCCCCAATTTGTACTAACATAATCCTCACCTTTGAATTTAAAGGAAAAATTTTCCACCGTTCATTTCTAAATAGGCTAACAGGTAAAACAAGTATCTAAAAAAGCGCAGGCTGTTTGCAAGATCCCTATTGCCATACTGGTCCTAACTTTCGTGTGCCTTAAAGGGCGAAAATTAAAAACGACAGCACTTTTGTTGAACAATTATATAAGGGGTAAAAAAGTAGGAAGGTCCCTTAAAATTCAAATTTTTTTTGAAGACCTAAAGCAGTTGCAATATAAGTTTTAGCTTAAGGTTGACTCTGAGCCTTACAAATAGGGGTGGAACTATGTTGGGGCCAGGGGGCCCCGGCTCTCTGAGCATCTGAATTTTAAAAATTTACTTTAGTATATACATGATTTTGAATAATATTAATAATTATTCGTGTATAACTATTTATAATCTTAATAATTTTGGTTTGATTTGATAAAAAATTGATTATTTTACATTCTCATTTTTTAATTTCTTTCATAAATAAAAATTAAGCACGTGATTATTGAAGTAGCCTAAAGAATCATTGGAAAATGACGGCCAAGGACGTGCTTCGCTAATTAATACCCATCAAGGACATTTTCAGCATTAACAAATGTTCTCAGTATGTCATTAACGGATAGTATTAATTATCGAAATATATCATGGGCTGTCATTTTCCCGAAAATTTGTTTCAATTACATTTCATGATATAGTAAATATACGTTCTGATAAAAAATATGTGTCTATTAAACTGGCCCTTTCAGGATCAAAATCTTGACTCCGCTTACAAAGTCCTCGTGTAAACTTATTTGGCGTCGACAACCACTACCCAGTGTAGTTGGTAAGTCATCTCTCCCCTATGAGGGAGGTCTTGAGTTTGACTCCTGTTGAAGCAATACCTTGGGGTCCCAAGCTATGGATAGCTTCAGGACCCCGTGCTAATCCTAACACCCTGCACTAACCCCCGCTGATGTATGACGATTGAAAAAAAAAAAAAAACTTATTTGGCGTCATACAAGTTCAGGGGAAATACTCGGTGAAGTCAGGATATTCTCAACGCGTGGGCCGTGGGGGCTATTCCGAGATCCGTTATTTAATTTACAAAATAAGCTTTTGAGTTTTATTGGCAAAAAAAAAAAAAATTACTCTGCAACCGATTTCAATTTATTTAAAATATTGACTTTCTCAGTTTGTCTTGATGAGTCCATAAACTTTATCTTTTTTGTAAATTTTGTGACAAATATAAGATTCTATTTGTCTTGAAAAGACATATTACAAAAAAAATCAAATTGAAAAAAATTTCTTCCGACTAAAAAATAAGTTAAAATAGTTGAATCATTTGAGGAGCCAACAACTGCATCATTTGATCGCAAGTGGAGTGGAGTGTAGTTGGTGCCTCCCTTATACTCTCATGCACATGGTCAGAGTTCGAATCCCGTGAGCACCCATTCCCCTCCGAAAATCCCTAGGATATAGTAGATTAGGATTAAAACGAATGGCAAAAAAAAAAAAAAAACTGCATCATTTGATAAATACAACTTGACATGCAGGACATTATTTAGTGGAGTGGCACGAGTCGTATATGATGAAGGAAATGCAGTGCAGTGCTCTCTGGAAAATTGTAGAATGCCCAAATGGAAGCTTAAGTATTCAGCCAAAACGGAACAAACCAAAAGGGAAAAAGGTCGAGTCCAAGACACAGTCTCCAGAAACATGCAAACTTAATCTGGTGAAAAGAGAATTCTTAGCTCTTTCACAAATTTCCTAGGGTAACAGTACTTGTGCCAAAGTGGGTTGCACCAGGCAAGAAATCAGAAGAGAACGTCCCAGTGCAATACCTTGAGCAACATATTTTTACAATTTTACTGACATCCCGGTTAACGATTTGTCAAGATTTTCTGCCACATTTTCCATGTCCACTATACAATTAATTCAGGAGAAAGAAAACATAAAATTCATCAAAGAATACACCAAACTATGCAATGCGATCAAGACATCATCATTCCCCTTGGAGGAAATCATCAATTACCTGATCAACTTGTGAAGCTTGGACTGGCATTGAATATCCGGCCTCCACCATTGGTCTAGCCCATGTGCCTGCTTACAATTCTGAGCGGGGCTCACATTAACAATCAGATGCGCTGAAGGAAGGAGATGCAGTGGCTGATATGCACCTGATATCAAATTCCTTGCAGCAATCCTTTCAATAGCTCCAGCTCCAATCTTCACCATCCACTCCCTGTGTTTAAAATACCCAACATACTCTGTGGAAACAGGATCGGACGGATGAACAAAAAGGTACGGAGTCCACCCCGATAACGCAGCAAACCAGTCATCCATTTGAGGCCTTTGACGTAGAACGTGTTGAGCAACTGCAACTCCAGCTTTCATAACACTCGTCGTGAAGTGAATCCCGCACTTCAATATTTTGGTTTTGGTCGTTAGCTCTACTGGGACGTCTACGAATGGAGGGTTAAAGAGGTAAGTTTCCAAAAGACATCCCATTTTAGCCATGTTCTTTCCAGCTAGCAGTGCTATGGCCGAACCCGAGGAATGTCCGGCTAACCACATGTTTGCGGCTCCGGCTATGGAAACTATGTCATGCAGAGCTTGCATTGCAATCTGAAAGCGGGGGCTCTGTTCGAGCGTATTCCAAATGATCTTGACATCCAACGTGAGGTCCTGTGGCATGGTTTTCCATTTGGTCAATACCGAGGAAGGCAACCACGTATCTTGGAGGGCTTTGGCGCGGATAGGGAGGTGGGGATTTGAACTCGTAAATGGCACCAAAGATGGAGTGATCGGCATTGTCAACCAACATGTTGATTAACTTGAAATTGAAGAAGTCCCCCCAGAGAGGAGCAAGTGCTTGATGCCATGGGCGGTTCTCCAGACGGTCGTGTTCTAGACTGTACACTCCCTGAACCAAGCTAGCAGCAACTGATCTACGGTGGTGTGGGTTATTCCTTCGATAATTTGAAATCGAAAATATCTCTCAAAATCATTTGATTGATGTATGTGTACGTGTAATCATAAAAAACCATAAGGAGAGAAATTATAAATCACCAAACGAAATGCATGCTTGCTAGATAGGGTAGAGCAGACTAAAAGTTGTCAAATCGTGAATCGAATCAAGAATCAAATTGCATATTACCCTTTTTCGAAACGTGACTCAAATCGAATAACGTTTGGTGACCTGAGAATCAAGTTTAGTTAAAAAAAAATTCTAGGATGAATATTTTAATTTTTAAGAAGAATGAGGAAAAAAGGGTTGACAACATCCGAATCAGAATAAATACCAATCTACAAATGATTAACAGATTTTTTTTTTGGGAATAAGCTTTTGCTTTTAGTAAAACCGCATAAGTGGTTTCAAAATAGTCGAATGCAACAATTGTAATAATTTTTGATTCATCCATAGGTCCGTATCGTTTTTGTGTCAATCGTGAATCAAACCATGGATCGTATGATTCACCACTGATTTTGTATAAACCATGATTCACTTATCAATTTGTATTGTTCTAGTGTTGCAATGTTATTTAATTTTTGAAAGAATTGGGGAGGAGCTGGATAGCTTCTTCTTGAATGAGATAATAATGGATGCGGAAGAAACTATGTACCAAAGTGTAGGTGCAGCTGCTGGTCTTACCAATCAACAGCAGTTAGGTATAATGGTCCTGAGTGGTCGAACATTTGGTTTTGGAAGGCCATTAAGCTCCCCTTTTTCTGTCTCCCAGATAACTCACAGATCCAAATCTGTCTAGGTTGTAGCAAAATAAAACAATGTTGCACAATCATTCAACAAAATTATTAAGGGCTGCAACTATTAAGAGCTATTGATCTGCTACTAAAACTCCATTGCGGTGTTGATTCAGGATTGTTTGGCTATTAAAGATTCTTTGCTTTTGTGTGACTTTCAGTTTGTTAAACGTAATTGTAATTGGGCTGCACATTTGTGTGCAAAGAAAGTCCTCTCTAGTGGGATGTCCAACCTGTGGACTACCGCTCTGCTCCCATGGGATTCCGTACTTTCTGATGTTTAGGGTGTTCGCCCCAGAGATCAATAATTTCTTTCCACTTTGACCAAAAAAAAAGCACACAAATCCACCATCCATTTGAGGAAGGGAAAACCATGTCACTAATTAAAATATATATATGGCATCAGATGCATATATAATGCTTTCAACAGTAAATTAATAAACTAGATTTGACAAAAAAAAAAACCCACAATCATAACCACAAACCCAGTCACCACAGGGATGTAGTGCCCCTAAAAGGCACAGTTTTGGGGCTACAAGGCCCTCTTTGGTGGAAACTTGAGCAAAAAATTAAGTGCTCTTATTTTTAATCCATTTGAACTGATGCAAATATATTATTTTTCTTATCATTTTATTTTAAGGTGTCATAATTAATTTTTGACTTTAAGGCTCTCGCTAGTTAGCCCTAAGAGAGTCGTAGAATTAAATATCTCTTAGAGCTAACTAACGAGAGTTATATAGCCAAAAATTAATTATGACCCTTTAAAATAAAATGATAAAAAAATAATATTCGCACCAATTCAAACGGATTGAAAATTAGAGCAATTATTTTTTTAACCATCTTTAGGCAATATATATATATATATATTAAAAAATAGGGTTAAAAAATTAAGTACTCCAATTTTCAATCCATTTGAATCGGTGTGAAGATTTTATTACTTTTTTTTTGGGCCTAAAGGGTCATAATAATTTTTTGGCTCTAGGGCTCTTGTTAGTTAGCCTGAAGAGATATTTGGTTTTACGACTTTCTTAGGGCTAATTAACGAGAGCTCTCGAGTCAAAAATAAATTATGACCAGTTAGGATAAAACAATTAAAAAAATATGATTTTCGCACCAATTCAAACAAATTAAAAATTAGAGCACTTAATTTTTTTGCTTGGCTTTCCACCCAACAAGGTCTTGCAGCTTCTTTTTTTAACCCCTAGCTTGCAGTCCCAAAACTGTGTCGTTTAGGGGCACCACAACCCCGTGGTGACCCCCCGGATCGCAAAAATTTCCTCTAGCCGTGAACCTCAAAAAAATAACCTAACAAATTAACCCACAACGGACGGATCAAGAATTAATTCCAACATTGATTGTGCCAGCTACTATAACACAGGTGCGAACACTTACTGATATTTCACGATTATCGTACAATTCCTTAGTACGATACGTAGGAGGATTTTTTTTAAGTTCTTGGGCGTGTTATCGATCAGCCCCTGGATCAAACACAAATCAAAAGCACATGAAACAACAATAATCAGAGATAAATCACACACAAAAACAAGCATATTCAGATTCAGCAAAGACAATATGTATGTCGAATAGAAAGTGATCCAAACCTGTAAAAGCGCCAATCGATCTGATTGAACTCCTCCGCCATTTTAGCCCGTGCCGAACCAGATTTAAGCATCGAAGGTTATGACTTGTCAACGTAAGTGTGTTTCCAAGAACAAGATAGGAAAAAGCCGAACGACTTCGAAAGTCTTTACTTGATTAATTGTAACAGCTTCAACTTGCAATCACACAGGTAACACTCCGTTCTTACACGCAAAGAAAAGAGGATTCGGAATAAACTTAGTTTTACCGGATATCGATAGGTGCAGGGGCGGAGCCATTAAGAGTCGAGGGGAGGCAAGTGACCCCCCCTGCCTCCCAAATTTTTTTAGGAATTGGTATAATTTTCACCCCATTTTTACTCATTTGACCCCCCTTTAAAATTCATTTTTGCCTCAACCCATATATAAGGGTTTTGTACTTAGGAAAAAGAGGAGTCAAAATAGAATTTCCACCCACAAAAATCCCCAAAACGTGAATAGAGTTTCATTCGGTTCTTGATCTCTACATCCACGGTAGGAAGAGCATTTTCCGCTATAAAGATTGTAAAAAGTAGGCTTCGAAATGTATGTGTGATCAATGGATGCATGATAGTTTGGTTGTGTATGTAGAGAAATATATCTTTGAAACCATTACAAACGAGGCTATCATGCATCGTTTCCAAAGTATGAAAAATCGTCGAGGTCAATTGTGAATCGAAGCTGTATTTTGTTATTAATATATATCTACTTTTTGATTAACTTGTTAATTTGATTGTTCCTTTCAATTAGCAACTAGAAAAAGTGAATTATACATAGTTCAAATTTTCGACCCCACTTATCGAAAATCTTGGCTCCGCCCCTGGATAGGTGTATCAAAATTTAAATTTTATCGTATTAAAAACAGATGGTTTTGAACAGTTTAACTTGATAGGATCAGATCATCCATTTTATAAATTAAAATTCAACTTTTTGATTGCTCTATCGATATTCAATCAAGTTTATTTTTTTGCATGAATATATAATACACTATAAGCCCTACAAGATGAATCGATTTGAATTATAACAATAAACGCATGGTGAAGCTCACATTGGGCGGCGATGGAAAACCCACATTTTCCACCAAACGCGGCAAGAACCTGGGAAAGTGACGACGAACTAGGTTTTCACAGATAAGGACCCTTTGTTTGTTCGTTGGTTAGGGGAAAATAACAACGAAGTCCTTTTCAAAAGGTATCTGTAATAGAGAAAAAAATTATTTCTGGATGAGATGGAAACCATGGGGTTTCCGCCTCTCACAGTGAGCCCAAACGTGCGTTTATTATGGTAATTTAAACCGTTCATCTTGTAGAGCTCATAAAATAAAGTATCCACGCAAAAAATCAACTTTATCGGATATTCATAGGTACATCAAAAATTGAATTTTGGTTTGTAAAACGGATGATCATGCACATTTTAACTTAAAAACTATTGAAAGAATCCAGGCCATCCGTTTTATAAACCAAAATTCAATTTTTGATATCCCTATGAATGTTTGATGAAGCTGTTTTTTTGTGTGGATATACTATTTTGCGAGCTTTACAAGATGAACGGTTCAAATTACCTCAAAAAATGCACGACAGGGCCCACAAATGGTGGTGGCTGAAATCCCACGATTTGCGCCTTATCCAGACATAACTCATTCTCTTTGTAATAAAGGATTCCAATCAGCTCGCGTGTGAAGTTAACAGAATTGTAGGTGGAGTTCCACTAAGCTACAAGGATTTTTCAAGGTTTTGTTTTTATTCAAAAAAAAATTTTTTTATGCGTTCGTTAGTTTTTCACCGAACTTTTATAGATTATTGATTCGTTTCTATGAGAGAAATCGAAAAAGTAATTTTTTTTACTTTAATCCAAATATTTTTAAAAATATCCACTTTGTGGGAATGGCATTATCCCCATCCACTGCATGACATCCCCAATAGCTGCTCCAAGAGAGAAACCTACTTCGCGAGTAAAATTACATTCCAACGGCAACCCATGCAGACGAATCCATAACGAGAAGTGAGACAGGTTAATCCTGGTCCAAAGCCATCTCAGGCCTCCAAAACTCTACCACCAAAAGAGCACCATTAATAGACCAAGGTCCTCGAGCTACCACATGCTCCATATCTGCATCATGAGCAAACTGGAATAGATAAGAATTCCAAAACGCCTCACCACCGTGACACCTTGATCGATATGTTAGAGAGAGATAACCCGGTGCTGCATGGTATATGTGTTAAACTGACGCTTGTCCACCAGTATACCAACGACACATTTGGTTATATCCCTCCTAGGCCTCCTCTAGTTGTCCTCGAGCATCGAAATCATAAGATTACGTAATCTCATGGTCACGTGATTTTGGGGAAATTCTTAACAATATCGAGGTGGGGCCTAGGCAGGCCCCACGCGTATGGGGAGTGATTTCTTTGTGTGGAAACTGGGAAAAGATGGGTGTGAACAAAATTTCCTAATGGCTTTAGAGTATCTCCATCAGCTTAACCAAAACCCAAAATTCCTCAAAATGGCAAGAAAAAGGGGAAAATCCCACACCCAGCAGCCTCAAGGGCCAAGTCGCCATTTAAAAATACGCTAGGGGGCCTCGCCCGGTGAGGCGAGGTTTTTGAGACTCTCTCTCTCTCTCATCTGGATCTCATTCCAGTGCCGCCTGTCTAAGGCTATCAGTTTACCGACGACGAAACGGAGGAAAGTTGTTGGTTTATCGGTGCCAGAGAAACTCCAAAGAGCCAGGGACTTGCTCTCCGATCAGGAGAACAAGTTGTTGACGAAAAGAAGTCACCGGCGATGAAATTGAGGAGTTTGACGAAGGGCAATTTACCTCTAGGTCCAGAAAATAAAAAGTAATTCCCACCAAGTCTCCTCTAATTAACAAAACCCGAAAACCCTATGAAAGTGCCTAATCCCTAGGGCACCCTATAAAAGTGCCTAAACTTCAGGGTACCCTATAAAAATGCCTAAACCCCTAGGGCACCCTATGAAAGTGCCTAAACCGTTAAAACCCTATAATAAGAAAGTGCACCCTAAAACTCCTATGAAAGTGCCTAAACCTAAACCCTAGCGCTCTATGAAAGTGACTAAACCTAAACCCTTAGGTACCTTAAACCCTAGGGTATTCTAAAACCTAAAATCTTAAGGTACCCTAAAACCCTAGGGTACCCTAAAATCCTAAAATCCTAGGGTACCCTAAGATTTTAGAGTACCGAAGGGTACTAGGGTACCCATTAGGGTACCATAAAACCCTAGCATGCCCTAAAACCCCAGGGTGACACTTCCATTAATGGTAAATGTATTTTTGTAAAAGTGGACTTAGTGGTAATTAAGTATTTCATCTATCCTTAATGGGAATTAAGTGTCACTTTTCTGTACTTAGAGGTAATTTTCTCTTCGACGAAAAAGGAAGATGGAACTTGCTCTGTGGTTTGAAGGGAAGAAGGTAGTGGGTTATTTTACACATAGCATAAACAGAGATAGAGGAGGATCGGAGAAGGGAGAGAGGGAGAGAGAGAGAGAGAGAGGAGATTTCTGATCTATTTTTTTCAATAGTTTTGGTTAGGGTGTTAGAGGAGGCTGTTGGGTCCCAAAACGTTTGTACTTCTCCTACTTCGGTGATTTTATTCTCTCTCTCTCTCTCTCTCTCTCTCTCTCTTTCTCTCTCTCTTACTATATTCCCTCTTTGTCTACCTGTTTATTCTTTTTGTTTATAACCATGTCCCACCACTTATTTCGAGAAGGTGGGTGGACTGATAGTAGTGACACAGGGGAAGGATCTGAATTCTCTGAAGAGCGTAGGAGTGTTGTTTACCCGAATACTTTCCAACCTCCTGTACACTTTCAGAGACGACGTAATCTTATGATTTCGATGCTTGAGGACAACTAGAGGAGGCCTAGGAGGGATCTAACCAAATGTGTTGTTGGTAAACTGGTGGACAAGCGTCAGTTTAACACATGTACCATGCAGCACCTGGTTATGTCTCTTTGACATATCGATCAAGGTGTCACGGTTAGGGCTGTAAGTGAGCCGAGCTACTCGCGAGCTCGGCTCGTTAAGGCTCGGCTCGTTTAGTAAACGAGCCGAGCTCGAGTTCGAGTATTCGGCTTGTTTACTAAATGAGCCGAGTGGAGCTCGGCTTGTTCGACAAAAGCTCGGCTCGTTTAGGGAGGCTCGGCTTGATTAAAGAGGCTCGTTTAGTAAATGACTAAACTCGGCTCGTTAAGACTCGAGCCGAGCTCGAGCTCGCGAAGCTTGGCTCGCCTCGTTTACACCCCTAGCCACGGTGGTGGGGTGTTCTGGAATTCTTATCTATTCCAGTTTGCTCATGATGCAGATATGGAGCATGTGGTAGCTCGAGGACCTTGGTCTATTAATGGCGCTCTTTTGGTGGTAGAGTTTTGGAGGCTTGAGATGGCTTTGGACCAGATTAACTTGTCTCATTTCTCGTTATGGGTTTGTCAGCATGGGTTGCCGTTGGAATGTAATTTTGCTCACGAAGCAGGTTTCTCTCTTGGAGCAGCCATTGGGGATGTCATGGTAGTGGATGGGGATAATGCCATTCCCAGAAACATCAGGTTTTTTAGGATAAAAGTGTGGATAGAAACCGAAAACCAGTGGTGAGTGTTTTTATTTCCGTACCCTAGAAGGCAGGATCATGCAGATAGACTACAGTTACGAACGTGTATTTCACGTTTGCAGAAATTGTGGCTTGATAGGGCACACAATGAATCAATGTTGTTTCTCTAGCTTTTGCGGTTGCGTCAGTTGGTATCACGGAACATATAAGGGAGAGGGGAAATAGGCTTAACTGTCCTATCTTTGAATATGTGGACACACCCATGTATACTAATAGGATCCGAGCTTTTGATCATCGCCAGAGAAGAAGTGCCCATGTTCATGGGGTGGTTTTAGGAGCTTCTTCGAGCAGAGCTCACTGGGCTCACTTTCACAACTCAGAAGATGAAAGGTTTTTTAATGATCCCTCTCCTGATCGCAGTCCGATGGGATATGTGGAGCAGATTTAGCGCGACAGGGATAACCACAACCATAATGTTTGTGATGGGCGAGGTCCAATTCCAGAGATTGTTAATTAGACTATTGAGCCTGGAAATGTAGAGGGCCATACTTTTTTTGTTTCACCCGAGGAGCTTAGTATCATCGGAGAAAATGCTCAGGTGATCTGAGACCCATCGAAGCCTCCCAGAAATGCTCAGGTGATTCTAGACCCATTGGAGCCTCCGGCCAATGTTCTTGCCAATGGGTGAATGATAAGGCGGTGGTTGGGGATGATGTCATGGATCAGAGATGGATTGAATGGGATTCTTTACTTCAGGCACATGGCATCAATGCTGGCAGCTAGAAAATCCAATCGCATAATGGGGAATCTGAAGCTGGTGCTAGCAATCCGGCGGGTCATCAAGTGGAATTTAATCTTGATTTGACAGTCATTAATGATTCTGAGGAAGGAAGAATAGTAGGCCATCTCTCTTGGGCCTCTGCTTTAGACACAGGCCTCTTTCTTAGCCCTCCAGGTGGGCCTTTTAGAGGTATGGACCCTAGCCCAGTTGTTATTAGAGAATCCTCTGATAGAAGATTGGGCCTTCCTAGGGCATTTAGTACCTCATCTGGACATTCCTTTGCTAGAAGGCCTGCTAAGTGGGCCACAAGGATAATGAAGCCCAAGTCAGAGATAAAAGGAAAGGAAAAGCCCATGAGGAGTTGTTTTCTTTTGATTCCAACCTTTCCCCTTCACCTAAACGCATACCTTTATCTGATGTCATGGCAAATGGCCCTTCAAGGATAAATAATAAACATGCTCGGGTAGCTGATTTTCAATCGCATTCTAGCCCGGATCGTTACTTCGGTGCTCTAGTGGAGTCCATTCTCTTTTGGCCTAAACCCAGAGGATCAAAGGGTTCTAAGGCAAGATCTAAATGCAAACGGAGATCGAGATGGAATTTTCTACCTAGATGGGTTTGTGAGCAGGAATGGGCTAATGACGGTGTGGTAGTGACCAACTCTTTTGAAGGGTGAGGGGGTATAAGTCGCAGTGGAGCAACATCCGCCGGGGTTGGATCAAAAAGAGTTCGTAAAGAGGGCCAGAGGAGGAGAGGTGCTTTTAAACGAAGAGCTTTATCTTGCTCGGATGAGAATCTTGACTCTATTAGGATGGTCCAAATCCTAAATTAATTAAAAGCTTTACACATGGTTTGTTAGCCTCGTGGAGTCCCGAAGTGCTAGACTGCTAGCTATTGCTTCTTTATGTCGTGTCTTTCCATCTTCTTCTTTGGAACATGTATATGTTATTATTACAAGGGTTGATGGGTGCTTATATAATGGCATGGATGAAGGTGTTCTTCGGTGCAAAGAGAAAGGTGTAAAAACAATGAGTGTGTAAGTGTAAAAATCAAGTCTTGTACTTGGTGTGAGAGTGCGTTCTTGATGAGAGTGAGTGTATAAGGGGTTGGGTTTAGGTTTTCAGACTCGGGTGTTCTCTTATACTAATTCTCTCATAGTGAAAGAATGGTATCCTCTCATTGGAGTAGGCGTGTTTTTACCAAACCACGTAATTTTTGCGTGCCTCTTTCTATTTTATTTTTCATCGTACTTCCAGTGGTTGCGATTGTGGTTGCATTTCGAATCTCGATTTTTGGGTACTTTCGCGTTTAATCCCAACAAGTGGTATCAGAGCCGTCTTGGTTCTTGACAGGTGTTTGAGATTCGGGTTCCGTTACATCCACAATGAAGGCAATGATCAACTCTCAGTTTTCTTATGGGCAACATGCCCGTAGGAAATTCTGTTTTCCCAAAGCAAGGGCCCGAGATCGAGGGAGCGCGAGCGGAGAGGGCAAGCGCTCAAAATATAGAGTTGCCACTCGGGTTTGAAGGTCCGACAACCAAGGAACTGTATTCGAAGCGTCTGCTGCATTATTTGATTTGAAGGCACCAGTCTGTCATAACCATATCTGGGTTCAGGAGCCAGGTTACGAGAGGGGAAGGGTTTTAAGGCACCCTTTCGCCCAATCCGGAGATCAGTCTTTACTTGGGCATTTTGTGAAAATATTGCGATTTTTCTTTTGTTAATCGATTTTTAGCCAATTAGGGTAGAGAACAGTTTAATGGGGATTAAAGCTGTAACAATTTGCAGGATGTGATAGACGGCATGGATGCGAAAGCAGTAAATAGGGTAAAACCAGGTTCTTTTTAGAAGAGCAAACCTAGTGCACTGCCCTTAATTTGACGTGTGCAGGAAGGAACTCACATGCACTGACCAAAGCCACTGCACGCAGTTCCAACCTGCGCGCGCCAATAAATAATACTCGCCCGGGGGTTTGCTTCTCTTACAGACCCTGTTTTTATCCTCCTCTGGGCTCTAAAAGGACCAGTGCTCACCCAGGACAAATCAAGCAGTTATAGTAGTTACACTACACAGTTTAAAGGCTGAAAAGCCATACAATTTAACAAAACACCCCATAAACAGTGTGGGGGCCAAACAGTGACCTAAGGCCAAGTTACCCATGCAAGGCCAGCCACTGGTCAGAGATGGACCTATGCACGCGGGCCTCCCACTGCTGCGCGTAGGTTTTAGCCCTTAAACCAATGCTTGGTTTACATATTCCTAGGTTCTGAGACATATTTAGAAAAGCCTAAGGGTATTCCATAGCAACAGAAATACATATTGAAACTAAGGCTAGTAGTTCTAACAAAGGAAAGCAGTAATCTGGTTTTTAGCATGCTCACAGTGATCTATATACAAAGTAGAACATAAAATTACAAAACACCAATCCCCACGCAGATCCGTGCATGCAGCCATAGAGTGGTGCGTGTGTACTTAGGATCGGCGCATGCTGGTTCTTACTACAACGGTTTTAAAACCTTGCTAGCATTAAGGCTAGGGGATGGTATTGATTACCAGCCTTGACCCTGCCAGCCCCCCCTCAGGGATCAGAATAGAGAGCAGAATAAAGGTGTTATACCTTTGGTTTTTGGGTTTGAAAGGTGCTTGAGCTTTGATGTTTAAGATTGTTTGAGGTGTTTAAGTGTTGGAGGAGGAAGAACAAGCTGTGTTCTTGGGTACCCTTGTATCTCTTTGGTTTGCAAAGAAGAAGGCAAAGTTATGGCCAAAATGTATAACCCTAAATATGTGATTTTTTGTAACCCTTTGAAAGAGAGACAATGAAGGCTACTTATAGGAGGAGTGATGGTAGATATGGAGATGCAACCAGCCAAGCAATGGCTAGTTGGGGTTGCTTGGTGGCTAAGTTTCCACCTTTGGAAAAGGTTGGTGGGAGATATGGGGGATGTACACACCTCTTGTCTGGAAACTGCTTTTCAAGCAAAATAGAAGCTTCTAACTGGCTGTACTCCACTGATAATGACTTCTGCACACTAAATAAAGCAAGTTTGACCAGACGTTGACCAGCGTGCGCGAGTCTGGGACATGCGCGTGCGAGTCAACGCCATAGGTTGACCAGCATGCACCAGTTGTGGACTAGCGCGCGCGAGTCCAAGCCACCCAGAGCTGGTCCATGGTCAAACCTGACCATTTGACCAATACTTGGCATTTTGACTCGCGCGCACTGGGTCTCAACCAACACGTGCTAGTAGGGTTTTGCGGGTTTTGAAAGGCTTTGGCTAAGTTCAAGGGTTCAAAAGGGTATCAAACACTCAAAACTCAAACATTCTATCACTCGGGGTGTTCTTGATCCGTTTCATCACCAGGGAATCAAAAATCGAAAGTAAACTAATCTGAAAGTCTAGATTGGAATGTCTACATTTCTCTTGAGCAGTTTAATGGAAACGATAACTTTACCCTATGGCAAAGGAGGGTGAAGGATATCCTTGTTCAACAAGGGTTGGCTAAGGTGTTTAAGGGAAATGATGCAAAGCCGGCGACGATGAAAGATGATGAATGGGAAGAGTTGGAGTTGAAGTGCGTGAGCACTATTCGGCCTTGTGGGAGAAGTTGGAAAAGCTCTACCTTGCGAAGAGCTTGACCTACAAGTTACATCTGAAGCAACAATTGTACAAGCTAAAGATGGAGGAAGGCAGGAATCTTATGGAGCACATGAACGTATTCAATGGTTATTTGGATCAGCTTTGAAAAATTGACACAAAGATAAAATGTAGAGACCCGGAAATTTTTATTTTTTATTTTATTTATTTATTTTTGAAATGGATATTAAGTGACTTATTGAAAAGAATGTGTTTATTAGTTGGATATTTGAATTGAGGACTAAAGTCATAAGATGGAAACTTGAGGGAGTGTGTGAGTAATATAAAGATATAGGAGTATAAATAGTGGGAGTGAGTAGTAGGAGATTATTTTCATCTCCTTATTTCTCTCTCTCCCTCACGTCTCTCTCCCTCTCTCACTGCCGATCTCTCTCTCTCTCTCTCTTGTTCTCACTCAAAACTCCACTCAATCCCTTAAGAACTTCAAGAATCACCAACCCTCCGGCCTCCTATTCGCGTTCTTGAGCTTGGAAATCCTTGGGTCAAGCTTGAATCGAGGTTTTGAAGTTCAAGGAGGCTAGGGCTTGCTCAAATGTCGTAGATCTTGGTTTTCGTCACGAGGTAGGGACTTCTTTACCTCTTTTATGCGTTTATATGGTGAGAAAATCGAGCATTGATCGTCCCCATTTGTTCATTCGAAAGATGTTCGAAAACTGCCGAAATCGCCTAGGGATCGATCCCCAAGAATGAGGGATCGATCCCTCATTCAAATCTGGAAAAAACTTGGATTTTTCCCTTGGGGATCGATCCCCATTGGAGGAGGGATCGATCCCTCCCTTTTCTGGAAATTCTGCTCACTTTCTGGGTTTCAGCCCAATTTCAAACGGTTATAACTTCTTCGTCGGATGTCCGTTTTATGCAAACTTTATATCAAATCGAAGGTATTGAAGTTAGATTTCATTTGCCACCAAAATCACCCTTGAACTCTTAGTACACAGAAAGTTATGACCATTTGAGTAGAGATGTGTCAGTCTGAAAATGTATGTGGCTATTCCTAAGGTTGTTCTCGTTCCATGTTATGATTCTCTATATGATTAGAACATGTTTAAGTCACTCTCGAGTATGATTACTTGTGTCCCAATGACTCATTCGATCTTGGCTCTTGGCACTCATTAGAGTATAATATTAGTGATCCGATGGATAGGATTATGATTCATGTCCTTGTGCATCGTCTTGTTGATCTTCCTAGGTTTCTATGGCACTCATTCGGTAAGATTCTCATTTATAACCTCGTGGATGGTGTGTCATGGAGTCATTTTTGGGTAAGGTACGTCACGTAGAGTGTCGTGATGAACTCAGAAGATTAACGTGATCTTATGGTATTTAATAGTGTATGACATGACAACTTGACGATTGACACCATGTAGTACGAGGAGTGAGCCGAGACAATGAGTTTGGAAACAAAACTGAAATAAGAGTTAATATGTGAACAACTTACTTAATATCAATTTCTTTCTCCTTTCGACGTTCTTGAAATTGGAGCTATGGAAATACTTGGGATGAAATGTGAAATGGATATACGGGGTCATGATTACCCGTAACGTATTATGGGTATATGGGGCCCTAAAACCCGGAACGTGAAATGGATATACGGGGTCATGAGTACCCGAAACGTATTGTGGGTATATGGGGCCCTAAGACCCGGAAAGTTTCTTAGGTTTTACTATTTGATGAGTCAATGGAGAATGAGCTACCTGGACCCATGTTAGAGATCTCTGGGAGACGTATGGGGTTTTCGAGACCCAGAATATAATTCCTTTAATACGGCAATCCTCGTACTGTTACACTGTAGCGCAAGTGGTGGAAATACAGATGGTGGAAATTGTCGATGGTGAGTCGTGTCGAGATTACTAGAGTTGTCAATGTCTTATGAACTAGTTGGCATGTCTTAAAATGATCGTATTGAACGTTGGCATACTCATGAACCGATTGTTATCCATCGATTGAGCTGCACCTCTTGTCTTCTTCCTTATGCATTTATCATCATATTTATACATAGAACTGGTAAAGATTTTCCTACTGGGCTAGTGTAGCTCAACCTAATCTTTCTTTTCAGGTTCAAATGCCGGGCAATAGATTGCAAGCATCGTGTGCTTGACAATGAAAGACTTTTGGAAGCTGATATCATTGGTTATTTCAATCTTTGTAAAGATCTCATTTTTGTTAAAGATGGTCTTGTGACTAATTACTCATGAGTTATCTTTTAACTAAAGTTTGTAATATTCTAAACGTGTTTGTACTTGTATCTGAACTAATTTGGGCCGTGGTGCCAAAGTTGTCATTATCTAAACTTGGGGACTTATTTGTAAATTGAACAGGTGCGAACTCTTTTGGGTATTTTTAATGTTATGTGAGGATCTTTAGTTGAAATGAATTATATAATTATGTTGAAAATCGATGGCGTGACATAAAAAAGGAAGACAAGGCCCATTTGCTTCTTACTTCCCTTTCGAGTTTCTACGATACTTTGGTGACAACTCTCTTGTATGGGAAAGATACAGTGAGTTTGGAGCCGGTATAATCGGTGTTGGTTTCTCATTTTACTCAGAAAAAATTAAGTTATGAGGGTGGAGAAAATTCGGCACTTGCGGTTCAAAGTGAGAATCAGGGAAGGACATCTGATGGTAGATCTGGAGGAAACAACAGGGCCTGGTCTAGTTCCAGAGGAAAAGGGTGCACAATGTTATAGTTGCAAAGAATTTGGCCATGTGAAGCACGATTGTCCTTTGCGCAAGGACAAAGGGAAGAAATTTTATGATGCTTCGAGTAGTAGTTCTTTGGTGGTAGCGGATGATGGAGATATTCTCACAGTCTTCAAAGGTATAAACAATTCTTCTCTTGATGAGTGGATTTTAGATTCGGGTTGCATTATGCATGTTTGCTCCAAGAAAGAATTTTTTGATACATTTCAAGAAAAAAATGGTGGGTCGCTGTTTTTGGGTGATAGAACTCCATGTGAAATTCACGATATTGGGAATGTAAAGATAAAAATGTTTGATGGAGCGGTTCGTACTTTGGGTGGTGTGGCTTATGTCCCGATGTTATGAAAGAATCTAATCTAATTTCACTTAGCCGGATGGACTCCATTGAGTGCAAGTATTTTGCTGGAGGTGGAGCCATGAAAATCACACGCGGCAGTAAGGTCCTAATGAAAGGAGAGAAGTGCAAAAGGTTGTATCGGTTGATTGACAAAACTGTTTGCTCGACGAAGGTTTGGAAACGGTGTGGACAAGGAAATGGGCACCCAAGGTGTGATTTTTTTTTTTTTTTGTCGCGAAGAGAAAGTCATGTTTCCAAGTTGTTAATATTTGTGAGAATGTAAATCTTGTTGGTGGAGAGGACGGGTCGAGGTCCTACTCTCGTGTCAATTGATGATTATTGACACGGGGCGGCTACACATGTGAATCGGCCGTGTGGTTTGAATCAAATTGCTAGACCTTAATTTGATTCGGGACGTGTAGCTGCCGTTTTTAAGGCTTGGTGGTGGCGCGATGATGCGTGGAATTTTCACCAAGGTGGAGATTTGTTGGGATGGTTCAAATCCCAAATTAATTAAAAGCTTTGCACATGGTTTTGTTAGCCTCGTGGAGTCCCGAAGTGCTAGACTGCTAGCTGTTGCTTCATTATGTTGTGACTTTCCTTCTTCTTCTTTGGAACATGTATAACGTTATTATTATATGGGTCGATGGGTGCTTATATAATGGCATGGATGAAGGTTCTTTTCGGTGCAGAGAGAGGTATAAAAACAGTGTGTGTGCAAGTGTAAAATTCAAGTCTTGTACTTGGCGTGAGAGTGGATTCTTAGTTAGAGTGGGTGTATAAGGGGTTGGGTTTGGGTTTTCAAACTCGGGTGTTCTCTTGTACTAATTCTCTCATAGTGAAAGAACGGGATCCTCTCCGTGGAGTAGGCGTGTTTTTGCCGAACCACGTAATTCTTACGTGTATCTCTCTATTTTATTTTTCATCGTACTTCCATTGGTTGCGATTGCAATTGCGTTTCGAATCTCGATTTTTGGGTGCTTCCGCGTTTAATCCCACAAACTCAAGCTCGGATGGTTGTTCTAGAAAATGGAAATCTTGTGAAGAGGTCTTATTGTGTTCACATTGCATCTTGAGCCCGGCTAAGCGCAAGGAAATAATGGTGGACGGGGTTTCTGTGGAAGAAGATCAGGTTTCTTTACAACCTATTTTCCATTTTCTTTTGGACAGACCTTCTTCTCCTGGGGAGGGTAACCTGTTGGGTACACCCAAGTGTATGTGTGTGAGATGTAGGGGATTATTCCCTTTGACATATATGTGCAGTGTGTGGGTGTGTGTTTTAGTGTGTTTTTGTGGTTGAGGTTTGAGAGAAAAGAGAGGGTTTTGTAGCTATATTGTGTGCTAATATAGTGAAATTTTCCCTACTCTATATTGTGTGTGTTTCTTGCTCAACTATGACTTGATTGTGTATGTGTGCTTCGTTGGTGAGGTCTTGGGTGTGCCCCAACAGTGGTATCAAAGCTTCGGGTTGCCGTAGAAGCACGGTTCGGCCATTGTTGAGCTCAGAAGAGGAGGTTCGGGTTGAAGGTAGTTGGATTCAAGATCTGAGCACAGGGTTGTGTTCGTCTTGAAGAGAGGAGTTCGGTTTGGGGTAGCACATCGCGAGAGGAGCTCGGACGTGACCGAAAAAACGTTTTGAACAACGGTGAATGGCGGTGAGACTGCGAGGTACGTTTTTTGAAAAGCCCGTACTCGTTCTTCCTTGGATTGAAGTTTGGAGCACAGGGGTTTGTTCGTCTCGAGGAGACGATTCTGGATCTGTAAAGATCGTCGCCGGTAGAAGGCGGCGCGTGGCTGTCGGCATTTTTGAATCTGTTTCGCTAGTTCAGAACGTTCCAGATCCGGTTCAAAGGGGTCAGACCGGTGGTCAGACGGTCCGGTCAACGCGGAGTCAAGGGTGCTGGGTCAGCCCGAGACAGTTCAAACGGTACAAACCGGTTCGGTGATTGTTTTCGGCCGATTCGGAGCGATACAGACCGGTTCGTAACCGATTCAGGGCGATTCAGGGGCAGTTTCGCCCGGATCAGTGATCCAGATGAGTATTTTGGCTGGTTCAGACCGGTTCCAGCTTGGTTTCGACGTTTTGGATTTGTTTTCGAGGTCGGTTCGCAGTGATCAGGTTCGGATTTTTCTGGTTTGTGTATTTTCAGCTTGTTTTTACGCGTTCTTTGACCTTTGGATTAGTTTTGGAGTATTGTGGGCTCTTTATTTGTTGAATCTTGCTTATTGAGGATTAAGTGAGATGGCGGATGCGAGTATGAGTAGTATGGTTCAACTGACGTCCTCCAATTACGCGATTTGGAGAGCGAGAATGGTAGATATGTTGTCGTGGAAGGATTTGTATGAGCTGTTGGAGTGTGAAGGGGTAACACCAACGGCGATGAGGACAGAAGATTGGAAAAAGTTGAACCGAAGAGCGTTAGGATTGATTCGGCAATTTATTTCCGAGGAGGTGTTTTATCTTGTATCCGAGGAGACCGATGCTTATAATTTGTGGATGACGTTGGAGGGTATGTATCAACCGAAAACATCCCGAAATAAAGCGTTGTTGATGAGGAGATTAGTGAATTTGAAGTTGCAGAGTGGAAAATCAGTTGCTACGCATTCGAGTGAGTTCCAAAATTTGGTGAATCAACTTAGTAGTGCGGGATTGAAGCTTGATGATGAATTGCAAGCCTTGTTGTTGCTTAGTTCCCTACATGAGGATTGGGATATGCTTGTGATTTCTCTCGGTAACTCGGCACTGGAAGGAAAGGTATCTATGTCAATGGTTAAGGAGGCCTTGTTCATCGAGGAAGCACGACGGAATGAGGGGATGAGAACGAAGTGTGTTGATGATTCGCAAGCTTTGGTTACGAAAGGGGTTAGAGGGAGAACCCAAAAGAAAGGTGGCAATTCACGGTCAAGCTCGTGTTCGAGGGATCGGGGTGAGAATCGGGGTTTGTCTTGCTTTTATTGCAAGAAAGAAGGACACATGATTCGAGATTGTCCAAAGTTAGTTGGTCGAACTTGCTATCATTGCAATAAAGAGGGACATATGATTCAAGATTGTCCTAAGTTGAAGGGCAAATCGAAGGAAGCGGCGGTAGTTCAAGATTCGGATGGGGATCTTATGTTGGTCGAGAAAAAGCCTAAAATTGCGAGAGAAATGGATTGGGTACTTAACACGGGGTGCTCATATCATGTTTGTGGGGATAGGAGAGAGTTTTGTAGTTATGAGACTTTTGATGGTGGTGTTGTTTGGATGGCGAATGGTTCGAGGAGCCGTGTCGTTGGTAAGGGGATAGTGAAGTTTCACTTGCTGGATGGAAGGTTTGTGAGGTTGTCGGATGTTCGACATGTGCCGGGTGTGAAGAAAAATTTGATTTCGCTTGGAGTACTTGATGAGAAAGGGTATACTTTCTCGGCTAGTGAGGGTATTCTTCGGGTTCGGCAAGAGGAGCGTGTGATGCTTTAGGGTAGATTGATTGATGGTCTATACCGGTTTGAGGGTTCCGTTGTAAGAGGGGATATGCGCTTTAGAAGTTCGGTTGGAAGAAAAGTGTGGCGTGTGAAGGCGCAAGCCAATGAGTTCTTGTGTGAAGCGCATTGTTTGTTGAGTTCGGATGGAGCATCGATTGGAGGAGTTTGTGAAGTAGAATTGTGCACAAAGAAAAGGGTTTCTTTTGCACAAGATTTGATTTCTGATGTGTTCATGTTTGCACCCAATGAAGAGGTAGAAGGCTACCAAGTGAGGGGGTGCGGGGCATCCGTTAAGGGGGTGCGAGCTATCGAAGTTTGGGATCGTGAACGCTCCGGTCGGGGAGCGAAGAGATGACCGTCCTCCCACTTGGATGTAGGGGGTGATTGTTGGGTACACCCAAGTGTATGTATGTGAGATGTAGGGGATTATTCCCTTTGATATATATGTGCACTGTGTGGGTGTGTGTTTTAGTGTGTTTTTGTGGTCGCGTGTGAGGTTTGAGAGAAAAGAGAGGGTTTTGTAGCTATATTGTGTGTTAATATAGTAAAAATTTTCCTACTCTATATTGTGTGTGTTTCTTGCACAACTATGGCTTGATTGTGTGTGTGTGTGCTTCGTTGGTGAGGTCTTGGGCGTGCCCAACATAACCTCCGTTTGGAAGCAGGGTATGATCAAAATGTGGTACTTCCTTCTAATGTGGTTCTCACAGTCTCAGATCAGGAGGTTTTGGAGGGCTTATATCAGAATTGTATGAAAGTTGTCGACGCTTCGGACTTGCGTGGGGTTGATCCAAATCAACCCCCGCAGTGATTATGAGGCTGCTGAGGTGGAATTGTCAAGGGATGGGACAGCCTCTGACAATTCGAACAGCTAAGGTACTGTCCCAAGCCCACAGAACCAATCTGATTTTTTTGATGGAGACGAAGGTTAAATGTGGGAAGTTATTGGCTCTTGGGTTGGGGTCGGGGTACAAGTACCGGCGTGGAGTAGATACAATTGGTAGAAGTGAGGGTTTGTGGGTCGCTTGGGATGATTCATGTGCTGTCAAACTCAAATTCAAGAATGAAAGAGATATCTTGCTGGAAATCAAGGATGAGATGAACAAGGAGTGGATCATATTTCTCTTTTATAGGCATATCCTCGGTAGGAGGAACGGGTGCGGACATGGTGATTTTTTGGATAGAGCATTCTGCTCTGAACACTGGAATCTTCTTCACACCAATGCGGTGATTCTAAACCTTCCGATTTAGCGATCAGATCATAGTCCGCTTATTCTAGATACAAATTGGACAGATGATCATAAATCCAGAGTGCGACGTATGGAGGTTTGTTGGCTGCGATCATCATAGGCAAAAGTTATATTGTCAGAAGAGTTTTGTTAAAGCATCCAATTCCAAACTAATTAGCAAAGAGGGGAGAGGCCGACCAGACTCATATACTAATTTTTGGAGGAGATAATTAACTGATGTGCGATAAACTCCAACACTCCCCCGCACGTGCGTGGAGAGGTAAACAAAGGATCTGGAAAGCACGGATCACAATGAAAGAAAGTGCAACTATGGCGCAAACAAAGGGGAAAAACCTTCAAAACTCTAGCTCTGATACCATGTTAGATTTCTTGAAGGGTTCCAACCTAAAACCAATTGGTTATAAGCGGAGTAGCCTCTAAAATATGTATTAACCAAGCTTGGATAGCTTAGATGAGCGATGTGAGACAAGTTTAACAAGCTTGGAATCAACCTTTCGGTGGATCTCGCAGCTCTTTCAGTTAATGAGGAAGCAAGAAGTGGTTTTTCGTCATCTTCGAAATTGGAACAATCTTACTCGGCAGAGTTTGAAACGACAGATTGTGGAGGTTCAATCAAGGCTGGAATCTGCGCGGCTATAGATAGGGGCATCGATTGATACACGGGAGGACATGATTCTAAGAGGAAGTTGGATGATTTGTTGGAAAAGGAAGAAGAATACTGGGCTAGTAGATCTAAGATAAGTTGGCTCAGACTTTTCCGTAACTTTTTGCTGTGCTTCTTCCCTCGTCATTTTTGGGTTAGTTATTTATCTTGATGAAAGGAATCATAAAAGTATAAAATTATGGGCAGACGTTAAAAAAAATTCATGTAAGACAATACTTTAGATGAAAAAGACAACTTTTTGATATATTTTTTCATCTGTGGTGAAGTTTTTTTTGTGCTTTTGGTCATAATTTTACATTTTTTAAACTTCTCTCATCGAGAAAGATAATTAATCCGAAAATATGACTTGAATCAAACGAAAATTCAAAAAAAAAACGAACAAAACACACAAAACGAAATAGACAAAAAAGTTAGGGAGAACGGTAGCGGTCCAACTCCCATGCCTTGGAATCCAACGAAGCCTAAAGGGATCGAAGGAATATGATAAATACATAAATAAAAGTAAAACAAATGTAATTAAGGCTTGGTTTGTCTCGATGTAAAATGTTTTTTCAGAAAATAAACTTCAAAATTTTATTTTTCGGTGTTTGGTTGGCACTTGAAAAAAAAAAAGGAAATCGACAAAAAAGTGTAGAGAGAGAGGAGGGGCTTAAACGGTGGAGAGATATAAGAATATTGGAATTAAACGTGGGTCAGGATTGATAATCGATGAAACTGAGCAGTGATAATTGAAGTAGAAGGCAACAGATTTATTTCGGAAAATAACTTAAGGAAGATTTAAGGGTAAGTCATTTTCATTCAATTAACAGAAAACGTTTTTCTCTACACAACCAAATACCGGAAAATAGGTAAACATTTTACGTCCAAACAAACGGAGCCTAAAGATTGCCTAATAGTGTACTCCCATAGTCCCATATACAAACGTGTAAGAGACAAATGACAAATTCTCTATTTATTCATGCAAAACACATTCATAGAGCATTTTGACAAATATTCTGCTATGTTTTTCTTGTTAAAACTTTATTTTTTAAAGCGGGTAAGGGTATATGCGGTGGTGAATTCGATTAAATGGGATATGAAGACTCGCTTACAGAAAACAGTGATTCAAATCACTTTCCTTTCTGATCCGACTACAATGCTCCCAAGCAGTTTGGGAGCATCACGCTCCCGATTTTGTACGTACTAACATAATCCTCACCATTGAATTTAAAAGAAAAAAATTCCCACCCCTCATTTCTAAATAGGCTAACAGGTAACAAGCACCTAAAAATGTGCAGGCTGTTTGCAAGATTCCTATTAGCCTTACCAAGTCCCTGGGTAAACTATCATGGCTAAATCCTCCTGCTCCTATGTTCCTCCTGAATCCATGTGAACACGGCTTCGGCCAATTCCTACAGCCCCCAAGATACGGTCTGTAAGAGGATCTCCTACCGGTTCAACAAAGGAGCCCTGTTGGCAATAATAACGAGCAGGTTTTGCTTTTTGCCCATCCAAGTCACACGGCAACGGCCTAAGCAAAATACCTCAAGCCACTCCCGCCAGTCACTTGTAGCCAGCCAAGTGAAACACGGCAAATGGTATGGCAGGAATACTTATCATCAAAAATTAATTACGATTCTTTTGAATAAAATGATCATAAAAATATGATCTTCACACCGGTTTAAACGGATTAAAAATTAGAATACTTAATTTTTTTTTAAATTATATATATATATATATATATATATATATATATATATATTGTCTTTAGGGTTTTGTGTCTTCTCTTCATTTGGTTGTACAACTCTCTTAGGGCTCTCATATGAAAACCCTAGAGCCAAAAATTAATTTTGATCCTTTAGGATAAAAATAATAATAATAATAAGATGTTCGGATTGGTTCAAATGGATTGAAAATTGAAGCACTTAATTTTTAACCATACAAATGTTTACTGTTTTTACTTAGAAAAAGAAATGGAAAATTGGGCTCTTTTTTTTTTTTTGGCTCCCTTTTTAACAAATGCTGTCTGCCTTTATTGCTCCCTTTTTAACAAAGTATTTCTTGGTCAAATAAATAAACAATACCTTGTACATTAAAACGTTAGTATGATTAAAGATATTTGACTTTGTTTCAATTTTTTCCTTTTTCTGTAACTCAAAACTTTCATTTATGGTTTTACAAAATAAGCTTCCAAGTTTTATTGGGCAAAAAAAAAAAATTTATTCTGTAAACTTTTTCATTTTATTTAAAATATTGACTTTCTCAATTTGTCTTGTTGAGCCCAAAAACTTTATCTTTTTTGTCAATTTTGTGACAAATATAAGATTCTATTTGTGACAAATTTCTATTTGTCTTGAAAAGACATATTACAAAAAAATCAAACTGTTTCCAACTAAAAAATAAGTTAAAACAGCTGCATCATTTGATCAACTAAATTGCATCATTTGAGGAGCCAATTCATATTCCTCCCCAAGACTCCTAGGATAGAGTAGATTAAGATTAACGAATGAAAACAAAAAAAGAAAGAAAAAACTGCATCATTAATTGATCAAATACCAACTTAACAGGACATTATTTAGTGGAGTGGCACGAGTCGTATATGATGAAGGCAATGCAATGCAGTGCAGCGGTCACTGGAAAATTGTAGAATGCCCAAATGGAAGCTTAAGTACTCACTATTCAGCCACAACGGAACAAACCCAAAAAGAGAGTAAACTTTTCACATCCAAAGGGAAAAAAGGTCGAGTCCAAGACACAGTCTCCAGAAACATGCAAACTTAATTTGGTGAAGATCCTATAAAAGAAATCCTCTGAACCTAGCTAAAATCGAGACGCGCGCACTCTAACGTCGAACTAGCACTGTATGATCTTCTTCACGCGACTTGAAAGCTTCACCTCAAGTCTAGTTAATCTAAGATCAACAGTCTCTTTTATTTGACCAAACTAGTTACTCATTGGATAGAGGCATAGAGCCTTCCTCAACCATGTGTAAACATGTTCTTGGTATCAAATGCTTAAGCATATGACTTAATTGGGTTACAATGTTTTTCGCTGGTAGAAGTCTTGGAAAAAAGTGACGAGATGTGCATACATACAGACACGAAAAAAAATGCTTAGATTTCACGTTCTGGTATGGCGGTTTTTAAGCATAAGATAAAAAAAATGAAGTCCGACAGGGGTATCGATCTGTTAAACCGGCCAGGACATGGAGCAAAATCTAACCTACAAGTTTACAACAAACACCGAATAAATTGTGAAAAAAGAATTCTTAGCTCTATCACAAATTTCCTAGGATAACAGTAATAGTGCCAAAGTGGGTTGCACCTGGCAAGAAATCAGAAGAGAACGTCCCAGTGCAATACGTTGAACAACATATTTTTACAGTTTCACTGACATCCCGGTTAACGATTTGTCAAGATTTTCCGGCATATTTTCCATGTCCACGATACAGTTCAGGACAAAGAAACATAAAGTTCATCAAAGAATACACCAAATTATGCAATGCGCTCAAGACAACATTTCCCTAGGAGGAAAGTATCACGTACAGAAATATCAATCACTGAACTCGTGAAGCTTGAGCTGGCATTGAATATTCGGCTTCCACCATTGTTCTAGCCCATGTGCCTGCTTATAATTCTGAGCGGGGCTCAGAGTAACAATCAGATGCGCCGAAGGAAGGAGATGCAGTGGCTGATATGCACCTGATATCGAATTCCTTGTAGCAATCCTTTCAATAGCTCCAGCTCCAATCTTCACCATCCACTCCCTGTGTTCAAAATACCCAACATACTCTGCAGAAACAGGATTGGACGGATGAACAAAAAGGTACGGAGTCCACCTCGATAACAGAGCAAACCAGTCGTCCATTTGAGGCCTGTCACGTAGAACGTGTTGAGCAACTGCAACTCCAGCTTTCATAACACTGGTCGTGAAGCGAATCCCGCACTTCAATATTTCGGATATTTCGGTTTTGGTCGTCAGCTCTACTGGGACGCCTACGAATGGAGGGTTAAAGAGGTAAGTTTCCAAAAGACATCCCATTTTAGCCATGTTCTTTCCAGCTAGCAGCGCTATGGCCGAACCCGAGGAATGTCCGGCTAACCACGTGTTTGCGGCTCCGGCTATGGAAACTGTGTCATGCACAGCTTGCATAGCAATCCGAAAGCGGGGGCTCTGTTCGAGCGTATTCCGAATGATCTTGACATCCAACGTGAGGTCCTGTGGCATGGTGTCCCATTTTTTCATCGTACCACGGAAGGCAACCACGTATCTTGGAGGGCTTTGGCAACCACGTATCTTGGAGGGCTTTGGCACGGATTATAGCGGTGACCGTAGGGAGGTGGGGATTTGAACTCGTAAATGGCACCAAAGATGGAGTGATCAGCGTTGTCAACCAAACTGCTGATTAACTTGAAATTGAAGAAGTCCCCCCAGAGAGGAGCAAGTGCTTGATGCCATTGGCGTTTCTGCTGGCGGTCGTGTTCTAGACTGGACACTCCCCGAACCAAGCTAGCAGCAACCGATCTACGGTGGTCTGGGTTTTTCCTATGGTAATTTGGAATCGAAAAGGCCTCTCAAAAGAGTCAAAACCATTTGATCGATGTATGTGTACGTGTAATCATAAAAAACGATAAGGAGAGAAATTATAAATCACCAAACGAAATGTATGCTCGCTAGGGTAGAGTAGACTCAAGGTTGTCTAATCATAAATCGAATCAAGAATCAAATTGACCCTTTCTCGAAACGTGACTCGAATCGAATCATTAATACTATGTAGTACATATTCGGTCCAAATTTTAAAAATACAATGAAAAATGTATCTTTGCACCTACATATTTAATAAAGTGAGATTGTAGAATTAAAAACATTAAGTTTATTATTATTTAATGATCACATGGTTAAATATTAGACGTTTAAAGGCTCGTTATACAAGAAAGTTTACCCTTAACACAATAAAAGTTTGTAGCCTAACAGGTAGGAAACTAGCTTATATGGCAACATATCTAGGTTGGTCCGAGACTTTGAGCCCTGCCCTAGTCTATGATTTAGAGGATACAGGAATTAAAAGATTGATTTGTGAAATTATGCATCTATGAAGGATACTATCCTCAACAATATTCACAGCTCCATGTATAACTACCATCTAAATTAAAATTATTTTATATTAAGAATGCTGAGCATATCAGTTGAAAACTCGTTTGGCTTAATAATTCAGTTTGGTTTTTTTGCAGAAAGTCTGTGGACACAAGAAATCTGTGCATAGATCGTGTACAGATTTTTATGTGGGGCCTACTACGGGTCCTACACAAGTGATCCGAGCCTTTCATTATATTTAAAATATTTTTTCAAGAGCTCTTGCGAAAAATCAGCTTAATCCGATACCTAATAGTACTTGATCTAATTGTCTAACTTTTCATTCTCTAAAACCTGAATGAAAAGTTAGATGATTAGATCAAGCAACTATATATATCGGATTGAGCTAATTTTTCGCGTAGGCCCTTGAAAAAAATATTTTAAACATAATTAACGGATTGGATTATTTGTATGAGACCCTTAGTGGGCCCCACAATGCAATCTGTGCACAGATTTGCTGTGCCAGTAGCAAGCTTCGTTTTTTTATTCGTCCTTATTCAATTTTTTTCCCTGCATTTGTTAATTTTGCATCATTTTTTTAGATTATTGGTTCATCTCGATGAGAGAATTTGAAAAAGTAAAAAAATTTAGATCGAAATTTAATTTTTTGGAATAAAGACAAAAAAAAAACCAAAAAAATTGACTTTCTGGCTTATTTTTCGTCTTTATTCACAAATTTTGAGTTCGGAGCAACCTTTTATGCTTTTCTGATTCCTCTCATCGAGACAAATAAATAATCCACAAAATTTGACGCAAAACTAATTAATGCAAAAAAAAAATTTGAATTAAGACGAACGCAACTACCGTAATAAACTTTGATTCACTCATAGATTCGTATTGTTTTTGTGTCAATCGTGAATCAAACCAATGCATGGATCGTACGATTCACCACTGATTTTGCATTAACCATGATTTATTCACCTATCGATTCGTATCGTTATTTGTGTGAATCGCGAATCATGCGATTCTGATAACTTCAACAGGAATAAAATAGATAACTCATGAGTATAAGGTATCTTAGTTGTAAACATTTTTAGAAGATTATTTTAGTTTTTAAGAAGAATGAGGAAAAAAGGGTTAACAACATGCTCCGAATCAGAAAAAATACCAATCAACAAAATTAACAAATTTTGCTGGGGAATAAGGATTTTTGTACTTAAGAGCACATGCACTTATGTTTGCTTTTGTATAAGAAAAATAAGCCAAAATCTCAAAAGTGGTTTCAAAATAGTCGAACGCGACAATCGTAATTAACTTTGATTCACCCATAGATTCGTATCGTTTTTGTGTCAATCATAAATCGAACCATGTATCGTACCACTACAAGAAAATGCACCAAAGGCGACCCGATTGCCGACGCAATGCATTTTTTATCGGCAAACTTTTGCCGATGCAAAACTAGTTCGTGTTGGTAAATGTAGATTTTTTGGCGATGAAAGTAAGTGCATCGGCAATGTTGTCGGCAAAAGTAAGGTTGGCGGAAAATATTCTCCCGCGAAATATTTGCCGACGAAATTTTTTTCTAGCGACAAAATGTGCATCGGCAAAAGTTCAGCATTTTGGCAACGACATTTTTGTGTCGGTGATATGCCCAAGGGGAACTTTTGGCGATAGAATGTGCATTGCCAAAATATAAATCTTTCGGCGATAATATTTTTGTGTTGGCAAAAGTTAAATTTTCACTTTTTGCAAAAATTTAAAGAACACGTGCATTTCTAGTAATTTGCAAAAAGAGAGTTTGAATTATTTTTTTAGGTTCTAAGTTTGTGGACAAAAAAAATTTTGTGGCACACAGAGAGTACATACAATACGAAATGTCCAATAACATCCAATACAAAAAAAGAAAAAAACAACTAATATTAATATCCAAGTGTTTAATAACATTCATTTAAATGTCGAATAACATTCAATAAAAAATACAATATCCAAGTGTTCATAGCAAATCAAAAAATAACTAATATTTAATATGGAAATTTGAAAAAAAAAATCCCAAATCAATTGGGGGCCTTAGCCCCCATAAACCCCATAGTACTTTTGTCTCTGTATATGTATTTGTGTTATTTGTATGTATATACAAGCACTGTTCGGCTAATAAGCCAACTGGCTTTTTTTTTTCTTATTCAAATTTTTTTCGTAATTTTTTACTTTTTAGATTCCTCCCGTCATGAAGATGTAATAATCCCCAAAAAATTAATGAAAAACTAACAAATACGAAAAAAAAAATTTGAATAAGGACAAAAAAAAGTCAGTTGGCTTATTTAGCCGAACGGGGACCACAATATAATTTTATAAATATATATAAAGTACTTATATACACTAATATGAGAGTAATTATATATGTACTGCGTATGTAAGTGATATATAATAAATATTGCAAAATTAGTAATGAAGAGTATGTTGGTGCAGTTGGTAGATAGATCCATGCAACGGAAACTTGAGGTCTACAGTTCGAAACATGGGGCACGCGAAAACATAACAGAAGGGGCGGGGCAGGCGGAAATATAACGGAAGCAGCATGTCTTTTTTTTAAATTGACTTTTGGCGATGCAAAAATCTCATCGGCAAAAGTCTCTTTGATTTTAATACCCCTTTACCGACGCAATACCATTTGCCGACAAGTATTGCCGATGCAAACCCGCATCGCTGAAACTATACTTTTGCCGATGAAGGACAATTCACGTCGGTGAAACCCTTTCCCGATATATCAACGCCGACAGCTTGCCGACACAAGATTTTTCGTCGGGCGTAAATCTTTGCCGACCCATATACACTTTTGGCGATGTACTTCGTCATGTCGCAAAATCCGCATTTTCTTGTAGTGTACGGTTCACCACTGATTTTGTATAAACCGTGATTCATTCACCTATCGATTCGTATTGTTATTTTGCGTGAATCGCGAATCCCGCGGTTCTGATAACTACTAGAGCTAACCATTTTTGGGACTTCCTGTTAGCTTATTGAATGATAATAATGGATGCGGAAGAAGTATATATGTACCAAAATGTAGGTGTAGCTAGCTGGTCTTACCAATCAACGGCGGTCAGATACATTGGTCCTGAGTGGTCGAACATTTGGCTTTCGACGGCCATAATAGCTCTCCCAGCAGATAACTCACAAATAATCCAAATCTGTGGGTTCAAAACTGGATTTGACAAAAAAAAACCCCACAATCATAACCACAAAAACTAGCTAGGGACGGATCAAGATTTAATTCTAACGTTGATTAATGTGCGAGCTACTATAACACGGGTGCAAACACTCAACTGATATTTCACGATTATCGTACAATTATTTCTTAGTACGATACGTACAAGGATGGTTTTAAAGTTCTTGGACGTGTTATCGATCGGCCCTGTGTCAAACACAAACTAAAAGCACATGAAACAGCAGTAATCAGAGATAATCGCACCCAACACAAGCATAATCAGATTTAGCAAAGACAATTAATATAAATGTTGAATAGAAAGTGATCCAAACCTGTACAAGCGCCAATCGATGATCAGATTGAACTCCTCCGCCAATCGATCCGATTGACGAAGCAGAAAAGCATAGAAAGTGATGACTTGTCAACGTAAGCGTTTTTCAAAGAACTAAATAGGAAAATGCCGAACGACTTCAAAAGTCTTTACTTGACTATAACAGAGTCAACTTGCAATTACACGACATTTAACACTCGGTTCTTACGCGCAAAGAAGAGAGGATTCAGAATAAACTTAGCTTCACCGGTCATCGATAGGTGTATCCAAAATTTAAATTTTGCTTTATAAAATGGATGGTCGTGGACAGTTTAACTTGACAGTACCAGACCGTCCATTTTATAAACTAAAATTCAACTTTTGATTGCTATATATATCGATATTCAATTAAGCTGATTTTTTGCGTGCATATATATTATACTATAAGCCCTACAAGATGAACTGGTTTGAATTAAAACAATAAATGTATGGTGAAGTCCACGTTGGGGGGCGATAGAAAACCCACCGTTTCCAACACGCGAGGAAAGAATCGGGGAAAGTGACAACGAAGTCCTACGTTTACACAGATAAGGACCCTTTGTTTGTTTATTTGGTTAGGGGAAAAATCCGGGAAAATGACAACGAAGTCCTTTTCAAAAGGTTTCTGTAATAGAGGAAAAAAATATATCCGGATGAGATGGAAACGATGGGGTTTCCGCCTCTCATTGTGAGCCCAAAAGTGCATTCATTACGGTAATCTAAACCGTTCATCTTGTAGAGCTCATAAAATAGAGTATTCACGCAAAAAACCAACTTTATCGGATATCATAGATATATCAAAAATTGAATTTTGGTTTATAAAACGGATGGTTATGCACATTTTAACTTAGAAAACTATTGAAAGAATCCAAGTCGTCCGTTTTATAAACCAAAATTCAATTTTTGATATACCTATGAATGTCCGATGAAGTTGATTTTTTGAGTGGATATACTATTTTGCAAACTTTACAAGATGAACGGTTCAGATTACCTCAAAAAATACACGACAGGGTCCACAAATGGCGGTGGTAGAAATCTCATGATTTCTGGGATTTCTCCTTATCCGGACATACTTTCTCTCTGTAATAAAGGATTCCAATCAGCTCGTGTGTCAAGTTAACAGAATTGTAGGTAGAGTTCCACTAAGCAACAAGGATTTTTCGAAGGTTTTGTTTTAATTATCTTTTTTTTTTTTTCATTCGTTAATTTTTCATCAAATTTTTATAAATTATTGATTTGTCTTTAATAAAAGAAATTGAAAAAGTAATTTTTTTGCTTTACTCCAAATATATTTTAAAAAATATCCACTTGTTAGAAAAAAAAAATTTTAAAAGGTTGGCTTTTTGATGGAAGGAAGTCACGTGGTTTTGGGGGAATTCTCAACAATATTGAGGTGGGGCCAAGGCAGGCCCCACGCGTATGGGGAGTGATATCTTTGCGAAGATTTTTACCTCTAAGTACATAAAAGTGAAATTTAATTCCCATTAAGAAAAACTTAATTTTTATTAAGGAGAGATGAAATACTTAATTACCACTAGATCCATTTTTACAAAAAAATATATTTACCATTCATGGAAGTGTCACCCTAGGGTATTTTAGGGTACTCTAGGATTTTAGAATTTATGATATCCTAGGGTTTAAGTTTTGGCGCTTTCCTAGAGCCCTAGGATTTAGGTTTAGACACTTTCATAGAGGTTTTAGGGTGCACCTTCATATTATAGGGTTTTAGCGGTTTAAGCACTTTCATAGGGTACCCTAGGGGTTTAGGCATTTTTATAGGATACCTTAGGATTTAGACACTTTCATAGGGTACCTTAGGGTTTAGGCACTTTCAGGATTTAGGATTTTAGGCACTTTCATAGGGTACCCTAGTGTTTAGACACTTTCAGGATTTAAGATTTTAAGCACTTTCATAGGGTTTCAGTGTTTCATTAGTTAGAGAGAGGAGACCTGGTGGAAATTACTTTATATTTTCTGGACGTAGAGGTAAAAAGCCCTCAAGCCGTCCCATATTGTCGATCCCCAACGAAAGAGCGTGTGATTTTGAACAAAAAATAAAATACTTTTGTGCATAATCTTTGAATTTTTTTGACACCAAATTAAAGAACTAATTGAGATCTTTCATTTGGTGCCAAGAAATTTAGAAAATTAAGCACCGAAATACTTTATATTTTGATCCAAAAATTACATGTCTTTTCAAAGAGGATCAACAAAATGAGACGAATGGAGTAATAAGATACTCCTACTACGTAAGAAACACTGCCTTACAAGTTCAAAGCTTTAAATATATGGAGTGAAATTGACATCTCATATCATAATTATTATTTTACTATAATAAGAGATACTACTACTACTACCCGGTACGGAACACCAGAAAATTGACATCTCATAATTACTACTCCTAATAAAATGGCCATTGGGAAATTTTGTACACGTACACCCCCCACCCCCCCCCACCCCCATCTTTTCCCAGTTCCCACACCATTTTCTATAACAAATCAACGTACAAGTTCATTTATAGAATCTTATTCGGTGTATTTTGCAAAACAAATCTCAAGAGATAAAAGTTACACTCTGCATTAATTGGTCGTGCCATCGGCTTATTAACTTTTTTGGTCTCCAACGTATTAATTTCGTCTCATTTTCGTCCACAATTTAAACATTGCTGACATTTGGTTCCCAACATATTAATTTTGTACCAATCAAGTACCCAACTCTAATGCCGTTAGCCATGTCAGTCAAAATGAGGGGTATTTTCGTCATTTCGTCCTCTGCCAAGTTTCTGTCAAAGGAAAAACGTTAAAAAAAAAAAAGGAAGAAGAAAGAGAGAGAAGAAAAGAGCATGTTTTGCGGCGGTAGCAATGGCCGCTGGCTGCTCCCACCGTCCTCCTCCCCTCCTATCTTCTTTCTCTTACCCTATCCTCTTTCCCTCCTCGTCCCCCATTTGTACTGTTGTACTGAGAAACTCGCCACCACACCTCAAAACACACTCCAAAAAAAAAAAAAAAAATTACACGGAGGTGGCCAGGGCTGGAAAAGAATTTTCCACTTGAATCGGCCCTGGTTTTTTTTTTAGTTAAAAAAACCACGGCAGCGGCCATGACTGGAAAAGAATACCCCAGCTTAAGATTATTCCACTTGAATCGAGCCAAAATCGAAAACAAAAACAAAGGCTATGTTCGGTTGCCATTTATTTTTAGTTTTAGTTGCCAAAACCCAAATCGAAAGCATCTTAATTCCATCTCTTCCTTCTTTCCCTATTATTACCGACCTAAAAACCTAACGCAATGCTCCAATCACTTGATCTTCATAAATCCACAATGTTCCCCGATTTCAGAGCTTAATCTCACTCTTTTACTTCTTTTTTTTTTTTTTTGATCCGCACACTCTTTTACTTCTTGATCAATGCAATTCGAATGGAATGAATTAATTAACCAATTGAGTCTAACTCATTTGGCCAGGACTCTTGCATCTCACTTAAGAGGGCTTTTTGTTTCTTTCTTTGTTTCTATCGTATGATGGGTTTATTTCTTGTATTTGGTTGAGTTGCTTGTTGGGCTTGGTTGTCTCGTTGACTCTCATAAATGATGTAGTGTCCCGAATTTGTACTCTGTATTTTATATCTGATGGAAAAATCACTCTTCTATCAATTAAAAAAATAATAATAATAATTAACTATCACCATTTGTTTCGTGTACATCACAATTCACCATTTAGCAAACCCCACTTAAAGATAATTCCTATGTGGCCGGGCTACGACATTAAGCAAAGTGAAAATGTGATTGTCGACACTGCCTACGTTCATTATATTTGAGCTCCCCTAGGATCGCAGGTAGTGTATTGGTTTGAGCTCCCTAACATAGCTATTATCACGCCACCCTCTGAGAATAATATTGCAGCCGAATGATGACAAATGAGTGGCCAGTGTGTTGTCTTAATGCAATTTTTTTTTTTTTTTTGGGAAAAAAAAACTGTTGGTCCTTTTATGAAACAATCTTGCACCTTGAGTGAATTAGAGCATCTCCAATAGGAGATGCCAAAGTTGAGGTGGACAAGTTAACGGTTACTTTTGACATCAACTCTCAATTCAACCCATATACCTTCACTCATGCCAAAATTGCCGTGGTTTTGACACCACCTACCACCTACACCAATTTTAACTCCCCTAGTTCCTATGCCAATTTTCAAATTCTAACCGTTTAAAGTACGGAACTTACCGTTTGAGTTTTTTCCTTTTCAAAAACTTGTCTTTTGAGTTCAAACATTGTGCACGTTTGAGTTTTTTTTTTTTTTTCCCTTTAAGGTTTTGAGCTCTATTTTTTTTTGGCATAAGTGTTGGAGAGGAGGCTTAGATATCAAATTGGAGATGTCAAAATGTCACATAAGACTTAAAAAAAAATTGACATCTCCAATTTGAAGTTAAGTGTTTGAGGATAACATTACACTTGAATCAGGAAGATTTAGTTATAGCAATGTGATGTCTAAATCCAACTTTTTACTCTGAGAAAAATAACAATTGCTCCTTAAATGAAACAAAGTTGCACCTTGGGTGAATTAACATGGCACCTTTCGAGAATAACATTGCACGTGAATATTATCTCCCAAGTTTCGTTCATGTTTACAAAACATAACCTAGAAATAGCTCTTATTGTAAAGACCCGAAAAATTTTTATTTTTCTTTTAATCTATTTAAATGATTTACGGGAAATAAAAAGGAGGAAATTGGTTTGAAACATTGAGAGTTGGGGTTAATGTGTAAAGTGTTGCATGTGAGGGGTGAGTGTGTGATATGTGTGTATGTAATATAGGTGTGTGTGTAGGGAATGAAATTCTCACTCTCACTCTCACACCCCGTTCTTCTCTCTCTCCCGTCCATCTCTCTATCTCTCGGCTCTCACTCTGTCTTTCACCCTCACTGAAAACCCACTAAAACCCACTTTTAATCCTTCACTCTTTCGCGTATTGCAGCCTGTATTGCGTTGGTTTGAGCTCGGTGGAGACGAATTTCATTTGGTTTTGAAGATTGGAGCTAGGGCTTGGAAAGTCTATTGATTCCGTTCTTCGATCTTCGAGGTAGGGAGTTCTAACTACCAATATATGTTTATGATTTGTTTCTTGTAGTTTGATTTGTGCCATTGATCGTGGTTGTTGTTGTTGATGTTGTTGTTGCTGAAAAACCCATGTCTGTCTGTTAAAAATATGCTCGAAAGTCATTGTTATCGATAAATTTTCATCGTTATTGATAACACTTTGTCCCAAAACCCAGAAAACCCAATGTTATCGATGCCCTCTGCTTTTGTTATCGCTACCCTCATGTCTGGAACGATTTTAACCCTATGGATATCGATGCTTTTCTCATTGGTATCGATACCATCGCATTTCGACTAACCATAATCTTGAAGTTATCGATAGCTTATTCTTTTGGTATCGATAACCTTATGTTTAATCCATCATGTAACGCCCTGAAATTTCGGAACATTAAAAAAATAATAATAATAAAACATTTAAAAGGTAAATTTTTTTTTTAAATAACATTCCTAGATTTAATGCATCACCGTTTCAAAAGCAAATGTCATCATATTACAACCATTTCGAATTAAGTTTAAGTAGCCAAATTTGACAAATATTACAATTCCCAAATAAACTTTGAGGCTTCCAAAATAAAGTTAAATTTAATTAATCAGAGCAACTACGTATACGGAAACCAAGGTTCTTCGGCTTCCTCAGCAGCGTTGACTTCAGTTGGATTGTACGACACTTCAGTTCCGTCTTCGGTACCTGGTGTTCGAGTTACCAGGGTAACATAGTACCGTGAGCGATGACGCTCAGTAGTCAAAACCTACCCGAAACCCATAACTTACACATAACAAGATAAGGAAAGCAATGCATATAATTAACGGCGCTCGATTTCGGTTACTACTTCTTAACTTATGTGAAATCTAGGATCTCACCTTGAGATCCATCCTACCCTTAACCTCCAGCGTAAGGCAATCCAGTGTGATTCAGACTGCTCCTTGCTGTGTCCCGCTGATAGCTACCAAATTATTTATTCAGATCTACAGTCAACGCAACCACGCAAGGAAGGAACCAAACCTGTTCTCGCAGCCAATCACCACTGTGCCCTACCTAGGGTTACGTTTCTGAAACAACATGGGCCCCTGTTAGCACCCATTAACACCAGACTGGGCCCCTGTTAGCACCCATCTTAATACAAGACTGGGCCCCTGTTAGCACCCATCTTGAAACCACAACTCAATCACTTTCCCATTTATCCTTTACTTATCAACGTCTACGTGACTCTCTAATCGTATACCACCCCGTGACTCTAAATCCGTTCTAAGTTCTCGCGCAGGACAATAACATTTATCATGATAACAATAAGTGGCAAACATATAAAAATATAACTTTAAACATTTCTTTCTATCCCGTCCAGTAGCCTATCCACAGGAAATGTCATTACGTGATATACTTGGTGGAACATTACTAACAATGACCAACAGTAAAATAAAATAACAACATATGCTTTCATAGATTTGCTCCTGTTAAGTTATATTATGCTAAAATAACTCAGGTGAGGAAACACGTTCCCAATGGCCAAGGCTATCACATGTGAGATGAGATTTATTTACAACAAATGGATTTAAAACATGACTAGCTGCATGCTGGTTCAAATGATCGACATGGGTTCAGAACCGAGACTACTATGAGTTTAGCCAATACTTCCATCGACATAAATGGTTCTGTTCCTCACATTACTAGAAAGCGAGATTAGATTTTAGCACAACAGATTCCACTTCGAACATTTCCATTAAATCGCAAGGTACTCGTCAAACATCTCAACATTATATTAGCAAAAATATATATATACTTAGGGAGGCAAGTTTTAACTACCTCTCTTCCCGAAGACTAAGCGGTGGTTCGAAGAAAAGAAAACGGAGCGAAACGGCGGTTCGGTGGTGACTCGATTGCGGCAACTTGGGACCCAAATGGCTGATATTTGGAGTTGGTTTCTGTATAGTTTTAAAGCTGATTTTTGGACTGAATTTGGATGGTCCAAGTTTCAGAAATTTTAAAGAAGAGGTGGTGGACTTTGTAGATGATAAGAAGTGTTAGAAAAAAGAAAGTAGTGTTGACTTCTTTACTCTCTCTTTCTCTCGGAAAATCAAAGAAGAAAAGGGAACTGAATACTCCTTTCTCTCACTCTTTCTCTGCAGCCGAACAAGAGGAGGTGGGAAAAAGGGAGAGTAATAAAGATGAGTGATGGGTATTAGGAAGAAATCTCATGGGTAATATAATGTATGAGTATGACATTAGTTTAGTGGTTAAAGGAAAGTGTTTAGGTGGTGTGTTGGGCTCCCATTGGTTGGAGAAAAAGAAGTGCCGATAATGGAGGGGCAATTTTTGATGGAGGGATATATGATGGATGGATGGCTTGATGATGGGTGGAGGTGATTACCCATGGGTTTCCAGGTGGTGATGGGCGTAGGAATGGGTTTTAGTTGACTGGAAAATTGGAATAGGGTTAAGGTAAAATGATTCAGTATAACGCAAGTGTACACACATGTACACAATAAAGAATTAACTCTTCGAACACGCGCGCACACAATCGATTATGGAATAAAATTTTGGTGTGACGTTGAAAACAATTTTTCGCATTAAATAAACTAACGAGCAAAATAATATTTTTGGTTTTGATATCTATTAATATTTTTTAAATATACGGGTCTTTACATATCATTAATGATTTTGACCATGAGGTATTAATACCTTGTTCTGTTGTTATCGATACCAACATGGTTTATTATTATTATTATAGATTTTGACTGCGGGTTATCGATACTTTCGTTCTTTTGTTATCGATAACAATTTCTAATATCATTGTTTAATCATCTTTTATTCTTATTCTATTATTCCGAGTTCCAATCGATCCTAATCCATTCCAAACACCTCCCGAGTGAATTCTTAATTTGGTTACTTGCTATTATCAAAACCGTTGGACATTTTCATGAGTTTAAACTTTCATTTGGGCACGACTTTTACGAAAATCCTTAATGATCTAAATTTGATTTGAATGGTACGAAATTGATGGTTAAAGGATTTTGGAACTTCACGGACGCAACCTGAACATTCAGGACTCATCGACGGGTGAGTACCTAGCAGAGGGCATCGGGGTCTTTTAATTGGCCCGGCAAGAGCTATATGCTCGTATTTGATATTTCAGGACCTCCCCATGGGTAAGGTGCCTGGCAGAGGACATCGGGGTCCTTTAACTGGCCGGGCAGGAGCTTCGGCTCATGACACTTGTACAAGACACGTTTTGGCATTCGGTAATTTTCAAAAGTAGCTTAATGAAGCATGCGACTGGTTTCAGAAAAGAAGTATCAAAATTGGATTGCTATTGTTGATCTTTCTTTGGTTCTTGACCCAGTTGATCATCAATTCATCATTCCTGCATTTCATATGCATACATTGTTAGATTAGAGCTTTCTACTGGGCTAGTGTAGCTCAAACCTTACATTATTTTTCAGGTACAAATCCAGGGCAATAGATGCATGTTTGGAGTGCTTGGACGTAGACACTTTTTGAAAGCTAACGTGCAGAAAGTTATTTTATCATCTTTGTTAATATCTCTCGTGAAATGTAATTGTAACTTCATTTGACAATTCTTTTGACTTAAAAGTGTTGTAGATTTTTAACTTGTCAACATTTGATACTTATGTTCATTCGGGCCTCGAAGCCAAAATTGTAATTTTTTGGAAACTTTTGAATGTTGAAGCGTAAATGTGGAAATGGAAATGTCAAACTCTTTTGGGGTACTATGCGAATTATTGTGGGGTTTTTATTTACGAACTTTCTTTATATTTATGTTGAAAATCGAGGGTGTGACACTAATATTCATAAAAGAGAACTCAAAATTTTTGAAGGGTTCACAGCGTGCATGTGCTGTGTGTGTGTGTGTGTGTGGGGTGTGGTGGTGGTGGTGTTGTTGTGGTTGATTAACTTGATTGGTGGGGGAATGTTTCACAGCGTAACAATGGGGAAGACGAGAGTACGGGAGAGGGGAAGATCGATTTGGCGGGACAACAAGAGTGAGGGGAATGTGGGAAATCTAATAGGGAGCAATAGGGGGAGTGTGAACTGATATTGAAGAAGAGGGTATTTTTGTCCGCATAAATTTGGTATTCCATGTTATTGTCATTACTCTTCCTCTTTCCATGATTTTATGAATCTAGCATTATTTGTCCCATTAGCCACTGAAACGCAATTCCCCCTAAATAAATTGTCTTTTTTATCCCACCATAAAATTACAATGTAAATAACCTTTGTGTAAATTAGGGTTGTAAACTAACTGGAGCTAGTTCAATTTGCCAGGACTCTTACATCTCACTAGGTCAGGAGTTCGAGTCTCCCGACCTGCGTGTGGTATTTTTCCCTTAGAGGACTTAATTTTCTTTTCTTTCTTTGTTTCTACCCTATAATGGGTTTATTTCTTGTATTGGTTCAATTATTGGGCTTGATTGTCTCATGAACTCTCACAATTATAGTGATCGGGTTTGGACTCTATACTTTATATTTGATGTAAAAATGATCTCTTCTATCGATTGACAAAATATAAATAAAAATAGGGTTGTAAACGAGCCGAGCTTTGTCGAGCTCGGTTTGTTTACAAAACGAGCCAAAAATTCAAGCTTGAGCCTTTACGAGCCGAGGCCTTATCGAGTCGAGTTGAGTCATTTACTAAACGAGCATCTTTAATCGAGCCAAGCCACCCTTAACAAGCCGAGCTCATTTACTAAATGAGCCGAAAACTCAAGCTCGAGCTCAACTTATTTACTAAACAAGCCAAGCTGAGCTTGCAAGTTGCTCGGTTCGTTTACAGTCCTACAGTTAGGGCTGCAAACGAACTTAGTTGCTCGAGACTCGGCTCGGTAAAAGCTCGTTTGAGCTCAACTCGAGACATAAATAAACAAGCTCAAGTTCAAATTCTAGGCTCATTTCGTTATCAAGCCGAACACAAGCCAGTAGAGGCTCAGCTCAAGTTGGCTCGCAAGCCAAGACTTAGTAGACTTTTTAGGTTAATTATTACAATTAGCATTTTGACACCCTGACGCAAAATCCTTACAAAACATATTACATGTTATTATTATTCTAAAATTGAGATTATTTTCTTGTCGAGTATAGGAAAATGAAATATATATACCTTCACAATCAAAATATTTTTAGTTGTATTAGGCCTATGCGAGAATATATATACATTTTTTGTTGGTCTGTTAAGACTCGTGAACAAACTCGAGCTTGAGTCAAGTCAAGGCCAGCTCGGCTCATTAACTTTTCACTGAGCTCGAGTTCGACCTCGGGTTGGTTAAAAACTTACTCATAAACAAGTTTGAGCACGGTAAAGCTCGGCTCTTTTGCAGCCCTACCTGCAGGTGTGTTTGACAAAGGAGTTAGACGAAGTTAATTATGAGGGCCATTGAAACATTTGCTTTGAATGTCGTAGGCCAAATGGACAAAATGTTTATGCCAGAGTTGCTAATGTTATGAAGATCAGTTGAAATTTTCCGATTTACCAAAAAAAAAAGAGAGAGAAAGAAGACCAGTTGTGAAATTAGGCCTAATTTTCCAAGGGAGTTTATAAATACAACTGCGAATTTACTACATGTAACTTGTTTTTAAGTAAATAATGTTCGGACAAAAATGCCCTTATAAAAATGGACAAAAATACTCCTACTTTTATTACATACAACCACAAATATATAACTACATCCAAAATACATACGCCCCATAACCCACATTTCCCTTCATTTTTTCCATCTTCTTTCAGGGGAAATTTTCTTGCTTCTGGTTCTTCTAGCCATTCCAGACCACCACCATTGTTGAGCTCCCACCTCCCACCATAAACCCAGTTGACATCTGCCTCCGAACTCTTACCTCACACCTCCTAACTCTCAATGGAAACCTCCATTGCTTCCTCTCCCTCCATTGGTAAAGAAGAAGTCTTTGACCCAACATATGCGAGCAATGTGCATTTTGATTGGGGATTGGAAGGTTGTACGATAGAAATGGAAGTTGACAAGGAAGAGGGAGCCATGGATGTAGTAGTTTCGGAGCCGAAATCACAACAAGAGGTAACTCATCACTCCTCCATTTTTAGCCTGGTTCTGTCCCAACAGTGTAATATTCTAAAACTTGAAATTACGCCACAATTTCAAACTATAGAGTTTGAAAATTGAAAACAATATCAAATTCTAAAACTTGGAATTCTGCTAAAATTTCAAATCCTAGAGTTCGAAACTTGTCGACCATAATCACTCCTCCATTTTAAGCCTGGTTCTGGCACGACATTATCAGATTATAAAACTTGAAATTAGGTCAACATTTCAAACTCTAGAGTTTGAAAATTGAGGATAATATCATATTCTAAAACTCAAAATTTTGCCGAAATTTTAAACTCTAGAGTTTGAATATTGTAGACAATAATCACTCCTCCATTTTTAATCTGGTTCTATCCCGATGTGTTCAGATTCTAAAATTCAAAATTATGCTAAATTTGCAAACTCTAGAGTTTAAAACTTATATAATATTCTAAAACTTGAAATGCTGCCAAAATTTTAAACTCTAGAGTTCGAATATTGTGCAGAGTGTGTTTAATTAGTTTTTCTTTGGGTGTTCTAGGATGACACTTCAACATTTGGTAGTCATGTAGGGCCCGCAACTAATCATACTCCCACTCCTACACTATATGATTATACGGAGCATTTCACAACAGACAAAGTGAGTGTTTCAAACCATGGAGTTTTTTTTCATGTGCAACCTTACGGTGCGGGTTATGATTTTTTTTTACTTTTCTACAGGTATTTTCGTCTGAGGAAGAGTTGGTAGAGTGGACAAGATCTACGAATAAACAATACAGCTTTGTCATTATCGATCATTAAGGCATAGGAGAAGTTTATTAAGAATCGCAAACCAAGGATGAGGTTTTTATGCGAAAGGAGAGGGAAGTATAGGAAGTTTGTGAAGAAGTCTTTGGGGGAGGAGGTGGCTGTGAAGAAGAGGGCGACGCATTCCACGGGCACAAAGAAAATTGAATGCCCATTTCTATTGAAAGGTGTAAAGGGCAATGATGGTTGGACTATCTCTGTCCACAATGGCACTCACAATCATCCTCCAGTGGTGTACTTGGAGGGGCATTCGTATCCTGGAAGGTTATCGGCGGAGCAAACTGCCATGTTGGTGGATTTGTCAGTCTCTATGGTTAAACCCAAACAAATTCTAAGTCAGTTAAAAGGCAATGATCCTTTGAACGTCATGACAATCAAACATGTGTACAATGCACGACATAAGTACCGAGTGATAGAGAATGCCGGGAGAACTAAAATACAACATCTAATGGCTCGGCTACAACATTTTAGCTATATGAATTGGGACCGTTCGAACAAGGATGGGAATGTCACAGACTTGTTTTGGGCTCCCCCTTGCGCTGGCGAGATGTTACGCGCTTTCCCTCGAGTGTTAATGATGGATTACACGTACAAGACAAATAGGTACAGGTTTCCTTTGCTGCAAATTGTTGCGTAATATATACGGAGTTGACTTTTAACGTAGCCTTTGCTTTCATTGAGTGTGAAAAGGAGGAAAACTACACTTGGGTGTTGGAGAAGTTAAAGGGCATGATGAATGTTGATGCGCTTCCGGTTGTTATCGTCACGGATAGGGAGTTGGCGCTTAGGAATGCCATTAGAATTGTTTTCCCTCATGCTACCAATCTCCTATGTAGGTTTCATATCTCAAAGAACGTTTTAGCTAAGTGTAGGAAGATATTTGATGACAAGACGTGAAAGAAGTTTAGTTGTAGTTGGGGCCTAGTTGTCCTTTTAGCGAGTGTTACATAGTATGAGGAGTGCCTTCGTGCTTTGAAGCGTGATTTTCAAATGTTTCCTGCAGCACTTGTGTGGGCAGCATGCCCTGAAATTTCGGGATTCCAAAGCGAGCCTTCGAGAATTTCGTTTCCCGAAGCAAGGGCCCATAATCGAGGGAGCGCAATAGCAGATAGAGGCTGTGCACGCGCTCGCCAAAAATACAGAGTCGCCACCTGGGTTTGAAGGTCCGACACCCAAGGAACCGTATTTCGAAGCACCTGCCGCGCTATTTGATTTGAAAAAGTGAAGGAACCAGTCCGTCATAACCATATCTGGGTTCGGGAGCCAGGTTACGAGAGGGGAAGGGTTTTAAGGCATCCCTTTCACCCAATCCAAAGATCGGTCTCTACTTAGGCATTTTGTGAGAGTATTTGTGATTCGTTTTCTTCTTTAACCAATTTGAAGCCAATTAGGGCGGGGGAACAGTTAATCGGGGATTTAAAACTATAACACGTTTTGCAAGATGTGATAGATGGCATGAATGAGCAGTTAGTATAGGATGAAAACAGACTGTTGTGAGAATTAGACAGACTGGAAAGCCCATGTCTTAAAGTATCGTGCACAGGAAGAAACCAGTATGCACTGATCAAGTCAATGCATGCTGATCACACCTGCGCACGCCACCACAAGAATTGCGCGCGCCAGTAAGCCTAAGTCTACAACTCTTATTCTCAAACCCTCTGGGCTCTGGAAGGACCAGTGCACACCCAGGACAAACCAAGCAGTTGATAGTATTTATAACAACACAGTTTTAAGGCTGAAAAACACAATAAATGAATAAAACACCCCATAAACAGTGTGGGGACAAGAATAACAGTCTAAAACCAAGTGAATCATGCAAGGCCAGCCACTGGATGGGGACAAACAGTCGTGCGAGACAGTCACTCTGTCGCGCGAGGGACTGGACCAGACCAGTGCTTGGTTTACATGTTTCTGGGTTCTGAAACATATTCAGATGGAGTCAGACGGGTTAGAGCCGTCTAACCGGTGCTTGGTTTACATGTTTCTAGGTTCTGAAACATATCCAGAAGGTAGTCCACAGCAACAGAAATGAATATTGAAATGCAAGCTAGCAGTTCTAACAAAGGAAAAGCAATAAACTGGTTATTATCATGCTTAACAGTGAGTTAAACATAAATAAAAATAACATAGTAAGTACAAACAAGTAACTAGCATCCTAAACCCCACGTGGACTGTCGCGTGCAACCCAGGAGGGTCACGCGAGATAGTGAGTCCATCGCGCGAGGGAGTGCCAGATCCCAGTTTCTTGTAACTCTGCTGGCTTTAGGACCAGAATTGGTATTGATTACCAGTCTTGGCCCTGCCAGCACCCCTCAGAGATCAGAACAGAGAGTAGAACAAAGGTAAACTATACCTTCGGCTTTGAGGTTTGAAAAGTGTTTGAACTTTGAAATGAGTTGAGGTTGTTTGAGTGGTGAAAATGGTGAGTAAAATGTTGTGCCCTTTCTTTCCTAACCCAAAGTGATTGAAAATCTTGAACCCTTTGAAAGGTGAACAAATGGGGGTATTTATAGGAGGCTTGGAAGGTGTAGGAGAGTGGCAAATAAGGCCAGAGGCCAAAACTTAGTGGAGAAGGCTTGCCAAAAGGTGATGGGAGAGGTTAACCTCCACTGCCACTGTCCTGTGGAGAAAAACGGGGTTCAAATAGCCCTGTAGACTCCCAGGCAAGCAACCAACTGGCTGGCAAAAGGTGAAAGTGATTGGTTAGGACCATCGCACGATGGGATGGGACCATCGCGCGAGTGTGACAGCTGTCGCACGTGGCTCAACAGTCAAATCTTTGACTTTGACCCAGGCGGACTCTCGCGCGAGAGAGTCAGTGCATCGCGCGATGGTGCGCCCTGGCGCGCGATGGAGTGGGTCTGGCGCGCGATGGTCAACCATCGCGCGAGGGAGTCAAACCGTCGCGCGACGGTGCGCCCTGGCGCGCAATGGTTGCGCCCTGGCGCGAGACGATTGCGCCTTGGCGCGGGTCAGTAGGGTTTTTGGCTTTTGGAAGTGGCTTAGGTTAGGTTGGGTTTAAGGGTTTTTCAAACACTCAAAGCTCAAACACTTTACATTCCCGGGGTGTTCTTGATCCATTTCATCATCGGGGAATCAAATACCGTAAGTAAAGTAATCTGGAAGCCCAGATTGGGGTGTCTACAGTAGCCTCTCTTTGACGGCATTTGAAGCACCATTGACTTGGTACAAGTAACGTCAAAGAATTCTAGACACCCCTCAAGGTAATCCAGAGCAGAACATAGTAAAGTAGACAAACATACTTATAGAACCTGATTGGTGGAATGGATGTGTGATCCATTGCCGGGGATGGAAGTAGAAGTGGACGATTGCATCGCCGCTTGTTGATTGAATTTGGACAGAACAGGCTGTCGCTGCAGTTTTGGACGGGACAGGCCGTCATTGCGGGGGATCAAGCTATCCTCGGCACAAAGTATTCCAACAAACACGGGTAGGTCGTGTCAGGCAGGTTGAATTCCATATGTTGGGAATCAGAGCCAATCTCCTTATCAAAGACCATCCGAGACAGAGCAATAAGTCTGCCGGAAGATGCACTTGCGGCTAGACTGAGGGTGATTGTCGTTCGGGACAAGCCAAGACGGACTCTCCTGGGGAACAATCAGTTGCGGATGAACAGACCATTGGACGATATTTGATCGTCATTGTGGACTGGATGGACGATGTGTTGATTGCCGTTTGATGAATTTGACCAGACAGGCTGCTGTGAAGGCGGACGGGGAGATCAATGTGCCGAATGATCAAACCGTTGGGAAACTTTGCAATCTTGATGGAAGGATCATCAGTATAAATGATCGAACTGTTGAAGCCGGGGAGGGAAGATCATCAGTAAAAATAATCAAACCGTTGAAGACTGGATGGGTATAAATGATCATCAGTATAAATGATCAAACCGTTGCAGTCAGGGTGGAAGGATCATCAGTATAAATGATCAAACCGTTGAAGACTGGATGGGTATAAATGATCATCAGTATAAATGATCAAACCGTTGCAGTCATTTGGAAGGATCATCAGTATAAATGATCAAACAGTTGAAGACTGGATGGGTATGAATGATCATCGGTATAAATGATCAAACCGTTGCGGTCGGGGTGGAAGGATCATCAGATAAATGATCAAACCGTTGCGGTCAGGGTGGCAGACCGGTGTCGTTGATTTGAAAGCAGGCGGATCGCTATACAAAGTGATCAAAGCCGTTGAGGTTGGACAGACCGGTCCGTTGATTTGAAACGGCGATCGTACAAAGTGATCAAGCCGCTGAAGATGGACAGACCGTTGAGATGGGGCCGTTGAGGCCGCCGTTGAGTTAAAACAGCAGATCGCTATACAAAGTGATCAGACCGTTGGACAGGACCTGCTGTCGTTGAGTTGAAACAGGCAGATTGCTATACAAAGTGATCAGGCAATTGAGGTTGGACAGGTCCTGCTGTCGTTGAGTTGAAACAGGCAGATCGCTATACAAAGTGATCAGGCCGTTGAGGTTGGACAGGACCGGCTGTCGTTGTGTTGATCCAAGTAGCACAATCAGTGGTTATCCTTGATAATAACATGGATAGAGACAAGGCGGACTGCAGCTAGGGAGAAATTGGTGATAACTGCTGATTGGGCCTGAGGCCTGAATTTATCTGCGCGTGCTAGTATAGGTCGCAGGCTTGACGGTTGCCATAGAAAACGAGATAAGGAAAGCGGCATGTGACACCCTCTTATAATTGCCATGGAGCAGCAGCTCTGGCTCCTGTTCGAGTAGTGACTTGATCCTAGGTATGAATCCCATGTATGAATCCCAAAATCTTGATTACTTGCTGCTTTCGATACTGGACAGGCATGCTTTGGCACTTGATTGTCTTTTCCTGCTTTCAACATTTGACGTACAATATGCATGTATACTAAATTGAATGCACAAGTTGAAAGTGCAGATGCAAGCTAAGGGCGGCTCCTAAAAGGACAACGATGCCTAAGGACTACCACTGAGTCTTATTACTATACTGTCTGTTACTTTTGAGATGTGCACCCAGATAGATAGACATTGAGCGGGCCAACGGGCCCCAGTTGATGTTTAGCAATGAGATTGGGCTTGCATGCCCCCTTTCTTCGATGTTTGGGCAGATCAGCCGCAGAGATGCTCTGCTTGGCGTTGGGCTGACGAGTCCTTGCTATTCATGAGATTCCATAGCTTGTGGATTACAGGAGCTGGGGTAGCAATGTAAAAATTGCATTTTCCAATTTATTGACTCTCTTTTGCAAGTGTTTGAAGAGAATGTAAAAACTAACCACTAATATCTAATTTGCATTGACAAGTGCTCTGAATTGGCACACGGACATGCGCACATGTAGAACAGACTCGCCTAGCTCGAACGAAAAGGGAGAAAGAGCCCCAGGGTACAATGCGAACCCTTAGACACACAGAACATAATGAAATTTTGGGCATTAACGTGCCAAAACTCGCAACATTCCTTAGACAGGTGAAACTAACACTTATGAAAGTGCAAAAAGTACAAAGACCTGTACAAACAGAATCGAGAAAAGCATCTCGACATGACAATTGATTAAAAAAACTGGAAAAATGCCACAAAGACGGACATAAGACACATATGATGACTCGTATAGGCCCGGAATGAAACCGACACCCCCGTGCAGTCACATTAAGTCCATATGACTTGCATGGTATGATAAGACTTGGCAAAAGCCCCTGGAACGACATTCGAGGGCAGTAGCAGGCTACCGCTGGAATTGAAAAAGCACGCACAGGGCTGAAACCAAATTGAATCACTTTGAACAAACGCGCGTGACTAAAAGCTAGCACGCGAGGCTGCAGCTGCTCATACCAGACCTTGCTTGAACTTAGAATAAACTGTGTGCCATTACGCTTCTAGCATTTCGTTCTGTTTTTGATGCTTTAAATATTTTTAAGACTTTATGCTCAGCCTGTAAATAGAAATAGCAGTTTGCAATAAAATTGAAAGACAAAGGTTTTCCCTCTTCTGATTCCTTCATTGTAGCTTGACTTGATCTTCAATCCTTTTCGACCTTTGACATGTACCAAAACGTCAACCACGGATCCAATTGATAGATTTGTGACCGAGTCTCAATGAGAAACTGCCTAGGTATCCCACTCTGGGGAATCAGGTCAAAACGTAGTTCGAGCTAAGGTTCACTCGTGTGTTTACCTCTCCTTTTACGCTCTAACTTTTGCCTAGTACCACCCATTCGGGGCTTCGGTCTAGCGAGCTTTTGAATATTGCCTATTACTTTTGCCTAGACCGCCTTCATAGGTTTTTGGTCTAGCAGACTGCTCTAACTTTTGCTTGGAACTGCCCCCCCTTGGAATTTTCAGCCCAACGAGCTTCTTTCAGGGAAAAGTAACTTTTGAATTGACCCAGGTTGACCAAGGTATTGATTTTGTTGCCATCGAGGTCGAAGACCTTTGGCTGCAGCCCCAGATAGAATGGCTTTGATGACGTAGAGTCAAAAGTGCTTCGGTTGGAAATCCCTCGCTCCTGGCCGTTTTGTACACTTTCTCATTTGTACTTGGCGGAACGCCACTGTTTCTGCTTTTTGAACATGATATGAGGCCCGAAGCCTTCTTGAGCTTTTGTTTTTTGGATTGGTACCCGGTAGCAGGGGGTTTGATACTTCTTTATCTCAGGATCAATGCAAGGCGTGACTTGATGAGACCACGCCAAGACGTCGATGAATTCTTCGAGCCTGTCTGACCAGGCGCAATGCTCCTTTGGGGGCGGTGCTTGGACCAACTTTGAACCTTTCGGGAGATTATACTTGTCTTTCAAGTTTATAGAAACTACTTCTTCTTTTAATAGGCTGAGCATGCCTTTCGTCTTCCCTTTCGGCGAGGGAACACATTTTCTTGGGGATGATCCCATCGAAATGTATCCCTTCGTAGTCAGGGTCGACACAGTTTATTCAAAAGCGAGCCAAGTAAGCAGAATAATGCATATCATAAAAACCCACGGGGTTTACCAAGTACAGCAGACTCAAAACTTGAAATACAAGCTACGACGTGGAGGGCCAAGAGGCACGAACTCCGACTCAGAGCTAGACTTTTAGACAAACGCAAAAGACTCTGTGTCAGACTCAGACATAACACCAATGCAAACTAGACACGGTTTTGAAAACGCAACTATTAAAAAGCTACCCATAGCTTCCACAAGAAAAGATATGATTCAGCAGATGTCAGGCCCAAGCAATAGCACTTCAGCTTCTTCAGCTTCTTCAACCAAACCTACTCGATGCTCCTTTGATCAATGGACCTCAGCCAGTCAGTCTTCTCCTTTGTAAGCCCCTCATTACTGTCAAACCAGATGTCGGCAATGGAAACCTCATTTGCCCAACCTACTGCCATCATGTCAACCTCCAGCTCAGACGGGATGGATACGATGGGTTTGGGTTGATTTGCTGGGACGATATAGTGGCTAGGATTGAATATGGTGGAGCTCGGGTTGATTCGAGTGATTTGAGTGGAGGTGATAGATACCTGACCAACCAGAGGGTCAGACCCATGTTGAGGCAAGGAGTTGGAAATGATGTTGGGCTTTGGTGGAACTGGAACCGTGCCATCATCAATAAGATCTTGAATCTCATGTCGAAGACGATAGCACTTGTCAGTGTGATGGCCAGGCATTTGGTGGCAGGCACAAAAAAGGTTAGGGTTGTAACCGGCAGGTAAGATTTTGGGTGGGGAAGTTGGGGTCAAAGGCTTGAGATGCCCAGATTTGACAAGTTTCTCCAACACTGCGGACAGAGGTGCCTCGAAGACAGAGAACCTTCTAGGTTGGGTTCGGGCCCGGTAGCTTTGGGCGTTTTGAACTTGATTGACATCGGCTGTATGATTAGGGGAAGCAGCAGCGTTATCCCCACTTGTAGCCGTACTGGCGTAGTTGCTAGTGCCAAACAGTGTGCTACTGTTTCCAGAGTAAGCCTTCGGCTTTGATTTCTGAGGATTGGAAGAAGAAGATTCCCCTCTTGGCAGAATCCCACTTTGCAGCGCATCCTCGATGGCCAGGCCAGCGTCGAAGAAGGTTTCAAAGTTGGCGGACGCTTGAGCAAGCACCAGGTGCCTGGCATAATCCGGTTGGAGATTGCGGGAGATGATGCGGAGTTGGTCTCTCTCGCTAGGGCGCTCAGTCATTAGAGCGGCTTTGGCTCTCCACCGCTTGACAAAGTCCGCAAAGGACTCCTTAGCTTCCATCTTCGTGGATTCTAACTCCCGGGTAGTCATCTTGAGCTGAGAGTTGTAGTTGTATTGAGCGATGAAGGCAGCCCCAATGTCTTCCCAAGTTCTTCTTTTGGAGATGTCGAGCGACAGAAACCAATGGAAGACAGGCCCAGAGAGAGTTTGAGGGAAGAGCTGAGACATGGCCTCACTTTCTACTTTGAGTAGCTTCATGGCAGCATGATAGCCATAGAGATGAGTTTTGGGATCACCGCTCCCATCGAACTTGACCAAGTCAGGCATTTTGAACTTGTCAGGCAGCTTAGCATTAGGATACAGGCAGAGACGATCCAAATCAATCCCTCCTGCACTGATCTTCCCAGATTTTGAGACAGCCTCTTCTAGCTTAGCCATCTTAGCCATAAGAGCTACCATATCAGGATTCAAAACAGGCCTACCACCTGTCGAATCTGGCTTTGCAACAGGTGCGTGAACCTCCCTAGGGTTGGGCTGAACAATGAGACGCCCCTCGTGATTCGGATCTGGGACCATGACAGGCTGCTCCTGGTCGTCCTCATCGTCCTCGCCTTCCTCTTTGAGTGGAGGTGGAAGACGAGTGTTGATAAGGTCATTGAGACGGGTGATGTTAGCATCAGTCTGGATGGCCCTCTGCTGCATAGCGGTGATACTGTTCTGGAGGTTCATGAGTATGTCTCCCAGAGAAAGTGGTTGAACCTCTGGCTGACCTGACATGGTAGGTGATTCAGAAGTGCTCGATGCAAAAGATGGGGATGCTGGTTGCCCTTCCTGTACAACCGGTGGTGACCCTGACTGTAGAGCAACCAACAATGAGCGCGGAGAGCCTTCCGTTGTGACTGATTGGGATTGTAACCTGACCAACCTTTGACTCGGATTCTGAAGACGTTCCCAAGTAGGTTTGGCTCTTCCTTTCGGTACTCTCTTGCTCGGTGCAATGGCTCAGAACTAGACAGTAAAATAAGTGAAAGCTCAGTGGTGTTCCTGCAGCAATTGGAATGCAACGTACACGTCATCGTCGGTGTCAACCCTAGACTCTGCAACTAGAGACGAGTCTGTCTCATGATATTCAGACGCTGCCAAAATCCTCAGATTTCTTTTCGACGGTGTGTCCTTTGGAAAGATCAAGTTGATCCTAAGAGATGCCAAAACAGACTAAATTTTTGGTTAGTCCCTTTTGAAGATTCGACTTTGAACTTAGAACAACTCGGCATTGATGGCGTGACACCTTTACCGGGGTGGCTTCAGCGACAACGCGCGTTAGCCGGGCGGTGTACGTGCTTAGCATGATAACCAAAATGACATCAATATCACGACATCAATACTTTGTGGTTCCTTATTTTTGGTTGAATCCTCAATCGGGCATGAGCCAATGACTTAATAAGGTTTGATTTCCCAAAGTCTCGCTGATCTAGGGACTTTGAAAAATTAACAACATGCACCATTGAGATGCACGACTCGTCATCGGGTCTAGCAGCGTTCAAATTAGCATAAGATAGACTCGAAAAAGAGAGACAACCTAGAAGCCGCCCTAAACATGCTCCTATGCAAAACAACATGTATGTATGTACAGTTCCAGAGACAAGTTTGCCTCACAAGTTTCAGACGTTGCCAGAATCCTCAGAATTCTTTTCGGCAATGTGTCCTTGAGTAGATCGACAGATCCTAAAAGATGTCAAAATAGACTAAATCTTCGTCCAGTCCCTTTTGAAGATTCGACTTTGAATTAGAAACAACTTGGCATTGATGACATGGCACCTTTACCTCGAACATCGTGGTGTATAGTGACAACGCACTTCAACCTGGGTGGCGCCAGTGACACGACATCAATACTTTGTTGTTCCTTATTGTCGGTTGAATCCTCAATCAGGCATGAGCCGAGGATTTAGCAAATTTTGATTTCTCAAAGTCTCATTGAACTAAGGACTTTGCGATTGATAACGAACATTCGACAGAATGAACGACTCCTCATCGGGTCCAACAACGTCTTAGACAGCGTAAGACAAACTCGAAAGAAAGAACTGCCCTAAGCATGCTCCTATGCAAAACAATGTATATACAGTGCATGCGATAGGGAAAGCAGTAACACGTAGACAGTATATCCAGAAGAACGATTTGGGGTCCGGGGCGTGCTTCTCCCTAGTTTGGAGAGTTCTAATGCTTTGTATATGCAAAGGCCGGTTTTGGTTCGTAACAGGTTCCTCGGACTAGGGCCACAAATATACCTCCCGTTGCCCGCAATATCGCTGAGCAACAGTCAAACGGTAGCATGACCCATCATCGTCAAAGGTTGTTGGTCATTCGGGGTCCCCGGGCTTCGGTAAACAGTGCCGGATTGCCAAAAGGATCCAACGAGGCTTATCCCACATCAATGCAAATGAGATGCTAGAAATTGATTAAGAAGAAGAAGAATCATAAAATCGCAAAATGCCTTTTCAAGCTCGGCTCACTTTATTTAGTCCATCTTTAGAGGAAACTACGCAAGTGAACAATCGAAAAAGTCCCAGATCAGATTGGCCGGACACGAGGTCCTGTTAAATCACCATTCCAACCTTCGGCAGCGCGAAGCTCACCGTTTTGATAGACTTTTAAGGAATCGTTCACGAACGTATTAAACCCTAAGTATGAATTATTATTGGTTCGATTATCCCCAGCAGAGTCGCCACAGTGGGCAGCATGCCCTGGAATTTTCGGATTCCAAAGCGAGCCTTCGAGAATTTCTTTTCCCGAAGCAAGGGCCCATAATCGAGGGAGCGCAATAGCGGACAGAGGCTGTGCACGCGCTCGCCAAAAATACAGAGTCGCCACCTGGGTTTGAAGGTCCGTCACCCAAGGAACCGTATTTTGAAGCACCTGCCGCGCTATTTGATTTGAAAAAGTGAAGGAACCAGTCCGTCATAACCATATCTGGGTTCGGGAGCCAGGTTACGAGAGGGGAAGGGTTTTAAGGCACCCCTCTCGCCCAATCCGAAGATCGGTCTCTACTTAGGCATTTTGTGAGAGTATTTGTGATTCGTTTTCTTCTTTAACCAATTTGAAGCCAATTAGGGCGGGGGAACAGTTAATCGGGGATTTAAAACTATAACACGTTTTGCAAGATGTGATAGATGGCATGAATGAGCAGTTAGTATAGGATGAAAACAGACTGTTGTGAGAATTAGACAGACTGGAAAGCCCATGTCTTAAAGTATCGTGCACAGGAAGAAACCAGTATGCATAAAGTCAATGCATGCCGATCACACTGCGCATGCCACCACAAGAATTGCGCGCGCCCAATAAGCCTAAGCCTACAACTCTTATTCTCAAACCCTCTCTGGGCTCTGGAAGGACCAGCACACACAGGACAAACCAAGTAGTTGATAGTATTTATAACAACACAGTTTTAAGGTTGAAAAACACAATAAATGAATAAAACACCCCATAAACAATGATGTGGGGACAAGAATAGAGGCCTAAAACCAAGTTGAATCATGCAAGGTCGACCAGCGGTCGGGCCAAACGATCGCGAGACAGTCAGCACTGTCGCGAGGATGCGCTCTGGCGCGCGAGTGTTGCGCCCGCGACGGTGCGCCCTGGCGCATCATCGCACGATGGTGTCAGTCTGTCGCGAGGGACTGAACCAGACCGGTGCTTGGTTTACATGTTTCTAGGTTCAAACATATCCAGAAAGGTCCAGTGGTACTCCACAACAACAAAAATGAATATTGAAATGCAAGCTAGCAGTTCTAACAAAGGAAAAGCAATAAACTGGTTATTATCATGCTTAACAGTGAGTTAAACATAAATAAAAATAACATAGTAAGTACAAACAAGTAACTAGCATCCCAAACCCCACGTGGACTGTCGCGTGCAACCCAGGAGGGTCGCGCGAGATAGTGAGTCCATCGCGCGAGGGAGTGCCAGATCCCAGTTTCTCTGGCTTTAGGACCAGAACTGGTATTGATTACCAGTCTTGGCCCTGCCAGCACCCCTCAGAGATCAGAACAGAGAGTAGAACAAAGGTAAACTATAACTTCGGCTTTGAGGTTTGAAAAGTGTTTGAACTTTGAAATGAGTTGAGGTTGTTTGAGTGGTGAAAATGTTGAGTAAAATGTTGTGCCCTTTCTTTCCTAACCCAAAGTGAATGAAAATCTTGAACCCTTTGAAAGGTGAACAAATAGGGGTATTTATAGGAGGCTTGGAAGGTGTAGGAGAGTGGCAAACAAGGCCCAAGGCCAAAACTTAGTGGAGAAGGCTTGCCAAAAGGTGATGGGAGAGGTTAACCTGCACTGCCACTGTCCTGTGGAGAAAAACGGGGTTCAAATAGCCCTGTAGACTCCCAGGCAAGCAACCAACTGGCTGGCAAAAGGTGAAAGTGACTGGTTAGGACCATCGCGCGATGGAATGGGACCATCGCGCGAGTGTGACAGCTGTCGCGCGTGGGTCAACAGTCAAATCTTTGACTTTGACCTAAGCGCGCGCGAGAGAGTCAGTGCATCGCGATGGTGCGCCCTGGCGCGCGATGGAGTGGGTCCGGCGCGCGATGGTCAACCATCGCGCGAGAGTCAAACCGTCATGACGGCGCTGCGCAATGGTTGCTCTGGCGCTGAGACGATGCGCTTGGCGCGGGTCAGTAGGGTTTTTGGCTTTTGGAAGTGGCTTAGGTTAGGTTGGGTTTAAGGGTTTTTCAAACACTCAAAGCTCAAACACTTCACATTCCCGGGGTGTTCTTGATCCATTTCATCATCGGGGAATCAAATACCGTAAGTAAAGTAATCTGGAAGCCCAGATTGGGGTGTCTACAACTTAATTATGTGGAGAAAAATTGGTTAATACCTTATAAGGAAAGGTTTGTTGGAGCTTGGACGGATAAACTCATGCATTTTGGTAACCTAACAAGTAATAGGTAAATGTTTTATTCGCAATTTAAGCACTTTCTTTTTGCATTTCAAGTAAAATCTATATATGTTATTTGATATGGCTAACGTCTGGATATATTTAGTTATTCGTAGGGCGGAGAGTGCACATGCCGCGCTAAAACATCAACTAGAGCACTCCCAATGCAACTTTGACAATCAATGGGAGAAAATGCACTGACTTATTCTGTTACAAGAAACTGAAGTCAAAGCTTCCTTGGAGAAGAGTCTTACTTCTATCCCACATGAATTTAGGAGTTCTCTATTTGAGATGTTGAGGGGAGTTGTTTCGAAGAATGGCATGACACATGTTCTGGTCGCATCCCGTCAAATGGAATGGATTGTGGAATCGAACCATGCATGTGAGTGTGCTTTCCTTCCAACCAGGCCTGTTCTCCTCCTCCCCGGCCTCTCTGCCAACCTTCTTCTGTCTCTGTCGTCGTCCTCTCCCTCCAACTTCTCCAACTTCTGAAGTCGAAGTTTCGTCAGCCTCCCTCTTCCTTGCTGAAAAAGTAGGACGAGTCCTCTTCATTTTCCTGTATTCACCAATTAAGAGCAATCAACCTTTAGCACATCGATTCCTTTTCATTTTTTGTCAACAAAATCAATTTCAAACATCTAAAATGATAGAACATCTCACACAGTGCAAGCAAATAAGACTCATTCTTGGAAGAATATCATAAGAAAGAAACACAGAAAACCTAGTACCAAAGTGGAAGTTTGGACTATGTGTAAGTTTGAATACTTGTATGAAGCTAGTTGTAATCTACTCCATCTAGATTTAGATTTATCGAACCTATGTGTCTATTTGCATTCTGTTGTTATATAGCTTGTTGGTGAGCAACAAATGGAATAGTTTTCCATTTGGATTAGTGAATTCAAAATGAATGGATTTCTATATTCTACTAAAAAAAAAATATTATAGATTTTCTTAACAAGATCTATACATAATTTTAGCAATTGCGGACATGAAAGGGAAACAAATCAAAGATGCTAGAACGTCATACTTTCTGGCAAAATTTGCAAGAGAACATCATATCACATTCATAAACACCAGTAAATGGAAATAGACGACATTGCGCGCTGGAGTTAACGAAGTATCTTAAGTCTTGAAATATGGAGTTCTTACATATCAAATCCCCACAAATACCCAAATCATTATTCTTGTTGCTCTCATCTTTTCATGCTTAATCACGGTTGCACGTGCAGCACACAAACGAGTAAAAAAAAAAAAAAAAGGTAACCAAGTAGTCACACACAGATGGTGTATCCAGTTAAAAAGCATCTTTATTGTTTATCCCATATTCCAAGATGATGTTTCCCAGTCAATGGAGCATTGAAATTGGTTAAATTTTTCTTCTCTCCATGGGCAATCGAAAAAGAAGTGTCAGTGTCATAACTACAAAGAAAACCTTCTCTATGACGGTGTCTCTCATGGATATTTGTATGCCCGTTCCAAAAGGTGGGGAAAATATATAATGATCGAATGTAGTTCCATGAGTTTTTTCATCTAAAATGGAACACAGTGGCCCAGTTCCATTCCTGGCATATATTCCATCTCCTTCCTCCGCTTCTTTTTTGTAAAAACAGATCACGTTGAGATTTATTTACTGGAAAATAAGAATTGAAAAAAAGAGGTATGAGCATAAAACAAACTTCCATAACTGGATTCCTCTGATTTTTCAGGCCGAAATTTAAATCATAACTGAAGCGTACTAAATAAATTTTGTTTAAGAACTAGTTCTTTTCCCATATTTTTATGGCATGTGAAACCCTGAAGATTGTCTCCTCCATGATCTAGTAGAAAACCTGGAGTGTTGCAGCAGGCTATCTACACATGATAACCATAAACAGAAAGCAAAAACTAGGAAGTATGCATTTCTAGCTCACCATAATGTGTACAATTGGATCAACTAGTCCTCTTTTCTACATTGGTTTTTCTCTTAGGAATTTCAATGAACACATTGTGTGCAAAGTTATTTACCATTGATTAGAAACATATAAAACGAACATAGAGGAACCACTATAATTTTCAATTACCTGTTTCCGAAACAAAAGGGGATTTATTTCAGATTCAAGCATATAAAATAAGTGTAAAAAATCAGATTCTTAAGTTCAAAATCTGTCGCAGAAATCAATTTCAAACATCTTAAATAAATTGAAAATTTCAAGTTCATATATCTGAATATGGCACCAGATTTTCGGACTCTAATAATTGAACAGACAACCTAAAATCAAGTTCTAATATCTGATTGTATCAGTTAGGAATTCAAAAATTACCTTTTTAAGGAGTTGGGTCAGACGATGATGGTGATGGTAGTGATGCCACCGTGGCGCTTGCTGTTGTGTGGTGGTGGTTGTTCGACAATGGAGACAACAGGGGTAGTGAGGGAGAAGAACTAGGATAAGGGGGAAGGGAATGGTGGTGGTGTTTTGGGTGGGTTTCAGAACTGGAGCGAAGGGGATTGGAGGGTTTTGAGAACTGAGTGGGAGGGTTTTCAGAACTGGGTGGGTTTCAAAAAACATAGAGCGGAGGTTTTCAAAATTTTGGCGAAGTACTTGGTTGGAGTAGGGAAGGATAATTTTGAAAGTTCATAGCTATTTTGAGGTTATATGATAGCAAATTTTTATAAGACTTGCAGTTTAAATTAGCAAAAAGCTACATGCAATAAATTTACAGTTGCATTTATAAACTCCATTTCCCAAAAGTGGTAAAAGTACTTTTTTTTTACTTATGGTACTTTTGGGAAACTATACCTCTTAAGCCGCTCCTAATAATACTTCGAAAGCAAGTTACCGACAGTTTAGGACATTGTAGGACATCATGGGACCACGACTAACCTATCCAACGACTTGATCTTGAACAATGGAGGACAAAGGGGGCGTCGGGTGCCCGGTCCCGTTCAACTCCAGATATTCACACTAATTGTACTTGTTTTTCAAGTTAATTTGAAAGAGTTCTAGGAGATTGAATGCAAGTTTCTTTGAGTGCATCAAAACATAGCATTAAAAACCCGATCCATGAATTTGTAAATAAAAGGGTGCACATTTTTCCATTATGGCAGCCAAAATTGGCTCCCCCTGTAAGCCTTCAAATTCCAAAACCTACAACTCATATGCCCCATTAAGCACCATGCTCCATTTTATCTGTCTTTCTATTTGCCTAATGTTGCTGCTATCTACAAGAGCACAAACACTACTGTACAACAAGGCCTTGACCTTACCATCAACAACATACATTTTAAAGGTGAGAATACCCATCCCGTGGCCTGTCTAACAGACAGACTGGGAGATGCTGCCAAGCACCCCGTGCCAAGCGGGGACCTACTTGGCAGGGTCCCCGAGTCCCTGTCAAACATAACCCCCCCTTTCATGACATATTCTTGAAGAAGGGGTGGTTGAGGGCGTCCCGCGCTGTGATACGTTCCGAGGGATCAAACTTCAGTAATCCATGCAACAAGTCAATCAGCGAGAATCTAGAGGCTCCAACAACATGTCGCGACACCAGATTCTGCATTTCACAGATTGGGCATCAAAAATTAATCTGGGGTCAAAATGAACTTTTACGAATAGTGGTTGAAGGCATAACAAATATACTTCTAGGACTTATCAATGGGAAAGAGGAACAGGAGAGGGCAGCGGTCAAGACCTTAAGACGGTCCATCTTATTCACTGCTCTGATACTCTCCCTAGAGATTGCTCCTTCAGGCCAGTTCAGACGTGATCCTCGCCTGAAATATTTCTCAGCACCACGACTACAGAAAATGTCACAATAAGCCAAAACTTATCAGTTAATGAAATCAACTTCACAAGACACGTGGATTGCCATGATCTAAATCCACAATCACTTACTCGGCTTTTTGAACGATATGCTCTGGAAGAGGTCCCAAAACCCTCTCCATCATTGCCAAATGCTCCAAGTTCTCGTGTGTTTGAAACAATGCTTCACCCTGGAATAAAATATTTCATGGCTTCAGAAATTTTGAGAATTTTCATGGCCCGCGTTCCAACTGAGGCCTAAAACTGAAGAGAGAAAGAGAGAAAAAAAACCAACCGAGCAAAGTTCGACAAGTATACAGCCAATGCTCCACAAATCACAAGGATAAGTCCATCCTAGTCCTGCAGCAAATATTTTGAGTGAGAACTAATGAAACAAGAAGTCTAAACCACTAAAGTCATTCAATGTGAAGTCTCAAAGCTATTTTCCAACCAACTCCTCTGATGATCATTATGAAGATTGTATACTTTATGGATACTACCAATTCAGCTTCCACTAACTTATCACCGTGACACTATGATAAATTCAACAGCCTCTCGAAGACTAAAAAAAAGTAAAAGATCTACATCCATTGCCCACAATACAAAAAGAGCAAAAGAGGCATAGAGACATTTACGGAGGCAAACAAATGGAGGCGGCGGCAAGACAGAATTGTTTTAAGAGGTGATTGAGGATACTCAACAAATTGAGCCAGTTACAGCCACAGGGATTGCTGGGCTCAATGCTTTGTAGGAACAAGTATTCGGTTTCCAACTCAAAATACAACACCCATCTCAAATCAAAATGAATACAGATAATGCAAAATGGTCAATCATAAGAACACAGAACAAATCTAATCTCACAGAATGGGAGGGAGTCCAAGTTTTCATTTAACAAAGACATCCATGAAATTGCAGGCATATGTGATAACCAAGATCCAAGAGGATATAAATATGTTACTTGATTCCCCGGTCAGTAGCACATCTTAAATAATTAAAGTCCACTATTGTACAGTGTTTAGCATCTTGTATTTAAGCACCCATCATAAGACTTCAAATTTTCATTTTGGCATCACTCTAGCATCTTACCAAAGTATGGTGTTTCCATAGTTGAAGAAAATGAAGTCAGCTAGGGGAATACAAGCTAAATTTAGGCACCAATTCGGAATTCTTTCTCTAGTCCCACATGGACAAAAGAAAGGACAGGACTCGCATGAACATAAACAAACAGAAGCATTTCATTTCTGCTTGACAACTAGTTACCTAGAATAACCTCAGGTGCTCTGTAATGCCTTGTGGAAACAATCGAGCTATGGCTCTGATTATCAAATGCAGTACTACCAAAATCAATCAGCTTAATGGCACTTGACTTTGGCAAGCACCTGAAATGTGTTTCATCTGAAGCCTTCCTCTGTACCAGTATCCAAAAAAGTTCATATGATATTATAGCAGAGCCTATACACAACTATAAAATTGCATGATCTTCTGTGTGCAGAGGGCCAGATACCTTGCAGCCAGGGAGCTTCACATACTCGGAAGAAACAAGTAGTATATTTTCTGGCTTCAGATCAGTGTGGATTAAGCTTAAATCATGCATATCTGTCGAATATAATAAAACAAGTATAGAAGACGTGTTAAAAACAAAAAGATGCAATCGGGTAGATGGCGCTACACTTCTGAACAAAGAAACAAAGAGAGAACTTGGGTAACTGGTTAGAAAAGGGAAAACATTTAGGAAGTCTTGAGATAAAGCAACGGCAAGAACAATCCACACACATGCTACAGATTCCAAAAGCTGACGTCCAAATTCCCGAACAAGATCCACAGGAAATGGGCAGTATTTATTTCTCTTTAGAAAATCAAATAAACTTGGTCCAAGCTTCTCAAACACCTGATGACAACATTGAAATGCATCCAAAGCAAGGTTTTGTTTAGTTCAAGAGTCATCAATGCAGCTCATATTCATAAATCAATTCAAAGAACAAGCAGCAATTTTACTAACCATATCGGTTTTTAGGGGATTTAGCACACCAGAAACTTCTAAACAGAATAACAAGCAATAACTAATGACAACTACTGGCGAAAGCAACCAAATATCCAAAAGGGCCAGAATCAAGGTTGCTATAATCCTAGAGGGAGATAAACCTTATGCCCTCATCAGCACTACCTATTTATGACGTCCAAAGAAATGTACAGCAGTTCCTTTAGGTTAAAGGGGAAGCTTGATGGCGATTGAATAATAGAGGAAGATAAAGCTTATGCCAACATTAGCACCATCTGTTTCCACAGATGTACTGGATTTTCTTTACAAAGTCCTCAGGGAAACTAGATGGCAATATGCAATGCAACTTCCTGAGGAAATTAGCAACAAAAAGAAAGGAAAAACAAAAAACAGACAAACTGATAGAGCAAAGTCCACTGGATTACTCACAATGCATATATGATTACGGTAGTCAAACCAATTTCGGATTTGCACACAGCTGCACAAGGAAATATGGACAGAAGTTAAAAATCCCAACACAACCACAAACCCTTCTTATTTAATCGAAATTTAGTACAAAACATACCGTGAACCGCCTCCCTCATTCTTTGCAAGATTTTGAAGTACATCAATCTCAATCATCGCTGCTTCACGGTATTTGCGTATGCTCCGAACTACCTTGATTGCCACATATTCTCGTGTTTGACGATCCCAACATTCCAAAACTCGACCAAATGTGCCTACACGACTAGCAATTCGCTGATATGACACAAGCACAATCACAAAAATATAAGATCTTGTAGACAGCAGAGCACTTCACAGCTAACCTTCACCCATCTTGGTAAGAATTTTATCTGTGTGAATAACAAACAGACCAGTTAGTTATACAACAGAAAACAATGTTGAAGCATACAACTTCATCACATACCAACATGTATGCCTATAAATTTACAACTCGAAAATTGTTTGCAGAATTGTAACTTGTACACAAGGACACAATGAGCAGGTTTCTAACAAGAACAATTTGAGTAGTCCCATCAAAGTTAAATACTTTTGAAAATAATGTGGCTTGTTATTAAACATGTTGTTTTCTAAGTCATGTAATACGATCCTGGTCCTGCAGACATTTTGTGAAATTCTTAACATTTTCCATCCGATTTACGCATCAACAAAGAAGCAGATATAGGAAACAGGAACACATAACAATATCATGAAACATAAAAAGTCATTGGAGAACATTAACGCCACAATGGCGCAGACCCATTCGTTTGTAACACGAGTACAATAAACAGACCAACTTGCTGGAAAGTGAATTCAGAAAGATACATGAGCATAGGATGCATGTGCTCCATTTTATTCCTTCTTATTTCACTGGTTGTGTTTTTATTTTTTCTCTTACTCCAAGACAGAAGTATCCATGCTTCTACATTGTACGTGATCCTTAATATAATATTTTCCTTATCAAAAAAAAAAAAAAAACATCGTAGGTGATCCTAACATTCCAATCATTCTAATTCACAGATGCCCAAATTCAAAACCATGGGCAGCTCGATTTCAGTAATTTTACTCAAGTATACCGCATTTATTATTCAACTGCAAACTAAGAGAAACCCTTACATCTTGGAGTGAGATTATCCCCAAAGCTAAACACATAATGCCCTTCACGATCGTCCTCCCTCCTCGGCGGCGAGACATGTCGACGAAATGCCTCATTACGCAGCATCACTGGAGCCAGAACATCCTCCTTCAAAAACATAATCAGCCAATAACCAATTCGTAAAAACTCGACACCCAGTTGAAAACCTTAGCTTTAATTTCGTCTTTTACAATATTCCAATCCCTTCTCTTGTTGAAAGAAAAAAAAACTCTTACCCTAAAATTCGTAGAAACTCGACACTCAACTAAAAAGCCTAGCTTAATTCTTGGTCTTTTACAGTATTCCAATCGCTTCTCCCATTTTACAAAATAAACCCTTACCCGAAAATTCGTAAAAACTCAACATCCAATAAAAACCCTAGCTTTAATTCTTTGTCTTTTACAGCATTCAAATCACCTCTCTTACTGAAGAAAAAACCCTTACCCTGAAAAAAACCCTTACCTTAAAATTCGTAAAAACTCGACACCCAAATAAAAACCCTAGCTTTAATTTCGTCTTTTACAATATTCCGATGAGTACTTCTCTCGTTGAAGGAAAAAAAACAACCCTTCCCTAAAATTCGTAGAAACTCGACACCCAAATAAAAACCGTAGCTTTAATTCTTGGTCTTTTACCGTATTACAGTATTCCAATCGCTTCTCTCGTTGAAGGAAAAAACCCTTACCCTAAAATTCGTAGAAACTCAACACCCAATTAAAAACCCTAGCATTAATTCTCGGTCTTCTACAGTATTCCGATCCCTTCTCTCATTGAAGGAAAAAACCCTTATCCTAAAATTCGTAAAAAATCGACCGAATCAAATCCTCCGGTGCATAAAAAATTTAAAACATAGAAAAAAATTCACACAGCCTAACGACCCAAAACATCTCGGTATAGAGGTACATCAATTTCTCAGTACAGAGGATCTAAATAAAAACCGTAGCTTCAATTTCCGATCGCTTCTCTAGTTGAAAAAAAACTAACCCTAAAATTTTAAACAGATGACGATCCGAACCAACCTCTGGTTGCTCCGAAGGCAGGACGTCCCAGGCGAGACGACGGCGTTTCCTGACGTGTTCTTTCTCTGTCATATCGTCGGATAAAACTTTTCTCACCCTATATAGATGTGCATGCATGCATAGTACATGGATTCTATGGCTCTTCCTCTGCAACCACGAAGGGAAATTGATTTAAATTACATCGAATTTATTGAAATTAGGGTTCGATTTTGGTGCTGAGAGATTGAGATAGGGGAAGAGAGAGAAAATGAACCAGAGAAGATTAGGGTTTTGATTTATACGGATCTGGTTTCGACCCGGATTTGGCTCTGTGTTCGGATGAGGACGCGTAAGGCCGTTATCGGGGCGGGCTTTAGTGAGCCCGCGAAGACAGTGCTCGGGCTCACCCACGGGCTTAAGTCAGCGGGCTTTTCTAATTGGCGCGCCGGGCTTTATCAATCCATGGACTACGGCTAGGCGAGCGGGCTTGTGGACAAGAGATTCAAGAATTGTTGAGTATCTGTTTTTCGTGGTTTTCTACTGCCATTGTTGTGGGCCCAATCGTGTGTTTATTTTTACAATCTGAATCGTTCATTTTGTAGAGCTAACAGATTAGGGAATCCACTCAAAAGAATCAACTTGATCAGGAGATCGATATTTATTTTATAGAATGGACAAGTGATTCTACCAAGTTAATTGTTATGACTATCTATTTTATAAATCAAAATTCAAATTTTGGTACACCTGGCGATGTCCAATAAAGCTAATTTTTGAAATGAATGCACTACGTTGGAAGCCCTACAAGATGAATGGTGGAGTTCATAATAACGGCGGTGGAAAACCCATAATTTCCATAGTCGGCGGAAGGAATTTAATCTCTCTCTTTTCTGATACACCACAAAAAGCATTAAAACTCATTTTTTGCTAGATAAATGTGTTCTAAAAATATCTCAAACGATACATGCTAAATACGATTTTTGAGGTGACTGAAATTCTCGACGATGTCAATATAGTGAATGTTTTCAAGGGAGACTTAAAGAATAGTCCTCGGATTCAACTTTTTGTAAGTTTTCAACCAGCACTTTTTTTGCACTTATGTTTTCATCCTGTATTTTTTCTAATTCCAACAATGCCCCTAATATACATTATGTATGTATATATAGCACTGGAAAACGGGACCAAAACATAAACTTCTCTGTCCCATCTCGCAATTTCCATCCAATCAGTTGATTTAAATCCCAAAATTTTTGGGAGAAATCTAATCCTCCCAAAACCATTTAAACCCCCCCCACCCCCATGGAGCCATGCAATCACTTGACGCAACTTCCGCCGAGGGGCTGCTGGAAAGGGAAACTTAATCGTTCTGGTTCTCCCCAACATCAAGACCACTATTCCGATCTTCCATTTCCATTTGCAAGGCCACCCAACGAGATCGTACAGCGTCCACCCAATGAGAAAATCAGTAAATCATGGTGACGGCCACCCAGAAATAACTGATTTTCTGGGAAGATCACGGTGACGGAATATTCAGGGGAGATCACGCCGACATCAAGATCGGGAATATTCCGGGGAGATCACGCGGATATCAAGATCGGGATATTCAGGGGAGATCACGGCGACGGAACGCCGTTTGACGGCGTCGGAGGGGTGCGCGTTCGCTCCGCCCGACAGGAGGTGCAACTTGGACGGGGATGAGGAGTGGGCGGTGTACCACCGGTTTGGATTGGATAGTCACTGGTCTTTTTTTTTTTTTTTTTCATGTATTCTGATATGAATAAATACGTTTTCCGGCCACGGGTGAAAAAGTCATTTGTATTCATGTTTTTTTTTTCATGGTGTATTCATGTTTTTTCATGTTTATTTATGTGTTTTCATGAATAGAACATGGTGTATTCATGTTTTTTCAATGTGTTCATGAAAAACATGATCGATTAATTTATTCATGTTTTTTTGTGGTCAATTAAAAACATGGTGTATTCATGTTTTCCATGTTTTTTTATTAATTAATTCAATCATGTTTTCATGAATAAAATATGGTTGCAAATTAGCTGGTTTTTCAAATTTGCTATGAAATCCTTTTTCTTTTTTCTTTTTGCCACGGAAGCTCTTGAAATTGTTGTAAGGTATGGAAATAAGTTAAACCCTTGGTTTTAGGAACATATCCTTTAATGATTTAAATATTTGAAAATTCAAAATTCCCCTTATTCCTTTCGCTTGAAATAAGGAAGGGATCGATGAAATATAGTCAAAACCCATGATTTTAGGTCCTAATTACATGCCACCTAATTAGGAAACAATATTTATGCATATTTATATGTATCACCAAATAAGGGTAGATAAGGTATTTCACAAGTGAAAAGGATGAAAACATAACAGTTCAAATTGACCGGGATGAATACTTACGTGGGATGAAGTCTGGGGATGGATATTTAAATACTCCTGTTTTCAATTGCCGTAACAATCTTGAAAAAGAGCCGAAAACGGGTCAGACGTGACTGTCTAGTCCCTCGAAGGGATTGGAGAGGATTCATATCCTAACCTCTCTTTTTTGGTTCCATATTGATTACAAATTAGAGAAATAGTTTTGGCCCTAACAAAAATAATTTTGACATTATGATCACTACCAAAAATTAACTCGTTTTGATAATGCTAAGAGTTTTTTTCGAGTGTGGCAATGAGGGTCACCAATTCGATTTTAAAAATGAAAAACAAAATCCAGTAAGGCTGTGTTCTTATAAACTTACAAGTTTAAAACTTATTTTGATATTTTTTTATTTTTCGTAATTTTTTGTTTAGTTTTTCGTTGTAATTTGAGGGCTAATCGTTCGTCTTGACAAGACGAACCGAAAAAGTACTCACTCCGTCCCACAAAGAATGACAATTTTTGAAATCCGTGTCATTTTTCATCGCTTATATCTTTCAATCTATAATGTTTTTCATGAGTTTGAAAATTTTGTATAATAGAATTAATCGAGAACTATCAAACAAGATCCATATTGCATATTTTTTGAGATCCGTATTAAAAGATATAGGAGTTGAAATTGGCACGGATATCAAAAATTGACATTCATTTTGGGACAGAGGGAGTATAAAATATAAACAGATGTTGAAAAAATTCAAATAAAACAGCACTTTAGTCTTTAGACAAATAAGACACTTGTTTGATTACTTTTTTCGTCTTTAGTAAACCCTTTCATACATTCCCTCATAATTTGGCACTACTTTTTAGAGTCTTCTCGTTGAGATGGATGATGAATCCAAAAAAAAATGACGTGAACCAAAAAAAAATTAAAAAAAAACGAACAAAACACACAAAACGATAAAGAAAGAAGAGGCGGAAAATCTAATGACAACATAGTAACCACATTATGTGTCTAACGAACGAAAACTGCTGAAACCAGGACCCACAGTTTTGAGAGGTAGCATTAGCAGTAGAGAGCCCACAGTTTTCGCCTCCAATCACTTGGACCCACAAGATAAATGTTACCATGAACTCACCCTCATGGTTCTTCCCATGGGCTATTCTTCTCAAATAATAGGTTTTCCAAACTTATTCAAACTCCATATGATAAAAGGTAATTTTTGACAGTGTATTCAAACTCTTTCCCGTGGAGGTTGGTTTCCTGCGACCGGCCAGCCCCAAGTGAATTGTCTCATTCTGTTTGGATATGGAGATACCTCCTATGTCATCGGAAAAAAGAAAGAAAAAGAAACAGTGTATTCGAAGAATAAATAAATTGGAAAGAAAAAAGAGTGTTGTACTACGGGAGTGTAGTAAGCCTCGGTACACTTTATGGAGATCTCATGGTTACAAAGAAAGTGGATTACTTTTTTTTATTTGTAAAGAGAAAGTGAAAGGGAAACTACTATTCAATTAAGAGGAATAAGTATTTATTTTTTGAATTAAAAATATTATTATATTATAAACGAAAGACTTATCTCATAAAACAAAAAAGAAAAAAATAAAAACGAAATCTTAAAAAAAACTTTTCTTAGGAAAACAACTTTCTTTTGGTAGGCTTCAAGAGGAAAATTTTACGACGTCTCTTCCCATGTTAGTATTTCCTTTTACGTCTCATTCTCTCTACACTCGGAGAAGCGTGGGAAATTTTTTGTGCCACTGAATACCACATAGTGACAGCTCGGTGCATTCGAGTTGTTAATTCTTTTTTTGAACGGCTCAATTTTAAAGAGAAAGAAAGAGTTCGGATGAGAGAAAAGAGAATTTTAATCCAAACTATCTAAAATTGTATTGGATGGCCGAATGTGCCGAGCGGGTACATGTGAATATACCCATCAGACACCGAACAATTTCTCAGAAGCGTGCCATCCACGCGACTACCACATCTTCCCCCATTGGGACTCCCACTGCACGCTTGTATCGTCACACACTCCTTCTCGTTCTCTACGCAGAGAGAGAAAGTAGAAGTAGAGAGAGAGAGAGAGAATGCAATCGCTGCAGCAGAAGGCGTCGGAGTGGAGCGGGGTGGAACAGAGCGACGCCTTCGCCATTGACTCCACCAATCTCTTCGACAAGCTCGGAGGATTACAAACCTTCGTTAATCTCTCCACCAATTTCTACAACAGGTCCATTCTCTCTCTTCTCTCTCTTTCTCTATCTAGAAGTATTTTTCTACCTAAATTGATTCATTATATATGTGTTCCTATTACCCGACTTCATTGATTCCGTGAAAATACTGGCACGTCATTTGATATGGATCAGTCCAATAGGCAAGCTATAATATACACTCTCTTTTTTCCATTAAAAGCTTAATTAATATTACCTCAGTCCCAAATTAATTGTCCAAACCGCAAAACGAGAACAGATACTAATGCATTTTTAGGAAGAGAAAAACTTTTGAGGTGGGGGTTTTACTCAAAATAACGCATTTTTATTGTCAAAAATTCAAACTTTTTGCTTCTTTTTATTTATAAAAAAAAAATGTCCGTATTTTTTTTTGACAAAAATTTATTTTTTCAAGTTTCCATTTTGCGGATGGGACATTTTTAGCATAATTGTGAATTTGAGGAAGAGAAAGAACATTCTAAAATTTGAGTCTCCCTTAATTTGAGTAAAACTCAATTTGGGATAGTTTTGAGAGGAAAAGATTGGTGATGTGAGGTGGGGTTTTTACTCAAAGTCTGAATTTGAGTAAAAAAAGGGTAAGGGCTTAAGATGCTCTAGGAGCATCTCCAACCCTACACCACACCTTTCACCAGATTTTAAAATTTTGATAAAAAAAGAAGGGGGGCAAAAACATGAGGTAAAATCGTTTCATCATAATGTTATCAATTTGAGAACGAACTTCAATTTTTGGCAAGTCAAGCAGGAGGGCTCCACTATGTTCTCAGTGGCTTCAAATGAATCACTAATAACTTCCCAATATATAATGGAGAATCAAGATATAACTTTTCTCTGTAAAGAAGTGTTGGCAAGGTAGTAAACTAAAATTTCAAAAACCCCTAAATTGATATGCATCTTGGTTGATGGGCTAGTCTTTGGTCACATATCTTGAGACATAATAAAGATTACTAGAAATGAGCCTATTAGCCAACAATTGTTGAGGGAAACTTGTTGAGGACTATTCTGGAATTTATTTCTTTTCATGACAGCATATTGAAGTTCTCTTTTACTTGGGTCTTGAGAGAATTATTTGATGTATGTCGGGTTATCTGAAAAATGGAAATTGACAACTGATGTCATTGAGTGTGATTTATTTATGCTATTGGCGGTATATATCACCACTAACGGAAACTTCTGGAGCGTCTTGAATTCAATATAGTGAGACAAAAGCTTTCCACTTAAATTTGGGGGGAGCTTTTGGGGATAATCTTAGGATTTTTTTAAAAAGTTTCGGTGGAACTCCCAAAAGATTTAAGGATTGGAGCATCACAATTTCATTAAGACAGACTAAAATGGGTCATATCAACTTACGCTTTCAACCAAAATTGCAACTAAAACTTGGATTTAAAAAAGAGAGAATAAGCGTTGATTGTGGTCTAGTCTATTTAGTAGCTGAACGAATTTTTTCGAAAACTTCACCTCAATCATGTAGTTTGTACTTTTAATACTTCCGCCGTCGCATCTTGCTTGCCATCTTCCCAGTTTGTGATGTCCTAAAAAGATTGTCCACTTTGGAAAGTCAAAGAATTAAATGTTGTAAGTTTTTAAAACTATCCCAAGCAATCATTGATTCATTAGTATAGATGGAAGTGGGAGATAAAGGAGGGAATGTGAAATTTTTTTTTTAATCCGATGCATTTTTGTCCTATTATGAATCTAGAACTCCCGAGGACTACCAAAATGAGTCAAGGGAGCACATATGTTCTGAAGTTTTTTCGATGCCAAACAGAGCAATTGGCTCTCGTTCTAGCTTGTTTCATATTCGGAGGAGATATGTGTTTTTGAATAAAAAACTTTTGTTTTCTCCACACCTTGCCCTTATTCTGTTGGCTTCCAAAGAGGGAAGTGAATAAGGTAATGAGGTAAATATTTTGCCCCTGGTTGGTTCTAGTTTGTGTGAATCTGAGGTATCAAGGCGTTGTTTCTGAATGGAGATCAGGGTTTATGACGATGATGAAGAGTGGTTTCGGTCAATTTTTGCTAATTCAAAGAAAGAAGAGGCGATTCAGAATCAATATGAGTTCTTTGTGCAAAGGATGGGAGGGCCGCCCCTTTACTCACAAAGAAAGGGTAAGAAATTCTTACTTAATATGGGCTTCTAGTTTAATTGTTTTCCAAATGTTAATAGTAGATCAATGTGTTAGTTTTCCATACGGTCCTGCTGCTGCAGACTGCAGCGCGGTATGTTTGCTGCCGACTGGAGTATGAGAGCAATATTAAGAAATATTTGAGTAATATGTATAAGCTTTTATTGATGTTTCCACTCCCTGTTGCTATTAAATGGACAAACTCGCTTTTGGCTCCCTTAGCTTTTATAGTGTTACTGTTATCACACTTGATGAAATGAAGCAACTTTCGGACACTAATTCTATGGTGAATGCTTGATCATAGTTTGTGGTCAATGGTACACTGTGTACTGTACACATACATGACTACTTGATTGGTTGATGGCAACAAATTCAGTCACCCTCAAGGTGGTTTCATGAAACTAAAAAAACCCGGAAAACATTGGACACATTATTATCAAGTCCGAAAGCCATTGATAAACAGTCTTCCATTCAATAGAAAATCTGAGGTGGAGCTAGAAATCGAGAACGATAAACAACAAAATCACACGGATTACATGCTTCCACGAATATTCGGGATTTGGATAGTCCATGAATATTTGCAGGAATCAACTTGTCAATTACAAAGATAAGAGAGGAGAAAACGAAGAGGAATAAGAACTGAATTGGTTGATTGAGAGGATGCATGATCCTCCCATCCTAGGTTTGCTTTTATGCATAATCAACTTGCACCATAAACTTTGCAAGTTGCTTTACTGCATAATCAACTTGCACCATAAACTTTGGAGTGCCCATCTATTCTAGAATATGAACACTTGTTCCACATTGCAAGTTGTACTATGGGGAGATAACTGCAAATTTTCTCGTCGCCTATGATATTTGCTTTCGGACGAAATCCTTACTGGTATTCTGGTGACAAATTTCAGCGAAGATTTTCGACTAATTCTCGACTAAAATGCCTTCCACCTAGGCTCAGTGTTTAGGGAAAAAAAAAAAAAAGACGTGGTGCATCGTGTTCCTTGTTCAGTGGTTGAATCCCATCTCGAATCAAATCATTTTAATTGCCTTCGGAATTAAGATCCAACTCATTCTATTGCTGTATTTAAGTGCATATTGCAATTTGGCATCATGGTCATCGTTGTCGCCTCAATTTCTACTCTCAGCATTCCCCCTGAACTCAGTGTCCGTCGAATATGGTGAGAAACAGTATTAATATCTATCATGGTGTATCATTCTTGATTCTTTAACAATTGTCATTGAACTGCATTTTTGTGTTGGTGTTTTCAAGTAGTAGATAGGAAAAGCCAATGTGGTAAACTGGTAATTACTTTTGATAGTCCATTTTGTCTGCAGAAGGGAACTTAACGAGTTTCTAAATTCATGACCTGCTCTAAGGTGATTAATATACAGTAGTGCCATATGCTGTTTATTCAATGCAACGAAGTTTTTCCAATTGCTCTTTTCATGCAACTTTACGAAGCAGACTCCCGATTTTGGTCTATCATCTATGTTCAGGCATCCAAATTCTCTGTATCAACCCTTCCTGTTATTACTCTGATTATAGTTTGCTAAACGTATAATAAACGGGAGGAATCTTGGTTATTGGACTCACCTTTTCATACATCTACCTCTTTTGCGTGAATGCATAATTTTTTCTATTTATATATGGAGTATCTTGATTTGCTGCAGGACATCCTGCTCTGATTGGACGACACCGCCCGTTTCCTGTTTCTCATCAGGCTGCTGAGAGGTGGTTACACCACATGCAACAAGCATTGGACAGCATGAGTGATATTGATGCAGACTCAAAAATCAAAATGATGAACTTTTTTAGGTATTTCCAACAGCTCACATATTTGGCTTCACGATCCATCCATTTATCCTTCTCTATGGAAATATAAAGAGCATCGAAGGCCCTATGTATTGTAACGGCCTCTCTTTCTCCAGTATCGCAGCCGAACCCTGCCCTAATTCTTTAGCAGTCAAACTTTAAAACACATGGCATTTTTTTTTTGTTATTTTGCAGGCACACTGCATTCTTTCTTGTTGCTGGAGACGAATTGAAAAAACAAAATAAAGAAGTTTCTTGTAAGCACGGCACCAGCAAACCAGCTGCAGTGTAATTTCTCAGACGATTTGCCACTTCATTTCATATGGAAAGAAATTAATGCTTTGATCTTGTACTGTTGTATAAGGAATATTATCATTATCAAATAATTTTGAAAGTGTAAGCAAGTTAACATTCACGTATATGTTCAATGATTGAGTTAAGTTAATACCTTGTTACCTTCTCTGCTTTCTTATGAACTTTCTCATTACTTTGGTTGACATTGTGATTGCCGGCATGTCTAATAACACTCATAAAAAATGCAACAGATTTTGATTTTCCAAAATCGTCGATGCTGATGAGGATTATAGAACAATATAGTTTAAACATAAAAAAAAAAAGCATATTTGGCTTTTGCTATTTTGATAATATAGTTATTTTGTTAGGAATCATGCCATCCTAGAAATAAGTAGTATTATAGAATTTAAGTTTCCTAATTTTGGTTGATTTGATTTTTCTTGTTTCATATTTACTTGGTCTACAAAAAGTAGTAGTTTCTATAATTCTTTATAGGTCATAGTACTACCGATTAGGTCTAGGACATATCTTCTATATTAGGCAATTTGTGGGATACAACTTCATGTTTTGCTCATCTCTTTCCGATTAGATAATTTCTTTAGTTTAGACTTGATTGGCAAGATGGCAATACAGGCATGGGTTGCTGCATTGTTTAGAGCTGGTGGCTTTTCTAGTCCCTATAACTTGACTTAACCATTGTTATCCTAACCAACATCCTCAGGAGGAGGAGGAGGAGGAGGAGGAGGAGGAGACGGAGGTGCTGCATTGTTAGGGCTGGTGGCTACTCAAGTCTCTGGAACTCAGCCTAACCATTGTTATCCTAACCGATATTCTGAGGTGGAGGAGGAGGAGGTTTCGGATAAGGGTTCGGTTGCCCTTACTCATCCCATGGTCCTCTAAGTGTTGTATGTGTTTGTCATCTTACTTGGTAGGTCTTAAATCAAACTCTTCCACCTGTTTTACATGTAGATACAGATGTGTGTGTGTGAACAGATCCATGGCTCGAATAGACCGTACAAGATTTTTCTATCTTGACTGGTTTTTGTTGGTCAAATTTATTCTAGGCTAGTTGGCGCAATTGAGTTTTCAACCTCGTGTAAATAGAGGCTGAACCTGAACTTGGAAATGCCATAATTACTGGGTTGGGGCCTAGATTTCCTTATTTTGCATTTCGACTGTATTCTTGAAAGAGTAACTACACGTACGCACCTTCCGGACACACCCTTCTCATAAGAGACACGGATTCCATTGTGAGCCCACATTTTTGTCAAAATCTGTTCTTATCAGAGGAGTTATTGTATAAGTTCGATGAATTATGCAGACACAAGGGGTGGCGGAGCGGAACAACCACCCAAAACTTTAGCAAATCTCCAATAGGCATTTGGTATTTTAACCATTTCAACAGCGTAAGGATTTACTTTACTCCCCCGAAAATCTGCATGACTTGCTATGGTGGGAAAAAACAAGGTCATACTCGCTGTACAAAGTAGTTTTCTCCTACTCAGAGACTATTTTTCGTGACCTGAATCCATGCCTCAAAGAGTGCATAAAGCTTGTTATCACTTGTAAACAAATATTGTACTACTCCTTCTGTACCAATTTAAATGCTCCCTACGGGAAATCGTGTAATTGTGACCTCGAAAAATAAAATACTTTGGGAATTAATTTTTAACTTTGTTTTGCATTGTTCAAAAGATCTCGATGAGTACTTTATAACAGTGCAAAAAAAGTTTCAAAAAAATATATGAAAAGTACAATTTTTTTTAAAGTCAGATGACACGACTTTACATATGGAGCATTTAAAATGGAACGGAGGGAGTATAAAAGAAGGATCAAGAACCTGAATGTGACCTTGGACAAATACATAAATATCAGGCCATTTATCGTTTTTCTTGGCATTGAGCTTATTAGATGTGGGGAGAAGAAAAAAAGTGGTGAAATATATGGGTTTTTGGGTATTGGAGTATGGCTTTCGAAGTGTTGCTTAAAAAAACAAAAAAAAAACACTAAAGGACGGCAACATATTTTAATCTACTGACAAATACAGATTCATTACTAAATAACAATTGACAATAGGGTTGCTAGTTTCACTCCCCCTTTTATAACCACATTCGTTTTGGTCTTCTTGTGATGTGAATTTACAATGTTGCTCTTTCAAGTGTAAAAGTGTATACAAATGAAATACAGTATTAATTTTCACAAGAGAATAAAAAGGAGACTGTGGAAATCAATTACCTTGAAAATAAAGAGGCTGATACTTTTCACCATTTTAAATACAGATTTATTTCCTAATCCCAGCAGCACAAACACCACTCATAATGTGGAGGAACCTTCCAAAGTATTATAAACCAAACAAATATTTTAAATCGAATAAAAAATAGTAAGAAACATTAGTTTGTTTCCAAGGCAATAAGAAATAGGTAAATTCTAAAATTAGCCCATTGAGCTGACAATAATAAGTATGTGAATGTGTATTAAATAGTGCAAAAAGTACATAGAATTATATGTTTTTCTTATTTTCTAGTGTACTTATCGTCAGCTCGGTGGACTGACAATAGCAAGACCGTAAATAATATGCGAAGGTTTATTAGTTTGCTACCTTTATTAATTTAGGTGATCACTAATCTCTTAACAACGTACTATTCAGATCTCCCCCTCTTGCCGCTTGCCTTAGATTTTGGTGTTTGTTTGCTCCTTAGAATTTGGAGTTTGTTTGCTCCTTAGATTTTGGTGTTTGTTTGCTCTTCTGCAACACCAATCGTCCTCTGATCCAATTTCAATTCCCGGATCATCGCCATAACACAGAGCTGAAACAAAATTCTATATTAAAAAAGGGGAAATGATAATGCCAAAACCGTTTTTCTTAGTGCCAAAACTCTAGTACACAAAAGGCTTATACCATTTGCAATGGCACCATCAAAAACAGTTTTGGCATTATCATTTTTCTAAAAAAGATATGCAACAACTGAAAAAACTGTGAGGCAGCCGGAATTGGTCAAAGCTCACCTAGAGTTTGACTATCTAATGGTTGGCCTTTTGAGATTTGTTCCTTTGCTCTTTGAAAAATGCCAAGTGCAAAGAAAATAGACAAAGAAAAAGACTCTTAAAGTATACTGAACGTTCATGTACACTTTAAGGATCTTTTCTTTATTCATTTTTTTTGTCCCTAGCATAGTCTGTCAACGGAATATTTATTTTCAGAGTTTATTCTTCCTTGGTCGATGATCCACATAGGAAATGTGGTGCCCGATTTCTCAGAGGGTCCTTCTCCACTGCTCTGGCTGTAAGCTGTACACAGAATGCAATTTTGAAGCTTTGCAACTACAGTCAATACATCTAGCTTTTTGGTAACGGGGGACAAGAACTGCTCCATATGGCAAAAAAGAAACCAGCTCCTCTGCCCTTATCAAAGGGAGTAACTATTTTACATAGTGTTTCGTGTACATTACGTATACGCATTTCGGGCCGGTTCCGTAGAAAAAAAAAAAAAAAAAACACACAAACAAACACCCCATCTCAGCCCTCCATTTCAAAGGCTGAGATTAAATCCCACTTCATCCATAAAAAATACAAATCACGTCTGCCCCTTCTCCCGTTCTTCACTTCACGTTCTGCTCCCTCCAGTCCGACACCCACCCCTCCACCTCCCTCCACTCCGACACCCACTCCGATCGACGAGCTCCGACCGTCAAGCCTGGGATAAAATAGAACCTGGATTAGCAGCTCCCCCTGAAAAACACCACGAGCTCAGGTCCTTCTTCTCTGCTGCGTAACCTCGACCTTCAAATTCCCACCAGGTTTCGCTCGACTCCCCAAATTCTCTCCCCGCAGATCAAATTCGACTTCTTCCGAGTCTGAATTTCACGCTTCCGTTCGAGTTAGGGTTTTTGGTGGCGATTTGGGAACGGTTCTAGGGTTTGGAGGCTCGTATGAGGTAAGAGACGGATTTTTAGAAGGAAGATATTCTACTCGCAGTTTATACTCGCGAAAAAGGGCACGCTTGGGATGATATGGATTGCTGCTCACTTGGAGCGGAAGCTGCGCAAGAACCAGGTCGCTGATACCAATATTGGTGTCTCCGTTGGTCAGTACTGTACTTTTCCCCAATAAGCACTTTTCTTGTTTTTTTGTCTTCATTGAATTGTGAGAGGTGAAGAGAAAAGGGAAGAAAAGATTGTGTTTTTCTCGTGGGTTTCATTTAAAGTGATGAGATTTGATTTGGTGAGGAACAGAATGAACCCGTGAAGATTCTTGAGTGTGTGCTGGAGAAATTTTGGAACTGTGAAGTGAGCAGTCTCTTGTTTAAACGGTTGCTCTGAATAAAAGATGTACAATAGATGCTAGTACATTTTATACCTGCCTACCGGTAGCATCTATGAATTGTATTATAGCTGAACGAAGGGCTTTTTTAAGATAACTGTTTGCTTTGAGCTTTTCGGGACGAGGTTGATGGTGTTTCGATTTTGGTCTGGGTTTTCAGTGTATATCATACCATGTTACATGACGATGTAAAAAATTTTGATTCTGAGAAGATGATTTTTTAGTTCCAGTGCGCTGTTTAGCAGGTGTGGAAATATTTGTTACCAACCCTTGAAATTATAGGCCAGGCTTCTTGTTACAGTAGGTGTGGAAACTCATGATTTCTTTACAATGATAAAGATAGCTATGTAAGTTCGCATGTTTGGATCATCGATGTATCAAGTTAAGGTAAAATCATGAAAGTCTAATGAGGGACGTTGTCGCTTTCTTGTATTATTATTTTTTGATTCAGTGGGTTATTTACTATGCCCTCACGTAGTGCCTAAATTTATTTGATGGGAAAAGGCTGTTCTATACTTATTCCACTGCAGTTGGTATCTATAGCCCTGATGCCTTTCATAGTTTAAAAGAAAGTGAGGAACGTGCAGTTAGAAGTTAGAACAATGCCATAATGTCTTATTATCTGGCTAAATTGTGTCTCTATTTGGAGTTTTGATGTGCGATAATTTTTATGATGTTGCACTCAGTAATGATTTTTCTTTTAATTGTTTTCATCTCCCAGTTGATTTGATGAAGCCTGGTGCAACTATCATTCTCCGAAATGCAAAGATTGACATGTTCAAGGGATCAATTAGGCTGCTCTTTTCTTTGGTGAACTGTGTCGAGGTCACAGAACCTGGTTGAAATCTGTCCTTCATGTTGCAAAGAGAAGGAAAGTCACAAGCATCTATTCTTTGGGTGCTCTTTTTCCAAATTTGTGTGGTCTGTAGTATGGAGTAAATCCTCATTTGTTTGTGTGCCTATCTCTCTTGTTGATTGGCTGGATTGGTTTGCCCAAAATGGGAGAGCTTCAAGTGCAGAATTATGAAATTGCCATTGCCAGCTGCAGTGTATCTCATCTGGAGGGAGAGAAACATACGATTGTAACTTCCAGGAGTAGGTTTTTTTGTTTTCTAGTAGCCTCCTTTGTGTGGAGTGTTATTGGTAGTATAGCTGTATAGTCAGGAAATCTGACCTTGTTTTTGTTTTATGGTTTTTGTGAAGCCATTTGGTCTCCTGTAATAAAAATGAGATGTAATTCATTTGGTAATGGATTTTTGTGATAAATGTGGCTTGTGAATGTTTATTTAGAATGTTCATTTGGTTCTTCTTGTTGTTGTTGTACTGACTGACTGAGACGCGAGACGTTGGGTTAGGACCAAAAACAGGGGAAACTTTGCCGAAATTATTTCAGAGCCTATTTTTTTGAAGGGACACGACACAAGGACACTAATCTATGATCAGAACAAGGTAGGATTCTAGCTTCATCTGACCAAACATCAAAGAACAATTACATAATAAAATCCAGTGACAATAACTAGATTACATTACAAAACAATGAGTTTGATACAATAACCCACAAAATGCAAGTGTAATCTGCACGAATAAAACAAGAAGTTCTCTCATTCATCAAAACTTGATACTTTCCATTTGCAATTCCATTTGTCTTGCTTAATCCGCAAATGAGCCTTGCATTCACATTTAACGGTTGAACAACGTCTAACTCTTTTCTTTGGTATCACTTTCTCCTCTTCGTTCTCCTCTTCGTCTGTCTTATCATTCTCCTCCACAACACTCTCCTGCTGCTTTTCCCAAGATATTTTCCTTCTTTTACGCAAACAAATAGCACATTAGTGACTTCATTCGACCGGTTTCGTCCTTTGGTTGAAGCCCGAATACGAATCCAAAACCCATTTTCTTGACCATAACGTTCATAGTAATTCCGTGCTTCTTCAATTGTCTCAAAATACATCCCAATTGTCGGTGTTTTTAACCCTTCCACAATATTTTCTGGAGTCTCCATGTGATCTACTTCAACATCATCTAAACTCACTACCTCCATTGTTCACCCTTCACTTGCCTGCAAGAAAAAGTAAAGAAAAATTTTTATGCAACGGTAAGTTAAGAATTAGAATATCCAAAAAGGGTGATATTGATGCAATGACCTTATTCAAATTTTTTTTGCAACGTCAAACTTTTGTAGATTGTCGGTTCATCTCAACGAAAAAGAATCGGATAACTAAAAAATTATGATTTTTACTCTATCCAAATTTGAGCATTTTTGGGGAAAAGCCCCAGGTTCTTAAAATGAGCTAATCTATGAACCCAAAAAACACTAATCAAACATTATAGTAGAAACCCTAGAATTAGAAGAACAACAGGACCCTTGAAAAAAGTGTTTATGACTCGTTTTGAAAACTCGAAGCTTTTTTAAATGGTGGCTGCTGCATAGCTTCTGATGAAAACATGATGAGAGAAGAGAGCTTTCTTCAATGATTGTGCCATTCAGATACACTTGTGAAAACATGCTAGTATACGAATGTCATATAGCAGTCAATGCTTGTGCCATCCACCTTTTGGATGACGGTATCAACCATGAACGGCTATTTGATGACACAGTTACCCTGTTTTCAGTAATCCACATAAGATCAGATACTAGGTCACACACATCCACTAATGTATCCTTCTTTGTGCTCTTATGTGACACATTTTCTGCCTATTACCTGTTCAAGAATATAGACCAATAAGATTCAAGGAGGATTCGGCAAGTTCAGAGAGAGAGAGAGACCTGGGTGCGTCCCGAGAGAGAGAAGATTCGGTTCTCGGTAGGTGGGTCTGCGGTGGTGTGGTGGTGGGTCGTCGGTGGAGAGAGAGGGTCGTCGGAGGCGGGGGATGAGCTCGTCAGTCGGAGTGGGTGTCGGAGTGGAGGGAGGTGGAGGGGTGGGTGTCGGACTGGACGGAGCAGAACGTGAAGTGAAGAACGGGAGAAGGGGCAAACGTGATTTGTATTTTTAGGGATGAAGTGGGATTTAATCTCAGCCTTTGAAATGGAGGGCTGAGATGGGGTGTTTGTTTGTGTTTTTTTTTTTTTTTTTGTGTCTACGGAACCGGCCCGTACACATTTTTATCACCATTGAACTTAAATCCTTCAGCCGCCCCGATAGGCGATAGGAGTTGAGAACGTTAGAGACATTAAACTTAAAAAACACAACATATGAAATAGAAGTTAGCATACATATATTATTATTTTTAGGAATATTTAAATATTCATTCCCTTTATCCATGCCATGTAAAAATTCATCTCCCCCTTTTTTTATGCTTATGTTTTCATCATCTTAGTGTGTGAAATACCATTGTTACCCCTTTGCTTGTTTGATTTCTAAATTAAAGGGATTCAAACCTTCTTGACTCCTAAATTAAAGGGATTCGGTACACACTATGAGACCTTCAGTCCTTTCTATGCATTTGTTTCCCTTTTCATGGTTATCCATAATTAACACAACATATTCCCATAATTATAGCCACAAGAAATGCACGCCAAAAACTGATCCCAATCCCCCATTCCTAATCTAATCTGAAACCCCCCCCATTTGCCCTCATTCATCTACCAGCAGCCGCAAGTTACCCACCGCCGTATGTTGATCGCCGCCGCCACCCATCGCTCGGACCCACGAATCAGTCAATTGTGACGACCATGTGGATGGAAGGGACAGAGCATCAACCGATCTTGTTGTCGTCAGCCCCTCTCTACGGTCATGGTTTATTAACCATGAATATCCAAACTGATTCATGGTTTATTAACCATGAATATCCAAACCAAGCATAAACCAAAAACCATTCAATCTGTGTATCGTCATGGAAACTTTCATTAATAATCATGGTATGAATACCCAAACAAGCCATAAATCAAAATAAAAATCAAAGAACAAGATGAGAAAAAAAACATGAATATTCATTCGCCGATTCATGGTTAATAAACCATGAAATATGGTCAACTTATCATGATCAATACATGCAAAAATGTCTGGTTGGAGAAGCTCAACTAATTCATGGTTTATTAACCATGAATATCCAAACCAAGCATAAACCAAAAACCATTCAATCTGTGTATCGTCATGGAAACTTTCATTAATAATCATGGTATGAATACCCAAACAAGCCATAAATCAAAAAAAAAAAAAAATCAAAGAACAAGATGAGAAAAAAAAACATGAATATTCATTTGCCGATTCACGGTTGATAAACCATGAATACCAACTTTTTCGTAATCTCTGTGGAATGGCGATGGAGGCCGGCGGCGGGATGGGCTAGGAGAAGCTAGCAACAGCTGGGAGCGATTCTTTTGTGAATTGGAAACCAACTGGGCTGTTGATCTCGCTAAGAACCTCGAAGACTACATCTTGAAGATTTGCTCCGGCGAAATCGATGGCGATGAGGGAGGATGTAGGACGGCAAGGATGGAGGACGACGAGTTGATCCCGTTCATGGTAGAGGAGGTGGAGCACCGATCCACTCCCGTTCATGGCGGAGGAGGTGGAGCACCGATCCACTCCAGTTGATCCCGTTCACGGCGGTCGGAGATGCCGCTCTCTCCAAAACTTGCAAATCTGAAAATGGGATTTAGGAGTGGGGGATGTTGTTTAATGATTTTGCTGAAATTTATGGGATTTGTTGGGTGATAATCTTGGGATCCAAAATTTTCGGGATTGAACGGAAATCGTGGGACACGACGCAATTGGAGGCAACGGGAATCAAGGAGGACGAATTTGATTATGATTTCATCCCAAATTTCGGAGCTATATATGTAGATAATATATAATAGATACGGCAGGACTACAAGGGCATAAGCGGTATAAAACATAGTGGGAGGACGAAATCATAATGCGATGAAACTGGGAGGACGAAATCATAATTCCAGTACGCTTTGAGGACGATTAATTAAGCCTCCCTTATTTTTAAGTGTTTAGTGGGGGAAAGATTATTTTTGAATGGAATAGTCAACCAACAAATAGAAGATAATAAATGTGGAATGTGGATTTTAGGTTGTGTGATGTGGGTTTTTCTGTACTTTTTGTGGATTTTTATGAAGAAAAGAGTGGACAGCATGTGGACTAACCAAGCTATGTATAGACAGATAGATAGATTAGCTCCTAAACTCACTCTACATTCCAAGCTATCAAGGGCCATGAGTTCAGTTACACAAATGAGTTGGTTAATCTTGATAATCCTTATTGCGCACATAGCACTAACCTCTTAATTCATGAGGACTGTGTTCGCTTTCGGTCTCTAGACTCAACTCCTCTTTTTCTGCGCATGGTCCCTAATAAATTTTCTACTTAATTATTACTCATATTTTTCTATCTTTCTCTCCACTCATTACCCCTAAACCTCCCTCAAAAACCCAAACCAAACAGGCTTGAGATGTTGATCCTAAGCTGCCTAAGTCTAACAAACGATCCCATTGACATTTCGACGATCTCGTAGTGCAACACGATATCCAATCTCTCCCTCCACTGACGGATAATTAAGCCTATAAGCAACCAAAATATAGATGCTCTATCTTTACCCACGTACTGTAGGGTAGCATCCCCGTTCAGACCCAATCGCCCATGTCCATGATCCGTACCTGAGATAAGCTCATGAACACTCTCACTACCCAACAAATTTTATCTCAATCATCAACATTCAAAATCACGAGGCAAAAATTAATAGATGATAACACTTCAGATTATTACAATAGCAAACTGACTAAAGAGAGTTCGAATGGCGATTTGGCGGCAAAAGCCATCTTGATTGTCTCCTCTTTTGTGATCTCTGATTTTGATCTTGTTTGTGACTTTGATTCCTGGCCTTGGTCTCTGGTTACTTTTCTAGTTTGTTTTTAGGTTTTTTTTTTCTCATGGATTAAGTCATGGGGTTTCCTACTCTTGCTGCTAAGATTGGTGAGCTAAACCCTAAATTGCCTTGTATGGAGGCCTTGCCTCAGACTATGGTATCGCTGATTGATGCGAGTACACATGATTTTGCTGATGCGTTGAATGTTAGTTTTTTTTTTCTTTGATAGATTGGATTTAATAACTCAAAACTAATTGACATTGAATGGAGAGGCTGCTCAGGCTCATAAACTAGGTTTGGAGATTATATTTAACCAATGAGGGACAAACTCTTACAAAAATAATGATCACTTGACTATTGATTCATCTGACGAGCCTACTGCATGCCAAATTAAGACTTTGGATGCTGAAATCCGTGCTCTTAAGGCTGAATTGGTGACTATTGATAAAGTTCGTATTGATGGTTCTAATGCTGTTGAGACTACTGAGGGGACTAAGCCCCTATGGAATGAGATTGTTAACAAACAAATTGGGGATAACCTTATGAAATTCAAGTATCATGATCCTGAAATTCAGGAGGATAAGGTAGTGGTCTGTCCGCCTCTTGCAGTGGAAAAAGAGGGAGGGCTCAGTAGGCTGAGTGTGTTGTTTGCCAATTTTTAGACAAAACCTTGCTCTTCCCTGTTGTAAGAACACCACTATGAAAATCCTGAGGAAATGTGGTTTGTATGAGGTCTTCTAAAATAGTCGGGGGGTGCATGGTGCGTGCAGGAAAGTAATCGAGGCTGGTCCCTGGCATATTGCTGGGAAGTTAATGATTCTTCAACAGTGTAGGCTACAGATGAAGTTAGAAAAGGCATAGTTGAGTTGTATTCCTGTTTGTTCTGGACTGAAGATGGACTGAGCTATATAGCTAGTGCCCACACTATGGGCATCCCATTGTTTGCAGATTCTTTGACTGAATCAGGAAATAGACTTAGTTATGCTCATATCTGCATTCAGATTGATACGAGAGTTGTGCTGCCTGATACAGTTGATGTGCTCTATGGCAATGGGTGTAACGCTACAGTGACTGTCAACCATGGACGCCAGTTAGTTGCTCCTCTTGCTGTGTTTTTGGCCTCTCAAATTCACAGTGTAAGTCTAAGGCTATGGCTCAGATAAGGATTCAGGTGCTACTAGTGGGGTGGTTGTATGCACTTGAGGAGACACGGCTGAACTCTGCTTCTGCTTTTTAGGGTATTGGGTCTGAAGGTCATATCTGCAGAGCCTTCTCGGTCTGATTCTCTTGTGCTGTGCTGTGGTAACATGGGGAATGAAGATGTTGGTATGGGCATTCACTTGGAAGACACTAAAGTCCTTGTTATTTCTGATGATATTATGTGCGATTAGTCTCCAAATCATTTTGCTGCTCTCAATAAGAAAGTAGTGCCAAGCCTAAGAGTGGAAGCAAGCGTAAGAGGGTGGAGTCTGCAGCTAAGGTGGGCAACTCTGCCGTTTGGTATCTGAGTCTTAACACTTTTGCTATCTAAGACTCCACTTTGTCTAGGGAGGGTTAGGATTTGGAAGATGATGATGGGCCGCTTCGTCCAGGTGCTAGTCTCCCTCGGGCTAACAAGCCTACGGGGAGTAGGGCTCTAAACGAACCGAATCGAGTTGAACCCTGCTAGGCTCGGCGCGAGTTCGTTAAGGTACTAGTTCGGCTCAAGTTCGATTCGAGCCCAAATAACTCGGCTTGAGTTCGGCTCGTTAAAATTTTTCAAGGCTCGGGTTCGACTCGGTTGGGTTCGTTAAGGTACTAGTTCGGCTCGAGTTCGGCTCGGGTTCTATTCGAACCTGAACATCTTGGCTCATTAAACTCAAATGAATGGAACCAAGCCGAATCTAAGCTCGAATTGAGCTCGTCAAGACTCGAGTTTGGTTCGGCTCGACTCATTAAACTCAAGCGAACCCAAACTCTCTCATTGATCGTATAGAATTTGAGAGAAAAATAAGTATTGAATTATATATACAACCTTAAATTTTTTTATATTTACAAATAGACCCCTATTGAATTACTAATTAAATTTAGTACAGGTTCCGAGCCTAACCGAGCCGAATACCGTTAGGCTCAGGTTCGGCTCATCTACGGAACGAGCCTAGAATTAAGGTTCAGGTTCAGTTCGTTTAGCAAACGAATCGAACTCGAACGAGCTCTTGCCGAATCGAGCCTCGAATAGTTGGCGAACGGCTCAATTCATTTACAGCCCTAACGGGGAGGAGTAGGCCCAAGGGTAGGGGTGGTGGCCCTAGGAGAATTTGAGCCTTCTCTTTTCCTATTCCCTTGTGGTGAAAATTGGACCTTGGAATATTAGGGGTCTCAATAATCCTCTTAAGCAAAAGGAAGTTGCTTCCCTTCTTTGTACTAATAAACTTAATGTTTTGGGCTTGGTTGAGACTATGGTCAAAGGTGAGAATTTGGAAAAATAGTCATTCTTTTCCTACTCATTGGAAAAGTGTTAAACAGTTTGGCACTGATGTTGTGGCCAGACTAGTAATGGCTTGGGATCCTAAAGAGGTTGATAGCCTAGTGTTGTTTACATGTCAGATGCTTGTGGTCCAGGTGGAGATTCTTGAGTGTTGTTGTTTAGAGAGGAAAAGTGTGTAGAGTGTTAAATTAACCCTCACACATAATCATTTATTTATATAAATAGATAGTTCATTACACAATGCAATTAAGCAATGTGGGATTAAACACAATATACTAGTATACTAATATACTAGTATTCCAACACTCCACCTCAAACTGGGAAATAGTATCACACAAACCCAGCTTGTCACATAACATCTCCAACCGGGCCTTATTGAAATACAGGGTTGGATGCAATATGAATTGTTGCTTGGCTATCACAATACAAATTCATAGGCAATTGCACATTGAATCCTATCTCCTCAACAAAAGATCGCACCCACACAATCTCATATGTGGTGTGAGCCATGACTCTATATTCTGCCTCTGCACTAGACCATGCAACCACTGTCTGTTTCTTACTCTTCTAATTGACAAGATTGCCACCAAGAAAAACACATTATCCAATGGTTGACCTCCTGTCAGATGGGCCTCCGGCCCAATCAGAAGCAGTGAAGGCCACAATACGCAAATGACCATTAGTTTTATAAAATAAACCACGTCCAAGATGAGACTTGAGATACTTGACAATTCTAAAAACGGCCTCCCAATGTGGCAAATGAAGAGCAGACATAAACTGACTCACAATACTCACTGCAGATGAAATATCAGGACGTGTAATAATGAGATAATTCAGTTTACCAACCAAACGGCGATATTGATTAGGACTAGACAGTGCCTCCCCTTGATCAATGCATAGTTTGACATTGGGATCCATAAGGGTATTGTAGACACCCTATTTTGGACTATCCAGAGTAGTTTCTTTACGGTCTTTGATTCCCCGATGATGAATATGGTCGAGAACATCCGAAGTTGATGGTGTGTTTGAGCTTTGAGCGTCCCGAACCTCATCCAAACCTCAAAGCCCTTTTTTTAAACCCTTCAAGCCAGAACCAAATAGCCTCAAAGAAACCTCGTACACGCTGGTGATCGACTAATGCACGCTGGTTCATTGCCACGTGTCAGTCATCGGGCATCAAAGCACACTCCATTGGCGCACGCCACCTATCACTGGCGCACGCCACCTATCACTGGCGCACGCCACTTATTTCCAGTCAAATCACCTTTTCGGGACCACTTGCCCGAGACTTTTGTGCCACCCTGACGTGTGCTATAGCCCTCCTGATGATTATATCGCCCGTAACTGCCTCCCTCTCTCCTACACCCTCCATCAAGGCAAGTCTCATGCATTTAATGCATGGAAGCTCCCTTCTCTCTTGCCACCCCCAAACAGGCCTTAAGGCCAGGCTGATCAGCTCTCCCTCTCAGCCTATAAATACACCCTTGCATTTATTTGCAAAAGGGGTTCAACAACATTAATGCTTTCTAGCCCTCTCTCTCTCTCTCTAGTGCTTCTTACCTTCTTCTTTCATGCATTGAAAGAGTAAGCAAGTAACACACCCCTCCACTGATCAGTAGTACTCCTTTCTCATCCATTGCCCATCCACCAAGCCACAAGCTCAAGCTCAAATCCACCTTTCATTCCATTCCCAAAGGTATATCACCTTTTGTTCCAGAAACTGTTTCGACCCTTGAGGGGAGCTAGCAGAGCCCAGGCTGGTAATCAATACCAGGCCTAGTCTCAAAGCAAGCAAATAAAGCAATGTTGTAGGAGGATCAGTGGCGCGCGCCAGTCGTGTACATGCGTGCGCCAGTCATGGCTGCATGGTAGGACTAGTGTGGGGATCACTGATCGTCCTCGTTTCAATTTCTTTTCTTTCTGATCACCTTGAAGCATGCTAAAAACCAATTTATTGCTTTTCCATATTTTAGAACTGTGAAGCTAGTTATCTGTTTTAGCTGCATAGTAAGGCCTCTGGGATCCTTCTGGTCCTATTCCAGAACCCAGATGAAGCAAAGCCAAGCACCGGACCAAAAGAACAAGTGGCGAACGGTCACTATTGATCTGCGTGCGCCGCTTATTCCTAAGTCCTGGCTCGCCCTTGCTTCCTAGCTTAGTTCTCGCCTTCACTTGATCCCCACTGCTTATGGGGTTTTCAATCTGCTTACTGCTTGATTTATTGTTGTACCCTATAACCGTATATAGCCTGTGATATTCAACTGCGTGGTTTGTCCTGGGTGTGCACTGGTCTATTCCAGAGCCCAGAGGGTTGAGAACGGAGTTTGTGAGCTTGAGCTCACTACAGTGCGCCAGTCATGGGTGGCGTGCGCCAGTTGCCTTAGCATGCTGATACGTTGCTTGCGCATGTTACCCCGTGGCAGCGCACTCCAGTTTGTTCAAGGCACTCACAGAAGTGCTTGTTCTCAATCTATTATACGTTGTTCATAAACCATACATTATATCTTTGTCATATAAATGCAACTTGTCATTATGTCAATCCCCATTAACTGTTCCCCCGCCCTAATTGGCTAATTAAATGATTAAAAGAGAGAAAAATGTAAATGTTTTACAAAATGCCTAAGTAGAGACCGATCTTCGGATTGGGAGAGAGGGGTGCCATAAAACCCTTCCCCTCTCGTAACCTGGCTCCCGAACCTCAGATATCGAAGGTGATGACGGTCCAGTCTACAAGCCTTTTTCAAATCAAACAAACGTGAACAAAAACGTTTTCAAATCGGTTTCTTGGGTGTTTTCCGCAAAACCCGGGTGGCGACTCTCTCAAAACAGCATTTCGTCATGCTTTCAAACAAAAGGGCGCAAACCGAACTTTTCGCAAACCAAAAATGCGGGATTTTTAGGGGCGTGTGCCCACAGGTATCGACAGGTTTCGCCCCCAACAAACCAGTCTCATCTAAGATATCCAGCACATATTTCCTTTGGGATAAACTAATACCATCTTTAGATCGTGCCACCTCGATACCTAAAAAGTATCGCAATCTACCCAAGTCTTTAGTATGAAATTGACTCTGCAGAAAGACCTTCAACGCATCAATACCTTTCTGGTCGTCACCCGTAATAATAATATCATCGACATACACAATCAATAACACTTTGCCTCGAGTAGATGTGAGAGAGAAATAGAATGATCAGACTGACATCAACTCATATCAAATTTCAAAACTGCATCACTGAACTTGCCAAACCAGGCCCTGGGAGACTGTTTAAGCCCATAAAGAGCTTTACGAAGGTGACATACCTAAGAACGCTCCCCCTGAGCAACAAACCCAGGTGGTTGCTCCATATGAACCTCTTCAAGAAGGTCGCCATGTAAGAAAGCATTCTTGACATCCAATTGGAATAAGAGCGAGCCAAAATTGGTTGAAAGAAAAATAAGGAGACGAACAGAACCAAGCTTCACAACTAGGGAATAGGTCTCAGCATAGTCAACACCATATGTCTAGGTGTAGCCCTTAGCAACAAGGCGAGCTTTGTAACGCTCAACAGACCCATCAAGATGATATTTCACAGTGAATACCCAGCGGCACCCCATAGTTGACTTTCCAAAGGGTAAAAGAACCAACTCCCAAGTCCCATTATCATGGAGCGCAGAGATCTCCTCCTCCATAACTGTTTGCCACTCAGAAATAGACAAGGCCTCCTGAACAGTTTTAGGAACAAAGACAGAGGAAACAGAGGCAGTAAAAGCACGAAGGGTGGGGGACAGATGATCATAAGATACAAATTTAGCAATAGGATGAGAGATAGTACAAGTGCAAATACCTTTACGAAGAGCAATGGGAGGAGAAGGTGGAGCAGTAGGGGCAAAGGAGGTAGACTCTGAAGCACAGACAAACTCGCGATGCAGTAGGAGACTAATACTTATAACCTTTTTGAGTCCAAGTGTACCCCAGGAATACACACTTTATAGAGCGTGGATCAAGTTTATCGCGGCCGGGATCAAGGGCATTAACATAACACGTGCACGCAAAAATTTTAAGAGGTAAGGAATATAAGGAACAATCAGGGTGCAAAATACTATAAGGAATCTGGCCCCCAAAAACGTGAGAGGGCATATGATTCACGAGATATCCTGCAGTAAGAATGGCGATGCCCCAAAAGGATTTGGGAACCGTCATCTGGATTAAAAGGGCTCGGGCAACCTCTGTCAAATGACGTATCTTGCGTTCGGCAACCCCATTCTGTTGGGAAGTGCGAGAACACGAAGATTGATGAAGAATACCATGCTCATCAAAAAAAGCAGACAAAACATTATACAAATATTCACCAGCATTATTAGAACGAAAGACATGAAGAGAAACATCAAACCGAGTTTTTATTTCCACATAAAAAGATTTGAAAATAGAGAACAGGTCTGACCGATTTTTCATGAGATAAACATAAGTAAACCTAAAATAGTCATCCACAAAAATAACAAAATACTGAAAACCACAACGTGAAGAAACACGCACAGGACCCCAAATATCTGAGTGAACTAAATGAAAAGGACGAGACACTTGACTCTCTACTCTATGTGGAAAAGAAACACGACGATGTTTACTCAACTCACAAACCTCACATAGCAAAGACTGAAGACTACGACACGACAAAACTAACTGTTTGAAAGTCTGAAGAGAGGGATGACCAAGAAGGTAGTGATGCTCATAGGGAGATACGGAAGTCTGAAGAGCAACGGAGGCAGGAGGTTCGCCAGTGTCAAAATAGTATAGACCGCCATGCTCAACAGCACCACCAATCTTCTTCCTCGTCTGAAGATCCTGAAAAGCATAATCACTAGTAAAGAATGTAACTGAACAATTTAAGGATTGGGTAAGTTTACTAACAGACATAAGACTATAGGGAAAACGAGGAACATGTAAAACAGAGTCTAAGGTAAGAGAAGAATGTAAAGTAACAGAAACCAAACCAGCAATGTTAGAAGAGGAACCGTCAGCCAAGGCAACATGAGAAGGCTTCACAAAAGGGCGACAACCAGAGAGGTGGATGGAGTGGCCTGTCATATGATCGGTAACACCAGAATCAATAACCCACGGATTATTAGAGGCCAGGCCCGCAAAGGTGGAGCCTTTCTGAGCGAATGTAGGAGTGGAGGAGGAGGGCACATGAGAAGGCAGCTGGGAAATCATGCAATGATACTCATCCTCTAGAATAGTAACAACACGTGGGACGAGGCTGGGCACAAAGCTAGAAAACACGGAGCCATCATCCTCAGAAACGATAACCTGATGTGCAGATGGGTGGCCATGAAGAATCCAACAATACTCAACCGTATGATTAGTACCATGGCAATAGGTGCAGTAACAAGGCCCACGACCACGGGCACGACTATTATTACCAGAATCACGACTATGAACAGACTGCAACAGACCACTGCTACCAGAATCACGACTATCTCCCCCTGACTCTCGACCACCACGGTCAAAACCACGAGAAGAAGTACCACCACGAGAGACCGTGGTAACCAAAGCCGAGCGGGCAGCAGGAGTCGAATCAACAGCACTGGGGTAAAAAACAGAGGCTTGGCAGACACGACTGAACACCTCACTAAGAGAAGGTAAATCTCTTAACACCCAAAAGATTAGACCGGAAAGAATCATAGGCCGGCAAAGTTAACCCAAATAGAAAATGAGCCACCTGCAAGCGCTCACGCTGACGCTCCACAACCTGAATATCGGAAGAAATGGGCTCACAAGTGTTAAGCTCCTCACAAACGCCGCAGAACTTGGCATAATACTCCTCAAAGGATAAGCTGCCAAGTTTAAGAGAAAAGAATTGTTGATGAAGAGCATAAGTCCGGCGGAGATTATCAGCCCCAGAAAACATCTCCTTAACCTTCATCCATACTTTCTTCGCAGTAGATAAGAAAACCAAAGTATTCTTAATATTTTTCTCCATACTATTCCAAAACTCAACCTGAATCTTAGCATCCGCAAGAACCCAAGCACCATATGATGCGGCAGTCGCCGCGGGAGGGTCATCAGTAAGGTAATGGTATTCTGATTCCCCCACATAATAGACCTCAACAGCCTTAGCCCAAACAACATAATTTCGACCATTCAACAAGGTGGAGGTTATAGATAACCTCTCACGAGACCGAGAAGAATGATTAACAACGGAAGTCACAGTATTACCTATAGATAGAGAACTAGAAACAGATTCGGTGCCGGAGCCATTGCAAATAGACCAAGTAACCAAAAAAATGGAGCAAACAACGAGAAATTAGGCCAATAACACTGGGCAATGGGCGGCGAGGGTCGCCGGAGGCTAGACGACGGTCGGCAATGGTTGCCGGTCACTGGGTGCTGTTTGGGTTGGATGGGTGTAGGGTTTCGCTGGGTGTAAAAGTGTTGAGAGTGATGATTGTTGTGGCATGCAAGGGCTTAGCAAAAGGTTAAAGAGATTAAAGCCTGCTCTTAAGGAGCTTAATCAAAAGTTCTACTCAAACATAAGTTCCAGATTTGGGAAGCCTAGGGAAGAGCTTGCCCAAGTCCAGACCTTGAGTTTTAACAATCGTCATGATGCAAATCTTTGTAACAGGGAAAAGAACATGATGTCTAAATTTGTGGAGCTTTTAGCTGCTGAGGAAAGTTTTAAAAAGCAAAAGGCTAGGGTATTGACTGAAGCTGGGGGATCCGAATTTCAAGTTTTTCCATCAAAAAATGGCCTCCAATAGATTAAATAATAAAATCCTCAGTCTCACAAACTCTGCTGGTGTCAGATTAGAGGATCCTAGCAGTATCGAAGCTGAGATTCTGTAGCACTACACTGATCTTCTTGGCACTTTCGTTGAGGGTAGTGTTGATGCTAGGGTTGATCTAGCTCTGCTCATCTCCAAGAAAGTTCCAGATGCTATGAAGAGTGGTCTTGTAGGCATGGTTATTGAGGAACTTGCTCTTGGGACGATCAAGAGGGATAAGGCCCCTGGGCCAGATGGTTTTAATTCTGCTTTCTGCCTGGATAATTGGGAAATTGTTGGCCCTAACTTCATCCAAGCAGTGCAACAGTTTTTTTCTATAAGATACATGACAAGGCAATGGAATTCTACAGCTATTTCCCTTATCCCTACGACCAATGCTCCATCCACTGTAAGGCATTACAGGCCAATAGCATGCTCTAATGTTTCTTTCAAATGTGTTAGCAAGATTTTGGTTAATATAATACTTTTAGTTTTGCCCTACCTCATTAGCCCTGCCAATCAACTTTTATTAAGGGTCGATATATAATGGATAACATTCTCTTCATGCAAGAAATGGTTAAGATTTATCACAAGAGTGGAGGTGCTCCTAGATGTGCTATGAAGCTTGACTTAATGAAAGCTTATGACCCTACGGCTTGGACACTTTTGTTTGATACCTTGGTAGTTGCGGAGTTCCCTGCTCCTTTTATAAGGTGGACTAAACAGCATGTTACAAAGGCAATGTTCTCTACAGTTATTAATAGTGAATTGGAAGGATGCTTCCCTGGGAAAAGAGGGTTGAGACAGGATGATCCACTCTCCTCAAACTTATTGCTTCTAATGATGAAGGCTTTTACTTGTTCAATCACAGAGTTGGTTAGTTGGAGCTTGGCATTACCTAATTTTTGCTGATGACCTATTCATACTTTGTGGGGCAGACAGTCAATCCTTCCAGCTAGTCAAGGAGGTCCTTCATGGCTTTTATAGATGTGCAGGCCTTAAGCCAAACCTTCAAAAGGGCTCCATTGCATGCATACTTTGTGGGGTAGACAGTCAATCCTTCCAGCTAGTCAAGGAGGTCCTTCATGACTTTAATAGATGTGCAGGCCTTAAGCCTGTAGTGAAACTAGAAGAGAGAGATTTTATTATTCAGTATATTTGTTACAAGAGGCCATCACATCATTATATAGGGAAAACATAAAAACCCTAAGTAAACCCTATTATAGAAAGGACAATAATACCCTTGCAACTAAACATTAATAACGTCATAACACCACTATTCTAACACTCCCCCTCAAACACATGATACGAGCACGGAGAGCATCGTGAGTTTGCCAAGATGAAAATGAGATGCTCTGACTGATATCTTCAACTGAAACAATCCAAAAGGCAAAGCCAAATCCACACGGTAATGCAACTTCAATCCAATCCCTTCAATCACTAATACTTCGGTACCCAAACAAATGTAGTGGAACAACGAACGAAATTGCTAATGGAGAAATATGAGACAAGTTCCAACACTCCCCTCACGTGCGAACCCCAAATCGCACGAGGAGAGATAAACAAAGGATCCAACACGGATCACAACAAGACAAGGTGCTGCTGGCACAACAAATGGGGATTTAACGATCAAATAACGAGACAAAGACTTTCCCATAAATTCACCAAAAGCCGAGAAAATCCACAAGGAACCAAACTGTCACACTGCTACAAAAATAGAGCTCAAACTGTCACACTGCTACAAAAGCAGGGACCAAAATAAATACTGCAAAGTTCAGGGACCAAACTTTAACGAAACAACCATGAGGGGCTGAAGTGTAAAACCCTATAGACGGGATAACAGCGAGATCCGGCTAAAAAGCAACAAGACTTTTACGAACCCTAATTAATAAAAAGGTTTTAACAAACCATAGACAAAAAATGAAAGAAAAAACGAAATTCGAAAAGGAAAAAAAAATGAAAAAAGTTGTAACAGATTGGAGGAACTAAAACCAAATCGAGGAGAAGAGGGAAGAACAAGAGGGTCGTCGAAGCTTGAGGTGTACGACTACTGTGTAGATTTCTGTGGTTTGTTGCAAAAGAGATGAGTGCCCGGCGGATGGCGGTGAGGTATAAACTGCCCGCTGGAAAACAAATATCCCACATGCCTAGGTCTTATGCTCCGATACCATGTAGTGAAACTAGAAGAGAGAGATTCTATTATTCAGTATATTTGTTACAAGAGGCCATCACATCATTATATAGGAAAAACATAGAAAGCCAAAGTAAACCCTATTCTATGAAAGGACAATAATACCCTTACAACTAAACATTAATAACTTCATAACACCACTATTCTACCAAAGCCAAACCTTCAAAAGAGCTCCATTGCTTTTGTTGGTGTTAATCAGCATACAAAGGATATTCTTCAGGGCATTCTTGATATCCCTGAGGCAACGTATTAGAATAGAGTTGGACTAAGTCCCACATTGTTTACTTATATTATGTAACTAGTCACCACATATTATAAATAAAGCTTACGTGTGTTAGGGTTAGTTAACACCCTAAACACTTCTCTCTCATTCTCTAAACAACATGGTATCATAACACAATCTTAACCCACCATAAACTCTAACCCTAACCCAGAAAACCGACTACTGTAGTCGTCGTGAACAGTGTCATGACTGTGAACAATAATTGGAAACCCTAACCACCATATTTTAGCCAAAAAAAAAATCAGATCTAGCCATAACCCAGCCACCATGACCCCTCACCAATCACCGGCGACCCTCGCCAGCCTCCGGCGACCCTTGCCTGCACTCCTATAACCCTCGCCTGAACCCCACACCCCTTACCTAGTTCCGATAGTCGTCAAAACCTTCGATCCAGCCATCACCCAGCCTCTGTGACCCTCATCAGCCTCCGGCGCACCTCCGGCGACCCTCGTTGATGCTTGTACGTGATGCATCTGGTTCGTGGTCCCACAGTCTTGTACGTGATGCTTGTTCGTTGATGGTTGTCATCTGGTTCAGTGGTATTTTGTGGTGATATTCAGTGGTATTCAGTGTTGGTGGCTTGTTCGTTGATGGTTGTAATCTGGTTCAGTGGTATTCAGTGTTGGTGATATTTCAGGATTATGAGGTAATGGGCATCTGTTGATAATAAGTATTCCTACTGTTAAAGCTTTGGTCCGTGGATGTTGATGTTGGGTTTATTGTTGGGTGGTGTGTAGTTGGTGGTCGTGGTTTACTCAATTATAATAGTTGATTCATATTAATTGTTGTCCCTCTATTGCCCAGTATAATGTCTAAAATGAAGTTTGAGTCTGCTTCTGATTCTGTTGGTACTGATCGTTTGGCTAGCTCTTCTCGGTTTCGTGAGAGGTTGTCTATTACCTCCACTCCTTTGAATGGTAAAAATTATGCTGTTTGGGCTAGAGCAGTCGAGGTTTATTATGTGGGTCGGAAACTTTATTATTATTTGACAGATGATCCACCCGCCGCGACTGCTACTACATATGAGACATGGGTCTTTGAGGATGCTAATATACAATCTGATTATGGAATAGTATGGAAGAACTTATTGCTAGCACGTTGGTTTTCTTATCTACAACCAAACAAGTATGGACACAGCCTCAGGAGATGTATTCTGGTGTTAACAATCTTCGTCGCACATATGATCTTCATCAGTCCTTCTTTTCTCTCACAGGGTGACTTATCTTTGGAGACTTATTATTCTAAGTTCCGTAGTATCTGTGAGGAGCTTAATATATGTGAGTAGATTTCCTCTGATGTTCAAGTCATGCGGCGCCAGCGTGAGCGTATGCAGGTTGCTCGGTTTATATCTGGTGCATCATCCACATATGGTCCTATTCGTAATAATCTATTGGGGTCTCGCGATATTCCTTCTCTCAGCGAGATATTTAGTTGCCTTCGTCAGTCTTCTGTATCTGTGTCGCCACCTCCTGATCGTTCAGCATTGGCTTTCGTTGTTTCTGGTGCTTCTTTTAGCCGAGGTCGTGGTCGCGGCCTTGAGTCTGTTTTAACAGTCGTGGTCGTGACTCTGGATTTAGTGGACGTGGTTCTGGCTGTGGTTTGGTGGGCGTGATTCTAGTATGGGTAATCGTGGTTCTGGTATTGGTGGTTTTGGTCGTGGTTTTGGTGGTCGCATGTCAGGGGGAGGGAGTCATGGTCGTGGCCGTGATTTTCGATCGTGTACTCATTGTGGGGGAACCAATCACACCTTGGAGACTTGCTATGATCTCCATGGGTTCCCTCAGGCTCATCAGGCTGCTATTTTTGAGGATGCTGAACCACTTTCTCACCCTGCCGACTCTGTGGTCCACCATCTCGTGTCACCTTAGCTGATGGTTCTACTCCTGAAATTACTGGTTTAGGTCCCGTTTCTGTTACTCCATCCCTTACTTTGGACCCTGTCTTTCATATTCTCGTTTTCCATTTAATCTTATGTCTGTTAGTAAACTTACGAAATCTTTAACCTGTTCCATCACTTCTTCTTCTCATGGTTGTGTGTTTCAGGATCTAAAGACAGGGAGGACGATTGGTGGGGGTACTGAACGTGGCGGACTATGTTACTTTACCAATGACATCTGTCCTGCATCTGTTGCTCTTCAGTCATCGGTTTCTCCCTATCAACAACATTGTCGTCTGGGTCATCCCTCACTTCAAAATCTGAAGCGTTTGGTGCCATCATGTAGTCATGTTAAGGACTTGCAATGTGAAGTCTGTGAGTTTAGTAAATACCGTCGAGTGTCTTTTTATCCCAAGGTTGAGCGTCATGTGTCACGTCCTTTCCAGTTAGTACATTCAGATATTTGGGGTCCTATTCATGTTCCCACTTTAGCTGGTTTTCAGTATTATGTTATTTTTGTCAATGATTTCTCTCGTGTTACATATCTTTATCTTATGAAAAACGAGATCAGAGTTGTCTTCTGTCTTTAAGTCATTTTATGCAGAAATAAAGACTCAGTTTGATACTTGCATTCGTATTTTTCGTTCCGATAATGTACGTGAATATTTTCATAATGCTCTTTTTTGCTTTTTTGATGATCATGGGATAATTCACCAGTCTTCTTGTGCTCGGACTCCACAACAAAATAGGGTTGCCGAACGCAAGATTCGACACTTATCTGAAGTTATGCGTGCCATGTTAATCCAAATGCAGGTCCCTAAGTCTTATTGGAGTGATGCTGTTCTTACAGCCTGTTACTTGATTAACCGTATGCCCTCCACTGTTCTTGGTGGTCAAATACCGCACAAGGTTTTATTTTCAGGTCGGCCTCTCCACTTATTACCCCCTCGGGTATTCGGGTGTGCATGCTATGTTCATGCATTAGATCCTGACCGGGACAAACTTGATCCCCGCTCGATCCGGTGTATCTTTCTCGGGTATTCCCGTACTCAGAAAGGGTATAAGTGTTACTCACCCTCTCTTCGTCGTTACTTTGTCTATGCTGATGTCACCTTTAATGAGTCATTGCCTTTCTTTTCGGGAACCCCTGAGTCTGAGTATATCCTTTTTGAGTCTGAGTATGTTATTCCTATAGATGTTCCTCCTCCTCCTATGCCACCCTTGCAGGTATATGTTCGTCAACGGAAAAGATTAACAGCCCCACCAGTGCTTGCTGTCGCGCCTCCCCCGTCCCCAGATCCCGCTTCACCACCACCACCACCACCACCACCTCCACCTCCACCTCCACCTCCACCTCCACTGCCACCTCCATCATCACCTACTCTTCCTATTGCTCTTCGCAAAGGTATTCGGTCTTGCACTACTCATCCTATTGCTCAGTTTGTTTCCTATAATCATCTGTCTCCGTCTCTTCGTGCTTTTACTACTTCTGTTTCGTCCATTTTTGTTCCTAACACTGTTCACGAGGCCTTATCTATTTCTGAGCGGCGGACATCTATGGAGGCTGAGATGTCTGCTCTCCATGATAATGGCTCTTGGGAGTTGGTTTCTCTTCCGCCAGGAAAGCCTACCGTTGGATGTCGGTGGGTCTTTACTGTCAAGTATCATCCGAATGGCACCGTCAAACGGTAAAAGGCCCATCATGTGGCCAAAAGCTATACCCAGACGTATGGAGTTGATTATGCCGAGACTTTCTCTCCGGTGGCCAAGATTAACTCTGTTCGCATTCTTATCTCTCAAGCCGCCAATCTTGGTTGGCCCTTATTTCAGTTGGATGTCAAGAATTCCTTTCTACACGGTGACCTGCTCGAGGAGGTATATATGGAGCAACCTCCTGGGTTTGTTGGTCGGGGGGTGCGTTCTCAGGTGTGCCGCCTTCGCAAAGCCCTTTATGGTCTTAAGCAGTCACCTCGAGCTTGGTTTGGCAGGTTTAGTGATGTTGTGTTGCAGTTTGGTATGCATCGCTCCCATTCGGATAATTCTGTCTTCTCTATTCAGTCAGATCGGGGGAAAATAGTGTTGATTGTGTATGTGGATGATATCATCATTACTGGGGATGATCTGAAAGGCATTGATGAGTTAAAACAGTTTTTACAGCGTCAGTTTCACACCAAAGATTTGGGTAAGCTTCGATATTTCTAGGGTATCGAGGTAGCAAGATCCAAAGACGGGATCAGTTTGTCCCAAAGAAAGTATGCACTAGATATTCTAGAGGAGATTGGTTTATTGGGAGCAAAGCCTGTAAAGACCCCTATGGATCCAAAGGTCAAATTGTGCGTTGATCAGGAGGAGATATTTCCTCATCCAGACCGTCATTGTCGCTTGGTAGGCAAGCTGAATTATCTCACCAATACATGGCCTGATATCTCATTTGCTGTCAGAATAGTACGCCAGTTCATGTCAGCTCCTCGTCTTCTACATTGGGAAGCATGTCTTCGTATTGTGAAGTATCTTAAGGCTCATCCTGGGCGTGGCCTTTTTTATCGTTCAAATGGTCATTTGCGTGTTGAGGCCTTTACTGATGCTGATTGGGCAAGATCACCATCTGATAAACGGTCTACAACTGGGTATTGTACTTTTGTTGGTGGAAATTTAGTTACCTGGAAGAGCAAGAAACAAATTGTTGTTGCTCGGTGTAGTGCTGAAGCAGAATATCGTGTCATGGCTCATACTACTTGCGAGGTTGTATGGTTGAGAGCTTTACTCAAAGAATTGGGGTTTGGCGTACAATTGCCTTTTCCTATGTATTGTGATAATCAAGCAGCGATACACATCGCTTCAAATCCAATATTTCATGAGAGAACCAAACATATCGAGGTAGATTCTCATCATATTGTTCGGGAGAAGATAGATAGTGGCGTGTTAGCTACCCCTTTCGTGTCTACAGGAGCTCAGTTGGCAAATATCTTCACCAAACCTTTATTTAAACCACGTTTAGAGTTGTAATATAACAAGTTGGGATTTTGTAATATTTATTCTACAGCTTGAGGGGGAGTGTTAGAATAGAGTTGGACTAAGTCCCACATTGTTTACTTATATTATGTAACTAGTCACCACAATTATAAATAAAGCTTACATGTGTTAGGGTTAGTTAACACCCTAAACACTTCTCTCTCATTCTCTAAACAACACAACTCTCCCCCTCTAAATTCCCTTTAAAAAGAGTTCAGCCAGCAATCGAAATTACCACGTCAACTTTAATGTATTAAGAGCAACAAAAGATTGCATGGAGAGTAGTGGACCAAAAAAAGCCTAAAAACTATGCCATCTGGAATCGAGTCAAGGCGCCGTGGCTAGAAGATTGTCATTGTACACGCCTCTAAACCGTAATCATAAACCTCTTTGGCTAGCAAGAAGTTTCACCTCGGCTAGTTAAACAGGAAATAGCTAACTATCTTCAGGTAATTAGCTTCCAAAGGACTACGAAAGATATGGAGCGGAGGCATACCGATAGATTTTCTATGTGTTCTAGATCCAGCAGAAAAGGCCCTTTTTCATTTTTGGAGGATTCATTCCCATCTTGGTTGATAAGATCTCAAAAAGAGTTCAGTGATATACAAGCAAGCTTCTTTCCTATAGCGGCAGGGCTCAATTAATCAATGTTGCTCTGTTTAGTGTACAAGTTTACTGGAGTTCTGTGTTCATTTTACCTTGGTATCTTAAAGAAAGTTAAAGGTGCTAAAGTGCCTTCTTTTGGAATGGGCCTGACCTCAAGACTTCTAGAGCTAAGGTCATGTGGGAGTGGAACAGCTTCCATGTCCAGGCACCTATGGGCTATATGCCAAAAAGATGATACCCTGTGGGTGAGGGTTCATACTTATGTGATCAAAAGCAATTGTTTCCGGTCTATGAATACTCCTTCCAATGCCTCTTCGACTATAGAAAACTCTTCAATTTGAGGCATGCTGTTCAACTTTGGATCAAATGTGTGATTGGGAATGGGCAGAGTTCTTTCTTGTGGTTGGACAACTAGCAATGGTGATAGCATAGTCTGTAATTTGGGCAGATCAATAAATGCAAGAGTTGCTTCTATCATTCACAATGGTAGGTGGAAATGGCCTAGATCTCGAAGCCCAGCAATTCAAGAAATCCTAGCCCACACTTGTATGACTTTACTTCCTAATGCCCACTGTGAGGATTTTGTGCGATGGATGTTAACAGCAAATGATGTTTTCTTTACCAGGCACACCATTAGAGTTAAGGCTCCAATTGTTCCTTGGTACAAGGCAGTTTGGTATGGTCATCATGTCCTCATATGGACCCATTATTGGCTTGCCATTCTGGGTCGACTTATCAGCTAAAGGACAAACTTAGTCATTGGGGCTAACTACTGATGGCAACTGCATGTTCTGCACTTCTGCTATGTGGCTCGGAGAACCTCCTTCATTTTTTGGATGCCCCTACTCTACTAATGTGTGGAAGTATTTTTTACAAAAATGTGAAGTTTGTAAGCTTGCTCTGCATCTCATACAGGAGGTCACGGCCTTTGGAGCTGTGTGCTAAGATTACCTCTGATGTGTGTGCTTGCATATGCTCATCAAGCGAATTGATGTTAATAGGCATTTGTGTATTAGGTGGAACATATCTCACATTGTGTTTTCTAGTTGCTAGTTGGTCAATTTTTCTTGTTGTTTGTCTGTATTAGAGCTAGCCCCCATGCGTTCTGGTCCCTGAGCTGGCTTGTGGTCTTGTGGTTTTCACGGGTATGCCCCTATGATCCTTGCATTTGTTAGTTTCTTTCAATGAATGGTAATTTACCACCAAAAAAATAAAGAGAACTTCTTGACAGCGAAAGATGTAACCAAACATTAAAAGCCACACCTGGAAACAAAGAACAGTACCGTCTGCACTACAATATGCAAGCATGCCTACAATTTAAAATGAAATTTGTCAGTAACCATCTATATCAAAATAAAATGGCCACGCAATTGTATTACAAAATCTTGCAGTAATTACATAGGTGCCAGAATAGAAGATTCCATTCGAATCCATCGCATAGCCACCAACAAACAAAGCATCAATTATTTAGATAAGTGCTATCTTTCTAATAATATTCTCCACCTCTGTCAACTAATTTATCCTTAATAATTCCAATTGAAGAAATGGTAGAACCGTATCATAAAGAAATAGATTTATCAATCTTCCAGAAAAGATTGTTGTTCTAAATGGGCTCTATCATCAGCAAGCATCATCAGTGATGATTCATCACTATCTCTGTAGTACAAAATACGGATAGATAGGCCTACACACATACACAAAAAATATAGAAAACACAAAAGCGGTTGGTCACTAAAGCTAACTCCACACGCTATTCCTTAGCAGCCAAAGCCACCCGTATATAGGAATATTTCCTAGACTCACAAGCAGTGGCAGAGGCAGGATTGCTAATAGTGTGTGACTACAGTGTGAGTGTGTTGGGCTGGGCGGGTAGGGTGGAGGACAAAGGGTGAGAGACAGAGAGGACAAAGAGATTTCCACAGAGAGGCGGGCTAACAGGGAAAGAATGTTTGCCACAGTTTGATTTTGGTTAGTGTCGGCCAAATAATGATTTTGCCACCTATGGGATTTTGGTGGCCGGGATTGAGAGAGAGAAAGGGAGATAGCTATAGAGAGATAGGCAGAGGCCAAAGTCGGGAAAATGGGGAAAAATGGCTTGTGTGGGCCACTATTTTATAAAGAAACTTAAAGTATGGAGTCATCCCATAAATCATGCATGTAAGTGTTATACTTCTTAGCCCCAAAATGGCAAGATTTGTCGTAATGGACTAAAACTCTGGGGTGGTAGGACCAATATAATCAGTAGCAATTGTGTAACATGTGCATGGCAGCCACCCAAAACAACTCTGCCTGCTGCCATTCACAAAGATGGGTCTGTTTATTTTCGCGACCTTACTGAGTTAATTGTAAATGTAAGAATAAAAGATAACATTCTCATGTTGTATTATTGATACTAATAATACTTTACGCATGATAATCCTTGGTATTATTTTGCGAACAAAAAAGACGCGCACACTACTAGTAGTGGGTAAAAGTCTCTTGATTTACTATTGCACTAAATTTTTCTTACGAGTGGATTATCTCTCAGCTTATACTGCCATAATGCAGGGAAGTGTAGTCCCAATATGCACTCTCAGAGTGAAAAAATCTTCTGCAGATGGGATGAAATACTTTCTTTAAAAAAGGACAGTGTGGCTATTATATGGCTTGCTAACCTAGTCTTTCACATATCTATCAGAGTAAAAGTTTCTGCTCGATATTTCCACGGATGATAAAAAGATAAACCTGAGAACAAGCACCTAAGGAACCCTAGAAATTCACATCTAAGGGGAAGAATAAAAATAGATAAACACGTACCTTAGGAATCTGGACCGAAGGAAACCTGGAACCCACAAATTTAATTCTTTCCATCCCATCTCAAACATAATTTTTTTCGTAGCCTCTAACAGCTCAAACGAAGAAAGGGTATAGATATCTTGATCTGATAAAAAAAGATATAGATATCCTGATAAATCTTAAGAAACAAGATACACACTAAACAAAAATTTACATAAATGCTAAATGACTCATGTATTTACCAAATAATATCATTATCTTATCCATCCCATTCTCTATGATTTTCCCTCGGTACGAACTCGACCCCCACGATTTAGATCCAAGAATTGAGCTCCTCCAATATTGTTGAATTTTTTTGCTGGAGATTTTTTTTTTTCTTTTTCAACTCTAATGATTGCTGAAGGAAAGAACCGGTAGGGAGGAAATATAAACACTGATGGGATCAATGTTTGCTCTTATACCCTCGGGATCTGCACCTAAGGAACCCTAGAAATCCACATCTAGGGGGATGTAAAGGCATCCACAGCAATATTAAACAATTTAACTTTTTCCGTCCATTCTTTCAAACATAATGTGAGAGTCCTTCGAGTCGGCTCTCGCAGATATTAAGAAAGGATAAAGATATCCTCATAAATCACAACAAACAAGACAAACACTAAATAATAATTCAAAAAAATGCAAAATACCACATAAATCTTCTAAATAAAATCATAACCTAATCCTCCTTGTTCTCTGAGTAAGCCCCTTGTAATTTGTTCATTGAGCTACTTTTCATATTTATTTACATTTTACAAAGCATACTTACCAAAGAACAAAATGAAAGAATAAAAAAGGTGAAAACAGTGTCATGTATTTTTTTACTCAAACAGACTCCAATAAAAAGAAACGGAACCAAATATAACAAAAGGAATGAAAATAGGAAGAAGAAAATAGAAGGCAGTAAAATGGCTTCAAAGACCAACTGAAGTTCTTTATGTAAAGCAGGAAACCGCAAAATCGGTGTTTTAAAAAATTGGAGACAATAACATCACAAAATAGTGCAAAACTACCTGTTAGTTGTGAAACTTGAACACTCCATATTACAAATGATGAATAATAATAACTGAGGAATCCTTGCTGTTGTGTCCCCGCAAAAGGTTTTCTGGTGACAGGAACATCATATGCTAAGAGATCATATGCCGATTGTATTTGGTTAACAGACAAACGAACAAACACACCTAAGAAAGCTCAGGTGGACCACCTACCACTAGTATTTGGCTGGAGGAATTCATGTCATAAAAACACCAAGCACATCAAAACTCAACTTCAATTAACCAAATCCCATAGTGTTTAGCTTGGAGTTGAATCTAGTGAAGTCTAACTTCAAAAGGAGATATAAGAAGTAGCTTTGGTTAGTATGGAAGAATGAACCTCTAGAATAGCTTTCACTGTAGAATAGTCTGGTAAATCTTCCATCATACTCGTGGCACGGTCACAAGGAGATGGATATAGTAAAGATAATCGTAGTGAGGAAGAAATAGCTGCTAAAGGAAAACTTACAGACATGTTATAAGAAGATTTTACGCAGTTTAGAGCAGAGAAATGCTACTTTGTTTACAATGATTGACTTTGTTGTGAATAAGGGTAATGGGTCTTTTTGATAGAATGATTGGTGTCTACCGGTGTAGAATTAACTCAAGTGGAGTAGAGCACTTGGAGATAGAAGTGCAGGGAGGCAGCTATCTAACATGGTTTTGGCTCATTTACTGGATGCCGGTAATTGTTTAGGTGTCAGACCTTGTAGAATAAATTCTTAGACAAGTATAATCACTCCAAGTAGACTTATTAAGTCTTATTATAGAAAGTTAAACTGAGCATTTTTACAAAGTTTGCGGGGCTCAGCAGTCTACTCTGAGATTTAGTGGCTCCGCTGCCGGTTAGGTTAGAAAATATGCAAAAATAAAACTCCCCTAGAATCACGGGTGTAGTCAGTACTAGACCCCAAAAGAGCATTCAATTTATATTAAAAATAAGAAAGGATGTATTGAAGTCTACTTCAAGCATCACCAACCCATCAACTGGGGCCCAAGCAATTACTCGGATAGGAACTGTATCTGCACTGAAGCAAAGCAAAGGTCTTGTATCTGTAATTTAGAAAAGTGTAAAACAGTGTTGAACTCTTTAATTTCATGACAAGAGTAACAGCAAAGCATTAAGCATAAGGACCTTTTTTTCTCAGAGAGAACAAAAACTTCTATTGTGCTATGTTTCTTTTCTAGAAAATTTGGAGTTGGACACTGGTTAGCACAATCCAAAACCAGATATTATGCACAAAGCATATCAACACAAAGAAGAAATCACTTTAAACGAAACTTGACAGGGACAAAAATGACTCTTCCTTCGGATATTCCATTTGGAGAGAACTTCCACAAGGCAACCTGAATGTGCAACAAGTGTTCTATTAAAAAATCCTCTTTCCTGGTCGATCCATGGTCGGACTACTGCTGGGTTTTCCAATTTTCGCCTAACGGCAAAGTGGATCTGATGGTGGGGTGGCATGGTCGGTGTGGCTCACGCCAAGGTTGCTGTTGGGCACCTCGGTATTTGCCTAACGGTTTGGGTTGAGTCGGCAGCAGGTCGGATGGTGTGTGCACCGTGGGGTCTCTCCGTTGGGGTCGCTATTGGCAGCGTGGTGGATCTCGGAGGTGGCTGTCCGGTGTGTGGCGGTGGCTGTCTGTTTTGGTGGGGCGGTGGCGGCAAAAGGCTCCTAAAAATTTAGGGTTGTGTTTTGGGTTTCTTGGGCTGGGCGTAGCCAAATTTGGTGGATTAGGATTTTTTTGTGCTTAATTGTAATATCTGGGCTTTATTTGTAATATCTGGGCATTTTAGGCAATCTGGTGTTATGGGCTTTGCCCCTAGGTGTATTTGGGCTTTGTACCGTCTGTATTTTCCAACCTTTGGGTGGATTCCTCCTTTCCCCATTCCATTAATAAAATGTTACTTTTAGAAGAATATTGTGGAATACCATAGCTGATGGTATTAGAAGAATATCGAAAGAAGTTCTTGGGGAGTCGAAGGGAAAATGTCCAATTCCAAGGAGACACGGTGGTGGAATGACAAGGTTCAAACCATGGCAAAAGCCAAGAAGGAGTGCTTCAAAAAGTGGCAAAAGGGCCGGAATGAGAAAAATTTTCAGGGTTATAAGCAAGCAAGCAAGGAGGCTAAGAAAGTCGTTAGGGAGGAAGTTGAAAGCCTATGAGAATTTCTACGATAGACTCGATAGTAAAGATGGAGAAAAGATTATTTATAAACTTGCTAAGTAGCGAGAAAGGAGAGCTAGAGACGTTTCTCAAGTTAAGTGTATAAAAGATATTGATTGGGTGGTGTCGGTAAAAGACGAGGCGATCAGGGATAGATGTAAGTTGTATTTCGAGAAGTTGTTAAATGAGAAATATGAAGGAGGCTTTGGTGGGGAGGAAGTGTATGTACTTGGCGAGAACATAGAATATGAATTTTATCGGAGAATACAAAAGTTCAAAGTGATTAAAGCTTTGAAAAGGATGAAACCGGGTAAGGCCTTAGGACAAGATGGTATCCCCATTGAAGTGTGGAAAAGTCTAGGTGACCTGAGGGTGACTTGGTTGATGAAATTGTTTAACAAGATTATTATAACTAGGAAGATGCCCAACAAATGGAGAAGGAGCACGCTAGTACCTATCTATAAGAAGAATAAAGGGGATATTCAAAGCTGCAACAATTATAGAGGTATTAAATTGATGAGTCACACGATGAAGTTGTGGGAGAGAGTTATTGAGCATCGCCTGAGGATGGTGACTACGGTGTCAGAGAAACAGTTTGGGTTCATGCCTGGGAGATCACCCATGGAAGCTATCTACCTATTAAGGAGAATGGTAGACAAGCATAGAGCACAGAGCAAAGAAGAATGATCTCCATATGATTTTCACAGACTAAGAAAAGGCCTATGATAGGGTGCCTAGAGACGTCATATGGTGGGTTCTGGAGAGAAAGAGAGTGACCAAAGGATATATCGAGGTGATTAGAGACATGTATGATGATGCCGTCACTACCATTCGATCACCAATAGGGGAAACGAGTGAATTTTCAATCACTGTCGGATTGCATCAAGGATCAGCCTTGAGCCCATACCTCTTTGCCTTAGTTATGGATGAATTGACTAGACGATTTCAGGAGGATATCCCGTGGTATATGATGTTTGCAGATGATATTGTCCTCATAGATGAAACCGCTAGAGGTGTTAATACGAAACTAGAAATTTAGAGGGAAGCATTGGAGTCCAAGGGTTTTCGAATAAGTCGGAGTAAAACTGAGTATATGGTGTGCAAGTTTAGAGGTATCAACAATGCGCTTGAAGAAAGAGTGATGATCCAAGACCAGGAGATACCTAAAAGTGATCATTTTAGGTACATAGGCTCAATTATTAGTAGTGATAGAGAGATTGCTGATGATGTGACCCATAAGATCCAAGTGGGGTGGCTCAAGTGGAGGAGCGCTACTGGTGTAGTTTGTGACAAGAGAGTACCCACAAAATTGAAGGGAAAATTCTATGGAACTGCCGTCAGACCAGCGAGGTTTTATGGGACAAAGTGTTGGCCTATTAAGAAACAACAGGTGAATAAAATGAGTGTAGCAGAAATGAGAATGTTGAGGTGGATGTGTGGAAAGACTAGACGAGACAGGGTTAGAAATGAAACGGTTCATGAGATGGTAGGTGTAGCACCTATAGAAGAGAAGTTGAGGGAGAATAGGCTAAGGTGGTTTGGGCATGTCTACCGTAAAGAGAGCGGATATGATAGCTTTGGGTAGCAATGCTACGGGGAGGGGTAGACCTAAATTGACATTAGATGCTGTAGTGCGCAAAGATTTGAGTATAGTAGGTTTGTGTGAACAAGTGGCCCTCGACAGAGCTCAATGGAGAAAAATGATTCATGTAGCCGACCCAAGTGATTGGGACATAAGGCTCGGATTGATTTGGTTTTGCCGATCAAAAACAAAGCATTCTATTAACAATACTAAGCAAGAATTCAAAGGTGATACAAAATGGTTGCAGGAAGCTTGCTTAAAAGAACGATAAATAACACCGAGCATTTCAGGACTACTTCTCAAGGACACTGCCCAAGCTAATTCACACACTTACTTAGCCAACGGTACCTCAACATTATGCCAACAGGCCACTAAATTTTTTTTTTTAACTTCCTCAACTTACATGAAATTTTGTATTGGTGGCACTACAGTTATGCTTTAGCCTAAAGCACAACCGCAAATCAAATCTCCATTGTGATTTAGCAAAGGGCTATTTACGTGTAGGTACAGAAAATAGAAAGTAATTCCCACCAGGTCACCTCCAATTAATGAAACACTAAAACCCTATGAAAGTGCCTAAAACCCTAAACCCTGAAAGTGCCTAAACCCTAGCGTACCCTATGAAAGTGCCTAAACCCTAGGGTGCCCTATGAAAAATCTTAACGAAAAATGTTGAAGTTGAACTAAAACAAAATAAAAACAAAAACTATAGATATGTTAAAATCGCAGTTAAATATTATTCGAAATCAAATAAAACATTACTATAAATATAAAAAAGGAATATGTTAGGTGATATGTGATTTTTTCCACCCACTATGAACTCTCGATAGTGTAACTTGAAGAATAGATTACGATCCCCACCAATGCCACCACATTGTCCGCACAGTTCCCCAGGTCGACCCAAGGTGCACCAACTTAAGGGGCTATGGCATGTAAGCTGGTTTCCATATTGATGATGAAAATTATTCTCCTTAGCAAACATTTTAAATAATGTATCCACGTAATGTATACATAGTTACACAGATATAGACCACCGTCATGTGTACTGAATGGTGGGCGATTCCTCTTACGGCTCTATGTTATTCTGATGATGTAAGGGTCGCAAGGGCTATGGCATGTAAGCTGGTTTCCATATTGAATAATTGATGATGAAAATTATTCCCTTAGCAAACATTTAAATCACTTCTGTATTACCAAATTACAAAAACACATATTTACCAGAAAATCATTTCATGATGAAACAAAAGAGCCTAAAAGGGTTGTAGCTTTGGAGAGATAAATAATATAGTGCTTCTTAAACAGTGAGAAAAAAACGAAAATGCGATGGAAGCAGTACCTTCCTCTCATTCTCCTCCTGTTAGTATCGTTCCTTTGGTATGTATACACCATTTTTCTCACGTGCATCATAGACCTCTGTATGATGAGAAATCAATAAACAACTGAACTAATCATTTAACTAATAGCCTAGATTAGTTCAACTCTGCTAAAAATATCTCTTTGCCAACAACAGAAGTCCCAAAAGTTTTACCTGCCTTGACTCGTTCAATTTCACCATAAAGATCCTTAATAAGAGTTGATTTCATCATTTTCTGGTTTACCTATGGAAAAGGGAAAAACTGATTAGAATTTACGCCCAAAATCAATATAAGTTAAAATGTACCTCCATAAAGTAGCCCACAAATTTAGACCATCAGGTTGAACATACAAAAATGCAATCAATGATGAGTCGACGACAGAAAGATGGCAAATGCATATTGGACCATTGCAACCCCAAACTTTTCTTTCTAATTTGTATTTTCGGTGTTAAAACAGTTACAGCACTTTCATTCACAGAACTAGTCGCAACTGGTACCAAGTACATGAACACATTGCCACTTAGTGATAATTCCATAGTGACATGCAAAATATAGTTCAAATTTCCTTACTCCATTTTTCTATTTGCATATGCTGCATGCACTTGATGAGTTTAACAGTTGTCGAAAAGATAAGACTTCCATTACTCAATCGCAGGATAAGAAGCCATTCACTACTAGTGAAAGCATACAAAGCAGTACGTCATTCTTTAAGTGTACATATTTCTTGACATACTTAGTAGATCTCTCTCACTAAGACAAGATGCTAACTCCTCCACGAGAAACTCAATTAAATAAACACGAAAGAATGAGACCCAATGGTTGCAAAGAAATTGAATAAAAGAAGACAACCCAGATTGATTGCAAATTCAAGTATGATAAAATTTCTGGTCATATACACTCTGCCATGCGAAAGAGTTTACTGAAAGAGGAGATAATTTAGATCAAATGTACTCAAATCACGAGAAAAAAAAATTTAACGCAATGAAATTCTTAAACTCAGGCTTATTTTTGATATTCTTTGCCATGTGTGCATAATCCAGCGTACTGAAGGTCTCCATGAGACAATGGACAGCAGGTGATAAGTGGCAATAATGCACATCTTGGTTCTTCCTCCCAGAGAATCACGAAGTAGACTTGTGAGCTTGCTATCCCTGAAGTTCAAGTTAAACTAGTAAGAAGAAGATTCGGTAGAGGAAAAACAGAATCTGAATGGCATAAAAGGACAAGCTAAAGATCTCAGGAAAACAATTTTAACCTGTAAGGAACATGCCCAAGATGCTCAACATGAGCATTAATAACTCGTCCAAGGCTCAGCAAACTTTTGTTTATCTCTCGCGCTTCTTTTGCATCGCCTGGGAAATGTAATCACGAATATTTAGCGAATGCATCGAATTATAAAAAATAATTTTCAAGTTCCCTTTGCCCAAAGGAAAATCATAAAAGATCAGAAGTAGCAGTTTACTCAAAAAGGTAAAGTTCTTTGCCCAAATTAAAGCACATATATGATAAGCTCCCAACCAAGGCTGCAGGAGGGCTCAATACCTGCATGCCCATAAGGGTGGGCAGTAATCCACCAGGCTAAGCTTGCAGTAACTTGGAAACAGATGAGGGAACCTAATTTAAGGACCAGAATCTTCTGCTAAACTTTTATATGCTGATATAAATTTGCAAGTACCTCTCTACTCTCTAGCACCAGAACGGGAAATATTCTCTGAACCCGCTAAATCAACCAAATTTAGCTTGCCACACTTGATAACCTAACCCAAAATAATAATGAACTTGCCCCTAAAAAACAAAGACAGAGAGCATCGGAAAACAGTCAATGAAGAGGTGAGATATTTGACCAAACGGAGTAATTAAAAAGAATAAATTCCAATGTCGAACATAAAAGAAAAAAATGGCTAGAAGTATACTTCATCCACTGACATGCATAGTCCTAACAACAACGTAGGAAATGAGATCCAGAAAACAAAACAGAGGAATAAAATCTTCCTTCTTTGATACCACATCAAATCAAATTTCTATTAAAATATTGTTACATCAATAACTTTTAGCCGAGAACCAACCAAAATGACATATACAGATAAATAAATTGAAGCATGTGATAAGCCCTCAAAACAAATTTTGATCACCTTTTCCAACAGAGCCCCAACAAATTTTGGATGTGAAAGCTTCTGCCTCGAGATCACCCTTTCACCGTTTTTCGAAAAATTAGCAAAGTACCTAAACCACATAAAAAGGAACGGAAACATTTCTTGTACCAAGCCTGAGCAAGAAAAACAGAGATTGAGTGTCAGAGAGGGATTGCTCGAGAGGGAAGAACTAAGGGTGTGAGACCCAATTCTTTAAAACACAGAAAAGAGGAAAAGCTAAAGCATTTTGTTTGCAGCTTATGTAGCTAAAAATCGTATTTGCTAAAGCATGTGTACTTCAATAAGGTGTCTAGTACATGCTTAATGGTTTTGACCCTTCTGCTTAGATGCCTTTTTGTGAGCGAAATTCAAACTTTCTTGTTTCAAGTTGAAGCAAACCTTAACATAAATGCAATAAAACTTTCACTGAGGAAAACTTTCATCAAACAGTTGGAATGCAGGAAGAACTAAGGAAGTATAAACCGAAAGGAATCTAGTGAATATGCACCCCAGAGAGAGAGAGAGAGAGTAGTTACCTGAGAATATCAAAGAGGCGAACCCAGATTTAGGCCGAAACTCTCTTCACAAATGCAAACCATATTGGTATTCGAGAACTACAATCAGAACTTCAAAAGTGAAATTAGAACTTCGAAAACTCCTTTCAATTTCAGAAATTTATATCTGGTTCAACGATGGGTTTCACTGGTAATGGTTGCTGAGACAAATGTTAATGTAAAAGTCGGAGAGGAGGAACTTACCAGGTAGTTCTCACCGAAGAAGAAGAAGACGGAAGAGGAGTGTGTGTGTGTGTGTGTGTGAGAGAGAGAGAGAGAGAGAAGGGGTGGGTTGATTTGAAATTCAAATTCCGCGGTGAGAGAGAGAGAGAGTTTCAGAGGTGGTTTGGTGAAATTGGAATGGAATGGAAGCGTGTGATTTGTGTGAATGTGGGGAACTGCCATCCATCCATCAGATTGTAGGATGATGGTGAGCAATTGGATTTATGTGTATAAATCCAATCCAATGGTGCAAAATATGGCTCAGCTACCAAAGCTGAGCTCCATTGTTATATAGATTGTATATCCTACTTAGAAGCATTTTATTGAACACTAGGAATTACCCATGCCTAAAGGCACGCCGCAACACATTCTGAACACAACCTAAATGAAGTATCATTCCCCGCTACGAACCATTCTCCTTCCCATTTGGAATCCAATGACCATAGCGAGAAGTAATTAAAACTCTGAATAAGTGCAGTTCAAGGGGGCCATTTACAGGGGACATGACCAAAAGTCTATTATTTTTTGGTCTGTTGAAAAATCAACCAGCAAAAGTGACAGGAACCAAAAAAACAAAGCCCCATGGCCTCTCAAATATAACCGCTACACTTTTAGTTGCAAACAGATTTCCTTTTTGGATATCACAGTTGGATGATTAAAAGGACACCACTGAGTCTCACCATTCCACTGAAATATTTTCCAGGAAATCAGTCACTTTGTTGCCTTCTGGTGGAGTGCGAGATTCATAGAGCTGTTACTACAATCCTTCATGATGGCAATCCTCTATCAGATTCCTATGAAGGTGATGAGGATCTGGATTTTCTTTGGTCAGATTCACCACTTCCAGTGAATCCACCTTTATTTCTAATTGAGTCAATCCTTGTCCGAGGATGTATCTGAGTCTTGGGAGCATCCCAAAAACTCCTGAAATCCATGCTCCTTTGCCATCCCTATGCACTCTACCCTAGCAGCTTCTAGATTAACCCTTGGAGCATCCAAAGTACTCAATTTCACGTTGAACCACCATATGCGATTAAAATCAAAAGGCAATGCTTGGATGTAGAATCACGAGCTTTTCAAAAAGCATTTTTTAAGTGCCATTGAAAAGGCTAACCTCAACACAACCCAACCCAACCCAAACCAAACCAATGCCATAAGACATAAAGGGTTACAAAAGGGCAGCTGTGTTGCCAATATACCCATACATGCCTCTTGCAAACTGGAAAATGGAACTACAATATGCAATTAAGTTCAAAGGGCATAGCAATTTTTAAAAGTAGGATAACCAGTTTTGAAAGTGTCGTTTTTAAGTGCCATTAAAAAGGCTAACCTCAATACAACCCTAACCAATACCATAATGCATAGGGTGACGAAAAGACGAAAAAAGGGCAGCCTCGTTGCCAATATACCCATACATGCCTCCTGCAAAATGAAAAATGTTGAACTAACCAAAGTATGCAATTAAATTCATAAGGCAATGCAATTTTTCAAAGTAGGATAACCAGCTGTTAAAAAAGTCATTTTTAAGTGCCATTAAAAAGGCTAACCTCAATACAACCCTAACCTCTACCATAAAGCATAGGGTGAATTTTGCAGCCTCGATGATTGCATAAGGTCAAAAAGTTGCCTATCGGATAACAACTGGGGGGAAAAGAAACAAAGTGATGGGAAAAACAACATGAATTGCTGAATATAATAACCAGCGAACGATCTTAAATATTAGAACGAATACCACACGCAAAGATACCCATTTAAAATCAAGAATTTGAAAGCCATTTAAAAATAATTGAATTCCATTATGGTTGTCAATCAAATGATTGACGTGACATTCATTGCTCTAGAAGCTGTGGCAATAACTAAAGTGAGAGTGTCGTGGCAAGCCCTATTTGAGGAGAGTGAAATCTAGTGGAGAAAATTGCACAATTATAGCACCATGGATTTTATAACAGGAAGTGATGTTAGAAGTAGTGGCCGTTCCGAATGTTTTCTTTATTGACTTGAAAATATTGTCACGTGGAAATTAGAACCCCATATCGATTTATATAGGGTTCTTTAATCAGAAATTAAAACCCCATAGATATTTATCACGGAACTTCCAGAAGAACATTCTGCTTCTCCCAAAAGGGCACTTTGATAGGACACTCCAAACACTTAAACGATACTGTGAATATAAAATAGTCATCAATCAACCCTTAATCGCCAATTGGAGTTCTGACTAACTTCAGTTTTCTATAACAGCTAACTATGGTTTGCCGAACACTGAGCAAAAGCTTGCACTTTGATAAGAAAAAGCTTACATGTTAAATCGCCGATGCCAAAACAGCACACTCAAAGATAGCATAAACCAAGTTACCCAACATGAACCAAGCTAGACAACAACATATTTAAAAACCAATTCAAGCTCTCAAAGAATTCATTAGTACACCAATATATATGTATTTAGACTTTAGAGTAGGCTTGATAAACAATAAAGAACAAAGTAAGCACAGACTGTAACACCTATAATCAGTAAGCACAGACTAGAACACCTATAATCAAGGAATACAACATCAGTAAAATGCTTGGTCGTGTGAACAGGAAATCGGAGACTCGCCCAAGCCGTGTTAGTCAAACTCCTTAGCTTCAGTCTTTCATCTTTCCCTTTACATCGACAAAAACACAACCAATTTGAGCATGTATTTCCAGGGTGAGAGTAAGGCCAACGGAGGTAAAACGAAGGCAGTACCATAACATCCTCACATGAAAAAAGAAAAAATAGCTAGAGTATTTTCCTATCATCTATAATAGCCACATATCATTTGCCCTAGAGCTACATTTGAAGCCATTCATACATAGTAAAACAAATTTGCTTACCCAAGCAACCCTTCGACGAGCAATTCCTATAGTTTTGCATCTTTCATGACCACCTTGAAGAAAACAATAGGGTCTGCAATGAAGATGAGGGAAATGACAAAATGAAGCAAATACAAAGAAACTATGAAAAAAAAAAAATAAGTTTGAACTAATTTTACCTTAATTGGGGCTGTTAGAGTCTTCAAGATCAGAAAATTAAAGAACTCATACCTGCAAAATAAAAGGAAAAAGGTGGAATAAAAAATTGTTAAACAAAAGGATGATATTCACTGTAGAGATGGTGAGATATGGAAGGTCTCCAATGGGGAAGGGGTTTGGGAGGTTTGGGAGCTAGGGTTTCAAGATCTATACCTTTCTTGTGAGGGTTGGATGTAGATTGATTTCAGCCATACTGTTGTATCCAAGATTATTTCCTCTTGACGGCCATAAGTCATTGTGGAAGAAACGGGAATGCAAGAGAGCTGTGTGTGGAGAGAGAGAGAGAGAGAGAGAGAGAGAGAGATCTGGTGTGGTGGATTGCTCCCTTCAACCCAATGGCAAAGAGCCACTTTTGGGATACCCAAATTGATATACGGCTTATATGTTGACAGTAAAGAGAAAGCTATGGTGGATTGCTCCCTTCAACCCAATGGCAGAGAACCATTTTTAACCGTTAGATTTCTGTCTAAATTCATCCCTACCATCAAAACCTGTCAAAATCAATTTTGAACATTGTATCAAGATCCGACGGTCCAAAATATAGGATTTTTTCAAAAACCCATAGCTTCCATATTATAGACCCTAGAAAGTATGCACATAAAAAGTGTCCTACTACAAAAGAAGAGCGTAACAAAATGAGTATCATACATGCACCAAAAAAATGCATAACATTTTCATGATACACCCAAGTGTACCGTAGCATTCTCCTTATATGGGTATAATAGATCTTGGAACCAATAACTTACTCCTGCCCCTTCTTTCACTTCTCTTATTACAGTCATACAGATGTCGTCGACCTGTGAGAAATAACACAATTGCTGGTAAAATGAAAGAAATAGGATATCTTTGTGTTAAACCAAAGCCATCAAACCAATAACATATTGAAAAGAAAAGCTCACACTTCATTGAAGACACCAATAGGAAACATCCACACGCTTGTGGCTTTGGAATGCCAATATTTTCTTCGACTACCATAACTAAAACTCATTCCAACATCGGAGACAAAGCTTCAACCTATGGCCCCAAAGACACTCAAACCAAAAGGGAGAATACGGATTAGATCAGTGTAAATCTAAGAGAGAGATTCAATACAATTAACTATTTCTATTTCTGAAATGGTTTTTGATTACCAAAAAACCCACCAACTTCCTCTATCATTGATCAAATAGAAGTAGGTCGGCCAAATTTCATGATCTTAAGGCCGACCAACTCCTGATCTCACGTGTCAATACCAACCCACACAAGAACGAAGTCCACAACCATATCATTATCATATACCAAAACGTAGTGATAATTTAGCACGAATTTTCTCTTTAAGCTAATATACAGGAAATTACTTTTATGATGCAACCCCAAAGGAGGTAAACCTACAATAATGGCCGATTAAGCAAAGAAATAAACACATTGTGCAAGGCATTCTGTGCTCATCATATCATAGTGTAAAAATAATACTTTTAAAACTGGTTGAACTTTATGATAGTGGAAAATAGTACACGGTGAAACAAACAACCAACATATATCCACAAAATCATATTCACAGAAAACTACATGACTTCTATCCATGGAAAGGTGTAAGCATAAAACAATGGCACACCCTAACATTTTCTAGCGCATGCCCGTGCCAAAAGGCCCGACTAAACGGAGTATGATCTCAAGTTAAATCAACATTAGATGCCCTATCCAACGAATCCTTTCTTTTTGTTAGATTATGGGTTTATTTGTAATTAGTTTATTAGTTGTTCTATTGTGTAACTAGTTCATTCTCTAGGACCATAGTGTAATTAGTTTAGAGTGTTGTATATATACTTCATGTTAATAAGAATAACCTCAATTGGGCGGGTTCCAATTCTACGCCTCTTTCTCTCTCTACAACTTTACATGGTATCAGAGCATGATTGCTCCTGTATTCTCATTCCTTTCGTTTGCTTCCGCTGCTTCCGGCGACAAGATTCCAGACTCCGTTGAGTCCTTCTGAAGTCGCCAGCCACCAACGAGCTTTTTCCTGCCATCTTGGTACTCGATCTTGCTCGTTTTGCCTTTTTTTTGTTGTTCTGATTGATTCCGACAAGACCCAACCTGTACAAGCTCCTTTTAGAGCTCGTTTTGTTGTTTTTGACTGCCGGAATAGTGTCAGAACAGTGGTAAGGGCAATCAAGCTCATGATTCGAGCCCTAGCTTGCTGATTCAAGGCCTGTTAAAGATCCGACGAACCTTCTTGTGTTGATTGGGAGGTCATACAACAAGACTTGTCCTTATCTGCACCTGTTCGATCAGATCTGTTCGACCAGATCTTGTTTCTCTTGTAGTAGCACAGCTGCAACACATCGGCAACACTGTTGGTGTTTCTGGCCTCCGACGATCAACGTTGACCTTTGCCAAACCTCCGACAACCTCGCCCAGCCTCATCGGACCTCGCTGAACTTTCACCGGACCTCGCTCAGCCTTGCCAGCCTCGTCGATCAACTGGGTCAGATTCGTTTTTTGGTCTGAGTAATTTTTTTCCCCTGCATCAATTGCCATTTTCGATTAGTTTGGTGTTGCTTTTGCTGAGCTGTTTGAGTAGTCGTTAGCTGGGTCCTTTTGATTGCACGTAAGTCGACATTTTTTGAACGTAAAAGAGGATTTTTGGACTTCATCTATAACTTGCAATATAGTTTGAAGGGTTTGTGCCTCTATTTATTCGAGGTTTGCAGTTTATTGTTAGGGCAATTTTGTAGTCCCTGTTTGGGAGCTGTTTGGTACTATTTGGATTGTATATGCCCTTATTCTGCACTGTTGAGACTGTTTGGGGCTCTTTCTGCCACTGTTGGGTACTGTTCTGCACTGTACGGGACTGTTTTGAGCTATTTGGTTCAGTTCTCATCTATTGCTGCACCTGAAATCCCTTTGTAGCACCTTTGGCAATTGACGGTATGTCGGAGGATCACAAGAATATTCCTATTGGTGCTCTTTCTCAGGGGGAGTTACAAACTCTCAGGCGCCGAATGGCTAAGCTTATACTCCATCTTCCATAGCTTCTACTTCCACTACCTCCTTTGCTCACACAGGTATCCAACCTAGTGCATCTACCGCCGCCTCTTCTCTTCCTTGGATAATAGATTCCGGTGCTACGGATCATGTGACACGTTGTTCATCCTTCTTTGACTCCTACTCTACATGTTCTAGTAAGGATAAAGTCAGAGTCACAGATGGATCCCTGTCTGCTATTTCGGGGAAAGGTTCCATTCGCCACTCTCCAACCATTTCACTTTCTTCAGTTCTTCATGTTCCAAATTTTTCTACTAACCTTCTCTCTGTTAGTAGTCTTACTCATTCCTTAAATTGCTCCATGATGTTCTTTCCTACACATTGTGTTTTTAAGGGATACGGGGAGGTGATTGGCAGTGGTAAAGCACATGGTGGCCTCTATTTTTTGGAGTCTGCAGCTCGTCCTTCTTTTTCACCCATGTCATGTGGTCTAGCACAGCACACAGATACGAGTTCAGCTCTCTCTATGTTACATCAGTGGCACCATAGATTGGGTCATCCCTCTTTTGGGATTTTAGAGAAACTTTTTCCTCATTTAATTAAGCATTGTTCTCGGAGTCAGTTTTTTTGTGAAGCCTGTGAACATGTGAAACATAAACGCTCTTTTTATGCACCCATTAATAAGCGAAGTGTTTCTCCTTTTATGGTTATTCATTCTGATGTTTGAGGCCCTTCCCCTATTACCTCCCTTAAGGGTTATTGGTGGTTTGTCACTTTTATTGATTGTTATTCTCGTGTCACTTGGGTGTATTTACTTAAGTCAAAAAATGAAGTCTTTTCTTGTTTTAAATCTTTTCATGCGATGGTGCGCACCCAATTTGATGCAAATATTAAAATTCTTTGTAGTGACAATGGCACTGAGTATATTGATAGGAATTTTAGGGCCTTTCTGGATTAAAATGGCATTTTTTTTCAGACAACTTGTGTTGACACTCCACAACAAAATGGAGTTGCTGAACGCTTGTCACTTTTATTGATTGTTATTCTCGTGTCACTTGGGTGTATTTACTTAAGTCAAAAAATGAAGTCTTTTCTTGTTTTAAATCTTTTCATGCGATGGTGCGCACCCAATTTGATGCAAATATTAAAATTCTCTGTAGTGACAATGGCACTGAGTATATTGATAGGAATTTTAGGGCCTTTCTGGATTAAAATGGCATTTTTTTTCAGACAACTTGTGTTGACACTCCACAACAAAATGGAGTTGCTGAACGCAAAAATCGTCATCTTGTTGAGGTTACTCTCTCTCTTTTGTTCACCATGAATGTTCCCAAATATTTATGGGGAGAAGCGATTTTGACTACAACTTACCTTATCAACCGTATGCCATCCAGTGTTCTCCACTTCAAAACTCCGATTGAGTGTCTCCCCGATGGTTTTTGTGTCACGACTCTTCCTCCAAGAGTCTTTGGTTGTGTGTGTTTTGTTCATACCCCTCACCCTCTAGTGGCAAGTTAGATCCTAAAGCCCATAAATGTGTCTTCATTGGGTACTCTCCTACCCAGAACCTCACCCCTCTAGTGGCAAGTTAGGTCCTAAAGCCCATAAATGTGTCTTCATTGGGTACTCTCCTACCCAGAAGAGCTATAAATGCTAGGATCCGCACTTTAGGAAGTTTTTTGTTTCTAAAGATGTCACATTTTGGGAAAAAGAGTCTTTTTACTCTCCCTCCACTCCATCTCTTCAGGGGGAACATCGGCAGGAAGAGATGAGAGAGGAAGAGATGGTTACTTTTTATAATCATGGTGAGGGGGAGAAAGAAAAATCTGGGGAGGAACCAATATCTGCCGAAAGAGTTACACATCACATTGGTGATGACATCGAGGAACTACCACAACGGCTGCAAGGGTCTAATTTGAAGGTCTACACTAGAACTAGACGGAAAAATGGAATGTCCTGTGTGATGCCACCTTGCCAATCACAATCGTCGGCTCCAGTTCTGGAACCCTCAGCTGACTCATCTGGTAATGAATATTCTCCAATTGAATCTCCCACTATTGATTTTGATAATCTTCCCATTGATCTTCAGAAAGGTGTTAGGTCATGTACTCAACATCCCATCTCCCAGTATGTCTCTTATGATCGTTTATCTCCCTCGTACTATGCCTTTGTTTCGTCTCCTTCTTCTATATCTATTCCACAGAATTGGCAAGATGCATTCATGATACCAAAGTGGAAAGGAGCTATGGTAGAGGAGATGACGGCTTTGAAAAAGAATGGCACTTGGGAGCTAGTATCCTTTCCAAGAGGGAAGAAATCAATGGGATGCAAATGGGTTTTCACTGTTAAGCGGAATGCCAAGGTACAATTGAAAGATACAAGGCGAGACTAGTTGCCAAAGGTTTTACCCAAACCTATGGTATTGACTACGAGGAGATGTTTGCTCCAGTAGCAAAGATGAACTCTGTGCGAGCCCTCCTTTCTTGTGCTGCCAATTTGAATTGGCCTCTTCAACAGTTTGATGTAAAAAATGCATTTCTCCATGGCGATTTAGATGAGGAGGTGTATATGAATATACCACCAGGTTTTTCTTCCTCTGCAAGTTAAGGAAAGGTGTGCAGATTGAAGAAGGCTCTTTATGGGTTGAAGCAGTTGCCTAGAGCTTGGTTTGACAGATTTTCAAAGGCTATGTTGAGTTTTGGATACAAACAGAGTCATGCAGACCATACTATGTTCATCAAGAGAAGTGCTGGTAAGATTGTTGTCCTTATTGTTTATGTCGATGATATAATAATGACAGGCAATGATGTGAAAGAGATTCATAACCTTAAGTCTCGTCTAGCTTAAGATTAAGGATTTGGGATCAATGAGATACTTTCTCGGAATGGAAGTGGCAAGGTCTGATAAGGGTATTTTTATTTCTCAACGAAAGTATATCCTTGATCTTTTAGGAGAAACAGGTATGTTGGGCTGTAAACCTGCAGACTCTCCTATTGAGGCGAATCATCATCTTAGTAGAGATATAGGGGAGCGTACTGATAAGGAGAAGTATCAGCGAGCGACTGGTGGGTCGATTAATATACTTAGCTCACACCAGACCTGATGTTACGTATGCCGTGGGCATTGTTACTCAGTTTATGCATGATCCTTGTACCTCACATCTTGATGCAGTTTATCGTATTTTGAGGTATCTCAAATCATCTCCAGGAAAAGGAATTTTGTTCTCTAATCATGGTCACCTGCGTTTGGAGACATTCACTGATGCTGACTGGGCCGGTTTTGTGGATGATAGACGCTCTACTTCTGGCTATTGTACTTTCCTTGGGGAAAATTTGATTACTTGGCGAAGTAAGAAGTAAGAAGCAATCAGTGGTCTCTAGGTCTAGTGCAGAAGCTGAATATAGAGCTATGGCTCATGGTGTTTGCGAGCTTTTAAGGCTTCAAACCTTGTTACGTGATTTGGGTTTTTCTGATAATGGTCCTTTGAAACTCTACTGCGACAATAAAACTGCTATAAACATTGCTCATAATCCTGTTCAACATGATAGAACGAAGCATATTGAAATTGACAGACACTTCATCAAGGAGAAACTGAGCGAGGGATTGATATGTATGCCTTTTGTGAGGTCTGAAGATTAGCAGCAAGAGTTTTCGCCCTATTGTGTTCAAGTTGGACTTGATAGATATCATCGCACCAACTTGAGGGGGAGTGTTAGATTATGGATTTATTTGTAATTAGTTTATTAGTTGTTCTATTGTGTAACTAGTTCATTCTCTAGGAGCATAGTGTAATTAGTTTAGAGTGTTGTATATATACTTCACATTAATTAGAATAACATCAATTTGGTGGGTTCCAAAGTAATCGTTGTATATGTCATTGATGAATGATAAAACATTATCTCTCTACACCAAGCCAATCCTCCCAAAGCCCAAACCCATACCTCAGAACACACTACAACAAAACCTAAGCTTATAATAAATAAAATTCTGCAACAAAGCAATTGAAGATACGTGAGCTTCATTTTCAAGTTTCAACATGACATACTCCTAAGGAAATACAAATCTTACAAACATGAAAGACATGAACCACATGACATTTATATATGAATGACATTAACCACATGACACTTATAAGTTGAAGTTTTACACCTCATAGGGTCATCCCCAAACTAAGGATAGTTTGGCATTTTTTTCGAACCTTCAGCACTTGGTTGGAAAAAGATTCCAAAAAACACCCCTCTCAAAAGAAAAACTGTGCTACCAATGTCTGTTTTCCAATGGAGGCATGCCTACAAAACACTCTTTCAAACGAAAGCACCATTCAAACATGCTTTTGGTGAGCTGTAACAGCAAAAAAATTAGGCGCATGATTTCATTTAAACTCATGATTAGAAAACATGCTTATGTTGAACTATATAGGGCTTACGAGTATGTTCAAAAAGCACTCAAATCTAGTTAAATAGTCTCTATACGTGGACACTCAATTTTTGAGCTCCAGTTATGTGCAAATAAGATGGAAACTTGTACGCCGAAGTAAATGGGTTTGGGAAATAAAGAGGACAATGAGATGGGACATTATATCTTTATACCCACACCCATAAAATGGTCCACAAGGACGCTTTAAAACCCAAATACCTATATCCCATAACTGACAACGGATAGGAGTAAGTTCTAAGAAAACATATAAAAGAGCTGTTTGGCCACATCATAAGTTGAAAGTTGCCTACAATAAATATAACTTAACCACTGACATGGCATAATGCAAAGGAATGTAATTAAGGAAGGGAACTTACTCGTGACCGAAAAAATAAGAGACATCAACAATCATCTTTGAGACCCCATCATTATCAATGCCAGCAATTACCTAATGAAAACAAGAAAAACTACACTTCATTCACACGTCATGATGATATCAAATAACCATATTCAATGAAGAACTCCCATCTTCAAATACACTTACAGTAGTGCACAAGGTGTGTGCGTCGATGTCCACATAGTTTACCACAGTTAGATGTGCTTCCGTCCAATCCTCATCTCCCCACAAGTATTCGTCCACCTAGTCATCATAATCATAATTATACTCATCAACCAGCTCCTCGCTATCTCGGAATAACTCAAAAGAAGAATCAGCATCCACCTCCAAATCTTGATCATTCTCCACATGCATCTCCGTTGTCATTAGCTTTGGAATTAAAACCACCCACCTCTGACCCTTTTGAGGCACCATCTTCAAGAAGGTGACGAACACACAAACTGTAAAGAGCAACAAATATTCATAGCTGGAAAACAATTAACGTACAATGATGTTGCCTATACTGCTCAATAACCTAAGGAGGAAAGATGATACATAAATAAATGGGGTGAAATTACACGAACACCCCCTCATCTATTCGGTTTAGACACGGACACCCCCTAACCTTTAAAAACACCCATACACACCCCCTCATCTTCTACCGTTACCCAAGGAGCACCCTTCCGTTTGAGTACCATTTGTTGCAAGGCACATGTCAATACTTTTGCCAAATTTTAGACAAAAATGCCCTTTAACGGCAACATATACCCAGTTGCCTTTCATACCTCATTTCTCATTCTCACTTTATATTAGAGATTCCCTCTCACTCTGTATCAGATCTCTCTCTCTCCTACGGCAGCCATGGAAGGTGGCAAGTGGCAACAATAGCTATAGTAGCCACCATAGCCACACCAACAACAGATCTAATAGTTGCAATTAGAGCTATAACTCCAAACAAACCCAAAACTGGGTTGATTCCTACTGCCGTTGTGGAGAAAAAGCCCCCTTGAGGACTTCAAATACAAAATGGATGACAAGCAAATGCAAAACAACAAAAGCCCCAATTTTTAAAGGTTATCGAAGTCACCACTGTACAACACCTTTCAAAAAACCGTACTACTCCCAAACAAAAACCCTATTGTATTCATATATCATATAATATGAACATATTCATCTACATTTGCGCCATTTAATAAGAAAATCTAGGATTTTTATACATATAAAACATACCTTCCAAAGTAGGGTTTGCCACGATCTAGGGTTGGCCACAATCTATAGCTTTTCTACGGTGTACACGATCCGATGTTCTTCGAAACTTAAGGTTTTCTTCACGATCTAGGGTTGGCCATGATCTACAATGCAAGTTGAAGAGGGAGAGGAAGAGAGACAGAGGTGCCATGATCAAGTAGGGTGGAGAGAAATTTCTGATCGAGTGAAGTGTAGCGTATGCTTGTTGCTCCATTTCATAACAAAGGATATATTTGACATTTCGTTCATTCCGTTAACGGCGTTGAGGTTTTTTTTCCCTTTTAAGTAGATGAGGGGGTGTGTATGGGTGTTTTTAAAGGTTAAGGGGTGTCTGTGTCCAAACTAGATAGATGAGGGGGTGTCCGTGTAATTTCACCAAGGGTATATTTGACATTTCGTTCATTCCGTTACTGGCGTTGAGGTTTTTTTTCCCTTTTCAGTAGATGAGGGGGTGTGAATGTGCGTTTTTACAGGTTAAGGGGTGTCCGTGTCCAAACAAGATAGATGAGGGGGTGTCCGTGTAATTTCACCAATAAATGGAGACAAGTTCAAGCAATTGACCTCGACATGTGTTGCTCAATGCTAACTTGGAAATGAAACCAAAACAGTTACACCACAAGCTATTCCTTAAGTACAAGTTTTCAGGATCAAGAAGAGAAGAGGAAAAAGAACTAAAATAAGGAAAGTGTCACATCTATCTGCACAAACTCTCTTTGAAAATCCTATATGATCAACTATGTAGGGCTTATTTCCAGGTCAAATGACCCAGACCTACTACCTACTTCTGCCTTTTCTTGAAAGAACAAGGGTGGTTCACACATATATAGGTCAACAACGTCCTATTCCATTTGCACCGTAATTTTCCTAGCTCCCTGGAATTCAAAACCATTTAACACAGATTGCACTCGGCCAATTGATGATTGAGCAACAGACTTAAAAATAGAACTGAGCTACATTTTTTTTGGCCAAACAAATGATGGAATCACAAATAGCTTCATCGAACAAGCTATGCCCGAAATGTTCATGTAGAAACTTATGAGAGCTGCATTAGGTAACCATACTATAAATATGTTACATGGGTACAGATACTTGAATTGGGTGTAGGTACATATCTAAGGGTTGGACACCCAAAGATGAAAATAGAGGATTCGGGGATATGTATCCGAATTTGGATACGGGTGCGGGGATCCGCTAAATATTTGTATATGTATAAAAAAAAATTATATTATTTATAGGAATATATAATATTATTTTCCAAATTATCATTATTTAATTTGAATTTTTATTAATTCCAGCACAAATATTAAAAAAAGTACTAAACAATAAAAGGTAAAGAAAATGTGTTTATGGCCCATTATTAAAGAAAATGTGTTTATGGCCCATTATTAAAGAATGTCTTTATGGCCTACTAATTGAAAAATAAAAAGTACATGCCTTACATAAATGGCCCAAACATAAATGTAATGACCCAACTTTTTAAATGGCTCAAACCAAATAAAGCAATAGCCGATGTCTTACATATCTAAAATATATCTGCAGTCAGGCGATTACCATATGGATCGATCTCATCAACGACTGGTGCTTCGTCGGAGATGACGAAGAGCTTCAGGCATCTATCTCTCTTTTTCTTCTACTAAGTTCGTCATCCTCTTTCCAGTCTTGCCCATGCCAACGTGTCCGATTTTCTTTTGGAGAATCCGGTACAGACTGTACCTGTGTCACCTGTGTCGTGTCATATCGACACGGGTACTTCCTGTCACGCCCTCGATTTTCAACATAAATAAATAATTCATCTTCAATAAAAGTCTCTTGCATATCATAGATAATACCCAAAAGAGTCTTCCACCTGTTTAATTTACAAACAAAGTCCCCAAGTTTAGAAAAATTACATCCATGGCACCATGACCCAAATTAACTTAAGTACAAGTACGAACAAGTTTTTCTTGAATTTACAACAGTTTAGTCAAAAGAAATTTCAAAGTTATAAGTTACATAACCATCTTTAACCAAAGGATAATCATTACAAAGAAGATTAAGTGACTAATGAAGTTAGCTTCCCAAAAAGTATTCTTCTTCATCCAAGTACTCAATGCATGCGAGCTATAGACCGGGACTTGAACCTGAAAAGAAGGATTTTGTTGAGCTACACTAGCCCAGTAGAGGATTCTATACTCAAGCTATAAATAAATGCGATGTACATGCGACAAGAGTGAAAGAGTTCAAATAAATGACAAAGAGATACAAGGGACACCACAATAAACCAACGGTTTTCGATAACAGGATTCTACACGCCTTCTAGTTATCCCCTAACCAGTCATACGTCAAACGAAGGTAGCATCGAACACACAACAATCAAACAACATACAACCATTTCTCAAACCACTTTAGGACTCCTCAATGAACATCACGATTAACCTTCTCATTTCTTACCAATCATCATTTAGCCCCTTTTTCATAAAAACTTTCATTTTTGGTTGCCAAAATACTTTCAAGAAAACTCTTGACCTCTACGGGTCAAACTCCGTTGATTCTGACTTGAATAGCCGGAGTCCGTTGATTTGTGCCCAAATACCGGAAACCGTTGATTCTCTCAAGAATAGCCGGAGGATTTTTCATAAAAATCCTTTTTTTCAAAAACCAAGTTCCTTTATTTTCAAAACCTCGATAGGATCAATCGTTCATTCCTTTTTTAACATTCACCATTTCAAGTAACAACATATACTTCTGACGTCAACTACAACATTCATCAATTCATGAGACATTCAACTGCCTTACCACCCCTTGCTTGCAGTGAACTCTCTTTCAACCTGGGTTTCCGTTCTAGCACACCTTGCGTAACGGGCCCTCTAGAGTCTCCGCACTTCCACCCCTAGCGTGCAAGACCCTCAACTCAAGTCATCAACTCACACATACACACATGCATTACCAAACCATATTCAAAAGACAACATTTCTAGAATTTCACATTCTTCCATCTATCAACACCCAAGGAATTACAAACTCATTAACACGCTCAATTATACATTGGCACCTAGCTTAAGCCCACATTATTCGTCTAAGTCTATCACAACGCCCCGTGCCTCATACCGAACCCACGACGACTCCACAGCACATCACCGGCAAGGTTCTAATCGAATGTCTTATAAACAAGTGCCAAAGGAACCTAGGATGCTCAACGAGACGAGGCATGAGAATACGAGTCTCAATACTACTCACGGATCACTAGACAAGCTCACGTCTGCCCATAGCACTCACCACATGACCCCTCAGAGTTCACAATACTCCTATCACCCTCACGGTACGTTTTCCCGAACTAACGATACTAATATTCTACTCTAACGAGTGCTAAGATATATGATCGACAACAAGCCATAAGGTCACAAGCAATCATACTCAAGAGTGACTTAAACCTATTATAATCAAATCGGAAGTCATAACACGGAACGAATACAACTTAGGAATAGCCGACAGACATTGGTGGACTGACACACCTCTACTCAAATGGTCACAACTTTCGGTGTACTAAGAGTTCTAAGGTGATTCTGGCGGCAAACGAAAGCTGACTTCAAGACCTTCGAATCGATATAAAATTTGCACAAAACGGACATCGGACAAAGAAGTTATGGCTGTTCGAAATTGGGCTGAGACACAAAAACGGGCTAAAATTCTCAGATTTGACCGAAACGTAAAACCCAACCTCAAGCACGAAACAAAGCACGATCTAGGCTCATAAACATCACATAAACGCATAACAAGAGTAAGAAATCCCTACCACAATGGGTTTTGAGCAAAACCCTAAGTCCACCAAGTGGATTAAGCCCTAATCTTCCAAGAACAAGCTCCTCCCAAGCTTAGATACAAGATCTAGAACAAATACCACCCAAAAACACGATAAACAAGCAAAGATCAACAAATAATCAAGAGGAGAGAGAGAAAAATGTGATTGAGAGCCAAGGAGTGAGAACAATAACACAAAACTTACCATTTGTTCACCAAACATGAGATTCAAGTGATTTTGAGCGAGGAATCCCTTAGATCTCGAAGATTTGAGGTAGAAATCGAGAGATTTGAGTGAGATTGGAGTTAGGTAGGTGAGAGAGGGTTTTGAGATCTGTTTTCGTGGCCTTTGGGTGTGAGAAATGACATAAAGGGGTATTTATAGTGTCCCAAAAAGCGTGCTGAAAAAAGTGCAGAAAACACAACATGAACCGGTACGGGGAAAAAGCTGTACCGGTACATGAACCTTCAAAATGCCAAAACACAACTTCTGGACAGCATGAACCGGTACGGGGAAAAAGCTGTACCGGTTCAAGTTGGGCAGAAAATAAATTTTTTTGCAACGGTCACCGAATCAAACCCCACTTGCTACCAACATTTCCAAACATCATTACAACCTCAAACTAACATTTTACCATGTTCCTAGGATCCAATACACAACGATAGACACATCTCCATACCCCCGCAAGCAAACGCACAACTATACTAATAATACAATTTCCTTTTGTGCATTAAACGATTTTCGAAATTCAAATAAAATTGCGAGTCTCTACACTTCCTCCAAAATGGGGGATCCTTGTATCATATATAATGCTAGATGAATCATTTGTGCAATTTTGCAAGATCCAGGCCTAAATTTTATTCGTCAGCCATTTTATGAACTTGACAAATAAGAAAATACTAAAGGCAACGATAAGCATTATCTCAAAGGAGGCTAAGGAGAAAAATAAGCATAACCTACCATAGGCAACGCACACAAAACAAACCCTAAGCATTACCCAAAAAGAGGACATTCATCAGTTTCGCATATGTACACATCTAGTTGGAAATACCAACAGTTTTCTGCCCACATTCAAGAACTATAGAACTGGAACTTACTTTAATTCTATGAATCATTTCTATGAACATTTTAGAGTCAAATATTAATCCATCAAAGCCAAAGACAATAATGCGCGGAAACAAATTATCAGATTATATCAATACACAATGCAAAAGCCGTAAACTCTCCTCAACATTCAAACAAATTGCAAGATTTGTAACCAAATAGATGGAAGGAAACCCCCCATATTCGAACAAATTTCATTGAATCTAACATGATTAGAACTACGATCTGTAAAAATCAGTACACATGCATAAGAAAACACTCTATTTTAATCCATGCAAATTATGATCTCTGTCCAGATGAAGAGGAATAATGAAGAAATATAAGAATCGAATAACCGCATCCTAGTTCTACTTAGTCCCAAAAGTGAATAGGTGAATGGAGGAAAGCAAAAAAATAGTAAATTTGTTATTAAAAAAAAGAAAAGGAAAACGAACCCCAAAACGAAGATCAAACATCAGATGTACTCAAATACCTAGACGAAATAGTCCAATGTCTTGCAATCGACTGGGACTCGAAAACCAGGCCGCACTCCGACCACACGCAGTCGCCACCAGTGTGGTTGATCACCACGTCTCCTGTTTACAGACCGAGAAGTAGACGTTGGCCATTGATTTGTAGGTTTTTTTCCCTAAATGTTTTGGAGATGAGATGGAGAACACATGATCGGAGATTTTGTGAGGGCTTCTTGTGATGTGTAATTAGCTCTTGTTTTTCTCGCAGAGAGAGAGAGAGAGGGGACTGTGTAGAACAAAGAAACTCTACATAAAGGTGAACCCCACCACCCAAAGGGCCGGATAATTATACCTAAAAGCCCCCACATAATGTCACGTCCCAAAACCTGTGTGGGCTGCGTGACCGGCCGGAGAAAAAGTCTCCAAGGCCTAACTTCTCATTCCACAATTTAGGGCAAAATTAAGTTAACATCTCAAAGAAAGATGAGGAAGCGTTAAAACATACATTCTCCAGAGTTGACTACGAGTCATTATTTATAGACGTTTTACCACTCTTAACTTTGTACACTATTCTAGAGAAGACAAAAACACACTAGACTTTATAGATGCTTTAGCTATCCACAAAACTATACCTCCAACCACGTCTACTTATGTTAACTTGTAAAAAATAAGGAATGGGTCATAAGCGAAAGCTCGTATGAGATACGTAATACCAAGGTTACAGGTTTGACCATGAAAACGTTTTTACATGATATAATGTTACACTTTCAATAAAAGCAATATACAAAAAATTCACAGAAAGCAACATCAATAAAAGATACTTTTAGCTCGTTCATAATAGTCCAAGTAGAAGGATACCTTGTGGTTTTATTGATAGGATTCAAATAGTACTATCATTCGACGGCTTTGCCAAAACTTAAGGGGAGCGACGCCCCTAGGTCAGAGAGAGCAACCTTATGATAACAATACCACTTAGGGTGTCTGGCCTACACCCCTCCCTTACTTTTGTATGTCACTAGTCTCTTTACCGTCCCCTAGGACCTGGGACACCGTACGAACATAACATAGAAACATAAGTCCGAGCAATTCATAGCATTCAAGTACCAAAATCACATTCCATGGTCTACATCCAGCCATAACAAAACACACATGAATATGCCACTTTCCGATAATTCACAGTTTGCTAAAAATATCAGGTTTCACAAATAAACACATGATTCACATTTTCCAGCATTTGAAAGCAAATACCATTTTGCACCAAAACACTTGCATAAAATGCATGTAACCAAGGTATTGCTTAACTCACCAAAAAGATTGCGTCTAACTTGTCGCGTTCCAAGCTAGTCCAATGTACCGGTACCTATACAAAATGTATCACAAATTACTACTTGCCACAGTTTTTGAACTTTATGTTGTACTTGATTTTAATTTCTTCATTAGGCCGTCGGATCAGCATATGTACTGTTTTTTTTTTTTTATAGTTCTAATATAGAGGAAGTATATAATTAACCTATTATCATTCCCAGAAGCTGTGGGTACAAAAATAATGTATAAGTTTGAAAAAGAATTCATCAATTAGGATAGGTACGAAGGATTGAAGGAGTCTTTAATTAGCTTAATCAAATTACTATATTAATCTCCAAAATTTAGGGCTTATAACAGTCATAGCAACACCTGCAAATAACCTACTTAAATCAATTTACAGCGGCGAGTTCCGAAGCCGAACTCTTTGCCGAAAAGGGGTTTCAATGGCGTTGAGATTTCAGAGAGATTCAGATGCAGCGAGTGCGAGGAGAGAGAGATGTACGGTGGAGATCGAGGTGAGAGAGAATGGCTGAAATGGTTTTCAGTTGGCCGGCAGCCATGGCTGCCGTTTCTAGGTGATACGAGTGTTGTGCGTGAGTGTGGGGGCGTTGTACGGAGTTTGCCCCAATTCTACTTCTTCTGAGATCTAAGTAGTGTACCTATTATAATACAAATTGCAAGTAAATTAGTGAGTGAGGGAGATTACCTAAAGGGCAGTAGAATTTTCTCAGTGAATATGAGCGGAACGGCAATCGGTGATTCACGGATGGAAGTAGATACAAGAGTCTCTCTCTTCCTATCCTATTCTCTTTCTATTTCTTTCACTTGGTTTGTCTTTTAAATTAATCAATCCAAGTTGCTATATATATCTCGGTGGACAAAGAGGTGGCATTTGGATTTTAGTCTCCGAAAAATCCCAAAAATCCAACATAGACTAATAAAAATACGGGAATTACCGTGGCGGTGATGGATTATTAAGGAAAAATCCCAACATTGCGTAACTCATACCATGCGTCGGATGTAACTCAATCGACCCATAATATTTATAAAATTTTATTGAGATTCACTCGTTTATTTGGACCACAGTTCACCTTGTGCAGTTTAACATACTATCAAAGCCAAATTAAAGTGTCGGGTTCCTATTCAAACCATGTGACTAAAGTTTTTTTTTTTTTTTTTAGAAGTTAGGATTTTACACAAATAGATAGCAAAAAACAGGATAACAGAATATCCCAAAAGTCAGAAAACCTTTAAAGTAATTCTAAATAAACTCAAACAAAACGTGAATAGTGCTACAGGCCCACATCAAAATACGCCGAAATGACCCAAACAGCCCCAAAGCAAAAAAGCCAAAAGCTCCCCCAATCAGGGGATGCAATTGGAAAGATTGGCCAAAAGTGGTGGAACGCTCAAATTGAAACCATCACACATCTCCCTTCCCTGCGTTTGGATATGTATACACTCGTGCTTCGCACGTTTCTGTGTGCTCATTGGTTTAATTGTAGTCAAAACTCAATATATATATATATATATATATATATATATATATATATAGGATCATACTAGGTGAGGGATCCTCATTTTGTTAAAATGCGGACTCCCCTTCCCAATTGAATTTCGATGATCCAAGCCGTTCAAAGTGATCGAACGTGATTTTAAGGGTCGCTGAAATCGGCAAAAAAATGACCAGGAAGGGGTTGATCCGAACAGTTTTGAAACAAACAAAAACTGCTCGGATGAAGCCCTTCCCGGTCATTTTTTTTGCTAATTTCTCGCGAGGACCCTTAAAATCACGTTCTGCACACATTGAACAGTTCGGATTTTCAAAATTTGATCGGGAAATGAGAGTCCTGCATTTTAGTCCCTCATTTTAATCCCTCACTTGATCCGTCACCTATATATATATATAAATGTTTTTTGCCCTGTGGCCATGATAGATTGATAATAGAGAAAGAATACGAACAATGGACGTCTACTGCTGCTGTGTCTATGAATACTGAGAGTCACAGGTACCTTCGTTGCCTCTAACTGTGCGCATGTAATAAAACCAACTTTAGCCATGGAGCAAGCATCAGCGCTTCACGAGTAGCAAGACTCTCCATAACTAGGGCAAATCTGTGCACGAGCTGATGCAAACAGGGTTAAAAGCGGTGGATAGCCTGGTTCCTAGTTCCATCGACCCTGCTGACAAGTTCCGTTTTTCGAGTGGTTTCTTTAGTGATCAATGCGGTTTATGCATCCCAAGGTAGGATGTGTCATCGAGAGCCTACATGGCCCAACGATCTTTTATATATTTTTCCAGTAGTCATTCTAGGTAATATTGCGGAATCCTATCTATTCTATTGAAATGAAATAAAATAGATAGTAGGCAGGAATAACCGGGAAGGTAGCACCAAACAGCATCCAGCATAGATACTGAGCCCTACTGAAGACTTCTCTTGTTGCACTTCTCTGTTTCTCTTCCAAGCACAATCTGTAATCTTAGTGCAAGAAAAAGCAAGGTAAAAAAAGGTATCTCAATAAGCAACAGCTCAATTTTGTCAACAGGAGATGAGTATGGCCACGAAGTTAAACCAGGCATAATGTCCCACCTGTTTTGCACTCCCAATTCTTTTTAATGAATAGCCTGAAAGAAAAGGGGCTAAATCAGTTACCCAAAAGATCACAACATACATTTTGATTATTACGTATATCTAAGTTGGCATTGTTCTCTTACAATCAACATCTGTGGCACACACCCACACAAAAATTATGCACTTGCACACGGACATAGAGACAGACTACACAGACTCTGCTCCACATTTGACAAAAGAGAATAGTTCATGGAACATAGCTTGACAATGAATTACTACAAAATAATAATTCCTATTTCAGAGATGAGTTTTTCCAGCCTCCATAAATCTGTAACCTGGAACAGGTTGCTGGTTATCCTTTCTTGACCTTGAACAAGTCTGAGGTTGGGATGATGATAGTCCCGACAATTGAACTCTTTCTTTCTTGTCTAATCGTACAATTTTCTAGCCCTTCAACAAGGCTGTCAAAACCAAATGGGCATTCTCGTCAAAATCAGACGGTTTGGCTTGCTTGAATAGTGCAAAGTCCAAACACAAGCTGGCCTACTTTGGTAATCAATTAGTACGCCTAAATGTTGTTTTTGATGTATTGATATATGAATAGAAAACAGGCATTCACCTGCCCAAAATGGAGGTACTCCGCTGAGAAGGATGTATAGAATGACTCATGCATCCTTCCCATAACACCGCTTCAACACTTCCAGAGCAACGTGATAAGCACTCCCAACAATGTTCCTATAAACTTTTCCTAGAGACACTTTGAAGCTTTATGTTAACTCACAAAGATTTTACTGATCATCAATGAATGAAAATGAACATTCAAACAGCAACTTAAAAAAATTCATGGGCAAAGAAATAAGCGAACCACCCGTTTACCAAATTAGGGGGGATAAAATTTGGATAAAATGTCCTCATATTGGTATGACAGAACAATACCAATTCAACCATTGGAAGCAACTCTAATTAAAGTTCCTTTGTGGTCTTTATATATTCACGGCTATGATTTTAGCAAGATGATCAGGTTCAAGATGTGAAAGAGCTTCAAGTTCATCAGTCCAAGGCCAAGAATGATCATGCAGTATTAAGTAGCAATAGGACACAGCCTACTCATGAGGCTGTTGAAACTAGATATTCTACTCAGGAGACGGTTTCCTACTATATGCCAAAAAGATGTGTAGGACATAACAATCAGTCATCCAATAGTAGAAACGGCACCAAAAGGACTAACGTGGTGCTGAGTTTAATCCTTTAGCTTTTTATTGACAATTATTAAATTCTGACACAATATGTTCGTTCTTCTTCTACTTCTTTATTCTCTGTTTTTCATTCAGTTTCCTTCAAAAACTGTTATGATGTTGTTATTCACTTCCAAAATCTATGCCATTATCTTGACAGTGACTTAGTCATATATTATACAAGCACTGTTCTTTTCACAAGCCTAACTACATATTGTTCGTAAATAGCAATGGAAGAAAATGGGGAAGTAGCTTATCCGAAGAGAGACGTAATTTATAAGAGCGGCAACCAAAATATTAGGGGCCTCAAAGCAAGGAAAACAAGAGTTCCAATGTGGATAACGTGGACACCTACATATACAATTTTTGTGTTAGTTCAAGTATATTGAATACGTAGTCAATAAAAGTAGAGATATTCCAACCTTCCTCTCTTGCTCTGTCTTAGAATTTTGCTCCCTCTTGCCCCTGTAGGGGCTGCCATCCTCCACCACGTTGTCTGACAATAGTAATATTGCTACGTGCTACGCACGATTATGAAGCCCGTTGATTTGATAAATTTGAATATATATTGTGTTTATTAGAATAATGCTGATAGGTAGATTTTATATAAACATATTATTGTTTGCACATATTTAGTTCAATATGGTTGACATAAATCATGTTCCTGGAAAATATACACATACATACCTCAATTACTAACACAAAAAGCACACTATGAATAATAGGACGGCAGAGAAAGCCAATTTCAAGCGATGGAAATTGGCTTTCTCACTAGATCAGTAGATCTTGTGTCTGAAACATGTATTGTTTGCTCACAAAAGTAGACATAATATGGAATGCCTAAGAACATCTTGTATGGCTGAGGGAAGGCCACTATCCCTTTCTTCTCCTCCTCCTTCATACGAAACAATTTAAATGCCTAAGTACATCCTATAAGGCCGAGGGAAGGCCGCTATCCCTTCTCCTCCTCCTCCATACAATAGACACCTATTATACATACTTAATGCTCCAAACATATATGGATTAACAAAGGCATAATATTTGCCAACAGAGAACCAGAATTGCATCAATCTGGCATTTAAAAAACATACTATAGAAATTGGCTCACAAAAGTACACACATTGGAAATTGGCTCACAAAATTGACTATCGTATGTAGCACGTAGCTACACACTTGGGTAATTTCCATAGTGTGGTTTTTGAGCCAGTTTCTTGTCTTTCTGTGCTTTTCTTTTTTGAGTTTCTCTCTTTTAGACTGCTCATTATTTGATAGGTGGAGGTATCCGCGTACCTCAGTGTAGCAAATTGAACATCATTGTGGATGAGGTATACGTTCGACGGAATGGGTACAAACACTCTTCCAGCATGTTGTCATTCTTGGTGGAGTTCATGTCTTTCTCTCTCCAAAGAAGAAAAGCAGATACAATAAACTACAATTAGATAGTAGCAAATAGCCAAAAAGAGAAAACAAAAGGTCCAACAAGTGAAGCTTATATCCTTTTGTACAATTTGCATTACTAAGTTTTTCTTTGACCCAAAATGCAAATATGCTCTTGGTTTCCAAAACTTGCAAAAGTACCTCGAACACATCAGTGAGAAAAGGAATGGTCGCATAGTCATATTTGTATCCCTCGTTACTTTGTGACAAGGTTGTGTGAAATCCCTGTAGTAAAGCAACAGACAATAACAAACAGAATAAGAATTTTTTATACCACAAGCTATGACAGGGTCTCGACAAAAATTAAGCTCAATGACTGGAATAATACCAATTATTGGTATTTCTAATGTTCTCTGCATTTTTTACACAACTATTTATTATTTCTTCTTTTCCATAACAAGCATATAGCAAGTTTATTCTAGTTTGCACTTTATGCAAGTTTTTTTACTAAAGCCTTCTTGGGTGTCATATACTAACTCAATCTAAGTCATCCTAAAAATTCTGCCAGGTATCTTAGTATCATTTATGAGTTGCCTATTCTGCAATATTTCTACTTGTGAGCGTATAACACAGGTACTTCTATCCCTTTAACCTCTGGTTAATAAATTTTTCTTCGTTGCTCCAAAACAAATGAGTAAAGAACACAGACACAAAACAATAGTCCTTGCAGTTTTAGCCTATACCCAAATTAAGAACATTTCTTCTTGTTACCTTTCCTTCAACACGCAAAGCCCATCAATTGCGATTTTGCACACATTGTCAAGCCCAATTTCTTCATTAGTTTCGCAAGTATTGCACTCATATCAGCCCAGGAACGAAAATTCATCCCCAACTCCATAACCTGCATTTAGTAAATACAACTTGCAATGGCTTAGGAATACATATTGTGACCATAAACAATGCGTCATTGAATGATTCCACAATAACTGAGACATGATGCATAGCAAGTGGTTATCACCAAATGGGAGGAGAGCTCCGGAGTGATTAAATTAGAAAATATTGGTAGCCAAGGGTATGCTTTGCATATAATAAAAGCCAAAAGCCCAAATAATATCCTCACCCCATTCAAAATCATCTATTTGCGTTATATGTATGGGCATGGATGATTGTTTTCATACTCTTAACCAACCTCCAAAAGCTAAAATTTGAATTTGACGTATACAATATAACAAAATTCGCCAACAAAAAAAGTTGTATATAGATCCGCGAGCTCCCTCTGTACCTCCCCCTCCTAACAAAACACTACAGAATGCATCATATTCATGGCTATAACCACATGAAAATACGTATGTATATAGGTATTTGTGTTGTTGAAGTAACTTACATCTTGGGTAGAGGACTCGTGTAATTCACCATCATCAAACTTAATTTTTTTTGAAATATCAATGGAGACCAAGGACGACTTCATGTTCATGCGCTTTAATAAATCATTATGCACAGCTTTGTTTCATTCATCCACAGCCAAACAACAATACATTGCATACCAACAATACACAGCCACATTACTGTCTCTCTCTCTCTCTCAAAATTCATCCGCAACAAAAACACTCCATTTCAGCACATAATTCAACAATGGGGCCTGAACAATAAAAGCATAAACATTGAACTATAATGGACAATGTAATAATTTGCCTCAAATCTGATATTATATGCTACAGCACATTGACATTATTTGAACTATAATGGGCAGTGTACTAATGGGCAGTATAACTATTTGCCTCGAATCTGATATAATATCAGCCATTGAAGTTACCGGATCTGTAATATAGCTTTTGTGAACAGCTATTGTCTTTGTATTCTTAGGTCAGTGTAATTAGAACCTGTGGTTGTGGCTGTTGTGCTATGGAAGAAACCCTAAAGTTGATGAATATGTAATCGAACTATATATGAAGGTTTACGTTCACTGTATCCTAACCACAATGCAGGCAGAACTTACCGAAGCTTTATGAAATATATAAGGCCACCCAAAGCGCCTTTTGCATTGACAGAAGCTCTTGCCAGAAACTCGCTTCTACCATCGTCTCTTATCCCCTTCGGAGACGAATGGTCATTCAAGAACTAAAAAGCCTAATCCAAACATTTAACAAAATATACATCACGGAACCACCAAAAAAACCCTCCCCTGTTCTTTCTCTCGAAACAAGGCCGGGGAGTGGGGGAAGGAAAACCCCAAAAAAAAGGATCGTAAGCACATCGTAGATAAAGAACAGTTGATTTATGGTTTATGGTTTTGTGATTTTGGAAACTAAAATATTGGAAACAAGGATTCCATTTGTGCACAAACACTCGATAAGAATTCGAAATAACCCTTTTCCTGCTTGCTATAAAGGGTTCTTTTTTTTCCCCACTCATTTTCGGAAAACAGTTGTCGAAAACAGAAGACGTGGATAGATAAGTCAATGGATACCTCTTCTTGCAGATTCCTATCAACCAATTCCCTAAGCCCGTCGAGTCTTGTCCTATCCATGTCTTCACAAGACTGTCCATCACATCTGCAGACTCAAAAGAAGTCATCTCCTGGATTATTGACTTCCCTCCATCTTGGATTATTGCCTGTCCCGTGCTACATCGACTTCTTTCCTGTGATAATCCGAAGAGATGTCCTTTTCAACATCTTAGCTGCTCTTACTGCCAGAGATACAAATATTGGCACCATATCAATGTTATCACTGTAAAAGGTTCATGGTAAGAAAGAAGACTTTTCCTTGTCCAACCCAGAATCAGATTTAATGTTGAACTCAAGATTGAGAACAAGCCGAATCCGTAGTTGCTTTTGCATCCTTTTCAACTTCAACCAACAGACTATTAGCAGCAAAGAGCAGGTCAGTCTCAAGTCTCAATTTGTCTAGTTGAAACATAACGTTGAAATAACACCCATGAAAAGCAAAGGTTATGCAGCATCTGGTTTATTCCAAAGGACCACCCAAGTCTTCTTCTTCACGTGATCTAACACCTCATCGACTTCTTCCACAACGGATGTTTTTTCGCCCCCGTCAAAGCATGCTTCTAAAAACATTTGGTAGAGACAGAGATTAAAAGGAACTCCATCTGCCCAGTGGCATGTCTCCAAGACAGATCCATCAAATGATCTGCATGCGAGTGACATTACAGTAGTCCGAAGACCTTTCATTTTTTCACTCTGCTTTCCAGTCTCTATGGGCTTTTCCAAGGCTCCAAAAATCAACTTCTTTAATTTTCTTTTCTGTCATGCTTCGAGAATCTTAAATTTTCTTTTCTGCCATGCTTCATATTCTAGTTGATTTGGAAAATCAGTATGCTTAAACTGCTGTAATAGTTCTAGTGGTAGAACCATCGTCTCAATGCGTTTTCCAACCTAAAAGATGTACGAACACAAGTCCATAATTCTTGAACTGCAATTAACCACGTCTATGCTAATCACCAAGTACATTAACTTTGCTTTTTCAACAGCTTTTCCATGCATATTAACGTCAATTCTACAATCGCGTATTAACAGATTATCTATCTTTGGAGCATTAAGCAATGCAACCATAACCCTTTTGTGAACTATAAGTTACAATTTATAACCCACAAAAGCTGGTACCTGAATGTACAAATTACACACAATAAGATTTTCAGATAATAGCTCATGATGTGTTTTTCGACTGAACTAAATATTATAGGAAGTGCCAAAATGGTGTATGCTTATGTTTCTAGTTGAACTACTTATGTCTACAGACTTGACACAATACAAATGTTGAATTGCCAATAATGAAAAACTGGTCCTAAAAAATTAAATCCTCAACACATTGAAATGGTAAAATGATGGAATTACAAAATTTGAAATATTCAAAGTTCAACTTATGTCTAAGGACTTGACTCAATACAAATGTTCAATTTCCAACAACAAAAAAACAGTTCTAAGTTGTTAGGGCACGACTGAGAATTGTAACGCAAACAAAGACAATTTGAAAAGGGCTAAATAAACCCTAACCTGATTTCTAGGGCACAGTTGTAGCATTCCGAAGCTTCAACATAGTCCCCCTCTCTGGCGGCCAGTGAGTTCCGGCGCTCCCCATCTGAGGTAGTAGCAGACCTTGTCATAATAGGAACAATCCACTTCTCCAATCCCATCACGAACTCCATGCTAGTATTACCACTGGTGACCAGGAATAGGCGCACATGCTGAGCAAATACCTATCATAAATTTTCATAGCAAGACATACTATCAGATTCTACGATGAGTTTGTGAAATAGACAATTTTTAACCACAAAAACAAGCCAGTTGGTGAAATAAACCTGATTAATAGAAGTGCCTTCACTGCAAAGATTAGCAAACTGGAACTCACACTCTCTGTTTATAAGAGTAGACGGTGCACAAGAGTTTACGAGACCATCTGCATTAACATAGCAAAGAACAAGATCAAAAGGAAAAACCTTTTGAATAATGCAAAGTAGTTTGTAAACAAACATAATTCTAAGTTTATAATGGTCACCACAGTGAACATTTCCATAGCTGAGTCCATCATCAGTTATGGGCCAATCATGATGAACCTCTCTTAAATTCTAATCCTAGACAATGACAGGGAAGATCCATTTTTTTTTTCAGTGCCAAATACCACTCGGCATCCAGGGCAAAGTGTTTTATTTAACCAAAACTTATACCATCCAATGTAGAATCAATTATCCTTTGTACGAACAGGCCAAATTTTCACTCCATCTATCAGCAAAATCCAAACATCCTTGTTACCACATTGGAAGATGTGTTCATAAGCAAGGGGAATATCCTACAACGGGTAAAAGGGAAATACGAAGGCACATTTCACAAGGATTAATGTATGTACATCAAATAAATACATAACTGAACAATGGGAAAGAAAGGAATTTTAAAAACAGCAGAGAACAAACCGCAGATTCAGCACAATCATCAGTATTAAATATCTTCGCAAACCAACAACCATCATGATCTACAACCCCCAAAAAGCATAAACATGAGGCAAAGAATTTGAAACCACGTAGAGCACAGCATTTTAAAAAGGGCAATGAAAATATAATCAGAAGAGTACTCACACCTCACTATCTTCAGCCAGCAATAAGAAAGAGAAATAAATATCGGTCACCTCAACACAAGGCCTATGAAGCCATGCATCCATGCCACTTTGAGAAGTCCACCTTAACACAAGGCCCATATATATCGTTCCACTATATGCAGCAATGAACCTAGGACATGCCTCATAGAGCTAAGTCCCTAGGTCCCCTAGCCCAACATTGAGCAATGGTGTGCAATTAACCACACGCTATCGCTAAGAAAACAGTTCCAGCTCTTGTATCAAAATGTGTACGTACAAAAGGTGTCTGCAAATCCATTGTAAAAGCACAAATCTACCTAGCTGCAGGAAACCGGCACATCGGGCAAGAAAAACACAACAGAACCCATCATAATAGATATTGTAAATTATTAATAAAATCTACAATTTATGAACAGGAAAGACAAAACGCCTCCCTCTCTCTCCCTTTCTCTCTGCACACATAACTCATCAACAAAATAACAGCTTCGTATAAGTGGAAAACAATTGCACAAACCTTGGCATATTACACAAACCATAGAAACTAGAGCAAATATCTGACATTTACTTCCTCAAATTCCTATTCCTATCTCTACTTCTCCTTCTCTAGCTCTTTCAACATAAATTAACTACAGAACCACAATTGATACCAAAATAACATTAATACACATGTCAAGAAATTTAAATCGCAAATTCAAACTTTATATACTAACCCATCCATCCCAAACAAAACAATGTACGTACATCAATCAACAGGCCCTAAAACATCCCTCATCGATGATTTTGTAAATACAAAAGGATAGCAGCTAGAAAAAGAGAGAGAGAAAGGGATGAATCAAACTTATATGCAATGGTTCAAAAAGGGGAACCAGTACACTCTCTACTTTACTTTATCGAAACCAAATCGACTACTTGATCAATGATTTCTCACCTCTCAGTTAAGGTTTTGAAATGGGTGTTTCTCTCTCTAAGTTTCGCAAATGAACGAAAACATACAAAATCTCAATTGATATAATAATAACAGGAATACGCCAATTAAGAAATTAAAATCGCAGGAATCAAACTTTATATACGAACCCCACCCAAAGAAAACAACATACGTGCGTCAATCAATGGGTCCTAAAACAACCCTAATGTATGATTTTGTGTGGATAAAGAGAGAAGGGGAAGAATCAAACCTCTATGCAATGGTTAGAAATGGGAACCAACACTCATCAATGATCTCTCACCTCTTGCTCTCAGTTAAGGATCTGAAATGGTTTTGTGTCTGCCTCTCAGTTTCTCAGATGGATGGAGATAGAAAAAGGGTTGCAGCCTTTTTTTGGCAGAAAAAGCCCCACCACCAAGCATTTTTACAAAAAGAACCCCGCGCAAGGAGACAAAACGGAAGAAATTTGAACTGGGATCTGGGACACAAACGAAAAAAATACGAAGAAGTCCAAAAAACCCTTAAAGTAATTTGTAATTAACATGAACAGTCCCCAATAAAAAGACGATATTGCCCCCGCATTTTAGGCATGGAGCTTCAAGGTTGAGGGATCCAATTGGAAAATCAGACAGTAGAAAAACTGCCATGGGAATTGCATTCTCTCACATTTCCTTCGATCTGTAGATAAACGTAAGACAGGAAGAATCTGGAAAAAAAAAAAGTTAGTGTACTCGGTGTGCACCATAAGGTTGAAACTCAGCAACTTGAAAGAGGATTAGCAAGTTCAGTTACCAGTTACATCTAAAAACACACCTAAAGTAAATGATACAACAACGCACATCGATAATGAATATAAAAAAAAAAACAGACACAAAAACTTGGTATTTGCTCAGTCACCTCAATTCATGTTATCTCAGTCCAAACAGAAACACTTTGATGTGCAAATAAATCTCAAATGTAATAGGAAATAGAAATCAACCATTCTATTCTATGGTTCAGAAGTGAGTACAGGTCATTATGCACTTAGAAAGTAGTCCAAAAAATCTTTGTAATACAATCACTTCTATGTTGAAGCATTCTTCAGTAAGTCCAACTTTGAAAAACCTGTGATTCCAAGAAGTACATCCAAATGAAATTTACTAGATAGAGGGGTGAGTACAAATCATCTCTATTATAAAACAGAAGGATGTGGGGACAAGTTGTTGAAATGGCTTAGATTCATTTAATCCAAAGGCTGTAGTGCATCCTCCCACTTCCCGGTTAAGTGCCCATAGTTTTCACCTAAATCACACAACTGTCATCCCCCTTCCAACCAGGATGCGTAGTGCCGTAGGCACGGGCTAGCACTAGTTCGTATAAAACCAAGAGTTCCAATGTGCTATTTTGTTCACAAAAAAAAAAAAAAAAAAGAGATAGATGGACGTGGACGAAGAACTCACTAGATGAGGAATGCACCGTGGAGTTTCGCGTCACGGCGAGATGGTCTAAATTTATGACTTTCGAAGATAGAGACGTGGAGGCTTATATGAAGCTCTGGATCAGATAATAACGAGAGCCGTCCGAGAACGCCATTGCGAGAGGGTAAAAAATCTTTGCGTGCTCTGAGAGTGACAGATTTGTAGGACATGAGAAAGAGTCGAAGGTATAATGGAGGGAGAGAAGATAGGGTTTCTGCTCTATAGAGTTCCTCAAAGTTTCTTCTTAACCATAATAAATCTTGGAAAATATTGATCCTCAAGAGTCCCAAAATTACCTGCGAGATTGTGGGAGCAGTTGCGCCGCGAGAACAGTTGCACCAAATACGACATAATCTCAAACACACCTTCACATAGTAATTGTACTTTTACTTCCAATTAAAAGAGAACTACAGGGTACTTTTACTTCCAATTAAAAAGGAACTGCAGGGTATATAGTTAGTAACAACTCATGAGTGCCTTAACATCCCTGCAGTCATTCCTACTATTTGAAGAAGAAGAAGAATAAGAGGTTAACCTACAAAATGCCCCCTAAAGAATAGGCCAGGCAAAACCAAAAAAAAACGCACAAGTTCCAAAAAGTCAACTAATACCTTTGGTCATCTTGAGTTCAATCACATCGATCATAGTCAATTAAAGAGATTTATATCAAGTGCCGTTGTATAATCCTATGTAATGTGGTACCCATCTTATTAGATTCTCAAACCTAAACAAACCAAAATCATAGAAACCAATCAAGCAAATAATATGTGCTCCATGGACAACTTCCAAAACATGTATGTGATTTCTAATTTTTATAACTAAGAGTGAAAATTAGAAAGCGCAACTCTCATCAAGATGAAAGTGGGAAAGAAACTTGAAACAAAATACTATACAAACCTAGAACAAAACTTATAAGAAAAAAATCAAAAGATCCACACAAACCAAAACTATCTTGTACTATTAAAGGATCAACGTAACAATTAACTTAAATATATTCAATGAACCACACAAAAACTAACTTGGCTACATAGTTACAGCTCACATGGAAGAATATATTTGCTTACGGATCTGTTCGTGGTCATGTATGAATAGTGCTTAGAAAATCATTATTCCATAAAGTTTTGTTGCGATTTTTTCGATGATTCAATTCGATTTTGCTCTCATAAATAGTCTTGTTTGCATTTGTTTTACCCTCTCCCTGAAATGCAAATCAGAATACAAATGAGCTATAATCGATAAAGGTTGCTTACCAGCCCATTGCGTAATTTTCTTCTATTGCCCTGGTGTCAAATGGACCTACCAACATTCAAATCTCCTGTTTTTGCTTGATTTTCTTTGATTGTTGTCTTCTAGGTATTTACAAGAATCATAGTTGTACTTTGGTTTTGAGAACAAAAAAACAAATGATGAATATTATCTTATCCTACACAGAATCATTGTTGAATAAGGAACCACATGATTTCCTACATAACTAATGTAGGCAAGTCATGATTGAACAAGGAAACCAAATGATACCCAAGTAACTTCACCATTTATGCCAAAGACATGGTAGACATGGTAGTACGCGTATGACTTTACTTACCTGGAGGAGCAAATTATCGCATCTAGGTTTGTGTGAAGAAATTCAGGCCTTGAAAATTCTTGTAATAGGTTAATAACCCACAGATACGTAGACAAAGAATGAGGCTAGGGTTTTCAATCTCAACTCAATCTATTAGGATGATTAGGAAGATGGAGAACACAAAATAGAGAAAAGAAACAACCAAGCAATCACGTAAGAACACAAAGATTTACGTGTTCTGCTTAGGCATAACTTAAAAGTACTACACGGGCTGTATCCGAAACTATTAAACAGCCCAAAAAACAAAACCCTAGAACTCCCCAAGGTTCCATGACAAAAATAGGTCTAAAACCCTAATCACCTCAACTCATATTCTCTATCTACACCTCTATTGGTCTGTATGTGTGCGTGAGAGAGAGAGTACCTGAGACAAGATGAGTGTAGAGAGAGGAGACTTCCCTTCTGCAACCTTCTTCCAATGTGAATCAAAGATATGGATAATCGAAATGTGGATATCCTGAAACCCTAACAGGTAAAACCCACCAGAAATGGATATCCTAAAACCATAATAGGGGAGTAAAAGAATCGATAAGGGTTAGGGCAAACATATGATTGGAGAATTCAGAAGCGACCGTTCTGGAAGGCCTCCCAGTCCGACGTATGCCAAGACTCCCATTCCCATGCACGGAAGCCTTCGTATACTAGTAGCACATCTCCTCTCTATCTCCATTCCCATCGTTCTAGGGTTTGTTTCACAAAAGAGAGACTCTAAGGACTCGGCTATCGCCTGGTCGGACACCATTGTTGTTGTTGTCCCTCTCACTCATTGTTCATCTACTACTAACGGGCTCGATAGATGTCTCTCTCTCTCCAACAAAAAGCAGAGATTAATATCAGGGTATTACAACTTTGTTATATTAGTCAAGTCGGCTAGGTAGGCGATATGTGGGCGTTCCGTGTTTGGGCAACTTGTACTACTAATAAAGGGTTTTAGATTCATAAGCCAAACGAGACGGCTTATTTACTTTTTTGGTCCCCAGAGAATTGACGAATGGGCAATTTCGTCCCCAATCTAGAAATTTGTCCAATTTCGTCCCTAACGTTTAAAATGTGTGTCAATTAGGTCCCCACCCCAAACGCCATCTCTCTTTCCCGTTAAATGAAGGGCATCAGTGGTATTTCACTCCCAAACACTACAACAAAATGAAAAAAATGAACTAAAAATATCAAAAAATGTATAAGAGCATCATTGGCCTTTGCCAATATCGATACGAAAAAAACCTATCCCCAAGTTTTGGTTTTGGGGAAGAAGACAACTGTTCTTGAATCTTGATTAGAGGTCCAAAAACAAAAACAAAACAAAATGATCCCAATATAACTCAAAAATCAACTCAGTTCAAAGGGCAAAGCACACTGATGCCAAAGATTGGTAGAGAAGAGTGTTCGGTGGTTTGGACTATGGGTTGCCTGGAAACCGGTGGTTGCGGCCTGGGTTGGAGATCCAGTGGGTGTCGCCACCCTAGCCGGTTTGTACAAAGATTGACAGAGGAGAGTGTTCGGCAGTTGGATAAGCAAACAGCTTTCTTGTCTTTGGACTTAATTTTTAGCATCAGTGTGCTTTGCCCTTTGACCTGAGTTGAATTATAGAAACCATTCAAGCAAATAATATGTGCTCTATGGACAACTTTCAAAACCTGTATATGATTTGTAATTTTGATAACCAAGAGTGAAATTAGAAAGAGCAACTCTCATCTAGAAGAAAATGGGAAAGAAACTTGCAACAAGGTATACAAACCTACAACAAAACTTATAAGAAAAAATCAAAAGATACAAACAAACCAAAACTATACAAACTAATAAAGGATCAACATAACAATTAACATAAATATATACAACAAACCACACAAAAACTAACTTGGATTCATAGTTACAACTCACATGGAAGAAATTGTGTATGCAATCAAGATGATGGAAACAACAGAGTCGTACACATTCAAAATAAAACAAAAACAAAAACAGACTAAACAATACAAAATTTGACCACAGACAGAGGGAAAGAATCAGGGCCCTTCAAAGTTTCAAATTTGTTGTCCGTGGCATACTACTTTGGTCAATTGTAGTAGCCGGCCAAGTTCGGTCTTAACCTATGGTGGTCAATTTGAAACATGGACGCGTAGAAAATAGAAAGAGAAGAACATTAAAAACAATAAAAAGCAGGTGGCATAGAGTGCTAGCTTTCATATTCACCCTCATAAAATATGGAAAACCGCTTCAAAAAACTAATCTAATTTCAACTTGAAACCTATGAGGAAATATGCTCAAACCCTTTGAAGCGTGAAAGCGAAAACCTAAAAGCCTACGTTACATCAACTCTTCAGTTTATGGTTTCGTACCGATGTTGACATGACACTGACACAATTAGCGAGGGACACTAGTTGCTGTTCTAGAGAGGAAGAGATAAATTTGGCCAAAAGAAAAGTCCAAATGGTGCAAACGCATATTATTAACTGTTGGTAACTAACAAGAGGAAACTACTAATGTATCTTGGGCAAGTATTAGAAACATTCAAAATACCATTTACATGTACACATTTCTTTTCATGCAATAACACCTTTTTGGTTTTCCTAGTCTTCATCAAACTGAAGGACCTTTATAAATTTAAACTAGGTGCATCGCGACGTGCAAGGCACGATTGTCATGCTCGTTGAGGAGAACAAATTTAAATATTTGTGGAATCATAATATAGGTTATGGTCACAATGGTAAAAGCATTTGGAATGAGTTCTCCTTTCGCCATCTAAGCATCTCACATACATATACTTTTGTCACAAGTTAAAGGTGCACAAGAATCCAAGGAAGATTCATGTTAGAAAAACATGCATAACCAGATACATATAACTTTGACGACTTCTACATTTACATCATCCATTATATATATATATATATAGAGAGAGAGAGAGAGAGTGTGTGTGTGTGTGTTTAATAGCTCACAAATATAGCTCAAGTCGACTAAATACGGAGATAATCAATAAACAACAAATGTAGAGGACACTATAATCGAATAATAATGTAGGCACGACGCAACACGTTCTGAGTACAACTAAACCCACCATTTCCTATACTGCTGACCAACGAACCCAACTCCTCCAGTAAATCCTTTTTCTCGGGGTAAAAAACTTCTAACATGATCTATCTACTCAGTTTCAGAAAGTGAATTTTGAATATATATACATATATATATATATAGAGAGAGAGAGAGAGAGTGTGTGTGTGTGTGTGTGTGTGTTTAATAGCTCACAAATATAGCTCAATTCGACTAAATACGGAGAAAATCAATAAACAACAAATGTAGAGGACACTATAATCGAATAATAATGTAGGCACAACGCAACACGTTCTGAGTACAACCAAATTGAATCACCATTTCCTATACTGCTGACCAACAAACCTACCTACTCCAGTAAATCCTTTTTCTCGTGGTAAAAAACTTCTAACATGATCTGTCTACTCAGTTTCAGAAAGTGAATTTTGAAAAAAATACAACTGTAGTCATATCGCATCCATGTTCGATAGTTTTCAAACATGGTCCATCTACTCAATGTCAAATTGGGATTTTTAACCGGTTTCATTTTCTCACACCAACAAAATCGACCAACCGGTACTCAAATCACATCCATGTACAAATAGTCCAATCAAATAGGATTTGGTGTTCTTATTTATACATGCATGGTGTTCAAGTATCTAGTAAATGAATATTTAGAGGCCAATTTTTGAAATTGGTAAAGCGCAATGAAACCTAAGCTTTTGTGCATGTCCATATCTCATTCATTTGTACCCAACATATTAAGGAGTACTGCAACTCTAGGTTCTGTCACAGGCCCTAGGAGTGGCACTAAAAATGATGTACCCTTTGTTTTATTGGAGGAACTAAAGGAAGAATAAATCTAATTTTGTAAAAATACTTACGATCCAAATAAAACCATTACAAACATTATTCTCTAAAACACTTTAACCAATTAATTGTTAACGTTTAGCACCATATTCATCTCCACCAAAGCAAATGGAACAAAAATAGGAAATGATGGCAACAAAACCAATATAAGTATTACAAAAAATAAAGGACAATTGTAAATCCATTGACATTATTGCGGTGAGAATATAAGTCTAAATCAAAAGAGTTTTCCGTTACCTGGATTTGTATCCTTAGAGATTCGATTTGGCCCTATCCCCATGTTTTCTTCCAATCTTTTAAGCTAAAAACTCAAAAAAAAGAACGTTCAGAATTTATCAGGGCAAATTACCAGCACTTCTTCACAAAACCATGTTCAAATGCTAGAAATGTCTAGACGTTAGAGTGTTCAAAAGACATAATTCCATAACATCAATATCCTACAAATATATTAAGCCACATCAATCAACGAAGGAAACAAATCTTAGGAAGGGAGCTCTACCCTTTCCACTCAGATGCCCTAGCAGCCTCCTACGTTCATCCAATGTTCGGCTTTCAGTCAAACACCTTGTAGGCGCCTTCTTCCAATGGTGTTTCCTGTCTTCTTCTTTGACCATTGGTGATACAAATACACAATAAGCAAAGGTAAGTCACAGCAGAATTATGAAAAGAAAAAAGTAACTATTCTTATATGGGTTTGGAAATAGCTTGTGATTGCGGAGAGATACCTGGAGCATTGTATGGTGGTCAAGATACAAATATGAGCTAAGATTGATGTATTCGCGGAGGGAGTTAAAGTAGGAGGAGTCGAAGGAGTAAGGGAGCTACACAAACAAATAATTAGCGAAAGAGAGATAGAGAAATAGAAAAAGTATTTCTCTAGGAGCAAAATAGTTTAGATGTACCACAAAGCTAAACCCTCTCTGGAAGATAGATTAGATGTGGAAGAACAAAACGTCCACGCCGGTGATGCCATCTTCGTTATCAGGAAACCCCAACCAAAGAAGTAAAGACACCTCACCTCTTGAGCCACGGGGTGAGAGAAGAGCCGGAGAAAGTTTGGGGGACAGAGAGATGATTGGAACTTTCAAATTTGAAATTGCGAGATAGTGCGTAGCGTGTTTGGGGTAGTACAACAAAAGTGATACAAAGACCGAGAGGAAAAAGGCATGCTTTGGAAGAGAGAGAAAGAAGTTATGGCCAATCCCATCTTGGGCGTCGGGTCAGTGGTGCTAAATGTCAACCGCTAGATTCATGTAAGACTATTGTTGAACTGTACAGAGTTTTGAAAACACTAACCTCCCTTATGGCCAACCATAGAAAAGGCTACATTATGAATGGGAACCACCATCTCGTTTCATCACTACTTGGAACAAAACAAAACTAATAAAAGAAAAAGTTAACCACCTAATTGTACAGGTTTTTCCAGCAAAACAAAACTACATATTTAAGAGATAAAAGTCTCATCTATTCATGCAACGTTCAAGCTATTTTGAACCTGATTGAGAAATTTAGCCTATGGAGGACCCCATTGCTAAGCCTAGTGTTATTTACAGTTTTACACCTATTTTCATATTTGCTTATTTTCCTTTAAGTTGTTTCTATAATAAAAATAATAATGTATTATCATGGAAACCAAAAAGACTGGTGCAGAAATTTCATTGAAAACCAAAAAAAAAAAAAAAAATCCTGTGGTGAAAAAGAGAGACGTTTGGAGAGAATGTGTCGAACCCAAGTTCGATAAACTTAAAAGGAAAAGATGAGTCACAAAACACAATCAAAGAGGGAAGAAAATGTAACACTACCATTTCCGATGAGCCAAAACACAGGACAAAGATGGGTTTGAAATCGGTTACTTTAAGACTCTCCTTGTCACTCCGGTGGAGTTCAAAAGAGCATGTTGTGGTTGTGGTTATGGTATCATAAATTCCCAGAACCTGTATAAAGAAAATCCAAAATTCCAAATCCAATCAGTTTCCAAATGGATTTTCGAAGTCATCAAGGAACAAATGGCTATGTATGCAGTCTCATATTGGCAACTGAATAGAATGGGTGTTGTTCACGGCTGGAACAGAGGAACGAACCCTAAGTCAAATAATCCCACCATGTATGAAGATTTCTTACCCCTACAGCACATGGGCCAAAAAATGTCTTGCCACCAACCTAAACCTGTCCTTAAAGGAAAGGACAACATGAATAGGTACCATTTTCCTTTGATACTTTTGTGCTTGTTTTGTTAACTTAGCAGAAAATAGTAGTTTAGCTTTCAAGAGCACGTGAAGTGGTTCTATTCTAAGTACCTCTTCAAGCTAAATAAACAACGGCAAGGGAACTTTAAAAGTAAAAACTAAGAAACACTCATACTGTGGGGGAAAACATGAACATTCAAGGCAAGAGTAACTTTGACATCAAAAGATAGAGGGAAAGCAAATAACAGATTAGATGTGATCTACCACATAATCATGCCAGAAACAAAACAATCAACAAAAAGTTGAAGGAAAAAAAGAGAGCTAAAATTAGATGTGATCTACCAAAATGTACAAATACGGCAGATATGCATGAGCCCTCAAAAAAAACAAAACCCTAAGCAAGGCTTTCTTTCGTTACCTGTCCAAAACCCTTGGAGTCAAGATTCCGCAACATACTCAAAGATCTTTCCACCTAGGGCTCGTCACTGGCAACATGGGGAACTGCTGAAACCCTAATTGACCGGCTGCCTTCGACGGCAAAAAACAGCAGGCTGGAGGACAACAGAGGGTACAATGACTGCGGTGATGGGAAGCAACCTCATGGCAGCATCGATGACAGGAACAGGAAGGGCGATTGACCCACGGAGGCCTGCGACGGAGGAAGCAGTGGCTGTTGTTGGGTCGTGTTGAGAGAGAGATCCCGAAATAAAAATAGAGCTTGCCGGCAGCCGGACCAATGGAAGGGCTGAATCAAATCAACAATCAATATTCCTGAAATAATTATAATAGTTAATAATCAGAAACCCTAAGTCTGTAAATCAAATACAAACATCAACAATATAATTAGAAGCCCTAAATACTTATATTCCCTGAAACCCTTATTCGAAAGAGAGAGAGAGAAAGAGAGCCGACACGACCGCGTTCCGAAAGGTCTTCTTTTTCTTCTTTTAGGTTCAATTCAAATTCGGAAAGCTCTTCAAGAAGAAGATTCAACAGTACACAGAAAAGGAAAAAATTTGGTCTGACCCGAACTCGTCGTCCGTAGTAGAAGCGAATACTCCTTCTTCGCATACTTCACGAACCCTAGCTTGTGGTTGCGCATGCCCTGGGTGAGGCCGTCCTTGGCGTAGGTGTGGGAGGGACCGTAGATTGGGGCCCAGAGCTGGTCGTAGGTGGGGTTGAAGGTGACGAGGTGTTGGGTGGGTTCGAGGGGCTTGGTTAGGGCTTCGATTGGCGGCGCCGGCGGCGGTTGTGAGGGCGAGCAAGGTGTCGTCTACTTTGGGGGCGGCGGATTTGGAAGGGAGGGCGCGGAGTGCAGAGGAGCCGGGGGAGGAGTGGTCGGAGGCGGAGGAACTAGGGTTTGGTATTGACTTGTCTGGTTGCTGGAGGTGGTGGTCGTCGCCGTCCATGTCGTTGTGATTGTTCGAATGGGGAGCGTGGTAGAAGAGAACGATGGAGATAAAGGGGAGCCGTTTGAGAGTGAGATTGTCGAGACTTGAGAGAGAAGAAAGGGGGGTCGACCGTTGTGGGTTTTGATGGATCCAGAGGCGGTGATTCTGTTTGTGTTTAAGAGCAATTTGAAATTTGCACTTCACTCCTTGTACTTTCTGTTATCAGTAATGCTACACACATAGCAAAAGTGCACAGATTTGTTGTGGGCCTACTACGGATCCTACACAAATAATTTGATCCGTTCATTAAATATAAAATATTTTTTCCAGGGCTACGCGAAGAAATTAGCTCAATCCAATACTCATAGGTGCTCGATTTAATTATTTAACTTTTCATTTGGATTTCAGGATAACAAAAAATTAGATGATTGAATCGAGTATCTATAGGTATTTAATTAAAGCTAATTTTTCACGAAAGCCCTTGAAAAAAAGTTTTACATTTAATGAACGGGTTGAATTATTTGTGTGGGGCCCACACACGGATCTGCGTGCGCTCTTTCTGTGTTAACAAACTTACCGTTCTGTTATAACACGCGAGAAACTCTCCGTACAAAAAGTTAATTGTAGAATTAAATGAAATGATATAGAGAGCATAATACGATGTATCCTTTATGTTTGCTTTTTTCTAGGGCTGCAAAAACTCGGCTCAACTTGGACTCATTCAAAAGGAGCTATTAGTCTAACCCTAAAACCGGAAAAAAATTTAAATTAGATACATGGATAAGGACGATACGTGGGCTTTATACTGCGGCAATTTCTTATGAACTGACCGTTTGAAATTAAGATCTGAAACGTCGGTCACTGAGTCATTCTAACCCTGCCAAGCTACTTTTACGCATGATTTGAAAAGTGAAAAGCAAATTTTTTAAGTTTGATTTGAGTACGTATGTCCTTTTCCAAGACACTTGAGAAAACTAAAAATAAGAAACCAACCACTTTGAAAAAATTGTCTAGGGCCTTGATTTTCTTATATATCTCTGTATAAATATGTAAACTACCCAACCGGTGCCAACTTACACCACAAGAAGCTTAAAGATTTATATGGTAGTCCATAGACAATATTTCGTAGCTTGTAGACAAATTTAATGGTGTAGTATCAAAAGGTGATTATACTTAGAAATGCTACTTCATTTTTCTTTTCGTTTCCTTTACCAGTATATCCGTATGAGACATGACTGGATACATCTTATAGGTGTCCCAAAGCCAATGCTTTCTCAAATGTCAAGCGGCTTTTTGTATCCATCCAGAATTACTTGCAGAACCTTCGGTTCTAATGCCTCCTGTGCCCGGGAAGTCGTTAATACTCTATCTGTTTGTGAATCCTTCTTAGGATTTAATGAGCATGCATTTGTTTTTTTTCTTTGAAGAATATAGGATGTGTTGACGTCAATTTGTTTTTCTAAAACAAAGAATCTCTTGACCATTGTTTTGCCAGTTTCCTCACCAACATCGCATACCTACTACTGCAGGGTTCAGTGCCACAGAAGAAGTGAAAATGGCTTCTATGGTCGATGATACAAATGCTTATTCTTACCTCTACCCTGTACAATCACCATCTAAAAAGATTGTCTTCAAATGGTAGGCTATTTATGCATCAAATAATCAATGTATTGTAATCTTAATGGCTCATGGTCTAATTCCCGGCTAAATAATTACAGCTAACCCAATTAGACTAATAATTAAAGCTCCCATCTTGAAACACTATATTTAACTGCATGATCTAGTTTTTCCTCTACAATCTATCACGATAAAAATAATTTAAATTTCTAACATGCTATCATTAATGCATTGTTCAATGTTTTGTTCTCACAAGTTCTTTGCATTCTCTCAAAATATAGGCATCACTCCTGTATGTTAACATGTTGAACCCTCTGGCAAAACACCATATGATTATGGATTCTAAAAAACATAAACCGCATTTTAAAAAAAGCTATAATTCTGACCCTAATTGCATTATAATCTGAATTTTTTTTACATGGAGTGTGAGAATTTGTAATATCATATGTCCAAAGATATTAAAAGACTAGACACAAAAATATTAAAAATTCTCACGATTCGTGTTAAAAAAAATTAGAATTACTATTAACTTGGAAAAGATTGGATATAAAAGAGTTCACGAGTACATTGATTAACATAAAAGACTTCTTGAGTACAAACTTTTCAGATACAAACATCATTTCACATGACATGTAATTTGAATTATGTGATTAAGATAACGATGGTTTTCATTTTCCACATCTTCTCTTGTTGTGACCTTGTTGACCACACTTCGAGCACGTCTGTGGCGGTTGGTGCTCAATCAAATCATCCATCTCATTTCGGATTCGATTCACTTTCGGGCGGCCTCGGCCTCGGAGACGTTCTTTGTCTGGAAGAATCCTTGGCCCATCGTACGACGGCCAGTAGGCTTGGTCAGGCAGTGGCTTGAATGAGAGAGATCCATACATGGCAATTGTTGTGTCGACCGTCCAATATTTGCCGAAGTAATCAAGAGGGTCGATATGCATTTTGTTGCAAACCGCAATAACGTGCGAACATGGTATTTTCCACAGCTGAATCTTGTTGCAAGTGCACGTCTTGTTAGTCAAGTGACGACGGAGGGATGGACGGAACGATGGAACGACGGAGGGATGGACGAAACGACGGAGGGGTGAGTGACGACGGAACGATGGAGGTGGCCGGAGGAGATCGCGCAGGTTCAAAGGTCACGATCGACGTGGAGAGAGAGGGCAAGAGCGGATAGGAGGAGAAAAGGGGAGGGTTCGAAGAAAAGGGTCGTTCGATCTATGTCTGGGCAAACGTATAGCTCCTTTTGAAAGGGCGGTGTCTAGGCAAAACCTATAGCGCCTTTTGAAAGGGCGCGATATCTATAGCTCCTTTCCAAAAGGAGCTATCCAACGTGGCAACCCTAACAGATATAACGCCTTTTGAAAGGGCGCGATGGCCTATTTTTACAAAACATTTGAAAAGATGGATATTCCTCCGATTGGATTTCAATTTATGGCCACTTCGGCCAAAAACTCGTGCTCCAGGTACTGTTCTCCCTCTCTCTCCCACTTCGAACAACGAAGAACGACGATCTGGTCTGGCGCCTCTCTTTTTCTTCGCTTCTACGCTGGACCCTCGCCATTTACTCCCATCGCTACAGCTCCTCGCCACAGGGAGGGAGGTATTTCTCCTCACTTCGCCTCACTCTCTCTCTCTCTCTCTCTCTCTCTCTCTCTCTCTCTCTCTCCCTCCTTGCTTTCACAGGATCCGGCACAGAAAAATGAAATATGAGTGTATCACGCAACATCCACAACCCAAACAGATCTTGCCATCGTTGGTCATCGTCGTCTTTCAACACCCACAACCCAAATCCGTTTCAGTCCACGTTCACAATTTCTGGTGGGTTTTTCGATTTGCAGTGGGTTTATTGATTTGTATTTGGTCGACTTCCAAGACTGCCCTGCTTCCGGGCTTCATACGGATGACCACCCGGTCGATCGAATATACCCCTGGGCTTCATCCAGGTTCGATTTCTAGCCCCATCGATTGACACCTACTATAGCATCGATTTCTGCCTACCCATGAGCCTAAAAATCAGATCTTTATAGCTAAATCAAACCTCAAATCATACCATCTATAAATGCAGTTTTATTATGGGTGTATCTCCAAACTTGGAGGGATAAAGTTAGATTTTGGGTTACATATAAAAAAAAAAAGTTCGATTTTCAGTTTGGTATAAGATGGGTAGAAGCAGTTTGCAAGGGAGTGAAGATAATGCAGGTGGTTGTTCCCAAATTCATCTAATACAACTGAGACTACCCTAAAGCTTCATTCATCCGGATCACGGCCAGTCGACCGGATATGCGTATATATGTGTGTGGGTTTTCTATGTTTTTTTTGTTTGGTTTTCTATTTCTATTTTGTTACCAGAGAAATCATACAAAGTGAACTTAGGCCTGATATGGCGTGCGGCAAGACAGAATCAGTTGCGATAGCCAACTCAGCCAAGAGGCTTGATGGTGGACCGGTGGTTTGTAATCATCGCCACCAGTTAAGATAGTTAGAGACGAGGAGTAGGACTGTAGGAAGATGTCACTTTAAGAGCTCTTTAAGAAACCAATTTTTTTTTTTGTTGAAAGTAAATAAAAAAGTGGGTCTGCCGACACTTCTTGGCTACCAATTTTTTTCCCTTAACCTCTTTTTCTAACTATATCTCTACTTCTTTCTATCTCAAATGTGGGAATTCTACTCCATGGTCTAATTTCGTTGACGTAAGATGTCTAATTTTTCCTTTTTAGTTAGCTTCTTGAATTTCTAGAGTTCTCATAAATCTGATTCCTTTGGGGGCTATATACATGGCACTCCTACTATTTAGGCTTTCTGGTTTGTATAAAACGATTTAATATGTATGTTATCAATATACCAAGATTAAATGTAAAGCTGATGTTGCTAAGGTTGTAGCATTTTGGTTGGAGCTTGGCAAGGATAAGAAGTGGGGAGGGTTTGAAATTGGAGGAATTGAGGGCTTATCACCTGGTAATGTTTTGGTGTTTGTCTCCTGCAGGTCCAAGGAACAATAAAAGAGCCATACCATGTGAACTGAATGAAGGTTAGAAAATACCTATTGTAATTGATAGATTGTTCCTTGTGTTAGTGTTGCATTCCTTTGTTTTGGAAGAGAAGTACTACTTGGCTACCATACAAAATTGCTTAAGATGACCTTATTTGGCAATATTTATTGCAGCAGAAAGATGGATTCAATGTTCGAGCACATGTGGAACACGCGACGAATTCAGGAAATATTTTTCCCAAGGGCTAATGTAAGGTATTACTTCTCATTTTGCCAACAAGAAAAAAAACTTCACTTTGGAATTACTGCCTAGCAAATAAACATTTATATTATCGCAATTGTGGTCCATCCATGGGTGACCAGATTAGTCGGGGTATTGTATACTACTTTGTTTGTCATGTTCTACTTCACTCCACCCCTTTGATTTACATGTTGAGTATTTCATATTTGAGAATAAGTCTGATAGGGAAAAAATTAAGATAATTTTTGGTGATAGGGCTCCATTGGATGGTACAAATGCTCGGCATAATCATAGTCCTAGAGAGCTCATTTACTACTAACTCATTTAGGGCTCGGCGTAGGAATGTTAGCAAGGATAATTGCACGATAGTGCGAAATTGGACTTGCTTACAATTTTGAGTATGTGAGTGCAATTGCTACTTACATTAAAATTATTACCATTGTGCCAGGCATTAGTCCTGAATTGAAATCGTTTTTTTTAAACTTAAACATGGTGGTGTTATGAAAATCCACAAGGGACCAAACTGTCACACTGCTACAAAAACAGAGACCAAACTGTCACACTGCTACAAAAGAAGGGACCAAAATAAATACTGCAAAGTTCAGGGACCAAACTTTAACGAAACAACCATGAGGGGCTGAAGTGTAAAACCCTATAGACGGGATAACCGCGAGGTCCGGCTAAAAAGCAACAAGACTTTTACGAACCCTAATTAATAAAAAGTTTTTAACAAACCCTAGACAAAAAATGAAAGTAAAAACAAAATTCTAAAAGGAAAAAAAAATGAAAAAAGTTGTAACAGATTGGAGGAACTAAAACTAAAGCGAGGAGAAGAGGGAAGAACAGGAGGGTCGTCGAAGCATGAGGCGTACGACTACTGTGTAGATTTCTGTGGTTTGTTGCAAAATAGATGAGTGCCCGGCGGATGGCGGTGAGGTATAAACCGCCCGCCGAAAACAAATATCCCATAGGCCTAGATCTTATGCTCTGATACCATGTAGTGAAACTAGAAGAGAGAGATTCTATTATTCAGTATATTTGTTACAAGAGGCCATCACATCATTATATAGGAAAAACATAGAAAGCCAAAGTAAACCCTATTATATGAAAGGACAATAATACCCTTACAACTAAACATTAATTACTTCATAACACCACTATTCTACCAAAGCCAAACCTTCAAAAGAGCTCCATTGCTTTTGTTGGTGTTAATCAGCATACAAAGGATATTTCATTCTTGATATCCCTGAGGCAACTTGTTAGAATAGAGTTGGACTAAGTCCCACATTGTTTACTTATATTATGTAATTAGTCACCACATATTATAAATAAAGCTTACGTGTGTTAAGGTTAGTTAACACCCTAAACACTTCTCTCTCATTCTCTAAACAACATGGTATCAGAGCACAATCTTAACCCACCATAAACTCTAACCCTAACCCAGAAAACCGACTACTGTAGCCGTCGTGAACAGTGTCATGTCTGTGAACAATAATTGGAAACCCTAGCCACCATATTTCAGCCAAAAAAAAATCAGATCTAGCCATAACCAAGCCACCGTGACCCCTCACCAGTCACCGGCGACCCTCGCCAGCCTCCGGCGACCCTCGCCAGCCTCCGGCGACCCTTGCCTGCACTCCTATGACCCTCGCTTGAACCCCACACCCCTTACCTAGTTCCGACAGTCGTCAAAACCTTCGATCCAGCCATCACCCAGCCTCTGTGACCCTCGTCAGCCTCCGGCGCACCTCTGGCGACCCTCGTTGATGCTTGTACGTGATGCATCTGGTTCGTGGTCCCACAGTCTTGTACGTGATGCTTGTTCGTTGATGGTTGTCATCTGGTTCAGTGGTATTCAGTGGTGATATTTAGTGGTATTCAGTGTTGGTGGCTTGTTCGTTGATGGTTGTAATCTGGTTCAGTGGTATTCAGTGTTGGTGATATTTCAGGATTATGAGGTAATGGGCATCTGTTGATAATAAGTATTCCTACTGTTAAAGCTTTGGTCCATGGATGTTGATGTTAGGTTTATTGTTGGGTGGTGTGTAGTTGGTGGTCGTGGTTTACTCAATTATAATAGTTGATTCATATTAATTGTTGTCCCTCTATTGCCCAGTATAATGTCTGAAAAGAAGTTTGAGTCTGCTTCTGATTCTGTTGGTACTGATCGTTTGGCTAGCTCTTCTCGGTTTCGTGAGAGGTTGTCTATTACCTCCACTCCTTTGAATGGTAAAAATTATGCTGTTTGGGCTAGAGCAGTCGAGGTTTATTATGTGGGTCGGAAACTTTATTATTATTTGACAGATGATCCACCCGCCGCGACTGCTACTACATATGAGACATGGGTCTCTGAGGATGCTAATATACAATCTGATTATGGAATAGTATGGAAGAACTTATTGCTAGCACGTTGGTTTTCTTATCTACAACCAAACAAGTATGGACACAGCCTCAGGAGATGTATTCTGGTGTTAACAATCTTCGTCGCACATATGATCTTCATCAGTCCTTCTTTTCTCTCACAGGGTGACTTATCTTTGGAGACTTATTATTCTAAGTTCCGTAGTATCTGTGAGGAGCTTAATATATGTGAGCCGATTTCCTCTGATGTTCAAGTCATGCGGCGCCAGCGTGAGCGTATGCAGGTTGCTCGGTTTATATCTGGTGCATCATCCACATATGGTCCTATTCGTAATAATCTATTGGGGTCTCGCGATATTCCTTCTCTTAGCGAGATATTTAGTCGCCTTCGTCAGTCTTCTGTATCTTTGTCGCCACCTCCTGATCGTTCAGTATTGGCTTCCGTTGTTTCTGGTGCTTCTTTTAGCCGAGGTCGCGGTCGCGGCCGTGAGTCTGTTTTAACAGTCGTGGTCATGACTCTGGATTTAGTGGACGTGGTTCTAGCCGTGGTTTGGTGGGCGTGATTCTAGTATGGGTAATCGTGGTTCTGGTATTGGTGGTTTTGGTCGTGGTTTTGGTGGTCGCATGTCAGGGGGAGGTAATCGTGGTCGTGGCCGTGATTTTCGATCGTGTACTCATTGTGGGGGAACCAATCACACCGTGCAGACTTGCTATGATCTCCATGGGTTCCCTCAGGCTCATCAGGCTGCTATTTTTGAGGATGCTGAACCACTTTCTCACCCTGCCGACTCTGTGGTCCACCATCTCGTGTCACCTTAGCTGATGGTTCTACTCCTGAAATTACTGGTTTAGGTCCCGTTTCTGTTACTCCATCCCTTACTTTGGACCCTGTCTTTCATATTCTCATTTTCCATTTAATCTTATATCTGTTAGTAAACTTACGAAATCTTTAACCTGTTCCATCACTTCTTCTTCTCATGGTTGTGTGTTTCAGGATCTAAAGACGGGGAGGACAATTGGTAAGGGTACTGAACGTGGCGGACTATGTTACTTTACCAATGACATTTGTCCTGCATCTGTTGCTCTTCAGTCATCGGTTTCTCCCTATCAACAACATTGTCGTCTGGGTCATCCCTCACTTCAAAATCTGAAGCGTTTGGTGCCATCATGTAGTCATGTTAAGGACTTGCAATGTGAAGTCTGTGAGTTTAGTAAACACCGTCGAGTGTCTTTTTATCCTAAGGTTGAGCGTCATGTGTCACGTCCTTTCCACTTAGTACATTCAGATATTTGGGGTCCTATTCATGTTCCCACTTTAGCTGGTTTTCAGTATTATGTTATTTTTGTCAATGATTTCTCTCGTGTTACATATCTTTATCTTATGAAAAACGAGATTAGAGTTGTCTTCTGTCTTTAAGTCATTTTATGCAGAAATAAAGACTCAGTTTGATACTTGCATTCGTATTTTTCGTTCCGATAATCCACGTGAATATTTTCATAATGCTCTTTTTCGCTTTTTTGATGATCATGGGATAATTCACCAGTTTTCTTGTGCTCGGACTTCACAACAAAATAGGGTTGCCGAACGCAAGATTCGACACTTATCTGAAGTTATGCGTGCCATGTTAATCCAAATGCAGGTCCCTAAGTCTTACTGGAGTGATGCTGTTCTTACAGCCTGTTACTTGATTAAACGTATGCCCTCCACTGTTCTTGGTGGTCAAATACCGCATAAGGTTTTATTTTCAGGTCGGCCTCTCCACTTATTACCCCCTCGGGTATTCGGGTGTACATGCTATGTTCATGCACTAGATCCTGACCGGGACAAACTTGATCCTCGCTCGATCCGGTGTATCTTTCTCGGGTATTCCCGTACTCAGAAAGGGTATAAGTGTTACTCACCCTCTCTTCGTCGTTACTTTGTCTGTGCTGATGTCACCTTTAATGAGTCATTGCCTTTCTTTTCGGGAACCCCTGAATCTGAGTATGTCCTTTTTGAGTCTGAGTATGTTATTCTTATAGATGTTCTTCCTTCTCATGTGCCACCCTTGCAGGTATATGTTCGTCAACGAAAAAGATTAACAGCCCCACCAGCCTGCTGTCGCGCCTCCCCCGTCCCCAGATCCCGCTTCACTACCACCACCACCACCTCCACCTCCACCGCCACCTCCATCATCACTGCTCTTCCTATTGCTCTTCGCAAAGGTATTCGGTCTTGCACTACTCATCCTATTGCTCAGTTTATTTCCTATAATCATCTGTCTTCGTCTCTTCGTGCTTTTACTACTTCTGTTTCGTCCATTTTTGTTCCTAACACTGTTCAGGAGGCCTTATCTGTTTCTGAGCGACGGACATCTATGGAGGCTGAGATGTCTGCTCTCCATGATAATGGCTCTTGGGAGTTGGTTTCTCTTCAGCCAGGAAAGCCTACCGTTGGATGTCGGTGGGTCTTTACTGTCAAGTATCATCCGGATGGCACCGTCGAACGGTACAAGGCCCATCACGTGGCCAAAGGCTATACCCAGACGTATGGAGTTGATTATGCCGAGACTTTCTCTCTGGTGGCCAAGATTAACTCTGTTCGCATTCTTATCTCTCTAGCCGCCAATCTTGGTTGGCCCTTATTTTAGTTGGATGTCAAAAATGCCTTTCTACACGGTGACCTGCTCAAGGAGGTATATATGGAGCAACCTCCTCGGTTTGTTGCTCGGGGGGTGCGTTCTTAGGTGTGCCGCCTTCGCAAAGCCCTCTATGGTCTTAAGCAGTCACCTCGAGCTTGGTTTGGCAGGTTTAGTGATGCTGTGTTGCAGTTTGGTAGGCGTCGCTCCCATTCGGATAATTCTGTCTTCTCTATTCAGTCAGATCGGGGGAAAATAGTGTTGATTGTGTATGTGGATGATATCATCATTACTGGGGATGATCTGAAAGGCATTGATGAGTTAAAGCAGTTTTTATAGCGTCAGTTTCACACCAAAGATTTGGGTAAGCTTCGATATTTCTAGGGTATCGAGGTAGCAAGATCCAAAGACGAGATCAGTTTGTCCCAAAGAAAGTATGCACTAGATATTCTAGAGGAGATTGGTTTATTGGGAGCAAAGCCTGTAAAGACCCCTATGGATCCAAACGTCAAATTGTGCGTTGATCAGGAGGAGATATTTCCTCATGCAGACCGTTATCGTCGCTTGGTAGGCAAGCTGAATTATCTCACCAATACACGGCCTGATATCTCATTTGCTGTCAGTATAGTAAGCCAGTTCATGTCAGCTCCTCGTCTTCTACATTGGGAAGCATGTCTTCGTATTGTGAAGTATCTCAAGGCTCATCCTGGACGTGGCCTTTTTTATCGTTCAAATGGTCATTTGCGTGTTGAGGCCTTTACTGATGCTGATTGGGCAAGATCACCATCTGATAAACGGTCCACAACGGGGTATTGTACTTTTGTTGGTGGAAATTTAGTTACCTGGAAGAGCAAGAAACAAACTGTTGTTGCTCGGTGTAGTGCTGAAGCAGAATATCGTGTCATGGCTCATACTACTTGCGAGGTTGTATGGTTGAGAGCTTTACTTGAAGAATTGGGGTTTGGCGTACAATTGCCTTTTCCTATGTATTTTGATAATCAAGCAGCGATACGCATCGCTTCAAATCCAGTATTTCATGAGAGAACCAAACATATCGAGGTAGATTCTCATATTGTTCGGGAGAAGATAGATAGTGGCGTGTTAGCTACCCCTTTCGTGTCTACAGGAGCTCAGTTGGCATCTTCACCAAACCTTTATTTAAACCACGTTTAGAGTTGTAATATAACAAGCTGGGATTTTGTAATATTTATTCTCCATCTTGAGGCGGAGTGTTAGAATAGAGTTGGACTAAGTCCCACATTGTTTACTTATATTATGTAACTAGTCACCACAATTATAAATAAAGCTTACGTGTGTTAGGGTTAGTTAACACCCTAAACACTTCTCTCTCATTCTCTAAACAACACAACTCTCCCCTCTAAATTCCCTTTAAAAAGAGTTCAGCCAGCAATCGAAATTACCACGTCAACTTTAATGTATTAAGAGCAACAAAAGATTGCATGGAGAGTAGTGGACCAAAAAAAGCCTAAAAACTATGCCATCTGGAATCGAGTCAAGGCGCCGTGGCTAGAAGATTGTCATTGTACACGTCTCTAAACCGTCATCATAAACCTCTTTGGCTAGCAAGAAGTTTCACCTCGGCTAGTTAAACAGGAAATAGCTAACTATCTTCAGGTAATTAGCTTCCAAAGGACTACGAAAGATATGGAGCGGAGGCATACTGATAGATTTTCCTATGTGTTCTAGATCCAGCAGAAAAGGCCCTTTTTCATTTTTGGAGGATTCGTTCCCATCTTGGTTGATAAGATCTCAAAAAGAGTTCAGTGATATACAAGCAAGCTTCTTTCCTATAGCGGCAGGGCTCAATTAATCAATGTTGCTCTGTTTAGTGTACAAGTTTACTGGAGTTCTGTGTTCATTTTACCTTGGTATCTTAAAGAAAGTTAAAGGTGCTAAAGTGCCTTCTTTTGGAATGGGCCTGACCTCAAGACTTCTAGAGCTAAGGTCATGTGGGAGTGGAACAGCTTCCATGTCCAGGCACCTATGGGCTATATGCCAAAAAGATGATACCCTGTGGGTGAGGGTTCATACTTATGTGATCAAAAGCAATTGTTTCCGGTCTATGAATACTCCTTCCAATGCCTCTTCGACTATAGAAAACTCTTCAATTTGAGGCCTGATGTTCAACTTTGGATCAAATGTGTGATTGGGAATGGGCAGAGTTCTTTCTTGTGGTTGGACAACTAGCAATGGTGATAGCATAGTCTGTAATTTGGGCAGATCAATAAATGCAAGAGTTGCTTCTATCATTCACAATGGTAGGTGGAAATGGCCTAGATCTCGAAGCCCAGCAATTCAAGAAATCCTAGCCCACACTTGTATGACTTTACTTCCTAATGCCCACTGTGAGGATTTTGTGCGATGGATGTTAACAGCAAATGATGTTTTCTTTACCAGGCACACCATTAGAGTTAAGGCTCCAATTGTTCCTTGGTACAAGGCAGTTTGGTATGGTCATCATGTCCTCATATGGACCCATTATTGGCTTGCCATTCTGGGTCGACTTATCAGCTAAAGGACAAACTTAGTCATTGGGGCTAACTACTGATGGCAACTGCATGTTCTGCACTTCTGCTATGTGGCTCGGAGAACCTCCTTCATTTTTTGGATGCCCCTACTCTACTAATGTGTGGAAGTATTTTTTACAAAAATGTGAAGTTTGTAAGCTTGCTCTGCATCTCATACAGGAGGTCACGGCCTTTGGAGCTGTGTGCTAAGATTACCTCTGATGTGTGTGCTTGCATATGCTCATCAAGCGAACTGATGTTAATAGGCATTTGTGTATTAGGTGGAACATATCTCACATTGTGTTTTCTAGTTGCTAGTTGATCAATTTTTCTTGTTGTTTGTCTGTATTAGAGCTAGCCCCCATGCGTTCTGGTCCCTGAGCTGGCTTGTGGTCTTGTGGTTTTCACGGGTATGCCCCTATGATCCTTGCATTTGTTAGTTTCTTTCAATGAATGGTAATTTACCACCAAAAAAATAAAGAGAACTTCTTGACAGCGAAAGATGTAACCAAACATTAAAAGCCACACCTGGAAACAAAGAACAGTACCGTCTGCACTACAATATGCAAGCATGCCTACAATTTAAAATGAAATTTGTCAGTAACCATCTATATCAAAATAAAATGGCCACGCAATTGTATTACAAAATCTTGCAGTAATTACATAGGTGCTAGAATAGAAGATTCCATTCGAATCCATCGCATAGCCACCAACAAACAAAGCATCAATTATTTAGATAAGTGCTATCTTTCTAATAATATTCTCCACCTCTGTCAACTAATTTATCCTTAATAATTCCAATTGAAGAAATGGTAGAACCGTATCATAAAGAAATAGATTTATCAATCTTCCAGAAAAGATTGTTGTTCTAAATGGGCTCTATCATCAGCAAGCATCATCAGTGATGATTCATCACTATCTCTGTAGTACAAAATATGGATAGATAGGCCTACACACATACATAAAAAATATAGAAAACACAAAAGCGGTTGGTCACTAAAGCCAACTCCACACGCTATTCCCCAGCAGCCAAAGCCACCCGCATATAGGAATATTTCCTAGACTCACAAGCAGTGGCAGAGGCAGGATTCCTAATAGTGTGTGACTACAGTGTGAGTGTGTTGGGCTGGGTGGGTAAGGTGGAGGACAAAGGGTGAGAGACAGAGAGGACAAAGAGATTTCCACAGAGAGGCGGACTAACAGGGAAAGAATGTTTGCCACAGTTTGATTTTGGTTAGTGTCGGCCAAATAATGATTTTGCCACCTATGGGATTTTGGTGGCCGGGATTGAGAGAGAGAAAGGGAGATAGCTATAGAGAGATAGGCAGAGGCCAAAGTCGGGAAAATGGGGAAAAATGGCTTGTGTGGGCCATTATTTTATAAAGAAACTTAAAGTATGGAGTCATCCCATAAATCATGCATGTAAGTGTTATACTTCTTAACCCCAAAATGGCAAGACTTGTCATAATGGACTAAAACTCGGGGGTGGTAGGACCAATATAATCAGTAGCAATTGTGTAACATGTGCATGGCAGCCACCCAAAACAACTCTGCCTGCTGCCATTCACAAAGATGGGTCTGTTTATTTTCGCGACCTTACTGAGTTAATTGTAAATGTAAGAATAAAAGATAACATTCTCATGTTGTATTATTGATACTAATAATACTTTACGCATGATAATCCTTGGTATTATTTTGCGAACAAAAAAGACGCGCACACTACTATTAGTGGGTAAAAGTCTCTTGATTTACTATTGCACTAAATTTTTCTTACGAGTGGATTATCTCTCACCTTATACTGCCATAATGTAGGGAAGTGTAGTCCCAATATGCACTCTCAGAGTGAAAAAATCTTCTGCAGATGGGATGACATACTTTCTTTAAAAAAGGACAGTGTGGCTATTATATGGCTTGCTAACCTAGTCTTGCACATATCTATCAGAGTAAAAGTTTCTGCTCGATATTTCCACGGATGATAAAAAGATAAACCTGAGAACAAGCACCTAAGCAACCCTAGAAATTCACATCTACGGGGAAGAATAAAAATAGATAAACACGTACCTTAGGAATCCGGACCGAAGGAAACCTGGAACCCACAAATTTAATTCTTTCCATCCCATCTCAAACATAATTTTTTTAGTAGCCTCTAACAGCTCAAACGAAGAAAGGGTATAGATATCTTGATCTGATAAAAAAAGATATAGATATCCTGATAAATCTTAAGAAACAAGATACACACTAAACAAAAATTTACATAAAAGCTAAATGACTCATGTATTTACCAAATAATATCATTATCTTATCCATCCCATTCTCTATGATTTTCCCTCGGTAAGAACTCGACCCCCACGATTTAGATCCAAGAATTGAGCTCCTCCAATATTGTTGAATTTTTTTGCTGGAGATTTTTTTTTCTTTTTCAACTCTAATGATTGCTGAAGGAAAGAACTGGTAGGGAGGAAATATAAACACTAATGGGATCAATGTTTGCTCTTATACCCTCGGGATCTGCACCTAAGGAACCCTAGAAATCCACATCTAGGGGGATGTAAAGGCATCCACAGCAATATTAAACATTTTAACTTTTTCCGTCCATTCTTTCAAACATAATGTGAGAGTCCTTCGAGTCGGCTCTCGCAGATATTAAGAAAGGATAAAGATATCCTCATAAATCACAACAAACAAGACAAAGACCAAATAATAATTCAAAAAAATGCAAAATACCACATAAATCTTCTAAATAAAATCATAACCTAATCCTCCTTGTTCTCTGAGAAAGCCCCTTGTATTTTGTTCATTGAGCTACTTTTCATATTTATTTACATTTTACAAAGCATACTTACCGAAGAACAAAATGAAAGAATAAAAAAGGTGAAAACAGTGTCATGTATTTTTTTACTCAAACAGACACCAATAAAAAGAAACGGAACCAAATATAACAAAAGGAATGAAAATAGGAAGAAGAAAATAGAAGGCAGTAAAATGGCTTCAAAGACCAACTGAAGTTCTTTATGTAAAGCAGGAAACCGCAAAATCGGTGTTTTAAAAAATTGGAGACAATAACATCACAAAATAGTGCAAAACTACCTGTTAGTTGTGAAACTTGAACACTCCATATTACAAATGATGAATAATAATAACTGGGGAATCCTTGCTGTTGTGTCCCCGCAAAAGGTTTTCTGGTGACAGGAACATCATATGCTAAGAGATCATATGCCGATTGTATTTGGTTAACAGACAAACAAACAAACACACCTAAGAAAGCTCTGGTGGACCACCTACCACTAGTATTTGGCTGGAGGAATTCATGTCATAAAAACACCAAGCACATCAAAACTCAACTTCAATTAACCAAATCCCATAGTGTTTAGCTTGGAGTTGAATCTAGAAGGAGATATAAGAAGTAGCTTTGGTTAGTATAGAAGAATGAACCTCTAGAATAGGTTTCGCTGTAGAATAGTCTGGTAAATTTTCCATCACACTGGTGGCACGGTCACAAGGAGATGGATATTGTAAAGATAATCGTAGTGAGGAAGATATAGCTGCTAAAGGAAAACTTACAGACATGTTATAAGAAGATTTTACGCAGTTTAGAGCAGAGAAATGCTACTTTGTTTGCAATGATTGACTTTGTTGTGAATAAGGGTAATGGGTCTTTTTGATAGAATGATTGGTGTCTACCGGTGTAGAATTAACTCAACTGGAGTAGAGCACTTGGAGATAGAAGTGCAGGGAGGCAGCTATCTAACATGGTTTTGGCTCATTTACTGGATGCCGGTAATTGTTTAGGTGTCAGACCTTGTAGAATAAATTTTTAGACAAGTATAATCACTCCAAGTAGACTTATTAAGTCTTATTATAGAAAGTTAAACTGAGCATTTTTACAAAGTTTGCGGGGCTCAGCAGTCCACTCTGAGATTTAGTGGCTCCACCGCCGGTTAGAAAATATGCAAAAATAAAACTCCCCTAGAATCACGGGTGCAGTCAGTACTAGACCCCAAAAGAGCATTCAATTTATATTAAAAATAAGAAAGGATGTATTGAAGTCTACTTCAAGCATCACCAACCCATCAACTGGGGCCCAAGCAATTACTCGGATAGGAACTGTATCTGCACTGAAGCAAAGCAAAGGTCTTGTATCTGCAATTTAGAAAAGTGTATAACAGTGTTGAACTCTTTAATTTCATGACAAGAGTAACAGCAAAGCATTAAGCATAAGGACCTTTTTTTCTCAGAGAGAACAAAAACTTCTATTGTGCTATGTTTCTTTTCTAGAAAATTTGGAGTTGGACACCAGTTAGCACAATCCAAAACCAGATTTTATGCACAAAGCATATCAACACAAAGAAGAAATCACTTTAAACGAAACTTGACAGGGACAAAAATGACTCTTCCTTCGGATATTCCATTTGGAGAGAACTTCCACAAGGCAACCTGAATGTGCAACAAGTGTTCTATTAAAAAATCCTCTTTCCTGGTCGATCCATGGTCGAACTACTGTTGGGTTTTCCAATTTTCGCCTAACGGCAAAGTGGATCTGATGGTGGGGTGGCATGGTCGGTGTGGCTCACGCCGAGGTTGCTATTGGGCACCTCGGTATTTGCCTAACGGTTTGGGTTGAGTCAGCAGCAGGTCGGATGGTGTGTGCACCGTGGGGTCTCTCCGTTGGGGTCGCTATTGGCAGCGTGGTGGATCTCGGAGGTGGCTGTCCGGTGTGTGGCGGTGGCTGTCTGTTTTGGTGGGGCGGTGGCGGCAAAAGGCTCCTAAAAATTTAGGGTTGTGTTTTGGGTTTCTTGGGCTGGGCGTAGCCAAATTTGGTGGATTAGGATTTTTTTGTGCTTAATTGTAATATCTGGGCTTTATTTGTAATATCTGGGCATTTTAGGCCATCTGGTGTTATGGGCTTTGCCCCTAGGTGTATTTGGGCTTTGTACCGTCTGTATTTTCCAACCTTTGGGTGGATTCCCCCTTTCCCCATTCCATTAATAAAATGTTACTTTTAGAAGAATATTGTGGAATACCATAGCTGACAGTATTAGAAGAATATCGAAAGAAGTTCTTGGGGAGTCGAAGGGAAAATGTCCAATTCTAAGGAGACACGGTGGTGGAATGACAAGGTTCAAACCATGGCAAAAGCCAAGAAGAAGTGCTTCAAAAAGTGGCAAAAGGGCCGGAATGAGGAAAATTTTCAAGGTTATAAGCAAGCAAGCAAGGAGGCTAAGAAAGTCGTTAGGGAGGAAGTTGAAAGCCTATGAGAATTTCTACGATAGACTCGATAGTAAAGATGGAGAAAAGATTATTTATAAACTTGCTGAGTAGCGAGAAAGGAGAGCTAGAGACGTTTCTCAAGTTAAGTGTATAAAAGATATTGATTGGGTGGTGTTGGTAAAAGACGAGGCGATCAGGGATAGATGGAAGTTGTATTTCGAGAAGTTGTTAAATGAGAAACATGAAAGAGGCTTTGGTGGGGAGTAAGTGTATGTACTTGGCGAGAACACAGAATATGAATTCTATCGGAGAATACAAAAGTTCGAAGTGATTAAAGCTTTGAAAAGGATGAAACCGGGTAAGGCCTTAGGACCAGATGGTATCCCCATTGAAGTGTGGAAAAGTCTAGGTGACCTGGGGGTGACTTGGTTGATGAAATTGTTTAACAAGAATATTATAACTAGGAAGATGCCCAACAAATGGAGAAGGAGCACGTTAGTACCTCTCTATAAGAATAAAGGGGATATTCAAAGCTGTAACAACTATAGATGTATTAAATTGATGAGTCACACGATGAAGTTGTGGGAGAGAGTTATTGAGCATCGCCTAAGGATGGTGACTACAGTGTCAGAGAAACAGTTCGGGTTCATGCCTGGGAGATCAACCATGGAAGCTATCTACCTATTAAGGAGAATGGTAGACAAGCACAGAGCACAGAGCAAAGAAGAATGATCTCCATATGATTTTCACAGACTAAGAAAAAGCCTATGATAGGGTGCCTAGAGACGTCATATGGTGGGTTCTGAAGAGAAAGGGAGTGACCAAAGGATATATCAAGGTGATTAGAGACATGTATGATGGTGCCGTCACTACCATTCGATCACCAGTAGGGGAAACGAGTGAATTTTCAATCACTATCGGATTGCATCAAGGGTCAAGCTTGAGCCCGTACCTCTTTGCCTTAGTTATGGATGAATTGACTAGACGATTTCAGGAGGATATCCCATGGTATATGATGTTTGCAGATGATATTGTCCTCATAGATGAAACCGCTAGAGGTGTTAATACGAAACTAGAAATTTAGAGGGAAGCATTGGAGTCAAAGGGTTTTCGAATAAGTAGGAGTAAAACTGAGTATATGGTGTGCAAGTTTAGAGGTATCAACAATGCGCTTGAAGAAAGAGTGATGATCCAAGACCAGGAGATACCTAAGAGTGATCATTTTAGGTACATAGACTTAATTATTAGTAGTGATAGAGAGATTGCCGATGATGTGACCCATAAGATTCAAGTGGGGTGGCTCAAGTGGAGGAGCGCTACTGGTGTACTTTGTGACAAGAGGGTACCCACAAAATTGAAGGGAAAATTCTATGGAACTGCCGTCAGACCAGCGAGGCTTTATGGGACAAAGTGTTGGCCTATTAAGAAACAACAGGTGAATAAAATGAGTGTAGCGGAAATGAGAATGTTGAGGTGGATGTGTGGAAAGACTAGACGAGACGGGATTAGAAATGAAACGGTTCATGAGATGGTAGGTGTAGCACTATAGAAGAGAAGTTGAGGGAGAATAGGCTAAGGTGGTTTGGGCAAGTCTACCGTAAAGTGAGCGGATATGATAGCTTTGGGTAGCAATGCTACAGGGAGGGGTAGACCTAAATTGACATTAGATGCTGTAGTGCGCAAAGATTTGAGTATAGTAGGTTTGTGTGAACAAGTGGCCCTCGACAGAGCTCAATGGAGAAAAATGATTCATGTAGCCAACTCAAGTGATTGGGACATAAGGCTCGGATTGGTTTGGTTTTGCCGATCAAAAACAAAGTATTCTATTAACAATACTAAGCAAGAATTCAAAGGTGATACAAAATGGTTGTAGGAAGCTTGCTTAAAAGAACGATAAATAACACCCAGCATTTCTGGACTACTTCTCAAGGACACGGCCCAAGCTAATTGACACACTTACATAGCCAACGGTACCTCAACATTATGCCAACAGGCCACTACATTTTTTTTTTTTTTTTACTTCCTCAACTTATATGAAATTTTGTATTGGTGGCACTACAGTTATGCTTTAGCCTAAAGCACAACCGTAAATCGAATCTCCATTATGATTTAGCAAAGGGCTATTTACGTGTAGGTACAGAAAATAGAAAGTAATTCCCACCAGGTCACCTCCAATTAATGAAACACTAAAACCCTATGAAAGTGCCTAAAACCCTAAACTCTGAAAGTGCCTAAACCCTAACGTACCCTATGAAAGTGCCTAAACCCTACGGTGCCCTATGAAAAATCTTAACGAAAAATGTTGAAGTTGAACTAAAACAAAATAAAAACAAAAACTATAGATATGTTAAACTCACAGTTAAATATTATTCGAAATCAAATAAAACATTACTATAAATATAAAAAAGGAATATGTTAGGTGATATGTGATTTTTTCACCCATTATGAACTCTCGATAGTGTAACTTGAAGAATAGATTACGATCCCCACCAAATGCCACCACATTGTCCGCACAGTTCCCCAGGTCGACCCAAGGTGCACCAACTTAAGGGGCTATGGCATGTAAGCTGGTTTCCCTATTGATGATGAAAATTATTCTCCTTAGCAAACATTTTAAATAATGTATCCACGTAATGTATACATAGTTACACAGATATAGACCACCGTCATGTGTACTGAATGGTGGGCGATTCCTTTTACGGCTCTATGTTATTCTGATGATGTAAGGATCGCAAGGGCTATGGCATGTAAGCTGGTTTCCATATTGAATAATTGATGATGAAAATTATTCTCCTTAGCAAACATTTTAATCACTTATGTATTACCAAATTACAAAAACACATATTTACCAGAAAATCATTTCATGATGAAACAAAAGAGCCTAAAAGGGTTATAGCTTTGGAGAGATAAATAATATAATGCTTCTTAAACAGTGAGAAAAAAACGAAAATGCGATGGAAGCAGTACCTTCCTCTCATTCTCCTCCTGTTAGTATCGTTCCTTTGGTATGTATACACCATTTTTCTCACATGCATCATAGACCTCTGTATGATGAGAAATCAATAAACAACTGAGCTAATCATTTAACTAATAGCCTAGATTAGTTCAACTCTGCTAAAAGTATCTCTTTGCCAACAACAGAAGTCCCAAAAGTTTTACCTGCCTTGACTCGTTCAATTTCACCATAAAGATCCTTAGTAAGAGTTCATTTCATCATTTTCTGGTTTACCTATGGAAAAGGGAAAAACTGATTAGAATTTACGCCCAAAATCAATATAAGTTAGAATGTACCTCCATAAAGTAGCCCACAAATTTAGACCATCAGGTTGAACATACAAAAATGCAATCAATGATGAGTCGACGACAGAAAGATGGCAAATGCATATTGGACCATTGCAACCCCAAACTTTTCTTTCTAATTTGTATTTTCGGTGTTAAAACAGTTACAGCACTTTCATTCACAGAACTAGTCACAACTGGTACCAAGTACATAAACACATTGCCACTTAGTGATAATTCCATAGTGACATGCAAAATATAGTTCAAATTTCCTTAATCCATTTTTCTATTTGCATATGCTGCATACACTTGATGAGTTTAACAGTTGTCGAAAAGATAAGACTTCCATTACTCATTCGCAGGATAAGAAGCCATTCACTACTAGTGAAAGCATACAAAGCAATACGTCATTCTTTAAGTGTACATATTTCTTGACATACTAAGTAGATCTCTCTCACTAAGACAAGATGCTAACTCCTCCACGAGAAACTCAATTAAATAAACACGAAAAAATGAAACCCAATGGTTGCAAAGAAATTGAATAAAAGAAGACAACCCAGATTGATTGCAAATTCAAGTATGATAAAATTTCTGGTCATATACACTCTGCCATGCGTAAGAGTTTACTGAAAGAGGAGATAATTTAGATCAAATGTACTCAAATCACGAGAAAAAAAAAATTTAACGCAATGAAATTCTTAAACTCAGGCTTATTTTTGATATTCTTTGCCATGTGTGCATAATCCAGCGTACTGAAGGTCTCCATGAGACAATGGACAGCAGGTGATACGTGGCAATAATGCACATCTTGGTTCTTCCTCCCAGAGAATCACCAAGTAGACTTGTGAGCTTGCTATCCCTGAAGTTCAAGTTAAACTAGTAAGAAGAAGATTGGGTAGAGGAAAAACAGAATCTGAATGGCATTAAAAGGACAAGCTAAAGATCTCAGGAAAACAATTTTAACTTGTAAGGAACATGCCCAAGATGCTCAACATGAGCATTAATAACTCGTCCAAGGGTTAGCAAACTTTTGTTTATCTCTCGCGCTTCTTTTGCATGGCCTGGGAAACGTAAGCACGAATATTTAGCGAATGCATCGAAATATAAAAAATAATTTTCAAGTTCCCTTTGCCCAAAGGAAAATCATAAAAGATCAGAAGTAGCAGTTTACTCAAAAAGGTAAAGTTCTTTGCCCAAATTAAAGCACATATGATAAGCTCCGAACCAAGGCTGCAGGAGGGCTCAATACCTGCATGCCCATAAGGGTGGGCAGTAATCCACCAGGCTAAGCTTGCAGTAACTTGGAAACAGATGAGGGAACCTAATTCAAGGACCAGAATCTTCTGCTAAACTTTTATATGCTGATATAAATTTGCAAGTACCTCTCTACTCTCTAGCACCAGAACGGGAAATATTCTCTGAACCCGCTAAATCAACCAAATTTAGCTTGCCACACTTGATAACCTAACCCAAAATAATAATGAACTTGCCCTAAAAAACAAAGACAGAGAGCATCGGAAAACAGTCAATGAAGAGGTGAGATATTTGACCAAACGGAGTAATTAAAAAGAATAAATTCCAATGTCGAACGTAAAAGAAAAAAATGGCTAGAAGTATACTTCATCCACTGATATGCATAGTCCTAACAACAACGTAGGAAATGAGATCCAGAAAAACAAAACAGAGGAATAAAATCTTCGTTCTTTGATACCACATCAAATCAAATTTCTATTAAAATATTGTTACATCAATAACTTTTAGCCGAGAACCAACGAAAATGACATATACAGATAAATAAATTGAAGCATGTGATAAGCCCTCAAAACAAATTTTGATCACCTTTTCCAACAGAGCCCCAACAAATTTTGGACGTGAAAGCTTCTGCCTCGAGATCACCCTTTCACCGTTTTTCAAAAATTAGCAAAGTACCTAAACCACATAAAAAGGAACGGAAACATTTCTTGTACCAAGCCTGAGCAAGAAAAACAAAGATTGAGTGTCAGAGAGGGATTGCTCGAGAGGGAAGAACTGAGGGTGTGAGACCCAATTCTTTAAAACACAAAAAAGAGGAAAACCTAAAGCATTTTGTTTGCAGCTTATGTAGCTAAAAATCGTATTTGCTAAAGCATGTGTACTTCAATAAGGTGTCTGGTACATGCTTAATGGTTTTGACCCTTTTGCTTAGATGCCTTTTTGTGAGCGAAATTCAAACTTTCTTGTTTCAAGTTGAAGCAAACCTTAACATAAATGCAATAAAACTTTCACTGAGGAAAACTTTCATCAAATAGTTGGAATGTAGGAAGAACTAAGGAAGTATAAACCGAAAGGAATCTAGTGAATATGCACCCCAGAGAGAGAGAGAGAGAGAGAGAGAGAGAGAGAGTAGTTACCTGAGAATATCAAAGAGGCAAACCCAGATTTAGGCCGAAACTCTCTTCACAAATGCAAACCATATAGGTATTCGAGAACTACAATCAGAACTTCAAAAGTGAAATCAGAACTTCGAAAACTCCTTTCAATTTCAGAAATTTATATCTGGTTCAAAGATGGGTTTCACTGGTAATGGTTGCTGAGACAAATGTTAATGTAAAAGTCGGAGATGAGGAACTTACCAGGTAGTTCTCACCGAAGAAGAAAAAGACGGAAGAGGAGTGTGTGTGTGTGTGTGTGAGAGAGAGAGAAGGGGTGGGTTGATTTGAAATTCAAATTCCGCGGTGAGAGAGAGAGTTTCAGAGGTGGTTTGGTGAAATTGGAATGGAATGGAAGCGTGTGATTTGTGTGAATGTGGGGAACTGCCATCCATCCATCAGATTGTAGGATGATGGTGAGCAATTGGATTTATGTGTATAAATCCAATCCAAGGGTGCAAAATATGGCTCAGCTACCAAAGCTGAGCTCCATTGTTATATAGATTGTATATCCTACTTAAAAGCATTTTATTGAACACTAGGAATTACCCGTGCCTAAAGGCACGCCGCAACACATTCTGAACACAACCTAAATGAAGTATCATTCCCCGCTACTAACCATTCTCCTTCCCATTTGGAATCCAATGACCATAGCGAGAAGTAATTAAAACTCTGAATAAGTGCAGTTCAAGGGGGACATTTACAGGGGACATGACCAAAAGTCTATTATTTTTTGGTCTGTTGAAAAATCAACCAGCAAAAATGACAGGAACCAAAAAAACAAGGCCCCATGGCCTCTCAAATATAACCGCTACACTGTTAGTTGCAAACAGATTTCCTTTTTGGATATCACAGTTGGATGATTAAAAGGACACCACTGAGTCTCGCCGTTCCACTGAAATATTTTCCAGGAAATCAGTCACTTTGTTGCCTTCTGGTGGAGTGCGAGATTCATAGAGCTGTTACTACAATCCTTCATGATGGCAATCCTCAATCAGATTCCTATGAAGGTGATGAGGATCTGGATTTTCTTTGGTCAGATTCACCACTTCCAGTGAATTCACCTTTATTTCTAATTGAGTCAATCCTTGTCCGAGGATGTATCTGAGTCTTGGGAGCATCCCAAAAACTCCTGAAATCCATGCTCCTTTGCCATCCCTAAGCACTCTACCCTAGCAGCTTCTAGATTAACCCTTGGAGCATCCAAAGTACTCAATTTCACGTTGAACCACCATATGCGATTAAAATCAAAAGGCAATGCTTGGATGTAGAATCACAAGCTTTTCAAAAAGCATTTTTTAAGTGCCATTGAAAAGGCTAACCTCAACACAACCCAACCCAACCCAAACCAAACCAATGCCATAAGACATCAAGGGTTACAAAAGGGCAGCTGTGTTGCCAATATACCCATACATGCGTCTTGCAAACTGGAAAATGGAACTACAATATGCAATTAAGTTCAAAGGGCATAGCAATTTTTAAAAGTAGGATAACCAGTTTTGAAAGTGTCGTTTTTAAGTGCCATTAAAAAGGCTAACCTCAATACAACCCTAACCAATACCATAACGCATAGGGTGACGAAAAGACGAAAAAAGGGCAGCCTCGTTGCCAATATACCCATACATGCCTCCTGCAAAATGAAAAATGTTGAGCTAACCAAAGTATGCAATTAAATTCATAAGGCAATGCAATTTTTCAAAGTAGGATAACCAGCTGTTCAAAAAGTCATTTTTAAGTGCCATTAAAAAGGCTAACCTCAATACAACACTAACCTCTACCATAAAGCATAGGGTGAATTTTGCAGCCTCGATGATTGCATAAGGTCAAAAAGTTGCCTATCGGATAACAACTGGGGGGAAAAGAAACAAAGTGATGGGAAAAACAACATGAATTGCTGAATATAATAACCAACGAACGATCTTAAATATTAGAACGAATACCACACGCAAAGATACCCATTTAAAATCAAGAATTTGAAAGCCATTTAAAAATAATTGAATTCCATTATGGTTGTCAATCAAATGATTGACGTGACATTCATTGCTCTAGAAGCTGTGGCAGTAACTAAAGTGAGAGTGTCGTGGCAAGCCCTATTTGAGGAGAGTGAAATCTAGTGGAGAAAATTGCACAATTATAGCACCATGGATTTTATAACAGGAAGTGATGTTAGAAGTAGTGGCCATTCCGAATGTTTTCCTTATTGACTTGAAAATATTGTCACGTGGAAATTAGAACCCCATATCGATTTATATAGGGTTCTTTAATCAGAAATTAAAACCCCATAGATATTTATCACGGAACTTCCAGAAGAACATTCTGCTTCTCCCAAAAGGGCACTTTGATAGGACACTCTAAACACTTAAACGATACTGTGAATATAAAATAGTCATCAATCAACCGTTAATCGCCAATTGGAGTTCTGACTAACTTCAGTTTTCTATAACAGCTAACTACGGTTTGCCGAACACTGAGCAAAAGCTTGCACTTTGATAAGAAAAAGCTTACATGTTAAATCGCCGATGCCAAAACAGCACACTCAAAGATAGCATAAACCAAGTTACCCAACATGAACCAAGCTAGACAACGACATACTTAAAAACCAATTCAATCTCTCAAAGAATTCATTAGTACACCAATATATATGTATTTAGACTTTAGAGTAGGCTTGATAAACAATAAAGAACAAAGTAAGCACAGACTGTAACACCTTTAATCAGTAAGCACAGACTAGAACACCTATAATCAAGGAATACAACATCAGTAAAATGCTTAGTCGTGTGAACAGGAAATCGGAGACTCGCCCAAGCCGTGTTAGTCAAACCCCTTAGCTTCAGTCTTTCATCTTTCCCTTTACATCGACAAAAACACAACCAATTTGAGCATGTATTTCCAGGGTGAGAGTAAGGCCAACGGAGGTAAAACGAAGGCAGTACCATAACATCCTCACATGAAAAAAGAAAAAATAGCTAGAGTATTTTCCTATCAGCTATAATAGCCACATATCATTTGCCCTAGAGCTACATTTGAAGCCATTCATACATAGTAAAACAAATTTGCTTACCCAAGCAACCCTTCGACTAGCAATTCCTATAGTTTTGCTTCTTTCATGACCACCTTGAAGAAAACAATAGGGTCTGCAATGAAGATGAGGGAAATGACAAAATGCAGCAAATACAGAGAAACTATGAAAAAAAATATTAAGTTTGAACTAATTTTACCTTAATTGGGGCTGTTAGAGTCTTCAAGATCAGAAAATTAAAGAACTCATACCTGCAAAATAAAAGGAAAAAGGTGGAATAAAAAATTGTTAAACAAAAGGATGATATTCACTGTAGAGATGGTGAGATATGGAAGGTCTCCAATGGGGAAGGGGTTTGGGAGGTTTGGGAGCTAGGGTTTCAAGATCTGTACCTTTCTTGTGAGGGTTGGATGTAGATTGATTTCAGCCATACTGTTGTATCCAAGATTATTTCCTCTTGACGGCCATAAGTCATGGTGGAAGAAACGGGAATGCAAGAGAGCTGTGTGTGGAGAGAGAGAGAGAGAGAGAGATATCTGGTGTGGTGGATTGCTCCCTTCAACCCAATGGCAAAGAGCCACTTTTGGGATACCCAAATTGATATACGGCTTATATGTTGACAGTAAAGAGAAAGCTATGGTGGATTGCTCCCTTCAACCCAATGGCAGAGAACCATTTTTAACCGTTAGATTTCTGTCTAAATTCATCCCTACCATCAAAACCTTTCAAAATCAATTTTGAATATTGTATCAAGATCCGACGGTCCAAAATAAAGGATTTTTTCAAAAACCCATAGCTTCCATATTATAGAGCCTAGAAAGTATGCACATAAAAAGTGTCAAACTGCTACAAAAGAAGAGCGTAACAAAATGAGTATCATACATGCACCAAAAAAATGCATAACATTTTCATGATACACCCAAGTGTACCATAGCATTCTCCTTATATGGGTATAATAGATCTTGGAACCAATAACTTACTCCTGCCCCTTCTTTCACTTCTCTTATTACAGTCATACAGATGTCGTCGACCTGTGAGAAATAACACAATTGCTGGTAAAATGAAAGAAATAGGACATCTTTGTGTTAAACCAAAGCCATCAAAGTATCAAACCAATAACATACTGAAAAGAAAAGCTCACACTTCATTGAAGACACCAATAGGAAACATCCACACGCTTGTGGCTTTGGAATGCCAATATTTTCTTCGACTACCATAACTAAAACTCATTCCAACATCGGAGACAAAGCTTCAACCTATGGCCCCAAAGACACTCAAACCAAAAGGGAGAACACGGATTAGATCAGTGTAAATCTAAGAGAAAGATTCAATACAATTAACTATTTCTATTTCTAAAATGGTTTTTGATTACCAAAAAACCCACCAACTTCCTCTATCATTGATCAAATAGAAGTAGGTCGACCAAATTTCATGATCTTAGGGCCGACCAACTCCTGATCCCACGTGTCAATACCAACCCACACAAGAACGAAGTCCACAATCATATCATTATCATATACCAAAACGTAGTGATAATTTAGCAGGAATTTTCTCTTTAAGCTAATATACAGGAAATTACTTTTATGATGCAACCCCAAAGGAGGTAAACCTACAATAATGGCCGATTAAGCAAAGAAATAAACACATTGTGCAAGGCATTCTGTGCTCATCATATCATAGTGTAAAAATAATACTTTTAAAACTGGTTGAACTTTATGATAGTGGAAAATAGTACACGGTGAAACAACCAACCAACATATATCCACAAAATCATATTCACAGAAAACTACATGACTTCTATCCATGGAAAGGTGTAAGCATAAAACAATGGCACACCCTAACATTTTCTAGCGCATGCCCGTGCCAAAAGGCCCTACTAAACGGAGTATGATCTCAAGTTAAATCAACATTAGATGCCCTATCCAACGAATCCTTTCTTTTTGTTAGATTATGGGTTTATTTGTAATTAGTTTATTAGTTGTTCTATTGTGTAACTAGTTCATTCTCTAGGACCATAGTGTAATTAGTTTAGAGTGTTGTATATATACTTCATGTTAATGAGAATAACCTCAATTGGGCGGGTTCCAATTCTACGCCTCTTTCTCTCTCTACAACTTTACATGGTATCAGAGCATGGTTGCTCCTTTATTCTCATTCCTTCCGTTTGCTTCTGCTGCTTCCGGCGAGTCCTTTTAGACTCCGACGACACGATTCCAGACTCCGCTGAGTCCTTCTGAAGTCGCCAGCCACCAACGAGTTTTTTCCTGCCATCTTGGTACTCGATCTTGCTCGTTTTGCCCTTTTTTGTTGTTCCGATTGATTCCGACAAGACCCAACCTGTACAAGCTCCTTTCAGAGCTCGTTTTGTTGTTTTTCACTGCCGGAATAGTGTCAGAACAGTGGTAAGGGCAATCAAGCTCCTGATTCGAGCCCTAGCTTGCTGATTCAAGGCCTGTTAAAGATCCGACGAACCTTCTTGTGTTGATTGGGAGGTCATACAACAGGACTTGTCCTTATCTGCACCTGTTCGATCGGATCTGTTCGACCAGATCTTGTTTCTCTTGTAGTAGCACAGCTGCAACACATCGGCAACACTGTTGGTGTTTCTGGACTCCGACGATCAACGTCGACCTTTGCCAGACCTCCGACAACCTCGCCCAGCCTCGTCGGACCTCGCTGAACTTTCACCGGACCTCGCTCAGCCTTGCCAGCCTCGTCGATCAACTGGGTCAGATTCGTTTTTTGGTCTGGGCAATTTTTTTCCTGCATCAATTGCCATTTTCGATTAGTTTGGTGTTGCTTTTGCTGAGCTATTTGAGTAGTAGTTAGCTGGGTCCTTTTGATTGCACGTAAGTCGACATTTTTTGAACGTAAAAGAGGATTTTTGGACTTCATCTATAACTTGCAATATAGTTTGAAGGGTTTGTGCCCCTATTTATTCGAGGTTTGCAGTTTATTGTTAGGGCAATTTCGTAGTCCCTGTTTGGAAGCTGTTTGGTACTATTTGGATTGTATTTGCCCTTATTCTGCACTGTTGAGACTGTTTGGGGCTCCTTCTGCCACTGGTGGGTTCCAAAGTAATCGTTGTATGTCATTGATGAATGATAAAACATTATCTCTCTACACCAAGCCAATCCTCCCAAAGCCCAAACCCACAACTCAGAACACACTACAACAAAACCTAAGCTTATAATAAATAAAATTCTGCAACAAAGCAATTGAAGATACGTGAGCTTCATTTTCAAGTTTCAACATGACATACTCCCAAGGAAATACAAATCTTACAGACATGGAAGACATGAACCACATGACATTTATATATGAATGACATTAACCACATGACACTTATAAGTTGAAGTTTTACACCTCATAGGGTCATCCCCAAACTAAGGATAGTTTGGCATTTTTTCCGAACCTTCAGCACTTGGTTGAAAAATGATAGGGGCGTAAATATGCCTATTAATGCACCCTAATTTATGTTTGTTACGTCCATTTATTGTTTTACGCGGAGGTTGATACTCGTTTTTCTTGTTTTAGGACTTGTGGAACAATTGAATGGAACACGGTGTTAAATTGAGAATTTCCTACGGTGCGGATCAAATTAATCGAGAGATGGGGCCGAGCTTATTATCAATTATGGGAGTGAGAAGCATTGAATCAAATTCTTACCCAAGAATTTGCAGCCAACATGTTGTTCACGTGATTTGGGAATTGGGTTTGCAAGTGGACCCATGTTTCCTTAAAACAACTCTCGGTAAATTATAGTACAAGGGAATTCACCAATGGTTTGAGGAAGCTTGGAATTGGATTGCTTGGAGAATACGCTGGGATTAACATTATAAAAGGAAAAGGCAGCAAGGATTTCGTATTATCACGCCCTCGATTTTCAACTAAAATAATAATACGTTTTCTACAAACAAAAGTCTCTCTCAACTATATTTATCCTTAAATGTCATGCCAATCCAAAACAAATAAACAAAGTCTCTTCTTCTTCTTCTCTCTAATTTTTTTTTTTACATAAAATCTCCCAAGCGTTTTCCACTAAAAGGGGCATCACAATAATCAAAGAGAGGAGTTTATACATAGCCTTACATAAGATCTAATCAAAAGGTACAACTTTCAAATGCGGGTAAAGTACACAATGTGAATTTAACTAGATGATAGACACCTCCTTAATGGTTCCAATGTAGCTCTCAAGAGACGTCTCAACGTGCAATCCAAGCTAAATGCCATGACGGGTACCTGAAAGGATAGGGTGAGCTATACTAGCTCGTAGAGATATCCTTACCTAAATTACATGCAAAAGTGAAGACAAATCCCAAGAGAAAACATTTTCCAAAAGAATATTTGTTTTGCCAAAAAGTGGAACTCAAAATACCATACTCATATTGGAAAATACTTGACTCCATTTATCAAATACTGACGCTCTCACCCACACACACCAATGTACGTAAAATCTCAGCTTACCATTACTTAAATCGATCCTTGCCTTTTCGTTTCCATTTCAATGACCCAAAGATTAACATGAGTTCTTTAATAAAATGCTTTCTTTCTCTTTTCTTAAATAACTAGCCAACATCTCACCAAAAATATTCACACTACGCATGTAGAGTTAGAATATGAAGTAACAATGACACATTGAACAATACCGCACCTCGACATAAGGAAACTCACCCGTAAACCCCAAATCAAATTCCAAATCTCAAGTTAACCTCAATCCAAAACCCTACACCTTAAGATTTCCTTCATAAGTCTAACGTGCAAATAACCTATATGTAACTCCCACAATGCATCACACCACATGGTACCAAACATACACTCACACCGAGTAACTTGCCCACCGCATATCAAGAGAACAAGCCACAATGATTTAGAGGTCTAAAGGAAGAAATATAAAACATGTGTTAGCATACTAGACGGTCCAAGGTGGCAACTCAAGTTCAAGTTCTGTGTTTCCCATACGCATATTCCATTTTGTCTCAAATTCACATTATTAGCTCGACACAACCAACATCGCCCTTAGAGTCACCTCGGCTTTCCCCGGGTCTTTTCCCTAAGTCGATCCGGAAAAGAGTCACCATGGCTTTACCCAGGTCTATTCTCAAATCCGCAGAACAGTAGGTCACCGCGGCTTTCCCCGGGTCTTTTCCCACTTTCACAGAGTAACAGGGTCACCACGGCTTTACCCGGGTCTATTCCCACACTCACAGGGCACTTGGGTCACCACGGCTTTACCCGGGTCTATTCCCATAATCAACATGCACTCACGATGTAAGCTTGCCGATACGACTTCATAACAGGGTCTAATATACTAAAACCATTAAGAGGGCAACACCCACATACCAAACACGCATACAATACCAACCCATGGATACAGCACATAAAGAGGGGAAAACTGTTTATTTTTCTCTCAGTATCAGACAACATCAATGGCAATACACCAACTATGCATATCCCTTATACACCACAAGTTCTCTTTAATCCTACACCCAGTCATCTAGATCAATCCATCGTATTCCCACATATCAAATTGGCAAAGTTAATCACTTACATTAGACTATATCCAATTAAACAACGTGAATTCAAGGGCGACACTTAAACCATTGAAAAATATACTTCTTTTTCTTCGGTCCATAGGTCATACATCAAAACGGAGTTTGGGTAACCTTACTACGGCCTCGCGAGTATAACTCAACATAACAGTGAAACTGGTGCAAAGGCAGAATTTAGGTCAACTTTGGATGCAAATCTGTTACCGCTCGGACCTACCCATGATGCATGGGATGCATCGATGGAAAGCTCTATGTGTCTAGTTTCTAACAAAACAAACGGTGTGTGTTTTCGAGTCCCGAGCTAGGAGTTATGGCCATTTTACCAAAGTCCACTGGTGCTGTCAGATTCTACGAGGAAATAAGTAAACTTGATTGAAAAATCATAACTCTTTCATCTTAACCCCAAAAATATTGAAACCAGCGCCAAAAGATGCACCACGACAAGCCCTACACTTAGTAAAAATCTCAGGTATAGGAACGAGAGGAAATTAACCCAACAATCAAGGGAAAAACAGATTCGCAATCATTCTCGCACCAGTCAACCAACCCTGCTTTAAAAATTCACCAAAGATTGTATACTTAACCAAATCACTTGATTCCAACGCCAATCTCTTCTTAACTTAAATATGCAGCTCCTGTACCAGACCCAAAGCCACCCAAAATGTTCATCATGCCCAGAAAATTAAAAGAAGACAGCCACGCACAGATTCGCACATCCAGCTAATAGCCAGTATTCAAAAATTCATAACTAATTGTGTGATTATCGGTTTTGCACGATCTTGGTACCGAAATCTTCGTATTGAAACGTACTTTAACAGTTATGAAGACACCAAAAATCTATTCCTCGCAGAAGAGCCCCAAAATGACAGATAACCAGGACCCACGAAATTTTCAGCATACACTAGATTTATTCAAGACTCAAAATAGATAATAACTTGATTCTTGTACATCAAACTAATGCTTAAACATGTAAAGAAGGTAGGAGATCCCTACCTCGAAGGTTAGAAGCAAGCCCGAACATGGAGGAAACTTCGAAGTGCTCCAATCAAGAATTTTCTTGGATGGATAGAAAAGCTCTCGTCGCGTAGAACAACTTTAGTACTTGGGATTTTTCCGAAATCTCCTTCATAGTAGATGAAATCGAAGAGAGAAGGTGAGAGAAGTGAGAGCCGAGAGAGAGAGAGAGAGTGACGCTGGCAAAGAAGAAAAGAAAGGAAGAAAAATGAATCTCCTGGCTCCTAATTTTGATATATATAGGCCAAATAACACTCACATCCCTCAACCTTATAAGTCTTACACCAATACCCATATCTCATGTGCCACTACACAAAGGTCCCATACACATATTATCCACATCAATACTAATTCACGTCTTATAATTTAAAAGTTAGAGAATTTAAATTACCGGTCTTTACACCCTACCCTCCTTAAAAAAAATTTCGTCCTCGAAATTTGATAAACCACAGTCTATCACGTTCTGCCTCAATGAATACATGAAAAACCACTTGTGATCAAAGTTATGCAACCATTCAACAAACACGAAGTCTTAACTCGAGAAACTTATGCCATGTTTGGATTGCGTTTTGAAAAAAGAAATTAAAAAATAGTAGAGGTAATAAGTGGAGAGAGATAGAGAGAAAAATGTTGGAAGTAAAGGAAATCTAGAGAGAATTTTTTGAAAAATTCTTTTTGAGAAGTGAAGAGAACACAGCATTAAGTTCATTATACCGAAAATAAATAAGGATCCCTTTCTAACCTTGTTTCCCCTTTCCTACGTCGATTCATCCTTACCCAAACTACTGCACAAAACTCTCGCTACAGATCACATTACCCCTCAACACATGATCAAGAAGATCCAGGACACGCACCAGTTTCTCCTCAAGAGATGCACCGACTCGCTCTAGACCTGTCCATTTTACGACACAATGCTAACAATCCCAATTTCAATCGAACAAACATGACTCACTAAGCATGCCAAACAATTCTTCCCGAATGCTACCATCTCCATCTTCCTTTTTGCCTCGAGTTCAATCTAAAAGAAATAATTCTAACCATATGTCTGCTTATTATCGTTTAGTCCACTACCTGCAAAGCACTTCTAACTCCGTAACTAATGTTTTAACCACAGTCATGCAACAACTTATATATGTAGCAGACATTCAAGAAAACACAAATAAGATAAGTCTGAATACTTCTTTCTATTTCAATTTTTTTTTTCCACACAAAATCCTCTTTTCTTTTCCGTTGCAACTCAAAATCTTTGCCCCCAAAATAACCCGTCACGCTTCTACATATTCAAGTGTCCCATCCAAGGCTTAACCTTAAGTTCATCATTAGATCGTTATTCAAGACTTAACCTTTCCTTTCAACATTTTCCTCAGCATAGAATCAAGAAACTAAATTCAACCACAATTTTACACTAGTCCTTGTTAATTAAACAACATCATCAAGTCATATTCTAGCATCACTTAGTGTCAAACACACACGTACCAACCTATCATCATGAAGGTAATAGAAAGCATTGCAATTCCAAAAGAATTTAACCATTTCACTTCACAGTTCTCAATTCTCTATCGGATGCTAAAACACATGTTCACATAAGACATAACAAGACTTGCATACTCTTCATAACCCCTTTCAAACAAATTGATAAGCTCACTCATAGAGAAAATTTTGCAATTGGACTTATCTCTTTATGGTTAAAAGAATTAAATATTATCTTGCTTATTAGTAAACCATATAAGACAAGGTCCAAGTTGATACTCCCCCTTTCTTTTTTTTTAAACAGGTGTCTATTCTGGATATTCAATCTCGAAGTCACGGTGGCCAGCCGCACCTCAAACTGAATATCCGGAAGTAGATCCTCAAAATCTTAAAAAAAAATAAGTCTCACATATGCTAGATACGATCACCCTTAGCAATCTATATATCAGTTAACATAAACATATGAGATGCACTATACGTTCAAGCTTACCATTTAAGATAGAACAAAACAGGCACCAAATACAATAGCGTAAAATAGTATACACACACGAAGTCACCCAGAACATTGATCAATACACCACAACCACGAGACATAACCACATCACCTCAACTACATTAATATGCAGCTTTCTCCAAATACACATATTTACAAAACCCAAAAATTTTCAGTTGCCACAAGAGTTAAGGAGAAGAACCAATCAACAACCACAACTTCACTTACGAGGTCAAACCTCCAATTTTCTCCAATAAAGGTCAACAACACTATATGACGCTAGTGAGATGCAATTAAGATGCCACGTAGATCGATGTAAGCTATACACATACACACAAAATTCATGCCCCAATGCAACCGCTAGACACATGAGACTAAATGTCTTCCCACGGTCCTAAGGTATTCTAAACCTATGCTCTGATACCAAGTTGTCACGCCCTCGATTTTCAACTAAAATAATAATACGTTTTCTACAAACAAAAGTCTCTCTCAACTATATTTATCCTTAAATGTCATGCCAATCCAAAACAAATAAACAAAGTCTCTTCTTCTTCTTCTCTCTAATTTTTTTTTTTACATAAAATCTCCCAAGCGTTTTCCACTAAAAGGGGCATCACAATAATCAAAGAGAGGAGTTTATACATAGCCTTACATAAGATCTAATCAAAAGGTACAACTTTCAAATGCGGGTAAAGTACACAATGTGAATTTAACTAGATGATAGACACCTCCTTAATGGTTCCAATGTAGCTCTCAAGAGACGTCTCAACGTGCAATCCAAGCTAAATGCCATGACGGGTACCTGAAAGGATAGGGTGAGCTATACTAGCTCGTAGAGATATCCTTACCTAAATTACATGCAAAAGTGAAGACAAATCCCAAGAGAAAACATTTTCCAAAAGAATATTTGTTTTGCCAAAAAGTGGAACTCAAAATACCATACTCATATTGGAAAATACTTGACTCCATTTATCAAATACTGACGCTCTCACCCACACACACCAATGTACGTAAAATCTCAGCTTACCATTACTTAAATCGATCCTTGCCTTTTCGTTTCCATTTCAATGACCCAAAGATTAACATGAGTTCTTTAATAAAATGCTTTCTTTCTCTTTTCTTAAATAACTAGCCAACATCTCACCAAAAATATTCACACTACGCATGTAGAGTTAGAATATGAAGTAACAATGACACATTGAACAATACCGCACCTCGACATAAGGAAACTCACCCGTAAACCCCAAATCAAATTCCAAATCTCAAGTTAACCTCAATCCAAAACCCTACACCTTAAGATTTCCTTCATAAGTCTAACGTGCAAATAACCTATATGTAACTCCCACAATGCATCACACCACATGGTACCAAACATACACTCACACCGAGTAACTTGCCCACCGCATATCAAGAGAACAAGCCACAATGATTTAGAGGTCTAAAGGAAGAAATATAAAACATGTGTTAGCATACTAGACGGTCCAAGGTGGCAACTCAAGTTCAAGTTCTGTGTTTCCCATACGCATATTCCATTTTGTCTCAAATTCACATTATTAGCTCGACACAACCAACATCGCCCTTAGAGTCACCTCGGCTTTCCCCGGGTCTTTTCCCTAAGTCGATCCGGAAAAGAGTCACCATGGCTTTACCCAGGTCTATTCTCAAATCCGCAGAACAGTAGGTCACCGCGGCTTTCCCCGGGTCTTTTCCCACTTTCACAGAGTAACAGGGTCACCACGGCTTTACCCGGGTCTATTCCCACACTCACAGGGCACTTGGGTCACCACGGCTTTACCCGGGTCTATTCCCATAATCAACATGCACTCACGATGTAAGCTTGCCGATACGACTTCATAACAGGGTCTAATATACTAAAACCATTAAGAGGGCAACACCCACATACCAAACACGCATACAATACCAACCCATGGATACAGCACATAAAGAGGGGAAAACTGTTTATTTTTCTCTCAGTATCAGACAACATCAATGGCAATACACCAACTATGCATATCCCTTATACACCACAAGTTCTCTTTAATCCTACACCCAGTCATCTAGATCAATCCATCGTATTCCCACATATCAAATTGGCAAAGTTAATCACTTACATTAGACTATATCCAATTAAACAACGTGAATTCAAGGGCGACACTTAAACCATTGAAAAATATACTTCTTTTTCTTCGGTCCATAGGTCATACATCAAAACGGAGTTTGGGTAACCTTACTGCGGCCTCGCGAGTATAACTCAACATAACAGTGAAACTGGTGCAAAGGCAGAATTTAGGTCAACTTTGGATGCAAATCTGTTACTGCTCGGACCTACCCATGATGCATGGGATGCATCGATGGAAAGCTCTATGTGTCTAGTTTCTAACAAAACAAACGGTGTGTGTTTTCGAGTCCCGAGCTAGGAGTTATGGCCATTTTACCAAAGTCCACTGGTGCTGTCAGATTCTACGAGGAAATAAGTAAACTTGATTGAAAAATCATAACTCTTTCATCTTAACCCCAAAAATATTGAAACCAGCGCCAAAAGATGCACCACGACAAGCCCTACACTTAGTAAAAATCTCAGGTATAGGAACGAGAGGAAATTAACCCAACAATCATGGGAAAAACAGATTCGCAATCATTCTCGCACCAGTCAACCAACCCTGCTTTAAAAATTCACCAAAGATTGTATACTTAACCAAATCACTTGATTCCAACGCCAATCTCTTCTTAACTTAAATATGCAGCTCCTGTACCAGACCCAAAGCCACCCAAAATGTTCATCATGCCCAGAAAATTAAAAGAAGACAGCCACGCACAGATTCGCACATCCAGCAAATAGCCAGTATTCAAAAATTCATAACTAATTGTGTGATTATCGGTTTTGCATGATCTTGGTACCGAAATCTTCGTATTGAAACGTACTTTAACAGTTATGAAGACACCAAAAATCTATTCCTAGCAGAAGAGCCCCAAAATGACAGATAACCAGGACCCACGAAATTTTCAGCATACACTAGATTTATTCAAGACTCAAAATAGATAATAACTTGATTCTTGTACATCAAACTAATGCTTAAACATGTAAAGAAGGTAGGAGATCCCTACCTCGAAGGTTAGAAGCAAGCCCGAACATGGAGGAAACTTCGAAGTGCTCCGATTATGAATTTTCTTGGATGGATAGAAAGCTCTCGTCGCGTAGAACAACTTTAGTACTTGGGATTTTTCCGAAATCTCATTCATAGTAGATGAAATCGAAGAGAGAAGGTGAGAGAAGTGAGAGTCGAGAGAGAGAGAGAGTGACGCTGGCAAAGAAGAAAAGAAAGGAAGAAAAATGAATCTCCTGGCTCCTAATTTTGATATATATAGGCCAAATAACACTCACATCCCTCAACCTTGTAAGTCTTACACCAATACCCATATCTCATGTGCCACTACACAAAGGTCCCATACACATTATCCACATCAATACTAATTCACGTCTTATAATTTAAAAGTTAGAGAATTTAAATTACGGGTCTTTACACGTATGACTTTTTCCACGCATAATAAGAGAACGGGAGCTGCGCACTGGAGGAAAAATCTGCCGCACATCACAGAAGGCAATTGAGTCGTTCAATCTTGGAATCTCACGCATAATAGAAGAAAACCGCACGAGGCTGCGGCTGGGAAATTGGAGTTTAACTCCATGATCGGCTAAGTCCTTCGATTGGGGTAACGAGGAAACTTTCTCCGAGTAATGTAATCGTTTAATTTCTAGGATTTTTATTCAACAACAATTGTATGACTTGGGAGGATTATTCATATTTTTATGAAAGAGCATTTTTTTCCTATTAATCGTTGTGTTTGTATTCTGGATATCAAGCACTGTCATACAATAATTTTTTACTATTTCAGGGTAGTCTCTGAGATAGATTATACGACGTGAGACGGGTCGTGCCGCCCGTTAAGTCCGGTGAGACGATCCGTGCCGTGTTGAGATAGTCTATACGGAGTACGAGTCTTGATTATATTTTTGGGGATTATCGATAGGAATTGCTACCCTAACGGTGGTCTGGTTACAAGTTGAATGAAACCCTAAATTTCACAACAATTATATTATAAGGGGAGGTTGAATCGAAAACCTTAGTCCCTTCTCTCATTTGTTTTCAAACTTTAATTGCTTTCTAGTTTAGTTTTAGTTTAATCAATCCAAATCAAAATCCAACTTCTCTTTACTTTCCGAATTAAATTAGAAATCAATTGAACGTATTGCAACTTAGCTTTTTACTCTCCGTGGACAATCTCGGACTTAACCGCTATTCTTCGGAATATTAGTTAATTCCCTGTTTTATAAATTATATTTTTGGTACGAAAACGACAGACCAAATTTTGGCGCCGTTGCCGGGGAGTTAAAACACGGTTGCTTATTTTCATTTTGTTTTTAGTTTAATTCTTTGTTTTATTTAATTTTTTTTTCTGTCCTGTTAGTTTGTTTCAACTTTGCCAGGTTTTCGAACATCCCAAAGATTGCGAAGTTGAATTTATTGGTGGCCAGGCAGATCAAGCGATTTTGTTTACCCACTGTGAGTTCTCTTTTCGCTTACTTTATTGTTGGATCGCTGAAACGGTAGTGGAATTAGGGTTTTTGAACATTTATGCGTCAATATCGGTCGCTATCACCTGAGAGAGCGTCTGATACTGATCTAGAATTTGACAAAACCCTTCGATCTTTTAAGAAGTCTCTTAAAGCAAATCGTGAGCGCCCAATTGCTCATAATATAAATTTTGACGTAATGGGTGACCAAGCAGGAGCAACCGGTGGGGAAGAAGGTTCCCCATTGGTGGAGTATTTTATTCCAAATGACTATGAGTCCACTTCGTGCATAGTTATGCCCGCGGTAAGAGCCAACCAATACGAGATAAGGCCGGGCACTTTACAAATGTTGCCCTCATTTTATGGGAAACCAAACGAGGATCCTTATGATCACTTGAACCAATTCATGGAAATGAGTCAAATTATTTGCATTCGTGACTTTGATAAGGATGCATTGAAATTACTCCTTTTCCCGTTCTCGTTGAAGGATAAGGCCAAACAGTGGTTGAACTCCTTACAGGCAAACTCCATCACCTCTTGGACTCAGATGTGTGAAGAGTTCCTAAAGAAATATTTCTCCATCGGTAAAACAACCCTTCATAGACAAGAGATCACCGGATTTACCCAACACGATGGAGAACAGTTTCATGAATCTTGGGAGAGATTCAATGACCTTCTTAGGACGTGTCCTCACCATGCTATCCCCAAGTGGCAGCTTGTTCAGTCCTTTTACCAGGGTTTGGCGGAACTACACCGCCAACTGGTCGATTCTTCTAGTGGTGGGATCTTCCTGCATAAGAATGTGAACGATGCATGGAAGTTATATGAAAACCTTAGTGAAAACTCTCAGCACCGTGCATCTTCCCTCAGACATTCGAGAGGGGTAACGTCTAGTTCATCCAAACAGAGAGGGGTCTATGAGGTTCAACCCTCTAATGACCTTACACATCAAGTAGCTGCTTTGACCCAAACATTGAAAGAATTAATCACTTCGGGTCAACATCCTCTCCCTGTGGGACATCATCCGCCCACTTTTCAGGAGGCGTGTGGGAGTTGTGCTAGTCCCATGCATTACATCACTGATTGTCCCTCTGCCTCCCAATATCCAGAGTTTGTGCAAGAGCAAATTAGTGCTGCACAAGGGTTCTCCAGGCCAGGCTACGACCCATTTTCTCCAACATACAATGCTGGCTGGAAAGATCACCCAAACTTTTCTTGGAGGACGCAAAATCAAGGCAGTCCTTCCTCTTTACTACAGAGACCACACCACCAAAGTGGTTTCAGCCACCCAAGGCCAAATTACCCAAGCACTTTTAATCAAGCGGCTTCCCAAAGGGCACCACAGCCCTTCCAACAAGCACCTCCTCTCAGGCACCCCAGCTTCAACGGTCTCCCAATTTTGACGAGACCATGTTACAAAGGATGCAGACTGTGCTTCAAAAACTGCAGGGATTAGAGAGTACCAGTCAACAATGTAATTCCAATACTCAATCCATAGTGCGGTTAGAATCCCAAATTGGCCAATTGGCCAATGCGCTTAGCAAGAGAGAGGATGGTAAGCTACCCAGCCAATCAATTTCCAATCCTAGGGGTCAATTCCAAGTTGACCAGCAGCACGCTCCTAACCATCACCAGGAGCAAGCTAAAGCAGTTGTGGCCCTTAGATCGGGCCGGGTTGTAGAGACTAGGCCTATAAATAACACTCCGAAAAAGCAAGATGCTCAATCTTTTGTTTCTAGGCCTAAGGACAAGATCCTTGAAGAGGAGGATGCGCCTCCTTTTGTTACTGATACCACTTCACCTTCTTCTCCTTCCACCAGTTCCACCGTGGTACCACCGGGTGTACCATGTGTCCCTTTTCTAGCAACTCTTAATTCGCAATCTCCTTATACTAAGAAAGCTGTTGTGATGGAAGATATGATTGAGACTTTCAAGCAAGTCAAGATAAATCTTCCTCTTCTTGATGCCATTCGGCAAGTCCCCTCATATGCTAAATTTCTTTAGGACCTTTGCACTCAAAAGCGTAGAACTCGAACCAATGTTACGAAAAAGGTCCTTCTAGCTGAGGGTGTCTCTTCTGTTTTCCACACCTCTACTGCCCCTAAGTTGCCCGATCTAGGGACCCCCACAATTTCATGTGTCATAGGTGACCACACAATAGAAAGGGCACTTCTAGATCTTGGGGCTAGTGTTAATCTTATGCCATACTCTGTGTATGAGCAGTTTGGGTTTGGGGAGTTGAAACCTACCTCGGTGACTTTACAGTTGGCGGACCGATCCGTTAGAATCCCGAGGGACATTGTCGAGGATGTGTTGGTCAAAGTTGACCAATTTCTTTTCCCTGTAGATTTTATCATCCTTGACACAGAGCCTGGCCAAGCATCCATGCAATCCACCACCATCATACTTGGTCGTCCTTTCTTGGCTACAGCCAATGCTAATATCCATGTTAAGGCCGGGGTGATGGATGTGTCTTTTGGAAACATGAATGTTAGGCTTAATATTTACAATGCCTCCAAGTACCCTTCCACGGATGAAGACTGCTTCGCAATCAATGTCATAGATGATGTTGTAGAGGAAGCCCTTCCCTACATTCTCACTAAGGACCCTTTAGAGGCGTGTTTGGCCCATTATGGCCATGAGGAGTATGACTTAGGTCAAACCATTGCGGAGGTCAACTCAGTGCTCAATCATGCACCTCCAACATGGCAAGCCAAGTTTGAACCATTACCACCATTGTCGCGTGAGCCTACGCTCCCTTCTATAGAGGCCCCTCCGAAGCTTGAGTTGAAGCCACTCCCGGCCAATCTCAAGTATTATCTTTTTAGGGCCTGCAGATACTCTTCCTGCGATTATTGCGTCTGACCTTACTGTCGTGCAAGTGGGTTGATATGCTTAGGAGGCACAAAGGTGCCTTAGGGTGGTCGGTAGCGGACCTCAAGGGGATAGAGCCCTCCGTTTGCATGCATCGTATAAATTGTGAGGAAGATGCCAAACCATCTCGAGAGATGCAGCGGAGGTTAAATCCCAACATGAAAGAGGTGGTAATGAAGGAGGTGGTGAAATTGTTAGATGCGGGTATCATATACCCCATCTCTGATAGTAAATGGGTGAGTCCCACGCAGGTGGTGCCTAAGAAATCAGGCATAACTGTGGTGACAAATGATAAGGGTGAGTCTGTCCCCACTCGTATGACCACGAGGTGGCGAGTGTGCATTGGTTACCGAAAGTTGAATTCCATGACTAGGAAAGATCACTTCCCACTTCCATTTGTGGATCAAATCCTAGAACGGTTAGCGGGCCAGAGTTACTATTGTTTTCTTGATGGCTATTCAGGCTATAATCAAGTGCCCGTTGACCCTGCAGACCAAGAAAAGACCACGTTCACCTGTCCATTTGGCACCTTTGCTTATTGGCGGATGCCTTTTGGTTTGTGCAATGCACCTACGACCTTTCAACGGTGCATGATGGCAATATTCTCCGATATGGTGGAGAATTTTCTTGAGGTCTTCATGGATGACTTCTCGGTTTTTGGGAAGTCTTTCGAGAGTTGTCTCCATAATCTTGAGAGGGTGCTTAAGTGCTGTTTGGAGATGAATTTGGTGTTAAGTTGGGAGAAGAGCCATTTTATGGTTCAAGAGGGGATTGTGCTAGGTCATGTCGTGTCTAAAAGGGGGATCGAAGTTGACAAAGCTAAAGTGGACCTTATCTCTAAGCTTCCTCCCCCTTCTACCGTCAAGCAAATCCGCTCATTTTTAGGGCATGCGGGGTTTTACCGCCGCTTCATTAGAGACTTTAGCAAAATTTCAAAGCCCTTGTGCGACCTCCTCGCCAAGGATGCCCCTTTTGTCTTTGATGATGCATGCATGAATGCCTTCGTGAAGCTTCGTACTGCGTTGTCTTCCGGCCCGATCATGCAATCCCCTGTTTGGTCTCTTCCCTTTGAGATCATGTGTGACGCATCTGACTATGCGGTCGGCGCGGTCCTTGGCCAACGGGTGGATAAGGTGCCTCATGCCATTTACTATGCGAGCAAGACTCTCTCCGACGCTCAATTGAACTATACCACTACGGAGAAGGAGATGCTCGCGGTAGTGTTTGCGTTGGATAAGTTTCGATCCTACCTCCTGGGGTCGAAGGGGTCGAAGGTTATCATGTACTCTGACCATGCTGCGTTGCGATACTTGCTTTCAAAGAAGGACACGAAACCTAGGTTGATTAGGTGGGTCTTATTGCTACAAGAATTTGACTTAGAAATTCTGGACAAGAAAGGTTCCGAAAATTCCGTAGCCGACCACCTTTCGAGGATCTTGATTGACTCCGCATGTGATCCTTTACCCTTAAAAGACTCCTTTCCGGATGAGCAACTTTTTGCGGTGTCACATAGTCAACCCCCTTGGTATGCAAACATTGTAAATTACCATGCCACTGGCGCCATTCCTTCTCATTGGTCCAAGCAAGACAAGGACCGATTCTTTGCACAGGTTGGTAATTATTTTTGGGAGGATCCGGAATTGTTCAAATATTGCTCGGATCAAGTGATTCGGCGGTGTGTCCCCAAAAGTGAGCAACAGAGCATATTGACTTTTTGTCATACTCTCGAGTGTGGGGGACATTTTAGCGGTAAGAGGACCTCGGCGAAGGTCTTGCAATGTGGGTTCTATTGGCCCACACTTTTTAAGGATGCCCATGAGTTTTGCAAGGCATGCCTTCATTGCCAAAAGGTTGGCAACATATCCCACCGAGACATGATGCCTTTGTCTGATATTCATGTGGTAGAAATTTTCGACGTGTGGGGAATTGATTTTATGGGACCATTCCCAACCTCTTTTGAGAATGAGTATATTTTAATGGCAGTTGATTATGTCTCGAAGTGGGTGGAAGCGGTAGCCACGCGGACTAATGACCACAAGGTTGTGGTCAAATTCTTGCGAAGTAACATTTTTAGTCGCTTTGGCTACCCACGTGCGATTATAAGTGATGAGGGAACCCACTTCTTAAACAAATACTTTGCGGCGCTAGTGAAGAAATATTCTATCACTCACAAGGTGGCAACACCGTATCATCCTCAAACTAGTGGCCAAGTAGAGGTCTCGAATAGGGAGGTTAAATCAATTCTTGAAAAAACGGTTAGGCCCGATCGGAAAGATTGGTCACTTAGGCTTGATGACGCTTTATGGGCCTACCGTACAGCTTTTAAAACTCCCATTGGCATGTCTCCTTACCGGTTGGTTTACGGTAAAGCATGCCACTTGCCTGTAGAGTTGGAACATAGGGCCATGTGGGCCATTAAGAAATTTAATTTTGATATGGTTGTTGCTAGTTCGAATCATAAACTCCAACTCAATGAATTAGAAGAACTTCGTAATGATGCATATGAGAGCTCTAAAATCTATAAGGCTAGGACTAAAGCATTCCATGATAAGCATATCCATAGGAAGTCCTTTGAGCCTAATCAAAAGGTATGGCTCTTCAACTCACGTTTGAAATTGTTTCCGGGCAAGTTGAAGTCTAGGTGGGATGGACCTTTTATTATCACTCGTGTTTTCCCCCATGGTGCGATTGAAATTCGGGATCCACGTACTGGCCAAGTATCTAAGGTTAATGGCCAACGATTGAAGCCATATGTGGACGATTTGAGTGAAGAGGGTGAAATTGAGTCCATCGATTTGGTGGGCCCAGTGTACCCTAACCTTTAAGTGCTTTCAATGAGTCTAGGAGACTTGAAATCTATGGAGTTTGAGAGACCTCCAGTGTTTGCCGTGATCGAACGGCTTCTAAAGGTCTGGTATAGCCACCTTGTCAAAGCTATGTATGTAGTACTTAGGAGGTTGGGTCTGGCGGCAAGCGTTTAGTTAGCAGCGAGAATTCTATCTGAACCATCTGACTTTAATGTCCAACTTGGTGGAGATTGCTTCATAAATCGAGTGGTGGGTAAGGAATCTGGCAGCCCCAGAGGGAGTGACAGCCTATTAGATGATGGCACCACTTCTCAAGATATCGTTGAATCCTACACATATTGTCCTTCCAACAAATAAGGAACCACAGTCTTTGACAAGGGAGAAAAGTAGTACCCGTGTCTTTCGCGTGAAGAAAGCGAATACGTTTTTGTCTTGGCGGAGTATTTTAGGGGGTCTTTGTTATCATTTTATTTTTATATTTCTTTGTTTTTTGTCTTTTCTCTTTATTTTGTGTTGTGAGACTAATGAACTGCAGGTTCAACGCTTCAAGTTGGGGGATGACTCCCTCCTTTTCTTTTGCCTTGCCTTTTGTTGCTCATACGTGAGGTGATATCTCTCATTTTCTTTCTCCGGCTTGTCTTTTATTTTTCTATGGTTGAGCCGTCACTGAGGACAGTGCCGTTTTAAGTTGGGGGATGGATCACTTTGCTTTTTATTTACAGTTAGAGTCCAAAAAAAAAAATTACTTGATGGATCCTTTTTACTTGAGACTTGGAGGTCGCGATGTTTACTTGTTGGTTGCTAGTGTTGAGAATTGTTGAGCATTACTTGGATATTCTGTTGCATGATAGTTCTTTTTGCTAGCTTGGCGATAAGAATTTATCTTGGCGCACACTCTTAGCATTTTTGCACATGCACGTTTCTTGGACCTTGACTGCTTGTGAGTTATGACTTGAGTGCTTTCAATGGCTAGATTAGTGGAGACTTATGCCCATGTGAGCTTTAGTGCCTTACCTTCCTTTGGAGTGGTGTCATATAAACTCTTTGTTTGTCGTAAAAAAAAAAAAAAAAAAGAAGAGCTTAATCGTTGTCGATCTCATTATCTTTGTAGTCAAGTATTGGGACTTAATGCATGCCTATTATTTCATCTTTTGGGAATGGAAAGTTACATGGTTGTATTGCCCCTAGGAGATGATAGTAGGCCATTTTTGTACTTTGAGCCGGTTTGTTTCTTTCTACACGCTTACCCCTTGTTAGCCACGTTGAACCTCTTGCATAAGCCTTTTTCTTGTTGCGCTCCACCGTCTATATTGTGTCTTGAGAATGACAAATATATGTGAAGGTTAATTTTTGAAGAAAAAGGAGAAAGCGTAGTTGAGAAAGATGTGTTTGAAATTTGGTATGTCTTCCCCATGGCTAAAAAGAAAAAAAATTTGAGAAAATTGCAAAAGAGAAAAAAAATGAACTTGAATGAAAAATGGGAAGATACCAATATACTTGTTGCAAGAAAGAAACAAGCGATTTCACTGTGGAAGTGTGTGAAGGGTGAAGAATAGGAGAGATATGGCGGAGTTGGAAGAGGGGCGCACATTATTATTTGCCCTATGTGTTTTGCCTTTTCTCAGACACTTGATTATGTCTTACCCTAACCTTTGAAGCACACTTTTCCTCACCCAACGATATAACCGAATAAAAGTCCTGTTTGATCTTAGGGGCAATGGGTTGTGGATTGATGGATAGAAATAGTTTTCAATGCTTGACATTCCTTTCATGAGATCATGTGTCTACCTTAAAAAGCTTTCTTTTCGTGTCTAAGTGTGCGGGATACTTTGGTTCTTTATCGCATAAATTCCATCCGCACTCTTTGAGAGTTTATTAAATGCACCCTGTTTCGAGCGTTCTCTTTTGTTGAGTGCATGACACGGTGAGAATTGAAGTCGAGACTCGGTCCGGAGTTTAACTCCATGATCGGCTAAGTCCTTCGACTGGGGTAACGAGGAAACTTTCTCCGAGTAATGTAATCGTTTAATTTCTAGGATTTTTATTCAACAACAATTGTATGACTTGGGAGGATTATTCATATTTTTATGAAAGAGCATTTTTTTCCTATTAATCGTTGTGTTTATATTCTGGATATCAATCACTGTCATACAATAATTTTTTACTATTTCAGGATAGTCTCTGAGATAGATTATACGACGTGAGACGGGTCGTGCCGCCCATTAAGTCCGGTGAGACGATCCGTGCCGTGTTGAGATAGTCTATACGGAGTACGAGTCTTGATTATATTTTTGGGGATTATCGATAGGAATTGCTACCCTAACGGTAGTCTGGTTACAAGTTGAATGAAACCCTAAATTTCACAACAATTATATTATAAGGGGAGGTTGAATCGGAAACCCTAGTCCCTTCTCTCATTTGTTTTCAAACTTTAATTGCTTTCTAGTTTAGTTTTAGTTTAATCAATCCAAATCAAAATCCAACTTCTCTTTACTTTCTGAATTAAATTAGAAATCAATTGAACGTATTGCAACTTAGCTTTTTACTCTCCGTGGACGATCTCGGACTTAACCGCTATTCTTCGGAATATTAGTTAATTCCCTGTTTTATAAATTATATTTTTGGTACGAAAACGACAGACCAAAAAAAGATTCCAAAAAACACCCTTCTCAAAAGAAAAACTGTGCTACCAATGTCTGTTTTCCAATGGAGGCATGCCTACAAAACACTCTTTCAAACGAAAGCACCATTCAAACATGCTTTTGGTGAGCTGTAACAGCAAAAAAATTAGGCGCATGATTTCATTTAAACTCGTGATTAGAAAACATGCTTATGTTGAACTATATAGGGCTTAGGAATATGTTCAAAAAGCACTCAGATCTAGTTAAATAGTCTCTATACGTGGACGCTCAATTTTTGAGCTCCAGTTATGTGCAAATAAGAAGGAAACTTGTACGCCGAAGTAAATGGATTTGGGAAATAAAGAGGACAATGAGATGGGAACATGATATCTTTGTACCCACACCCATAAAATGGTCCACAAAGACGCTTTAAAACCCAAATACCTATATCCCATAACTGACAAAGGATAGGAGTAAGTTCTAAGAAAACATATAAAAGAGCTGTTTGGCCACATCATAAGTTGAAAGTTGCCTACAATAAATATAACTTAACCACTGACATGGCATAATGCAAAGGAATGTAATTAAGGAAGAACTTACTCGTGACCGAAAAAGTAAGAGACATCAACAATCATCTTTGAGACCCCATCATTATCAATGCCAGCAATTACCTAATGAAAACAAGAAAAACTACACTTCATTCACACGTCATGTTGATATCAAATAACCATATTCAATGAAGAACTCCCATCTTCAAATACACTTACAGTAGTGCACAAGGTGTGTGCGTCGATGTCCACATAGTTTACCACAGTTAGATGTGCTTCCGTCCAATCCTCATCTCCCCACAAGTATTCGTCCACCTAGTCATCATAATCATAATTATACTCATCAACCAGCTCCTCGATATCTCAGAATAACTCAAAAGAAGAATCAGCATCCACCTCCAAACCTTGATCATTCTCCACATGAGCATCTCCGTTGTCATTAGCTTTGGAATTACAACCACCCACGTCTGACCCTTTTGAGGCACCATCTTAAAAAAGGTGACGAACACACAAACTGTAAAGAGCAACAAATATTCATAGCTGGAAAACAATTAACGTACAATGATGTTGCCTATACTGCTCAATAACCAAAGGAGGAAAGATGATACATAAATAAATGGGGTGAAATTACACGAACACCCCCTCATCTATTCGGTTTAGACACGGACACCCCCTAACCTTTAAAAACGCCCATACACACCCCCTCATCTTCTACCGTTACCCAAGGAGCACCCTTCAGTTTGAGTACCGTTTGTTGCAAGGCACATGTCAATACTTTTGCCAAATTTTAGACAAAAATGCCCTTTAACGACAACATATACCCAGTTGCCTTTCATACCTCATTCCTCATTCTCACTTTATATTAGAGATTCCCTCTCTCACTCTGTATCAGATCTATCTCTCTCTCTTCTACGGCAGCCATGGAAGGTGGCAAGTGGCAACAATAGCTATAGTAGCCACCATGGCCACACCAACAACAGATTTAATAGCTGCAGTTAGAGCTATAACTCCAAACAAACCCAAAACTGGGTTGATTCCTACTGCCGTTGTGGAGAAAAAAGCCCCCTTGAGGATTTCAAATACAAAATGGATGACAAGCAAATGCAAAACAACAAAAGCCCCAATTTTTAAAGGTTATCGAAGTCACCACTGTACAACACCTTTCAAAAACCCTACTACTCCCAAACAAAAACCCTATTGTATTCATATATCATATAATATGAACATATTCATCTACATTTGCGCCATTTAATAAGAAAATCTAGGATTTCATACATATAAAACATACCTTCCAAAGTAGGGTATGCCACGATCTAGGGTTGGCCACAATCTATAGCTTTTCTACGGTGTACACGATCCGATGTTCTTCGAAACTTAAGGTTTTCTTCACGATCTAGGGTTGGCCATGATCTATAATGCAAGTTGAAGAGGGAGAGGAAGAGAGACAGAGGTGCCATGATCAAGTAGGGTGGAGAGAAATTTCTGATCGAGTGAAGTGTGGCGTATGCTTGTTGCTCCATTTCATAACAAAGGATATATTTGACATTTCGTTCATTCCGTTAACGGCGTTGAGGTTTTTTTCCCTTTTAAGTAGATGAGGGGGTGTGTATGGGTGTTTTTAAAGGTTAAGGGGTGTCTGTGTCCAAACCAGATAGATGAGGGGGTGTCCGTGTAATTTCACCAAGGGTATATTGGACATTTCGTTCATTCCGTTAATGGCGTTGAGGTTTTTTTTTTCCTTTTCAGTAGATGAGAGGATGTGAATGGGCGTTTTTAAAGGTTAGGGGGTGTCCGTGTCCAAACAAGATAGATGAGGGGGTGTCCGTGTAATTTCACCAATAAATGGAGACAAGTTCAAGCAATTGACCTCGACATGTGTTGCTCAATGCTAACTTGGAAATGAAACCAAAACAGTTACACCACAAGCTATTCCTTAAGTACAAGTTTTCAGGATCAAGAAGAGAAGAGGAAAAAGAACTAAAATAAGGAAAGTGTCACATCTATCTGCACAAACTCTCTTTGAAAATCCTATATGATCATCAACTATGTAGGGCTTATTTCCAGGTCAAATGACCCAGACCTACTACCTACCTCTGCCTTTTCTTGAAAGAACAAGGGTGGTTCACACATATATAGGTCAACAACGTCCTATTCCATTTGCACCGTAATTTTCCTAGCTCCCTGGAATTCAAAACCATTTAACACAGATTGCACTCGGCCAATTGATGATTGAGCAACAGACTTGAAAATAGAACTGAGCTACATTTTTTTTGGCCAAACAAATGATGGAATCACAAATAGCTTCATCGAACAAGCTATGCCCGAAATGTTCATGTAGAAACTTATGAGAGCTGCATTAGGTAACCATACTATAAATATGTTACATGGGTACAGATACTTGAATTGGGTGTAGGTACATATCTAAGGGTTGGACACCCAAAGCTGAAAATAGAGGATTTGGGGATATGTATCCGAATTTGGATACGGGTGCGGGGATCCGCTAAATATTTGTATATGTATAAAAAAATTATATTATTTATAGGAATATATAATATTATTTTCCAAATTATCATTATTTAATTTGAATTTTTATTAATTCCAGCACAAATATTAAAAAAAGTACTAAATAATAAAAGGTAAACAAATGTCTTTATGGCCCATTATTAAAGAAAATGTGTTTATGGCCCATTATTAAAGAATGTCTTTATGGCCTACTAATTGAAAAATAAAAAGTACATGCCTTACATAAATGGCCCAAACATAAATGTAATGACCCAACTTTTTAAATGGCTCAAACCAAATAAAGCAATAGCCGATGTCTTACATATCTAAAATATATCTGCAGTCAGGCAATTACCATATGGATCGATCTCATCAACGACGACTGGTGCTTCGTCGGAGATGACGAAGAGCTTCAGGCATCTATCTCTCTTTTTCTTCTACTAAGTTCGTCATCCTCTTTCCAGTCTTGCCCATGCCAATGTGTCCGATTTTCTTTTGGAGAATCCGGTACAGACTGTACCTGTGTCGTGTCATGTCGACACGGGTACTTCCTCCAAAATGGGGGATCCGTGTATCATATATAATGCTAGATGAATCATTTGTGCAATTTTGCAAGATCCAGGCCTAAATTTTATTCGTCAGCCATTTTATGAACTTCACAAAAAAGAAAATACTAAAGGCAACGATAAGCATTATCTCAAAGGAGGCTAAGGAGAAAAATAAGCATAACCTACCATAGGCAACGCACACAAAACAAACCCTAAGCATTACCTAAAAAGAGGACATTCATCAGTTTCGCATATGTACACATCTAGTTGGAAATACCAACAGTTTTCTGCCCACATTCAAGAACTATAGGCCTGGAACTTACTTTAATTCTATGAATCATTTCTACGAACATTTTAGAGTCAAATATTAATCCATCAAAGCCAAAGACAATAATGCGCGGAAACAAATTATCAGATTATCTCAGTACACAATGCAAAAGCCGTAAACTCTCCTCAACATTCAAACAAATTGCAAGATTTGTAACCAAATAGATGGAAGGAAACCCCCCATATTCGAACAAATTTCATTGAATCTAACATGATTAGAACTATGATCTGTAAAAATCAGTACACACGCATAAGAAAACACTCTATTTTAATCCATGCAAATTATGATCTCTGTCCAGATGAAGAGGAATAATGAAGAAATATAAGAAATCGAATAACCGCATCCTAGTTCTACTTAGTCCCAAAAGTAAATAGGTGAATGGAGGAAAGCAAAAAAATAGTAAATTTGTTATTAAAAAACAAAAAAGGAAAACGAACCCCAAAACGAAGATCAAACATCAGATGTACTCAAATACCTAGACGAAATTGTCCAATGTCTTGCAATCGACTGGGACTCGAAAACCAGGCCGCACTCCGACCACACGCAGTCGCCACCAGCGTGGTTGATCACCACGTCTCCTGTTTACAGACCGAGAAGTAGACGTCGGCCATTGATTTGTAGGTTTTTTTCCCTAAATGTTTTGGAGATGAGATGGAGAACACATGATCGGAGATTTTGAGAGCTTCTTGTGATGTGTAATTAGCTCTTGTTTTTCTCGCAGAGAGAGAGGGGACTGTGTAGAACACAGAAACTCTACATAAAGGTGAACCCCACCACCCAAAGGGCCGGATAATTAGACCTAAAAGCCCCCACATAATGTCATGTCCCAAAACCAGTGTGGGCTGCGTGACCGGCCGGAGACAAAGTCTCCAAGGCCTAACTTCTCATTCCACAATTTAGAGCAAAATTAAGTTAACATCTCAAAGAAAGATGAGGAAGCGTTAAAACATACATTCTCCAGAGTTGACTACGAGTCATTATTTATAGACGTTTTACCACTCTTAACTTTGTACACTATTCTAGAGAAGACAAAAGCACACTAGACTTTATAGATGCTTTAGCTATCCACAAAACTATACCTCCAGCCACGTCTACTTACGTTAACTTGTAAAAAATAAGGAATGGGTCATAAGCGAAAGCTCGTATGAGATACGTACTACCAAGGTTACAGGTTTGACCATGAAAACGTTTTTACATGATATAATGTTACACTTTCAATAAAAGCAATATACAAAAAATTCACAGAAAGCAACATCGATAAAAGATACTTTTAGCTCGTTCATAATAGTCCAAGTAGAAGGATACCTTGTGGTTTTATTGATAGGATTCAAATAGTACTATCATTCGACGGCTTTGCCAGAACTTAAGGGGAGCGACGCCCCTAGGTCAGAGAGAGCGACGTTATGATAACAATACCACTTAGGGTGTCTGGCCTACACCCCTCCCTTACTTTTGTACGTCACTAGTCTCTTTACCGTCCCCTAGGAGCTAGGACACCGTATGAACATAACATAGAAACATAAGTCCGAGCAATTCATAGCATTCAAGTACCAAAATCACATTCCATGGTCTACATCCAGCCATAACAAAACACACATGAATATGCCACTTTCCGATAATTCACAGTTTGCTAAAAATATCAGGTTTCACAAATAAACACATGATTCACATTTTCCAGCATTTGAAAGCAAATACCATTTTGCACCAAAACACTTACATAAAATGCATGTAACCAAGGTATTGCTTAACTCACCAAAAAGATTGCATCTAACTTGTTGCGTTCCGAGCTAGTCCAATGTACTAGTATCTATACAAAATGTATCACAAATTACTACTTGCCACAGTTGTTGAACTTTATGTAGTACTTGATTTTAATTTCTTCATTAGACCGTCGGATCAGAATATGTACTGTTTTTTTTTTTTTATAGTTCTAATATAGAAGAAGTATATAATTAACCTATTATCATTCCCAGAAGCAGTGGGTACAAAAATAATGTATAAGTTTGAAAAAGAATTCATCAGTTAGGATAGGTACGAAGGATTGAAGGAGTCTTTAATTAGCTTAATCAAATTCCTATATTAATCTCCAAAATTTAGGGCTTATAACAGTCATAGCAACACCTGCAAATAACCTACTTAAATCAATTTACAGCGGCGAGTTCCGAAGCCGAACTCTTTGCCGAAAAGGGGTTTCACTGGCGTGGAGATTTCAGAGAGATTCAGATGCAGCGAGTGCGAGGAGAGAGAGATGTACGGTGGAGATCGAGGTGAGAGAGAATGGCTGAAATGGTTTTGAGTTGGCCGGCAGCCATGGCTGCCGTTTCTAGGTAATACGAGTGTTGTGCGTGAGTGTGGGGGCGTTGTATGGAGTTTGCCCCAATTCTACTTCTTCCGAGATCTAAGTAGTGTACCTATTATAATACAAATTGCAAGTAAATTAGTGAGTGAGGGAGATTACCTAAAGGGCAGTAGAATTTTCTCAGTGAATATGAGCGGAACGGCAATCGGTGATTCACGGATGGAAGTAGATACAAGAGTCTCTCTCTTCCTATCCTATTCTCTTTCTATTGCTTTCACTTGGTTTGTCTTTTAAATTAATCAATCCAAGTTGCTATATATATCTCGGTGGACAAAGAGGTGAAACGGGTAAAGAGTTACACCTATTAACTTCTCTTAATGACACATGTCCGAACGCGTTTGGATTTCAGTCTCCGAAAAATCCCAAAAATTAAACATAGACTAATAAAAATACGGGAATTACCATGCCAGTGATGGATTATTAAGGAAAAATCCCAACGTTGCGTAACTCATACCATGTGTCGGATGTAACTCAATCGACCCATAATATTTATAAAATTTTATCGAGATTCACTCGTTTATTTGGACCACAGTTCACCTTGTGTAGTTTAACATACTATCAAAGCCAAATTAAAGTGTCGGGTTCCTATTCAGACCATGTGACTAAAGTTTTTTTTTTTTTTTTTTTAGAAGTTAGGATTTTACACAAATAGATAGCAAAAAACAGGACACAAACAGAATATCCCAAAAGTCAGAAAACCTTTAAAGTAATTCTAAATAAACTCAAACAAAACGTGAATAGTGCTACAGGCCCACATCAAAATACGCCGAAATGACCCAAACAGCCCCAAAGCAAAAAAGCCAAAAGCTCCCCCAATCAGGGGATGCAATTGGAAAGATTGGCCAAAAGTGGTGGAACGCTCAAATTGAAACCATCACACATCTCCCTTCCCTGCGTTTGGATATGTATACACTCGTGCTTCGCACGTTTCTGTGTGCTCATTGGTTTAATTGTAGTCAAAACTCAATATATATATATATAGGATCCGGTTCCGGTGAGGGATCCCTCATTTTGTTAAAATGCGGGACTCCCCCTTCCCAATTGAATTTCGATGATCCGAGCCGCTCAAAGTGATCAGAACGTGATTTTAACTCGCTGAAATCAGCAAAAATGGGGAAGCGGCTTCATCCGGCAATTTTTACGACGGTTCGTAAAAAGCGCTCGGATGAAGCCCTTCCGGTCATTTTTTTGCTAATTTCTCGCGAGGACTCTTAAAACATTTTTCACACATTGAACGGTTCGGATTTTCAAAATTTGATCGAAATGAGAGTCCTGCATTTTAGTCCCTCATTTTAATCCCACTTGATCCGTACCTATATATATATAAATGTTTTTTGCCCTGTGGCCATGATAGATTGAAAGAATACGAACAATGGACGTCTACTGCTGCTGTGTCTATGAATACTGAGAGTCACAGGTACCTTCGTTGCCTCTAACTGTGCGCATGTAATAAAACCAACTTTAGCCATGGAGCAAGCATCAGCGCTTCACGAGTAGCAAGACTCTCCATAACTAGGGCAAATCTGTGCACGAGCTGATGCAAACAAGGTTAAAAGCGGTGGATAGCCTGGTTCCTAGTTCCATCGACCCTGCTGACAAGTTCCGTTTTTCGAGTGGTTTCTTTAGTGATCAATGCGGTTTATGCATCCCAAGGTAGGATGTGTCATCGAGAGCCTACATGGCCCAACGATCTTTTATATATTTTTCCAGTAGTCATTCTAGGTAATATTGCGAAATCCTATCTATTCTATTGAAATGAAATAAAATAGATAGTAGGCAGGATAGATAACCGGGAAGGTAGCACCAAACAGCATCCGGCATAGATAATGAGCCCTACTGAAGACTTCTCTTGTTGCACTTCTCTGTTTCTCTTCCAGGCACAATCTGTAATCTTAGTGCAAGAAAAAGCAAGGTAAAACAAGGTATCTCAATAAGCAACAGCTCAATTTTGTCAACAGGAGATGAGTAATGGCCACGAAGTTAAACCAGGCATAATGTCCCACCTGTTTTGCACTCCCAATTCTTTTTAATGAATAGCCTGAAAGAAAAGGGGCTAAATCAGTTACCCAAAAGATCACAACATACATTTTGATTATTACGTATATCTAAGTTGGCATTGTTCTCTTACAATCAACATCTGTGGCACACACCCACACAAAATTATGCACTTGCACACGGACATAGAGACAGACTACACAGACTCTACTACACATTTGACAAAAGAGAATAGTTCATGGAACATAGCTTGACAATGAATTACTACAAAATAATAATTCCTATTTCAGAGATGAGTTTTTCCATCCTCCATAAATCTGTAACCTGGAACAGGTTGTTGGTTATCCTTTCTTGACCTTGAACAAGTCTGAGGTTGGGATGATGATAGTCCCGACAATTGAACTCTTTCTTTCTTGTCTAATCGTACAATTTTCTAGCCCTTCAACAAGGCTGCCAAAACCAAATGGGCATTCTCGTCAAAATCAGACGGTTTGGCTTGCTTGAATAGTGCAAAGTCCAAACAAAAGCTGGCCTACTTTGGTAATCAATTAGTACGCCTAAATGTTGTTTTTGATGTATTGATATATGAATAGAAAACAGGCATTCACCTGCCCAAAATGGAGGTACTCCGCTGAGAAGGATGTAAAGAATGACTCATGCATCCTTCCCATAACACCGCTTCAACACTTCCAGAGCAACGTGATAAGCACTCCCAACAATGTTCCTATAAACTTTTCCTAGAGACACTTTGAAGCTTTATGTTAACTCACAAAGATTTTACTGATCATCAATGAATGAAAATGAACATTCAAACAGCAAGTTAAAAAAATTCATGGGCAGAGAAATAAGCGAACCACCCGTTTACCAAATTGGGGGGGATAAAATTTTGATAAAATGTCCTCATATTGGTATGACAGAACAATACCAATTCAACCATTGGAAGCAACTCTAATTAAAGTTCCTTTGTGGTCTTTATATATTCACGGCTATGATTTTAGCAAGATGATCAGGTTCAAGATGTGAAAGAGCTTCAAGTTCATCAGTCCAAGGCGAAGAATGATCATGCAGTATTAAGGAGCAGTAGGACACAGCCTACTCATGAGGCTGTTGAAACTAGATATTCTACTCAGGAGACGGTTTCCTACTATATGCCAAAAAGATGCGTTGGACATAACAATCAGTCATCCAATAGTAGAAATGGCACCAAAAGGACTAACGTGGCGCTGAGTTTAATCCTTTTGCTTTTTATTGACAATTATTAAATTCTAACACAATATGTTCGTTCTTCTTCTACTTCTTTATTCTCTGTTTTTCATTCAGTTTCCTTCAAAAACTGTTATGATGTTGTTATTCACTTCCAAAATCTATGCCATTATCTTGACAGTGACTTAGTCATATATTATACAAGCACTGTTCTTTTCACAAGCCTAACTACATATTGTTCGTAAATAGCAATGGAAGAAAATGGGGAAGTAACTTATCCGAAAAGAGACGTAATTTATAAGAGCGGCAACCAAAATATTAGGGGCCTCAAAGCAAGGAAAACAAGAGTTCCAATGTGGACAACGGGGACACCTACATATACAATTTTTGTGTTAGTTCAAGTATATTGAATACGTAGTCAATAAAAGTAGAGATATTCCAACCTTCCTCTTTCTTAGAATTTTGCTCCCTCTTGCCCCTGTAGGGGCTGCCATCCTCCACCACGTTATCTGACAATAGTAATATTACTACGTGCTACGCACGATTATGAAGCCCGTTGATTTGATAAATTTGAATATATATTGTGTTTATTAGAATAATGCTGATAGGTAGATTTTATATAAACATATTATTGTTTGCACATATTTAGTTCAATATGGTTGACATAAATCATGTTCCTGGAAAATATACACATACATACCTCAATTACTAACACAAAAAGCACACTATGAATAATAGGATGGCAGAGAAAGCCAATTTCGAGCGATGGAAATTGGCTTTCTCACTAGATCTTGTGTCTAAAACATGTATTGTTTGCTCACAAAAGTAGACATACTATGGAATGCCTAAGAACATCTAGTATGGCTGAGGGAAGGCCACTATCCCTTTCTTCTCCTCCTCCTTCATACGAAACAATTTAAATGCCTAAGTACATCCTATAAGGCTGAGGGAAGGCCGCTATCCCTTCTCCTCCTCCTCCATACAATAGACACCTATTATACATACTTAATGCACCAAACATATATGGATTAACTAAGGCATAATATTTGCCAACAAAGAACCAGAATTGCATCAATCTGGCATTTAAAAAACATACTAAAGAAATTGGCTCACAAAAGTACACACATTGGAAATTGGCTCACAAAATTGACTATCGTATGTAGCACGTAGCTACACACTTGGGTAATTTCCATAGTGTGGTTTTTGAGCCAGTTTCTTGTCTTTCTGTGCTTTTCTTTTTTGAGTTTCTCTCTTTTAGACTGCTCATTATTAGATAGGTGAAGGTATCCATGTACCTCAGTGTAGCAAATTGAACATCATTGTGGATGAGGTATACGTTCGACGGAATGGGTACAAACACTCTTCCAGCATCTTGTCATTCTTGGTGGAGTTCATGTCTTGATCTCTCTCCAAAGAAGAAAAGCAGATACAATAAACTACAATTAGATAGTAGCAAATAGCCAAAAAGAGAAAACAAAAGGTCCAACAAGTGAAGCTTATATCCTTTTGTACAATTTGCATTACTAAGTTTTTCTTTGACCCAAAATGCAAATGTGCTCTTGGTTTCCAAAACTTGCAAAAGTACCTCGAACACATCAGTGAGAAAAGGAATGGTTGCATAGTCATATTTGTATCCCTCATTACTTTGTGACAAGGTTGTGTGAAATCCCTGCAGTAAAGCAACAGACAATAGCAAACAGAATAAGAATTTTTTATACCACAAGCTATGACAGGGTCTCGACAAAAATTAAGCTCAATGACTAGAATAATACCAATTATTGGTATTTCTAATGTTCTCTGCATTTTTTACACAACTATTTATTGTTTCTTCTTTTCCATAACAAGCATATAGCAAGTTTATTCTAGTTTGCACTTTATGCAAGTTTTTTTACTAAAGCCTTCTTGGGTGTCATATACTAACTCAATCTAAGTCATCCTAAAAATTCTGCCAGGTATCTTAGTATCATTTATGAGTTGCCTATTCTGCAATATTTCTACTTGTGAGCGTATAACACAGGTACTTCTATCCCTTTAACCTCTGGTTAATAAATTTTTCTTCGTTGCTCCAAAACAAATGAGTAAAGAACACAGACACAAAACAATAGTCCTTGCAGTTTTAGCCTATACCCAAATTAAGAACATTTCTTCTTGTTACCTTTCCTTCAACACGCAAAGCCCATCAATTGCGATTTTGCACACATTGTCAAGCCCAATTTCTTCATTAGTTTCGCAAGTATTGCACTCATATCAGCCCAGGAACGAAAATTCATCCCCAACTCCATAACCTGCATTTAGTAAATACAACTTGCAATGGCTTAGGAATACATATTGTGACCATAAACAATGCGTCATTGAATGATTCCACAATAACTGAGACAGGATGCATAGCAAGTGGTTATCACCAAATGGGAGGAGAGCTCCGGAGTGATTAAATTAGAAAATATTGGTAGCCAAGGGTACGCTTTGCATATAATAAAAGCCCAAATAATATCCTCACCCCATTCAAAATCATCTATTTGCGTTATATGTATGGGCATGGATGATTGTTTTCATACTCTTAACCAACCTCCAAAAGCTAAAATTTGAATTTGACGTATACAATATATCAAAATTCGCCAACAAAAAAAGTTGTATATAGATCCGCGAGCTCCCTCTGTACCTCCCCCTCCTAACAAAACACTACAGAATGCATCATATTCATGGCTATAACCACATGGAAATACGTATGTATATAGGTGTTTGTGTTGTTGAAGTAACTTACAACTTGGGTAGAGGACTCGTGTAATTCACCATCATCAAACTTAATTTTTTTTGAAATATCAATGGAGACCAAGGACGACTTCATGTTCATGCGCTTTAATAAATCATTATGCACAGCTTTGTTTCATTCATCCACAGCCAAACAATACATTGCATACCAACAATACACAGCCACATTACTGTCTCTCTCTCTCTCAAAATTCATCCGCAACAAAAACACTCCATTTCAGCACATAATTCAACAATGGGGCCTGAACAATAAAAGCATAAACATTGAACTATAATGGACAATGTAATCATTTGCCTCAAATCTGATATTATATGCTACAGCACATTGACATTATTTGAACTATAATGGGCAGTGTACTAATGGGCAGTATAATTATTTGCCTCGAATCTGATATAATATCAGCCATTGAAGTTACCGGATCTGTAATATAGCTTTTGTGAACAGCTATTGTCTTTGTATTCTTAGGTCAATGTAATTAGAACCTGTGGTTGTGGCCGTTGTGCTATGGAAGAAACCCTAAAGTTGATGAATATGTAATCGAACTATATATGAAGGTTTACGTTCACTGTATCCTAACCACAATGCAGGCAGAACTTACCGAAGCTTTATGAAATATATAAGGCCACCCAAAGCGCCTTTCGCATTGACAGAAGCTCTTGCCAGAAACTCGCTTCTACCATCGTCTCTTATCCCCTCCGGAGACGAATGGTCATTCAAGAACTAAAAAGCCTAATCCAAACATTTAACAAAATATACATCACGGAACCACCAAAAAAACCCTCCCCTGTTCTTTCTCTCAAAACAAGGCCGGGGAGTGGGGGAAGGAAACCCCCAAAAAAAGGATCGTAAGCACATCGTAGATAAAGAACAGTTGATTTATGGTTTATGGTTTTGTGATTTTGGAAACTAAAATATTGGAAACAAGGATTCCATTTGTGCACAAACACTCGATAAGAATTCGAAATAACCCTTTCCTGCTTGCTATAAAGGGTTCTTTTTTTTCCCCACTCATTTTCGGAAAACAGTTGTCGAAAACAGAAGACGTGGATAGATAGATAAGTCAATGGATACCTCTTCTTGCAGATTCCTATCAACCAATTCCCTAAGCCTGTCGAGTCTTGTCCCTATCCATGTCTTCACAAGACTGTCCATCACACCTGCAGACTCAAAAGAAGTCATCTCCTGGATTATTGACTTCCCTCCATCCTGGATTATTGCCTGTCCCGTGCTACATCGACTTCTTTCCTGTGATAATCCGAAGAGATGTCCCTTTCCAACATCTTAGCTGCTCTTACTGCCAGAGATACAAATATTGGCATCACATCAATGTTATCACTGTAAAAGGTTCATGGTAAGAAAGAAGACTTTTCCTTGTCCAACCCAGAATCAGATTTAATGTTGAACTCAAGATTGAGAACAAGCCGAATCCGTAGTTGCTTTTGCATCCTTTTCAACTTCAACCAACAGACTATTAGCAGCAAAGAGCAGGTCAATCTCAAGTCTCAACTTGTCTAGTTGAAACATAACGTTGAAATAACACCCATGAAAAGCAAAGGTTATGCAGCATCTGGTTTATTCCAAAGGACCACCCAAGTCTTCTTCTTCACGTGATCTAACACCTCATCGACTTCTTCCACAACGGATGTTTTTTTGCCCCCGTCAAAGCAAGCTTCTAAAAACATTTTGTAGAGACAGAGATTAAAAGGAACTCCATCTGCCCAGTGGCATGTCTCCAAGACAGATCCATCAAATGATCTGCATGCGAGTGACATTACAGTAGTCCGAAGACCTTTCATTTTTTCACTCTGCTTTCCAGTCTCTATGGGCTTTTCCAAGGCTCCAAAAATCAACTTTAATTTTCTTTTCTGTCATGCTTCGAGAATCTTAAATTTTCTTTTCTGCCATGCTTCATATTCTAGTTGATTTGGAAAATCAGTATGCTTAAACTGCTGTAATAGTTCTAGTGGTAGAACCATCGTCTCAATGCATTTTCCAACCTAAAAGATGTACGAAACACAAGTCCATAATTCTTGAACTGCAATTAACCACGTCTATGCTAATCACCAAGTACATTAACTTTGCTTTTTCAACAGCTTTTCCATGCATATTAACGTCAATTCTACAATCGCGTATTAACAGATTATCTATCTTTGGAGCATTAAGCAATGCAACCATAACCCTTTTGTGAACTATAAGTTACAATTTATAACCCACAGAAGCTGGTACCTGAACATACAAATTACACACAAGAAGATTTTCAGATAATAGCTCATGATGTGTTTTTCGACTGAACTAAATATTATAGGAAGTGCCAAAATGGTGTATGCTTAGGTTTCTAGTTGAACTACTTATGTCTACGGACTTGACACAATACAAATGTTGAATTGCCAATAATGAAAAACTGGTCCTAAAAAATTAAATCCTCAACACATTGAAATGGTAAATGATGGAATTACAAAATTTGAAATATTCAAAGTTCAACTTATGTCTAAGGACTTGACTCAATACAAATGTTCAATTTCCAACAACAAAAAAACAATTCTAAGTTGTTAGGGCACGACTGAGAATTGTAACGCAAACAAAGACAATTTGAAAAGGGCTAAATAAACCCTAACCTGATTTCTAGGGCATAGTTGTAGCATTCTGAAGCTTCAACATAGTCCCCCTCTTTGGCGGCCAGCGAGTTCCGGCGCTCCCCGTCTGAGGTAGTAGCAGACCTTGTCATAATAGGAACAATCCACTTCTCCAATCCCATCACGAACTCCATGCTAGTATTACCACTGGTGACCAGGAATAGGCGCACATGCTGAGCAAATACCTATCATAAATTTTCATAGCAAGACATACTATCAGATTCTACGATGAGTTTGTGAAATAGACAATTTTTAACCACAAAAACAAGCCAATTGGTGAAATAAACCTGATTAATAGAAGTGCCTTCACTGCAAAGATTAGCAAACTGGAACTCACACTCTCTGTTTATAAGAGTAGACGGTGCACAAGAGTTTACGAGACCATCTGCATTAACATAGCAAAGAATAAGATCAAAAGGAAAAACCTTTTGAATAATGCAAAGTAGTTTGTAAACAAACATAATTCTAAGTTTATAATGGTCACCACAGTGAACATTTCCATAGCTGAGTCCATCATCAGTTATGGGCCAATCATAATGAACCTCTCTTAAATTCTAATCCTAGACAATGACAGGGAAGATCCATTTTTTTTTCAGTGCCAAATACCACTCGGCATCCAGGGCAAAGTGTTTTATTTAACCAAAACTTATACCATCCAATGTAGAATCAATTATCCTTTGTACAAACAAGCCAAATTTTCACTCCATCTATCAGCAAAATCCAAACATCCTTGTTACCACCTTGGAAGACGTGTTCATAAGCAAGGGGAATATCCTACAACGGGTAAAAGGGAAATACAACGGCACATTTCACAAGGATTAATGTATGTACATCAAATAAATACATAACTGAACAATGGGAAAGAAAGGAATTTTAAAAACAGCAGAGAACAAACCGCAGATTCAGCACAATCATCAGTATTAATTATCTTCGCAAACCAACAACCATCATGATCTACACCCCCAAAAAGCATAAACATGAGGCAAAGAATTTGAAACCAGGCAATGAAAATATAATCAGAAGAGTACTCACACCTCACTATCTTCAGCCAGCAATAAGAAAGAGAAATAAATATCGTTCACCTCAACACAAGGCCTATGAAGCCATGCATCCATGCCACTTTGAGAAGTCCACCTCAACACAAGGCCCATATATATCGTTCCACTATATACAGCAATGAACCTAGGACATGCCTCATAGAGCTAAGTCCCTAGGTCCCCTAGCCCAACATTGAGCAATGGTGTGCAATTAACCACACGCTATCGCTAAGAAAACAGTTCCAGCTCTTGTATCAAAATGTGTACGTACAAAAGGTGTCTGCAAATCCATTGTAAAAGCACAAATCTACCTAGCTGCAGGAAACCGGCACATCGGGCAAGAAAAACACAACAGAACCCATCATAATAGATATTGTAAATTATTAATAAAATCTACAATTTATGAACAGGAAAGACAAAATGCCTCCCTCTCTCTCTCTCTCCCTTTCTCTCTGCACACATAACTCATCAACAAAATAACAGCTTCGCATAAGTGGAAAACAATTGCACAAACCTTGGCATATTACACAAACCATAGAAACTTGAGCAAATATCTGACATTTACTTCCTCAAATTCCTATTCCTATCTCTACTTCTCCTTCTCTAGCTCTTTCAACATAAATTAACTACAGAACCACAATTGATACCAAAATAACATTAATACACATGTCAAGAAATTTAAATCGCAAATTCAAACTTTATATACGAACCCATCCATCCCAAACAAAACAATGTACGTACATCAATCAACGGGACCTAAAACATCCCTCATAGATGATTTTGTAAATACATAAAGGGAAGAATTGTCCGAAAAGAGAGAGAGAGAGAGAGAGAGAAAGGGATGAATCAAACTTATATGCAATGGTTCAAAAAGGGGAACCAGTACACTCTCTACTTTACTTTATCGAAACCAAATCGACTACTTGATCAATGATCTCTCACCTCTCAGTTAAGGTTTTGAAATGGGTGTTTCTCTCTCTAACTTTCGCAAATGAACGAAAACATACAGAATCTCAATTGATATAATAATAACAGGAATACGCCAATTAAGAAATTAAAATCGCAGGAATCAAACTTTATATACGAACCCCACCCAAACAAAACAACATACGTGCATCAATCAATGGGTCCTAAAACAACCCTAATGTATGATTTTGTGTGGATAAAGAGAGAAGGGGAAGAATCAAACCTCTATGCAATGGTTAGAAATGGGAACCAACACTCATCAATGGTCTCTCACCTCTTGCTCTCAGTTAGGGATCTGAAATGGTTTTGTGTCTGCCTCTCAGTTTCTCAAATGGATGAAGGAGAGAGAAAAAGGGTTGCAGCCTTTTTTTGGCAGAAAAAGCCCCACCACCAAGCATTTTTACGAAAAGAACCCCGCGCAAGGAGACAAAACGGAAGAAATTTGAACTGGGATCTGGGACACAAACAAAAAAAAATACGAAGTCCAAAAAACCCTTAAAGTAATTTGTAATTAACATGAACAGTCCCCAATAAAAAGACGATATTGCCCCCGCATTTTAGGCATGGAGCTCCAAGGTTGAGGGATCCAATTGGAAAATCAGACAGTAGAAAAACTGCCATGGGAATTGCATTCTCTCACATTTCCTTCGATCTGTAGATAAACGTAAGACAGGAAGAATCTGGAAAAAAAAAAAAAAAAAAGTTAGTGTACTCGGTGTGCACCATAAGGTTGAAACTCAGCAACTTGAAAGAGGATTAGCAAGTTCAGTTACCAGTTACATCTAAAAACACACCTAAAGTAAATGATACAACAACGCACATCGATAATGAGTATAAAAAAAAAACAGACACAAAAACTTGGTATTTGCTCAGTCAACTCAATTCATGTTGTCTCAGTCCAAAAAGGAACACTTTGATGTGCAAATAAATCTCAAATGTAATAGGAAATAGAAATCAACCATTCTATTCTATGGTTCAGAAGTGAGTACAGGTCATTATGCACTTAGAAAGTAGTCCAAAAAATCTTTGTAATACAATCACCTCTATGTTGAAGCATTCTTCAGTAAGTCCAACTTTGAAAAACCTGTGATTCCAAGAAGTACATCCAAATGAAATTTACTAGATAGAGGGGTGAGTACAAATCATCTCTATTATAAAACAGAAGGGTGTGGGGACAAGTTGTTGAAATGGCTTAGATTCATTTGATCCAAAGGCTGTAGTGCATCCTCCCACTCCCCGGTTAAGTGCCCATGGTTTTCACCTAAATCACACAATTGTCATCCCCCTTCAAACCGGGATGTGTAGTGCCGTAGTCACGGGCTAGCACTAGTTCGTATAAAAACAAGAGTTCCAATGTGCTATTTTGTTCACAAAAAAAAAAAAAAAAAGAGTTAGATGGACGTGGACGAAGGACTCACCAGATGAGGAATGCACCGTGGAGTTTCGCGTCACGGCGAGATGGTCTAAATTTATGAGTTTCTAAGATAGAGACGTGGAGGCTTATATGAAGCTCCGGATCAGATAATAACGAGAGCCGTCCGAGAACGCCATTGCGAGAGGGTAAAAAATCTTTGCGTGCTCTGAGAGTGACAGATTTGTAGGAGATGAGAAAGAGTCGAAGGTATAATGGAAGGAGAGAAGATAGGGTTTCTGCTCTATAGAGTTCCTCAAAGTTTCTTCTTAACCATAATAAATCCTGGAAAATATTGATCCTCAAGAGTCCCAAAATTACCTGTGAGATTGTGGGAACAGTTGCGCCGCGAGAACAGTTGCACCAAATACGACATAATCTCAAACACACCTTCACATAGTAATTGTACTTTTACTTCCAATTAAAAGAGAACTACAGGGTACTTTTACTTCCAATTAAAAAGGAACTGCAGGGTAAATAGTTAGTAACAACTCATGAGTGCCTTAACATCCCTGCAGTCATTCCTACTATTTGAAGAAGAAGAAGAATAAGAGGAGGTTAACCTACAAAATGCCCCCTAAAGAATAGGCCAGGCAAAACCAAAAAAAAAAAACGCACAAGTTCCAAAAAGTCAACTAACACCTTTGGTCATCTTGAGTTCAATCACATCGATCATAGTCAATTAAAGAGATTTATATCAAGTGCCGTTGTATAATCCTATGTAATGTGGTACCCATCTTATTAGATTCTCAAACCTAAACAAACCAAAATCATAGCAACCAATCAAGCAAATAATATGTGCTCCATGGACAACTTCCAAAACATGTATGTGATTTCTAATTTTTATAACTAAGAGTGAAAATTAGAAAGCACAACTCTCATCAAGATGAAAATGGGAAAGAAACTTGAAACAAAATACTATACAAACCTAGAACAAAACTTATAAGAAAAAAATCAAAAGATCCAAACAAACCAAAACTATCTTGTACTATTAAAGGATCAACGTAACAATTAACTTAAATATATTCAGCGAACCACACAAAAACTAACTTGGCTACATAGTTACAGCTCACATGGAAGAATATATTTGCTTACAAATCTGTTCGTGGTCAAGTATGAATAGTGCTTAGTAAATCATTATTCCATAAAGTTTTGTTGCGATTTTTTCGATGATTCAATTCGATTTTGCTCTCATAAATAGTCTTGTTTGCATTTGTTTTACCCTCTCCCTGAAATGCAAATCAGAATACACAATGAGCTATAATCGATAAAGGTTGGCTTACCAGCCCATTGCGTAATTTTCTTCTATTGCCCTGGTGTCAAATGGACCTACCAATATTCAAATCTCCTGTTTTTGCTTGATTTTCTTTGATTGTTGTCTTCTAGGTATTTACAAGAATCATAGTTGTACTTTGGTTTTGAGAACAAAAAAGCAAATGATGAATATTATCTTATCCTACACTGAATCATTGTTGAATAAGGAACCACATGATTTCCTACATAACTAATGTAGGCAAGTCATGATTGAACAAGGAAACCAAATGATACCCAAATAACTTCACCATTTATGCCAAAAGACATGGTAGACATGGTAGTACGTGTATGACTTTACTTACCTGGAGGAGCAGATTATCGCATCTAGGTTTGTGTGAAGAAATTCAGGCCTTGAAAATTCTTGTAATAGGTTAATAACCCACAAATACGTAGACAAAGAATGAGGCTAGGGTTTTCAATCTCAACTCAATCTATTAGGATGATTAGGAAGATGGAGAACACAAAATAGAGAAAAGAAACAACCAAGCAATCACGTAAGAACACAAAGATTTACGTGTTCTGCTTAGGCATAACTTAAAAGTACTACACGGGCTGTATCCGAAACTGTTAAACAGCCCAAAAAACAAAACCCTAGAACTCCCCAAGGTTCCATGACAAAAATAGGTCTAAAACCCTAATCACCTCAACTCATATTCTCTATCTACACCTCTGTTGGTCTGTATGTGTGCATGAGAGAGAGATTACCTGAGACAAGATGAGTGCGGAGAGAGGAGACTTCCCTTCTGCAACCTTCTTCGAATATGAATCAAAGATATAGATAATCGAAATGTGGATATCCTGAAACCCAAACAGGTAAAACCCACCAGAAATGGATATCCTAAAACCATAATAGGGGAGTAAAAGAATCGATAAGGGTTAGGGCAAACATATGATTGGAGAATTCAGAAGCGACCGTTCTGGAAGGCCTCCCAGTCCGACGTATGCCAAGACTCCCATTCCCATGCACGGAAGCCTTCGTATACTAGTAGCACATCTCCTCTCTATCTCCATTCCCACCATTCTAGGGTTTGTTTCATAGAAGAGAGACTCTAAGGACTCGGCTATCGCCTGGTCGGACACCATTGTCATTGTTGTCCCTCTCACTCATTGTTCATCTACTACTAACGGGCTCGATAGATGTCTCTCTCTCTCCAACAAAAAGCAGAGATTAGTTTCAGGGTATTACAGCTTTGTTATATTAGTCGAGTCGGCTAGGTAGGCGATATGTGGGCGTTCCGTGTTTGGGCAACTTGTACTACTAATAAAGGGTTTTAGATTCATAAGCCAAACGGGACGGCTTATTTACTTTTTTGGTCCCCAAAGAATTGGCGAATGGGCAATTTCGTCCCCAATCCAGAAATTTGTCCAATTTCGTCCGTAACGTTTAAAATGTGTCAATTAGGTCCCCACCCCAAACGCCATCTCTCTTTCCCGTTAAATGAAGGGCATCAGTGGTATTTCACTCCCAAACACTACAACAAAATGAAAAAAATGAACTAAAAATATCAAAAAATATATAAAAGCATAAGTGGCCTTTGCCAATATCGATACGAAGAAAACCTATCCCCAAGTTTTGGTTTTGGGGAAGAAGACAACTGTTCTTGAATCTTGATTAGAGGTCCAAAAACAAAAACAAAGCAAAATGATCCCAATATAACTCAAAAATCAACTCAGTTCAAAGGGCAAAGCACACTGATGCCAAAGATTGGTAGAGGAGAGTGTTCGGTGGTTTGGACTATGGGTTGCCAGGGAACCGGTGGTTGCGGCCTGGGTTGGAGATCCAGTGGGTGTCGCCACCCTAGCCGATTTGTACAAAGATTGGTAGAGGAGAGTGTTCAGCAGTTGGATAAGCAAACAGCTTTCTTGTCTTTGGACTTAATTTTTAGCATCAGTGTGCTTTGCCCTTTGACCTTTGCCCTTTGACCTGAGTTGAATTATAGAAACCATTCAAGCAAATAATATGTGCTCTATGGACAACTTTCCAAACCTGTATATGATTTGTAATTTTGATAACCAAGAGTGAAATTAGAAAGAGCAACTCTCATCTAGAAGAAAATGGGAAAGAAACTTGCAACAAGGTATACAAACCTACAACAAAACTTATAAGAAAAAATCAAAAGATACAAACAAACCAAAACTATACAAACTAATAAAGGATCAACATAACAATTAACATAAATATATACAACAAACCACACAAAAACTAACTTGGATTCATAGTTACAACTCACATGGAAGAAATTGTGTATGCAATCAAGATGATGGAAACAACAGAGTCGTACACATTCAAAATAAAACAAAAACAAAAACAGACTAAACAATACAAAATTTGACCACAGAGAGAGGGAAAGAATCAGGGCCCTTCAAAGTTTCAAATTTGTTGTCCGTAGCATACTACTTTGGTCAATTGTAGTAGCCAGCCAAGTTCGGTCTTAACCTATGGTGGTCAATTTGAAACATGGACGCATAGAAAATAGAAAGAGAAGAACAACATAAAAAACAATAAAAAGCAGGTGGCATAGAGTGCTAGCTTTCATATTCACCCTCAGAGAATATGGAAAACCGCTTCAAAAAACTAATCTAATTTCAACTTGAAACCTATGAGGAAATATGCTCAAACCCTTTGGAGCGTGAAAGCGAAAACCTAAAGGCCTACGTTACATCAACTCTTCAGTTTATGGTTTCGTACCGATGTTGACATGACACTGACACAATTAGCGAGGGACGCTAGTTGTTGTTCTAGAGAAGAAGAGATAAATTTGGCCAAAAGAAAAGTCCAAATGGTGCAAACGCATATTATTAACTGTTGGTAACTAACAAGAGGAAACTACTAATGTATCTTGGGCAAGTATTAGAAACATTCAAAATACCATTTACATGTACACATTTCTTTTCATGCAATAACACCTTTTTGGTTTTCCTAGTCTTCATCAAACTGAAGGACCTTTATAAATTTAAACTAGGTGCATCGCGACGTGCAAGGCACGATTGTCATGCTCGTTGAGGAGAACGAATATTTGTGGAATCATAATATAGGTTATGGTCAATGGTAAAAGCATTTGGAATGAGTTCTCCTTTCGCCATCTAAGCATCTCACATACATATACTTTTGTCACAAGTTAAAGGTGCACAAGAATCCAAGGAAGATTCATGTTAGAAAAACATGCATAACCAGATACATATAACTTTGACGACTTCTACATTTACATCATCCATTATATATATATATATATATAGAGAGAGAGAGAGAGAGAGAGAGAGAGAGTGTGTGTGTGTGTGTGTGTTTAATAGCTCACAAATATAGCTCAATTCGACTAAATACGGAGATAATCAATACACAACAAATGTAGAGGACACTATAATCGAATAATAATGTAGGCACGACGCAACACGTTCCGAGTACAACTAAACTGAACCACCATTTCCTATACTGCTGACCAACGAACCCAACTTCTCCAGTAAATCCTTTTTCTCGGGGTAAAAAACTTCTAACATGATCTATCTACTTAGTTTCAGAAAGTGAATTTTGAATATATATACATATATAGAGAGAGAGAGTGTGTGTGTGTGTGTGTGTTTAATAGCTCACAAATATAGCTCAATTCGACTAAATACGGAGAAAATCAATAAACAACAAATGTAGAGGACATTATAATCGAATAATAATGTAGGCACAACGCAACACGTTCTAAGTACAACCAAATTGAATCACCATTTCCTATACTGCTGACCAACAAACCTACCTACTCCAGTAAATCCTTTTTCTCGTGGTAAAAAACTTCTAACATGATCCGTCTACTCAGTTTCAGAAAGTGAATTTTGAAAAATATACAACTGTAGTCATATCGCATCCATGTTCGATAGTTTTCAAACATGGTCCATCTACTCAATGCCAAATTGGGATTTTTAACCGGTTTCATTTTCTCACACCAACAAAATCGACCAACCGGTACTCAAATCACATCCATGTACAAATAGTCCAATCAAATAGGATTTGGTGTTCTTTTATATACATGCATGGTGTTCAAGTATCTAGTAAATGAATATTTAAAGGCCAATTTTTGAAATTGGTAAAGCGCAATGAAACCTAGCTTTTGTGCATGTCCATATCTCATTCATTTGTACCCAACATATTAAGGCTCCGTTCCAGAAACCTTCTTAAAAAATAAGCAACTTATTTCATATTTTCAAACTAAAAAATAATGCAAACGAAAAATAATTTTTTAATTTTTTTTGCACCGTATTAAAGATCTTGATGAGATCTATCAAACAAGATCCATAGTGGTAGACAAATTATTTGCGCAAACACATTATTTTTGAGTTTGAAATTACCTTCTTAAAAAATAAGCAATTTATTCCGTTTGCGGAACAGAGCCTAAGGAGTACAGCAACTCTAGGTTCTGTCACAAGCCCTAGGAGTGGCACTAAAAATGATGTACCCTTTGTTTTGTTGGAGGAACTAAAGGAAGAATAAATCTAATTTTGTAAAAATACTTACGATCCAAATAAAACCATTACAAACATTATTCTCTAAAACACTTTAACCAATTAATTGTTAACGTTTAGCACCATATTCATCTCCACCAAAGCAAATGGAACAAAAATAGGAAATGATGGCAACAAAACCAATATAAGTATTACAAAAAATAAAGGACAATTGTAAATCCATTGACATTATTGCGGTGAGAATATAAGTCTAAATCAAAAGAGTTTTCCGTTACCTGGATTTGTATCCTTAGAGATTCGATTTGGCCCTATCCCCATGTTTTCTTCCAATCTTTTAAGCTAAAAACTCAAAAAAAAAGAACGTTCAGAATTTATCAGGGCAAATTACCAGCACTTCTTCACAAAACCATGTTCAAATGGTAGAAATGTCTAGACTTTAGAGTGTTCAAAAGACATAATTCCATAACATCAATATCCTACAAATATATTAAGCCACATCAATCAACGAAGGAAACAAATCTTAGGAAGGGAGCTCTACCCTTTCCACTCAGATGCCCTAGCAGCCTCCTACGTTCATCCAATGTTCGGCTTTCAGTCAAACACCTTGTAGGCGCCTTCTTCCAATGGTTTTTCCTGTCTTCTTCTTTGACCATTGGTGATACAATTACACAATAAGCAAAGGTAAGTCACAGCAGAATTATGAAAAGAAAAAAGTAACTATTCTTATATGGGTTTCGAAATAGCTTGTGATTGCGGAGAGATACCTGGAGCATCGTATGGTGGTCAAGCTGCAAATATGAGCTAAGATTGATGTATTCGCGAAGGGAGTTAAAGTAGGAGGAGTTGAAGGAGTAAGGGAGCTACACAAACAAATAATTAGCGAAAGAGAGATAGAGAAATAGAAAAAGTATTTCACCAGGAGCAAAATAGTTTAGATGTACCACAAAGCTAAACCCTCTCCGGAAGATAGATTAGATGTGGAAGAACAAAACGTCCACGCCGGTGATGCCATCTTCGTTATCAGGAAACCCCAACCAAAGAAGTAAAGACACCTCACCTCTTGAGCCACGGGGTGAGAGAAGAGCCGGAGAAAGCTTGGGGGAGAGAGAGATGATTGGAACTTTCAAATTTGAAATTGCGAGATAGTGCGAAGCGTGTTTGGGGTAGTACAACAAAAGTGATACAGAGACCGAGAGGAAAAAGGCATGCTTTGAAGAGAGAGAAAGAAGTTATGGCCAATCCCATCTCGGGCGTCGGGTCAGTGGTGCTAAATGTCAACCGCTAGATTCATGTAAGAGTTTTGTTGAACTGTACAGAGTTTTGAAAACACTAACCTCCCTTATGGCCAACCATATAAAAGGCTACATTATGAATGGGAACCACCATCTCGTTTCATCACTACTTGGAACAAAACAAAACTAATAAAAGAAAAAGTTAACCACCTAATTGTACAGGTTTTTCCAGCAAAACAAAACTACATATTTAAGAGATAAAAGTCTCATCTATTCATGCAACGTTCAAGCTATTTTGAACCTGATTGAGAAATTTAGCCTATGGAGGACCCCATTGCTAAGCCTAGTGTTTTTTACAGTTTTACACCTATTTTCATATTTGCTTATTTTCCTTTAAGTTGTTTCTATAATAAAAATAATAATGTATTATCATGGAAACCAAAAAGACTGGTGCAGAAATTTCATTGAAAACCAAAAAAAATAATAATAATCCTGTGGTGAAAAAGAGAGACGTTTGGAGAGAATGTGTCGAACCCAAGTTCGATAAACTTAAAGGAAAAGATGAGTCACAAAACACAATCAAAGAGGGAAGAAAATGTAACACTACCATTTCCGATGAGCCAAAACAAAGGACAAAGATGGGTTTGAAATCGGTTACTTTAAGACTCTCCTTGTCACTCCGGTGGAGTTCAAAAGAGCATGTTGTGGTTGTGGTTATGGTATCATAAATTCCCAGAACCTGTATAAAGAAAATCCAAAATTCCAAATCCAATCAGTTTCCAAATGGATTTTCGAAGTCATCAAGGAACAAATGGCTATGTTTGCAGTCTCACATTGGCAACTGAATAGAATGGGTGTTGTTCACGGCTGGAGCAGAGGAACGAACCCTAAGTCAAATAATCCCACCATGCATGAAGATTTCTTACCCCTACAGCACATGGGCCAAAGAAATGTCTTGCCACCAACCTAAACCTGTCCTTAAAGGAAAGGACAACATGAATAGGTACCATTTTCCTTTGATACTTTTGTGCTTGTTTTGTTAACTTAGCAGAAAATAGTAGTTTAGCTTTCAAGAGCACATGAAGTGGTTCTATTCTAAGTACCTCTTCAAGCTAAATAAACAACGGCAAGGGAACTTTAAAAGTAAAAACTAAGAAACACTCATACTGTGGGGGAAAACATGAACATTCAAGGCAAGAGTAACTTTGACATCAAAACATAGAGGGAAAGCAAATAACAGATTAGATGTGATCTACCACATAATCATGCCAGAAACAAAACAATCAACAAAAAGTTGAAGGAAAAAAAGAGAGCTAAAATTAGATGTGATCTACCAAAATGTACAGATACGGCAGATATGCATAAGCCCTCAAAAAAAACAAAACCCTAAGCAAGGCTTTCTTTCGTTACCTGTCCAAAACCCTTGGAGTCAAGATTCCGCAACATACTCAAAGATCTTTCCACCTTGGGCTCGTCACTGGCAACATGGGGAACTGCTGAAACCCTAATTGACCGGCTGCCTTCGATGGCAAAAAACAGCAGGCTGGAGGACAACAGAGGGTACGATGACTGCGGTGATGGGAAGCAACCTCATGGCAGCATCGATGACAGGAACAGGAAGGGCGATTGACCCACGGAGGCCTGCGACGGAGGAAGCAGTGGCTGTTGTTGGGTCGTGTTGAGAGAGAGATCCCGAAATAAAAATAGAGCTTGCCGGCAGCCGGACCAATGGAAGGGCTGAATCAAATCAACAATCAATATTCCTGAAATAATTATAATAGTTAATAATCAGAAACCCTAAGTCTGTAAATCAAATACAAACATCAACAATATAATTAGAAGCCCTAAATACTTATATTCCCTGAAACCCTTATTCGAAAGAGAGAGAGAGAAAGAGAGCCGACACGACCGCGTTCCGAAAGGTCTTCTTTTTCTTCTTTTAGGTTCAATTCAAATTCGGAAAGCTCTTCAAGAAGAAGATTCAACAATACACGGAAAAGGAAAAAATTTGGTCTGACCCGAACTCGTCGTCCGTAGTAGAAGCGAATACTCCTTCTTCGCATACTTCACGAACCCTAGCTTGTGGTTGCGCATGCCCTGGGTGAGGCCGTCCTTGGCGTAGGTGTGGGAGGGACCGTAGATTGGGGCCCAGAGCTGGTCGTAGGTGGGGTTGAAGGTGACGAGGTGTTGGGTGGGGTCGAGGGGCTTGGTTAGGGCTTCGATTGGCGGCGCCGGCGGCGGTTGTGAGGGCGAGCAAGGTGTCGTCTACTTTGGGGGCGGCGGATTTGGAAGGGAGGGCGCGGAGTGCAGAGGAGCCGGGGGAGGAGTGGTCGGAGGCGGAGGAACTAGGGTTTGGTATTGACTTGTCTGGTTGCTGGAGGTGGTGGTCGTCGCCGTCCATGTCGTTGTGATTGTTCGAATGGGGAGCGTGGTAGAAGAGAACGATGGAGATAAAGGGGAGCCGTTTGAGAGTGAGATTGTCGAGACTTGAGAGAGAAGAAAGGGGCGTCGACCGTTGTGGGTTTTGATGGATCCAGAGGCGGTGATTCTGTTTGTGTTTAAGAGCAATTTGAAATTTGCACTTCACTCCTTGTACTTTCTGTTATCAGTAATGCTACACACATAGCAAAAGTGCACAGATTTGTTGTGGGCCTACTACGGATCCTACACAAATAATTTGATCCGTTCATTATATATAAAATATTTTTTCAAGGGCTACGCGAAGAAATTAGCTCAATCCAATACTCATAGGTGCTCGATTTAATTATTTAACTTTTCATTTGGATTTCAGGATAACGAAAAATTAGATGATTGAATCGAGCATCTATAGGTATTTAATTAAAGCTGATTTTTCACGACAGCCCTTGAAAAAAAGTTATACATTTAATGAACGGGTTGAATTATTTGTGTGGGGCCCACACACGGATCTGTGTGTGCTCTGTCTGTGTTAACAAACTTACCGTTCTGTTATAACACGCGAGAAACTCTCCGTACAAAAAGGAGGCGTTCCGGTTTCCCTTATTTTTTTAAAAGTTTTTTTTCTCTAATTTTCAAACTCAATTAATACATACTAAATTAGTTCGGATGATCTAGTCTTGGATGGCTAACCTTTTTATCCTTTGCTAAATTTAACTTATATACCTAGAGGTGGCAAATGGGCTGGTTTGTGTGTGTTGAAACGGGTCGTGGGTGAATATGGACGGGTAGAATACTGGTCAATAGTAAACGGGTTGGGTCAAATATGGGTTAGGTCATACCCAAACCCGACCCAACCCATTTCCTTCTTTCTTTCTTTTATTTTTATTTTTGCCAATCTCTTGAATATTTTTTTTTTATCAGAAAATTAAAAGGAATATATGTGAATTACCATTAAAAGATGACGTAACTTGATAAAAGGTGACGTAACTTGCCGAAAGGTTAAATGAGCCTTTTAATACTATACTTTTATTATTCTAGAGGAATTAAAGATTGGTACTCCTATATTATACTCCGGGTGAATTTGGATTAAAAAGTAAAGTTTTTTTTTTGTTGGTATTCAATTTTTTTTTCCATTTGTTTGTTTTGTGTTAAACATTTGTGACTTATTGGTTCATCTCGTCGAGAGGAATCAGAAAAGTAAGAAACTATGATCGAAACGCATAATTTTTTGAATAAAACAAACAGTTTTTTTTGTCTTTTTAAAAGAATTATGAATATAAGTAAAATTTAGACGAGATGAATTGAAAACATTAAAAAGCATCAATAAAAAAATTAACATGTCGGAGTTTTAATCTTTTAATTTATTTTCGGATGTGTTAATTTTTTTACTAAAAAAAATGATAAGATTTTACGCCCAAAATTAATATAAGTTAAAATGTACCTCCATAATCCAGCCCAAAAATTTAGACCATCGGGTTGAACAACAAAATATGTAAGGGAAAATTTTAGAAATGGTCCCTCTAGTTTGCATAAATTCTCATTTTCGTCTCTCTAGTATCAATTGTGTTACTTTTAACCCTATAATTTGCATTCTGCCCCAATTTGGTCCCTCACGCTTACGGCGTTAATGAAACAAACGGAATTGGAGGACAAAATTGTCATTTCACCTCACAAAGGGACTAAATTGAGATTTCATGCAAACTAGAGGGACTAAATTGAGATTTCATGCAAAATAAAATTGTAGAAATAGTCCCTCTAGTTTACATGAAATCTCAATTTAGTCCCTCTGTGAGGTGAAATAACAATTTTGTCCTCCAATTCCGTTTGTTTCATTAACGCCGTAAGCTAGAGGGACCAAATTGGGGCAGAATGCAAATTATAGGGCTAAAAGTAACACAATTGATACTAAAGGGACGAAAATGAGAATTCATGCAAACTAGAGGAACCATTTCTAAAATTTTCCCAAAATGTAATCAATGACGAGTCAACGACGAAAAGATGGCAAAAAATGAGACCCAATGGTTGCAAAGAAATTGAATAAAAGAAGACAAATCAGATTGATTGCAAATTCAAGCATGATAAAATTTTGGTCATATACACTTTGCCATGCGCAAGGACAGAACCATGATTTTACCCTAGCAGTGGCAAAATATATACTAAAAAAATTTAGTGGTGGCGAGACTCTATAAGTTGGGCATAATTTTTTTTTTTTACGTATAATAATTACATTTTCTAAAATTCTTAAGAGGTGATAATTTAGACTCTTAGTCCTCATTCGCAGCATAAGAAGCCATTCTACTCATGTTTGGTTTGCTATTTTGGTTCGCAATGGGATTATTAGCGGGCCATTAGTGCAGCAGAATGCGTTGAGCTAGGCTAAGCAATTCCACAGGGAGAATTTTATGGTAAAAAATGATCTTTAAATTGTCTTTGGCTGCTACTCTATCCCATAGACCCGTCAAATTTATGTGAACTAGATATTAAAATATAGAACCACTTAATAATACTTTCATTGGAAAGTAGCAGATTGGGTAAAAAGCTAGTAGACATCTATCCATCATAGTCGATCTTAAGTGAAAGTCGACTATTCACCCCAACAATAATGTGTGGTGCGGTGGCCTAAAATGACAACAATCCATTGACACTCCATGCAATAACATGACCTTGAAACCGTTTAAGCTGAAATAGAGAAACGGGCCTAATCATACCTCAAAACATACGAACTAGTGCCGCACAAAAAGGCAAAAATAGAGTGAGGCAATCCGTAAGAAAGTAAGTGCAATTGAAAACCTACCAAACTAAATCATAACACACGCGCGCACACAGATAGAGCAATAAAGAAAAATGAAACAATTTAATATTGCATAGGCCCATCGAATTCCAGTAAACTAGATATTAAAATATCAAACAATTTAATACTATCAGTGGAAAGTAGCAGATTGAGTAAAAAGCTAGCAAACATGTACCCATCACACTCTCAAGAAAACATCGGCCATTCCCCACGACTAGAATGTGCAGTGGGTGGCCTAAAGTGACAATGCATTAACACTTCATGCTGAGAGAGAGAGAGAGAGAGAGAGAGAGAGAGCGCACTAACCTTGAAAAGCGTTGAAGCGGAAATAGAGATACGAGCCAAATAGAGCAACTTAGTATTTTTCTGTCTTTGATTCATCTCCATCAGAGGCTGTATTCTTCAGCAACGTAAATGTGTACAAATTAAGTTGACCATGAGTGACGAGTGTAATTCCCTCTCAGCTCAACACAAATTTGTTTGGACACTATGGGGCACCCTAAAAAATGCTCCAAACACTCTTACCAATCACAAAACTAGCTTGTATGTACTTTCTTTCGACAGAGGAGAGAGAGAGAGAGAGATGTATTATTGGAATGAAATTTACCTTCTTAACTTAAGTGGACATGTGCATGAAATCAAATAACTTGTCTCTACTTCGAGAGTTCACGGATTGTGTCAACGTATCAATGTCGTTTCACGTGTCCATTCCCGGAAGAGTTGTTTTTTGCGTTGGACATACTCGCATTGGCAGTGATCCATTCCAAGAAGAGTCGCTCTTTGCTACATATAGACTCAAAAATAAAGCGAATTAATAGTGGACCCACCATTAATGCAAGAGTAGACCTTCGAACAATGGGAGGTAGTTTTTATCATCTTCTTTCATTTCATTCCATATCTTCTAAATCAGTATATGCCAAAACCTCAATTTGGGAGGGGATGTCAACAACTCCAAATCAGGTACTCACTTAAAGGACACGCAAAGTAAAAACATCTTGCATTGAATATGCAACATCGTTAGTACAAGATTAACAACACTTCAAAAGCATTGTGGTAGCACAATTTTGGCTCCAAGAGCTGTTAAGAAACTACCGACACTTCAAGCCATGGAATGCTAAGCATTGGCCCAAAGCAAGTCCGCTATTTTCATAATAACCACATGAACACCACCTTGATTTCCCGCTCAACAACAATGTTGAGAGCCAGATAGCCACTTCTTCTCTGGCTACCGGGGGGGGACGTCAGTTTGGTATCAAGCGAGATACAGAACCCTATCAGCTGAAATTATTGTTCGCAGCAATGTTAAGAGGCAACAGTTAAGGCCTAAGGGAGACATATGCAGACCTTTGGAGTAATGGAATGTGTTCTCTTGTCAAAAAAAAAAAAAATGGAATGTGTTCTCATCCCACAAGCTGCTAACTTTCGAATATGGCTTTTCAAAAAACCAGACGCCACAAATGCCTTTCAAAAGGGATGGGTAGGGGTTGTAAGTGGTGGCATATGATAAATGATAAACCAAAGCTGACAATTCTCTTTTGTTCATTATCTTTCTCAACGACGACATTGTCCTCGAAATTGATGACCAACATAGTTTAACGTCGAATTATACCTTTGCATGTCAGAAAACTTGATCACCTAATAAAACCGTACAATACACATAAGTTCAAATTCCACAACTTCATATAGGTCAAGATTATATCTTTCACATAGGTTGTTAAATATGAGAGAAGAAATATTGAATTCGATTATTGAAACCATACAATGAAGCCTTTATTTATACAAGAGGAGAGAGCCTAACTATGGAAAGGAATCATCCCAATTATAATGAAATCGTAATCAATTACAATCAAAATAAAATCAAGGCAATCATATAATATCGTAATCATATCAGCACATGATTATAATATTATATGATTACTATATTCTAACATCCTCCCTCAAACTCAAGTAGGTCTACCAACTTGAGTTTGAAAAAGTCCAGAGAAATTAAGAACAACCAAGCCAAGAGAAGCCAGGAGCCGCCACGACACGCCAAGCCAAGCCAAGCCAAGCCAAACTCAAGTAGGTCTACCAACTTGAGTTTGAAAGAAAAGAAACGAAGAAGCCATGAATTGAAAAGCCACGAGCGCTAGTTGTGAAGAGGCGCGCTGTGATGAAGAGACGTTCTGATGGGTGAAAGCAACTAAAAAGCGTGGAGATCTAGAGATTGACAAAGTAACTAAGTGTCCGGCGGACGGCAGCGAGACTTAAGCCGCCCGCCAGGAGGCGAATATCCACAGGATCTAGATCTTATAGCTCTGATACCATGTTAAAATAAGAGAAGAAATATTGAATTTGATTATTGAAATCATACAATGAAGCCTTTATTTATACAAGAGGAAAGAGCCTAACTATGGAAAGGAATCATCCCAATTAGAATGGAATGGTAATCAATTACAATCAAAATAAAATCAAGACAATCATATAATATCGTAATCATATCAGCACATGATTATAATATTATATGATTACTATATTCTAACATAGGTCATGGAAAAGGAAGATCAAATTCCACAACTTCAAACTTATGGAGGAACGTATATATTTGGAACACTAACTTGCTAGCCTTTTTGTATCCTACCAACCTTTCCATTTTTTACTTGGAAGTTGGAAAATGCCTCGAATCAACATGAAGGTGGGACTAAAAACGCACCGGTTGAAGTTAAAAAAAAAATGCGTTTTCATTTTTTTTTTCATACTTGGTTTCATATGGTTTGAATTTTGAACTTCTCATTATGGATTATGGATGTCATTTGGGGAACATTAAAAAAAAACTGAGTAATTACTTGTAACAACCCGTAATTTTCAAAATTTATAAAAACATTAAAAAGTATCAATTAATTCTAATAATATTACTTTCTTATTAGATAATACTAGATAATTACAAATATAATTATCTTATATTATCCTATTGTTTTTAAATTTAATTTCTCTTCATTTACAAGCATAAGATTGCATGCATGCACACTTCTCTCGTCCCTCACCCTCCTAATTCGTTTATACTTCTTCCGTGACCGTATCTTCATTCGTATCGCGTCCCAATTCAAGTCCTAAAAGGATACGACCTCTTTAACTCCGATTTTAATTGAAACACTCCTCAATTCTCTATATATACTTCATTACGTCGACCCTAGGATTCCCCACGAAAACTCTCACACCCCAACAGTCTAGAAAAGAGAGAAAATCGAAAGGAATCAACGCTCCAATCCATGGAGTTTTAGAGAGAGAAAGAAAGAGAGAGAAAAGTGGGTTTCGTAGTTTCGTTCCTCCGAGACTCAAATTGATCGATCGAATTGATTCCTACAACTCCTAGCATCGCCAAACATCAACCAATTCGGTCCCAAGGTCTCCCGATCAGAGAACCCGAAGCTTTCTTCCCAAACTTTCAAGTTTCGTTCGAAATCCAATTCAATCCGATTCGAGGTATTATAATTCGATCTGAAGCCTCCTCTAAGTATATTAAGGCCGTCTTCCACAACTGATAAGAACTTATTTTTTGTGAAATAAGAAGGGCTGTTCCAGAAAAATAAGAAGGGTAGAAGAATTTATATTGGTTCCTTGAGGGCCGGCGGTCGGAAATCAACCGGCAGCCACGCTGGGCCGTCTCCGGCCACCGGACGGCCGATCCGAACCGTCCAAAAATTCTATAAAAAAAAAAACAAGGGGGCCTACGCGAGAATCAACGGCATTCGAGGTGCGTAGGGTGCTTGATCTGAGCAATCCTTATTCATGTATGTATCAAAACATATTATTTTCATATATACATGGAAAAAGATTGCTCGATCTGAGCACCTTACACACCTCGGATGCCATTGATTTCCGCGGAGGCCCCCTTGATTTTAATTTGTAGAATTTTTGGACGGCTCAGATCGGCCGTCCGGTGGCCGGAGACGGCCCGGAGCGGCTGCCGGTCGGGAATTTTTTTTTTTGCACCAATAGTTCTTTTCTTTGTATAGGGCAACTTCCAGGTCAAAAAAAATAGGGTTACGCAAAAAAATTTCCTACCACTATGGATCTTATTTGATAGATCTCATTGAGATCTTTAATACGGTGCAAAAAAAATTTTTTTTTTTCATCTACGTTTTATTTGAGTTTGAAAATGTGAAAAAAAAAATTTTGTTTGGGAAAAATAAGAAGGGTGGATTATTTTGGAATGAGAATATGCAAAATAAGTACTTACTCCCTCCGTCCCTAAATAAGTGTCCGGCGCGCAAACCTAGGCCTTCAAAAAAATGCATTTGTTTTGTTAAAAAAATTAAATTTTTTTCACAAATCAATAGATAGCAACGTGTTCTATTAGATTGTGAAAAAAAATTAAATTTCTTAATTAAAAACATACATCTTTTGTAAGGCCTAGTTTTGCGCGCCGGACACTTATTTAGGGACGGAGGGAGTATTTTTTAAGAAACGTTCTGGAACGGGGCCTAAGTGTTTTTAGACATAACTCAATGACCCTCGCAAGCCCATGCATCAAAACCATAGCGAAAAAGCAAAAAAATCGAGGCTGACCCGAACCTTGCGGCCGCAACCTGCGGACCGCAAGAACCAGCCGCAAGTTCGCGGCAGCGGCCCCAGCCGCAAGGTCAAACAGGTCAAACCTTGCGGTTTGACTTGTTTTGGTACGAATTGATTTTTCGACTTCCTAAACCTTGTTTTTGACCCCCGGACTATTTTTCCTAGACTTCTAACACTCCAAAAATCATAACTTGTTAATTTCATTTTTTTTATTTTATTATCTATTTATTAATTTTTTATTCGTTTTCACGCAAAGTTTACGAACGAAAAATAGTTACGACCTTCCAAACAATGTTTCTAACAACCAAACTACTTTTTCTAGGCTCCGTGCATCTCAAATATGTTATGTTGTTAAAATAATATTTTTTTTATTTAATTATCTATTTATTATTATTTACACATTGTTTTTAAGCAAAAATACTTTACGGTGTTATAATATATTATTTAAGCCCGATTAATTTTTTTTAGACTCTTTACAGTCCAAATATTCTACCTTGTTAACCTCGACATATTTTTAATTATTTAACTATTTATTATCTATTTATCCTTCTTTCGTCAATTATCTTAATCCTTTTATTCAAAATAATCCCACAGACCTCCAAACCTAACTTTTAACACTCAAACTTGTTATAGAGGACCTTTAGGACTCTTATTAAGCTTACGACAATTATTCTAATATTTTTACCTAATTAATGTATTTAATTAGTATTTAATCAATCTAATTACTTAAGAATAATTAATAAAAGTCTAGAAAAATTATTTTAAATCTTTATTGAATAGTTCTTACCTTGCTATTGCTATTGTGGTTGCTATTGCTATTGTGGTCATACAAGATTAAGGGCAATGACCCAGTCATAAAAAGTTATGTGATGGCATTGTCTAATATTTGTTTTGATCTGTCTGTTGTTCGTTTTATTTATTATTGAGAATAATACTGTGATGATACTTGATTTAAATGCTAGGTTGGACCCTAGAGACATGGGGTGGTATGCGAAATAGAAACCACCTAGACGATGTTAAGTAATGGATAAATTGAGACTGGCTTGTGTCCAGTGAATGAATTGATAGACTGACGTGTGTCCAGTGATAAATTGATGGACTGGCGTGTGTCCAGTGATGAATTGATAAAATCTGGCGAGTGTTCCAGAGATATTTTGTGACAATAAAACCTGGCGTGTGTCCAGTGATTTTTTTGTGGTGATGAACTGGCGTGTGTCCAGTGGTGAATTGATAGACTGATGTGTGTATAGTGATGATTGTGAAATGATCGTGATGTGGTATATAAGATAGGCGAACTCTGGTTGTGATTCAGGCATGATAATCTATCTCCTTGTTGTAGTGATTGGGTTACACACCTGTCATATAACTTAGGTTATCTGCAACAAATGGAAGTGATCTCATGGGACCGAGCACGGCTAACGGTTGGGAAGGGAAATTTTAAGTCACATGTCAGGCTAATGGATAGTAACGAACTGGTTTATGTGAATATCTCTGTTCTACTTTTTCGCATGTTTATTGTTATATTACTTGTTAGTTGTAAAGTAAGAGAGATAGTTGGATTGGATTATACTATGGGGTGAACTATTTCACTCAGGCACGGATTTTCTGGCATCTGTATCAGATTTTGCAGAGAATCAGGAAGAGACACAGAATCCTGAGGGTGGACAATTTTATGCAGAGGAAAATCCAGAGGTGGGAGCCGAGCCCGAGTATACTTGGGATCCATATCAAACCTAGAAGGCGACTCTGTTATTTAGCCTATTTTATTTTCCCAAGACTATTGCAGTAATTTTCCAGTAGTTTGTAATAAATGAATCTCGATATTGAAAATTCTGTTTTGAATTTTAAACTATAATTAAGTAAAGTTTTAGAAATTAATATTGAAAGTCTTCGATTTTACTTCCGAAAATCGGGGCGTTACATTACTACTCGCCTAGTAATTGTCGAGTACTCGGCCTCGAAAGTGGAAGGTGGCCGACCGCCCGACTACCACATAGCGAGTTTTAGAACATTGTTTGTACCTCTGTATGTTAGGAGTTAGAAACTTGGATTCATCTAAAACCATGGAACTATTAGTAAGATCAAAAGCCAAGTCACAAATGGAAGGATGCTGGGTGCTGAAACATAATGACCATGCACGAATTCTATTGTTATGCGTGATGAGTGACATAGTAAAGGTTTAAAGACGCACAGGTTTGAACTTGGATTTATCTAAACCCGTGTAACTTTAGTAAGATCAAGAGTCAATCCTATCCCATGGTTCTTTTTTTGGGAGGAAAAAGTATGCCGTGGTGGGCTCATATCGGTTATGGATTAAAGTAGTATTAGTAGGACACCTTCGGAAAATAGAATCCAAATCAAAATAAGACTACTTATTCCATAAACAAGTGCACACATAGTGATGTAAGACAGATTAAAATAAGGCTAAGTATAATTAAACACAAGAGAAAGAGCAGCTTTTGGAGGCTGTGAACAATAGACGTGAAAGAGCAGCTTTTGTAAGAAGGAGATGAAGGGTTAGAGTTGGGTAGGTCTAGGCATCACACCTAAAAAACCCATGGCATCACACAGGGCCGGCCCTGAGCTGAAGCTCAGGGTGCGGCCGCTTTAGGCCTCGGGATTTTATGCGAAACGGAGGGCCTCGAGGTCCATATAGTACTGATATATATATAAGTTGTTCCATTATTTAACTAAAGAGTACTCCTAGCCAAGCGGTAAGTGCTATCCTATGGAGATAGCAAGTCCCAAGATCGAATCCCCGAAGGGTTATTGTTTTGCCACTACTTTCTTTTCCTTCTTATTTTCCTGTTTTATTTATCCTGGTATCGATAATGTACACTACTCGTATACCTCTTATATTTTGAACTACTTAAAGCTTTAGTAGTTGTAGATGTTAGTCCAGACCAATATTCAAATCTTCTGCACACCACAAATGTTTTGATAAGTTTGTTTGTAATTTATTTTCAAATAACCGTTAGAGAAAACAAATTGTATGACCTATGCTTCGTTATGTTTGATTTATATTTACTAATATCATAATTTTCTTACTTAAATTAGGAAGCTAAAATAGCATGTTTAATCCTTTATCTTTTAGTAGAAAAAAAAAACCTTTAACTTCATATTAGCACCTTTAGTGATTTTTTTTGTTAAAATGAATTAGGCCCCATTTTAGAATTGACTTTAGGCCTCTAAAAACTCAGGGCCGGCCCTGGCATCACACCTAGGGGCTCTGTAGCCTCAAACCAAAGAAAAGATTGCATCACACAATTAATCTAATCTAATAGCTTGAAAGCTACTCAATTTTTCAATCATTCATATCTCAAACTCTTGAAGCACATCAATATATAGGGTCCTAATGTGTTTAATGCCAAAGATTGTTCCTATCCCCTAGATGGTTGAATACGATGAAGATGTTTAATGCTGTACCAAAGACTGTTCCCATCCCCTAGATAGTTGGATAAAATGAATGTGTTGTCTAATGCTTGCATGTATTGAATATGTGGTCAAACTTCTTTAAATGAAAAGCCACAACCTTTAATGATGCATGCTTGGTCAATATCCTAAGTAGGCCCTTCATCATCCCAAATCGATCATTGAATCTTTTGAAACTACTGCCCATTGCAATAATCATGGACCGCGCACATCGCATAGGATGATGCATATGTTTTCCCTAAAGCCACGTAATAACTTGATGGATGAAGTTTAGGAGAAAGTTACAGTGCACAGTATGTGGTTCTTGTAGTTCCCCCTCCCCTAAGAGCTAGAAATTAACATAAGGTATGATTGATTTCATTCTTTTGCAACTGCAAAGGTCACGATAAGGTTGCTAGCTTTTTGAAATCCAAATAGCAATCACCATTGTCAGTAAATAGGCCTATCAATTGGTCAGATCCGATCCGAATCCGATAAGACTCAAATTCGATAATGGTAATCTAGATCCAATCCGAAAACCTTTTTTACTTCAAAAATTTTAGCCAAAAAAAAGAATATTTTTTTCAAAAAAAATTATTTTCAAAAAAAAAAATTTAATTTAATATTTTAAATTTTAAAATAAAAATTCAACTTCTTATAAACATTTTTTTTTCAAAATAAAAAATTTACTTTTTTTAAAAAAATTGAAAAAGTAAAATTTCGGATCGGATTGATATCTGTTATCGATCCGATCCAATCCCAATTTGGATTACCGGATTTGGATTATCAGATCTACATTATTGGATCCGGATCGGATTTTTCGAATCGGATCCGATCCATTAACAGGCCTAGTCAGTAGTTTCAAAAAATGCGATTCAGGTTGGACCGAGAACTTTGTGCAGATGAGTAAACTAAGACCCTGAAGACATGGAATTCGATGAGGAGTCACTTAGGGCATGTACACCAATGGCTAGGCAAACTACCTCATGAACAGTGCATATTTTTGGTTTACCTATCAACTTTTTCTTTTACAATTACGCCAACACTCTCTATTTTACCAAACACCAATTAAAATATACCATTTTAATTGAGGAGAGAGAAAATTTGTGTCAGAAAAAATGAGGAGAGAGAAAATTTGTGTCAGAAAAAATATTATATAAAAAGGTTTTCCTCATGAACAGTTGCTCGGGGTATTTACCGAGGTATGGTAGCGAAAGGGATTTTACCTCACAGTTTACCTAACTGGTGCAAGACAATTTTAGGTTAATTTGGTAGGTAAAATACCTAAAAGAGGCATTTGGAGAGTCTTGTGTACATGCTCTTAAGGACTGAACACAACCTTGAAGGGAAAAATAGAACCAAAGAGATAAAAGATTTTGGGGAAGGTGCATCCATCTCTATGGAGTATTGATTCTGTCTTCTATTCTTTTTGGGTTTTTGTGTGCTGTCTTTGCTGCTAGCCTGCTGTTTGTGTTCTATTGTGGTTGTTGGGGTTTTGTTTTCGGTTGTTTCTATGGTCGTTTTGCTTTGCCGGATCTTTCGCTTGTTTTCAGTTACTTCTATGGCTGTTGTTTTCTTTTGGTGTGGCTGTGTCTGTAAGCGTCTTCTTTGTTTGGCGACTGTTTTTTGGGTGTAGGTGGATGTTTAGGGTGTTTTTTTAAGGTCTGGGCTTGGCCTTTTTTGTGGTCTCTTGCCAACATTTTGGGTCTCGGGAAGTCTTAGGTTAGTAATTTTTCCTTCGATTGCCTTTGTCCTTTTAATCTTTGTATCTTTTCAGAGATTAATAAATTTCTTTTACTGAGCCAAAAAAAAAATGCAAAATTTAGGAAATAGCTACTATCAATTTTGGTCCAAAAGCCTGTCAATAAATTAACGTTCCGTACGTAATTCAAAATTTTCCCTCTTTATCCCACTCCATTTTACCAATTAATTACTTTCTCCCCTGTGATGAGAACTCGAGATAGCTCTTCCTCTATCTCCACTAACTATTCATCTTCTAACTCCGTTTTGAAATACGCAAGTCTAATACTATTAAAACCAGGTAATCTGATGATATCCGCTTCCCTTTTTTCACATGGTAAGGTAATCTAACATTCATTTAGTTTTGCTAAATTGTCGGAGAGTTGAGACGAAGAAGGACATTCGAGAGGTTCTTCAAATGGTCTGCGAGAGTTGTGAGAAGCAGGAGTTGTCTAGTGAAGAGAACACGTTCACAGAGATTCAGGGAAGTAACGGTAGGAAAGGCGCGGTGCGGAGGGGGTGTAGGAGGCAGCGTGGTATTGTTGCCAATTGGGTTGGGTTAGTTTTTTTTGTTTTTTTGTTTTTTTTGTAGGGGTATTTTTGGAAGGAAAAAGTGTGGGAAACACTTTAAGGGCTTCACATTTTTATAAGTATAGAGTAGATAGATAGATAGATAAGGGGAGAGCTAACAAAGGATTAGGACTTGTAGAATCTTGATGAGAATAATGGTTTTTTTTAAATTTGGTTTCCAACAGCCTTTTTTTTTTTTTCCCCCGGGTTCCAACTGGTCTATGTTTGTCATTTAAAAAAAATATATATATATATATATATTAATATCAAATACAACGGCTATTTATTAACCAGTTTTGAATGCAGCAACCAATTTATGGTTATTTGTGTGTTGAACTTTTTTCTTTGGATGGTCCAAGAGTAAAAAAAGAATTGCTTCTAAAATTTTTGTTTGCAAAAACAAAAAAATTGCAACGAAAATGTTGATGATTTATCAAGGAAATACATTTTAAAAAATTATTACATATATTTGTTTGGATGGCCAACTCATAGATGGCTAACCTTTTTATCATTTGTTGAATTTAACTTATATATTAACATAGCTAATGCATGCTAAAATTCCCTAAATGCTAGCTGAAAACTTAAGATGTTCACCTAACTTGTTGTTTAACATATGTATAGGGGATGCTTTACGAGATTGTCACACATTAGGTCTGTACAAAAATCGGGTCAAGCTGGGTTTAGGTCGGTCCATCTTCATCATCATCGTTGAACAAACCAATAACAACATCACCGATTTTTTCTTCAATTTTGTTATTTTTAGACAAAATGAAGAAGATTTTACTAATAATAGTCCAGCGACACTTATATGATGGAGTTCATTACAAAATATCTAGGACAAAGCAAAACCAATCATAACTATTGTGAAACGAAAAAAACACAAAACAGTCGATGTCATTCACCCTGACCCAGACGATGAGCTTGACGCAAATAGCTGCACTCATAATCTAGTATATATTCATACCACCTAGAATCAGCAATCTCAAAAGAGATAAAGCCCTAAATAAAGATAAAAGACAAAAATTTACTCATATGATCAGATAGATTCCAACCAAGTATGAACGCACAAATAAACTTCCAAAACCTACAGATTTGACAAGCCACCATGAGTTGCCCCACCAAAAATATCACGTAGAGTAAGAGAACTGTTGACACGAATACCATTGTGAAGTAACATTGTCTCTGAAAAAATTCGATTTGTGTATTGAACTCAGGCTTAGCTACATATTAGGTCTCTACAAAATAGTCCCCATTTTATTTTAGTCCTTCCAACTTTTTTGGTTTCAATTTCACCTTTATGGTTTATAACAAAATTAAATGTTACTCTTTCCGTCAAGAAATGGATAGGAATAAACTATGTGGATAACGGGAGGCTGATGTGGAACATATTTTGTACATGGTGGACAGTGGCCCCTCAACCCATTTACTTCCCCAAGATTGTTCCCCCCAGAATCCCCTTTCTTTTTTGGCGAAATCATCCATGGAAGGGAACTCGCCACCCATCTGGCCCCAACCCACCACCGCCTTCCTCTGCCATTGCCATCGCTTTTCGACCCAGTCATTCCATTCACCACCCCATTACCACCCACCTCCTTCTCTCTCTCTCTCTCTCCCTCCCTCTCAAATTCAAATTCAATTCACAAAGCCTTTTAACTAAAACGTGATTCATACGTACCAAACAATTTATGTTATAATATGAGAATTAAGATATGATTCTATGATTTGTGGAGAAATTGCTTTAAATGTGCCTTTCTTTCTTTCGCACCTGCTACGATTTGAATTTTAAACAACCCAGAACCCTAACATTTTACTGTATAACTCAAAAATGGTCCAGAAATGTTCAAAGCCCTAACTTGTATTCTTATTTTTTATTTTTTAGAGAGACCTTAAAACCCCCCAAATTGTTTTATTCTTGATTTTGTGTGATTTCTGGTGTTGGTGGATGACTTGGTGGCCACATGGAAGGGGGAGGAATCAATATACAGTCTTTGTGTGAATAATTGATTTACGATAAGCCGATTGAAAAAAATGATGACGGATCGACCACCTCCACCGCAGACGAAAACAACACAGGCCATATGGCTTCGAGTTCAACAGTTGGATCTCAGCCTTTTGGTTTTCCAATGATTTCAAAGTGAACATGTACCGATTGCCACCGTCATGCATGGCAAAACGAGGTGGACAGGGACGATTTTAGAATTAAGGTTATTTTAGTGGATACATTTGTGGTTCGTCCATAATCACCTCATAAATGAAGGGGTGGAGAGCCACTCACTGTCCACCGTGTACAAATATGTTCCACATGAGCTTTCCGTTATCAACATCAGCTTTCCGTTAATCAATTGACCAACAATTCGGCCACAATGAAAATGAAAGACTAACCAAAGATTACTTCTTCACCTAATTATTTCTTCTTGCTTTGACCTTTCCCATTTCCTTTATTCAATTCAATCCAAGCACAACCCAAATAAAACTTGTACTACGCTGATAAATTTAATTTAATCAGTACATATACGTCACATAAAATCTGCAATGAGTAAGCTATAAAACTAAGCCGACCCTCTCTCTCCCAGCCCTAGCTACCACAACTTCTCTTCTTCCTTTTCCTCCCTCGTGTGTTCCATAACCGTGGGCAGCAGGAGGGGAAGGCAACTATTCCGACTCTCTTTCTTCTTTTTTTCCTTTTTTTTTTTTTCTTCCGTCTCTCTAGATCAACGACTTGTCGTCTGATCTGTGAGAGTTTTGTCTCTTGTTTAGTTTCGTCTTTGGACAAATTTTACACGATGTCTTTGGCGGGGCAACTCATGGCCGCTTGACAGATCTGTAGTTCTTAGGAGTTCATTAGTGCATTTATACTTTGTTGGAGTGTATTTGATCTTCTGGGCATTTGGTATCTTTTGTCTTTAACTTTGCACTTTTTTCTCGTTTGAGACTCCTAATTAGATATTAGGCAGTTTAAAAATGTCACTATTGCGTCAAACCATCCCTGGTTAGAATGAAAGACATCGATTGTCTTGTGATTTACTTGTTTTGTATTTGTTAGACGGTTAGTGCCGCTAGGCGTTTATCGGTACAATCTTCTAAACGCATGGAATGTTCCGTCTTTCAAAGCTATTGGGAGTATATGGGGCTGTTTTATTGAAGTAGACAACGACACATTGAAGGAAACACCCTCTGCTAAAGGCAAAGTTCTGATAAGCCACAGAGAAATCCAATAAGATTGAGGGAGAGGTAAAATTGAAGGTTAATGGAAGGATATACCGTGTTAGAGTAGAAGAGGAGGACACCTTTAGAACAGTGAGCTCGAAAGATCAGGCTTCCAACTCTGAAGCTGAGGAAGAAGATGATTACGTTGAAGATACAGAAGATGAAAGAGATGCCAGCAGTAAAAAGGAAGAAAATCCAATGGATGACATGGAAAAACAAAGTAACAAGTGTACGGATGACATGGCAAAGAACAAAGAAGAGGAAGATGTAAAGGGTGACAATAGAGACATTAATGGTAGCCACCAATATGGTTTGGAAGAAGAACCAGATCACGAAAAGCCACCAGTTCAAGAAAAGACAGTTGGGGATATGTTTATTAGGAATACTAATGCTGGTGAGAGTTGTAATGAGGAGAGCTTTAACTCAATTCATGGACTGGATTCTATTGTTCAGGATTCCCAAAGCCCGTTGATTGAAGAATGTGTAGAGTCTGCTAGTCATTGTCGCCAGTTCCAAAACATAGAAGCCCAACAGGGTAAAAACCAGGAGCAAGTAAAGGAAAAGGAGAGAGTAAATGATGTGGGTACTAATCCAGTGACGTGGGACTCCAATGTTATTCTGAGGCCCTCTCAGGTGCAGGGCATAAACCTTCTTGTAGACTTAAATCCAAGTGCCGTTAGAAAGAACATCAGAAGCCAACAGTTTGAAGCATCAATGGGTACAGAAGGGGAGGACATTGACAGTTACATTATGGACTCTCAGGAGCATGAACAAAATGCAATGGACAAGGAGTTGCAGAATACCATCATAACAGGTAACAATCTTGGAATTAAATTTGACGATTCTGGTGTACTGAGAATGAAAAAAGATGATAGAAAATGAGCATAAAGCATTGATAGCGTCGCCGAAAAACAATACTTTTGCCCCCTCTTGTGAGGGACCAATAATCTTTCAATCAACAGAGTAGAATAAGTTAGAGGCCTCAAGGAAGATCACTTCATGGAATGTAAGAGGATTGGCTAGTTCACTTAAAAAGAGGTTTGTCTTAAAGCTTGTTAAGGAGAGAAGTCTTGAGGTTATACTGCTGCAAGAAACTAAAATTGAGAAGTTTGAATTGTCCATTGTTCAATATTATGGGGATCCTCTGAAGTAGATTATGCCGAGGCTAAGTCTGGGGCTGTTGGACACTCAGGGGGAATATTACCTGTTCGGAATCCAGAAAATTCAAACCAAAGGAGCAAGCAGACATTAAGTGTGGAATGTATTACTCCAATTGAAGACTACATCTCAAATTCCATTGGAGGAGATTTTAATGAGAGGCAGGGAGGGCTAAGCGATGGCAGGGTTATTCACGGTCTGAGCATGTTTTACCTTCCAACAGCTGAGGTTCCTAGTGGTTTTGGACATGAATGATCAATAAGTACGTTGCTGCAATATTGATGATTCTTGCTGGAAACTAGTTTGTTGGGTTCACGTTTTAATGGGACTGCTTTTGAGGCTTTTGTTGCTAATGGATCTAAGCTGAATGAGGAGCTGATCTATTGATATTCAGGTGTGTTTTACTATCTCTTTCCAACTCCCAAGCGTGGGGAGGGCTAAGAGATATTGGGTTATTGTCGTTCTGAGCTTGTCTATTTGTTTTCCAACTGCTGAAGCTTCTATTGCTATTGGACATGGCTGCATTATCAGATGAGCTCTTACTGCAATTTTGATGAATCTTGCTGCTAATCTGTTAGCTGGGGTTCATAATATAATGAGATTGCTTTGCTACACCTGGATGAGGAGCTGATCTCTACCAAGTTTTTGGAAGATCCTCTTGTTAAGTTTCATGTTACCATTGAATGTTTTTTCTTTTCTTTTCTTTTCCTTCAGGCCTATACAATACCTCTTCCTCAGTGGTCTGTATTTGGTCTCTCATCGATGTACCCCTTGTCGAGTTTTTAATAAAATTTTGTTGCCTTTCAAAAAATCTTCTCACTTTTGAAAAAAAAAAAACTATAAAACTAGCTTATACGTCAAACAAATTACTGTGACAAGATAAGATTAACTAATGAAGTTCCCAGATGAATGCAAAAAAAAAACTCTTAGCACAGAAGTTTTTCTGCCACTCAATCAATTTCCCAGAAAGAGAATTAGCATCTTTTAAGTTTAAGCCATATATATTCCTAAAATACCGGACAAATGCTTCAACAAAACAAGTTTCCTAGGGACAAAACAATGTTGGGCAAATGATGTGGAGCTTTTCCTTGACAAATGCTTCTTCTTTTTTTGAAAAGGGCAAAAATATTTTATATTCTTTGAAAATTGTTACAAAGACTAAAGAAACAAGGGTTGACGGCATCATCCCTAAATCTAATAACAAAATGACACGACTTTACGTAAGGATCATTTAAAGTGGGCCAGATGGAATATAAAGAAAGGATCAAGAACCTGAATGTGACCTTGGACAAACACATAAATATCAGGCCATTCATCGTTTTTCTTGGCATTGAGCGTATAGACGTGGGGAAAAGAAAAAAAGTGGTCACGTATATATGGGTCTTTGGGTAGTTAGTGGTGGCTCATCCGTCTATTTCCCACAATGAACTCCAATCAAACGAAGCATGACGTTATCGACGTATGTAGATCGGAGTCAACAACTACGTCACTTGATCAAGTACCAACTTTACAGGATAAAAGTGCAGCAGATGATCGGTACTTTTCTTTTTCAGAGCCAACAACTGCATCATTTGATCAAATACCGGCCAACTTAACAGGACATTATTTAGTGGAGTGGCACGAATCGTGTATGATGAAGGCAATGCAATGCAGTGCAGTGCTCTCTGGAAAATTGTAGAATGCCGAAACGGAAGCTTAAGTATTCGGCCACAAAGGACCAATTAAACCAAAAAAGAGAGTAAACACATCGGATGCCGTGATTCCCACGTCGGCCCCCTAGGGTTTTTTTTTATATAATTTTTGAACGGTTTGGATCGGCCGTCTGGTGGCTAGAGATGGCCCCGGCGCAGCCGTCCGTGCGATTTCGGTATAGGGACCGTCGGTACGTATAGCATTACTGTTTGACTTAATTGGGTTACAATTTTCCTGGTAGCAAGTCCGACAGAGTGAGGTATCTGTTAAACCAGCAGAGCAAAATCTAACCTACAAGTCTACAACAAACACAAATAAATTTTTATAGCTTCACTGACATCCCGATTAATGTAAAGATTTTCCGGCTTATTTTCCATACCACACTACAGTTCAGGACAAAGAAACATAAGGTTCATCAAACAAATAAACCAAACCACGCAATGTACCTGCTCAAGACAACCCTTCCCCCAGGCGGAAAGTATCGCGTACGTACGGAAATCATCAATTACCTGAAGTATTGGTGAAGCTTGGACTGGCATTGGATATTCGGCCTCCACCATTGTTCTAGCCCGTGTGCATGCCTAAAATCCAGACGGGGGCTCGCATTGGTAGTCAGATTAGCTGAAGGAAGAAGATGCAGTGGTTGACATGCACCTGATATTGTATTCCTTGCAGCAATCCTTTCAATAGCTGCAGCTGCAGCTCCAATCTCCGCCATCCACTCCCTGTGTTCAAAATACCCAACATACCCTGTAGAAATAGGATCGAACGGGTTCACAAAAAGGTTCGGTACCCACCCCGATAACATAGCAAACCAGTCACCCATACAAGGCCTTTGATGTAGACCGTCGAGAGCAGTCGCGACTACAGCTGTCATAACACTGCGCGTGACGCCAACCCCGTGCTTCAATATTTGGGTTTTGGTCATCATCTCTATCGGGACGGCTATGAACGGAGGGTTAAAGAGGTAAGTTTCCAGATAAAATCCCATTTTGGCCATGTTCTTTCCAGCCAGCAGCGCCATGGCCGAACCCAACGAATGTCCAGCTAACCACATGTTTTCGGCTCCGGCTCTGGAAACCGTTTCATGCACAGCTTGCATTGCAAGCTGAAAGCGGGGGCTCCGCTCGAGCGTGTTCCGAATGACCTTGACATCCAACGTGAGGTCCCGTGACATGGCTTCCCATTTGGTCATCGTGCCGCGGAGGGCAACCACGTATCTTGGAGGGCATTGGCGCGGATTATAGCGGTGGCCGTAGGGAGGCGGGGATTTGAACTCGTAAATGGCACCGAAGATGGAGTGATTAACATTGTCAACCAAACTGCGGATTAACTTGAAATTGAAGAAGTCCCCCCAGAGAGGAGCAAGTGCTTGATGCCATTGGCGTTTCTCCAGGCGGTCGTGTTCTAGACTGTACACTCCCTGAACCAAGCTAGCAGCAACTGATCTACGGTGGTGTGGGTTATTCCTATGACAATTTGAAATTGAAAATGCCTCTCAAAACCATTTGATGTACGTATGTAATCATAAAAATCATAAGAGGAGAGAAATTATAAATCACCAAACGAAATGCATGCTAGGTTAGCACAGATCACTCAAGATTGTCAAATCGTGAATCAAATTGACCTTTTTTAATACAAAAATCATAAGAGGAGAGAAATAGTAAATCACCAAACGAAACGCATGCTAGGGTAGAGCAAACTCAAGGTTGTCAAATCGTGAATCAAATCAAGAATGAAATTGACCCTTTTTTTTTTTTGAAACGCGACTCGAATCGAATAGTTAATCGAACATATTCGGTCCAAATTTCAAATAAAAATACGAAAGGAAATGTATCTATAATATATGCACCTGCATAATAAGGTGAGATTGTAAAATTAAAAATATTAAGTTTAAACCAATATTGAAGTTTATTTTTTATTATTAATTGATGATCACATGGTTAAATAGGCGTTTAAAGGTTCATTATAGAAAGTTTAGCCTTAACGCACAAAAAAGTTTGTTGCCTAATAGGTACAAATCTAGCTTATATGGCAACATATGTGGGTTGGTCTGAGGCTTTGAGTCATGCCCTGGTCTGTGATTTTAGGAGTATACAAGATATTAAAAAGATTGATTTGTAAAATTTGAGCATCCATGTAGAATACTATGCTCAACAATATTCACAGCTACTTGTATAATTACCATCTAGAAAATTAAAATTATTTGTTTTTGAAAGGCAAATTAAAATTATTTTATATTAAGAATGCTCAGTATATCTATTGAAAACTCATTTGGCTTAATAATCCAATTTGGTATTTTTGTTCATCCTTATTCAATTTTTTTTTTTTTTTTTGCATTTGTTAGTTTTGCATCAATTTTTTGTGGATTATTGATCTATCTCAACGAGAGAAATTTGAAAAGTAAAATAAATAAGATCAAATTTTATTTAAAAAATTCAATAAAGACACAAAAAAAAAGGGGCAAATTTTCGTAGTCGTCCCTGTAGTTTTACGGTTGTCTCACTTTCGTCCCTCTAGTTTCAAAGTGCTCCAATTTCGTCCCTATAGTTTGTTTTACACTCCAAATTGGTAAAATCGTTAACACTGTTAATGAAACTAACCGAAAAATATGATTAAAAAATTAAGTGCTCCAATTTTCAATCCGGTTGAACCAGTGCGAAGATCTTATTTTTTTTATCATTTTATCCTAAGTGGTCGTAATGAATTTTTGGCTCTAATGCCTTTCAACGAGCACCCGAAAACTTTTTATTTAGTTTCAGGACTCTCTTAGGGTGCTTATTGAAAGACCTTAGAGCCAAAAATCCATTATGACCATTTAAGATAAAATGATCAGAAAAATAAGATCTTCGCATCGGTTCAAACAGATTGAAAATTGGAACACTCAATTTTTTAACTATATTTTTTAATATATTAATGGTGTAAAAAAAATAAGTGTTCCAATTTTCAATCCATTTGAACCGGAACGAATATCTTATTTTTCTAATCATTTTATCTTAAATGGTCATAATGAATTTTTGGCTCTAAGGCCTTTCAATAAGCACCCTAAGAGAACCCTGAAACTAAATAAGGAGTTTTTGGGTGCTCGTTGAAAGGCGTTAGAGCCAAAAATTCATTACGACCATTTAGGATAAAATGATCAAAAAAATAAGATCTTCGCACCGGTTCAACTGGATTGAAAATTACTTAATTTTTTAATCATATTTTTCTGTTAGTTTCGATAACAGTGTTAACGATTTTACCAATTTGGAGCGCAAAACAAACTACAGGGATGAAATTGGAGCACTTTGAAACTAGAGGGACAAGTGAGACAACCGAAAAACTATAGGGACGACTACAAAAATTTGCCCAAAAAAATTGATTTTTTGGCTTATTTTTCATCCTTATGCACAAAATTTTGAGTCCGGAGCAAACTTGTATACTTTTCTGATTTCTCTCGTCGAAACGAATAAATAATCCACAAAACTAATTAATACAGAAAAAAATTTGAATAATGCCGAAGAAAAAAGCCACTTGACTCTTTTAAGCCAAACGAGTTCTTTACTCACATTATAGCTAGTATCATATGAAACTTCAACAAGAATAAAATAGATAACTCATGAGTATAAGGTATCTTAGTTGTAAACATTTTTAGAATGCCTATTTTAGTTTTTAAGAAGAAAAAGGAAAAAAGGGTTAACAACATACTCCGAATCATAAAAAATACCAATCAACAAAATTAACAAATTTTGCTGGGGAATGAGGATTTTGTACTTAAGAGCGCATGCACTTATATTTGCTTTTGGATAAGAAAAATAAGGCAAAATCGTAAAAGTGGTTTCAAAATAGTCAAACGCAACGATCGTAATAAACTTTGATTCACCCATAGATTCGTATCGTTTTCGTGTCAATCGTAAATCGAACCATGGATCGTACAGTTCACCACTGATTTTGTATAAACCGCGATTCATTCACCTATCGATTCGTATTGTTATTTTGTGTGAATCGCGAATCCTGCAATTCTGATAACTACTAGAGCTAACCATTTTTGGAACTCCCTGTTAGCTTATTGAATGAGATAATAATATGTACCAAAATGTAGGTGTAGCTAGCTGGTCTTACCAATCAACAGCTGTCAGATATAATGGTCCTGACTACTAGAGCTAACCATTTTGGGACCAGAAATGATATAGGTACCGACCAAAACGTAGGGAAATCGTATCGATGGTTGCGCCAGGTCGTCTCCGACTCTCCGGCTACCGGATGGTCGATCCGAGCCGTCCAAAAAATCAAAAAAAAAAAAACCGAGGGGGACCTACGCGGAAATCAACAGCATTCGATATGTGTAGGGTGCTTGATCTAAACACCCTATTTTTGTGTATATATAAAAATAGGGCGTTTAGAACAAGCATCCTACACACATCGGATGCCATTGATTCCCGCATAGGCCCTCTCAGTTTATGTTTTTAGAATTTTTGAATGGTTCAGATCGACCGTTCGGTGGCCGAAGATGACCCGACTCGACTGTCAGTACGATTTCCCTACGTTTTGGGCCAGTACTCATAGCAATACTCTTTTGGGACTCCATGTTAGCTTATTGAATGAGATAATAATATGCACCAAAATGTAGGTGTAGCTAGCTGGTCTTACCAATCAACATCTGTCAGATATAATGGTCCTGAGTGGTCGAACATCTGGTTTTGGAAGGCCATTATATAAGCTCCCCTTTTTCTATCTCCCACTCACAAATCCAAATCTGTCTAGGCTGTAGCAAAATAAAACAATGTTATGGACATGTCCATTACTACGAGAAAATTTGTTCTAAGAGACAGCCTGAACATTAGGCAAGTGCTAGACTGGTATTTATGTGTGTACTCGTAACGTGGTACTCTATTTTGTAACTTTTTTATGAATTTCTGTTTGACAAAAAAAAAAAAAACAATGTTGCACAACCATGCAACAAAATCAATCCACACAACATTATAATAAATGAATAAACACACAATCATAACAATGTTGCACAACCATGCAACAAAATCAATCCACTGGCCATGGACCTCAAAAATTACCAAAAAATTAACCCACAGCAATAACTAGGGACGGATCAAGAATTCCAACATCGATTGTGGCAGCTACTATAACACGTGTGCGGACACTTACTAATATGTCACGATTGTTGTACAATTTCTTAGTACGATACGAGGATTTTTTAAGGTTTTTGGCATGTTATCGACCACCCCTAGATCAAACACAAACCAAAAGCACATGAAACAATAGTACTCAGAGATAATCACACACAAAACAAGCATATTCTGATTTAGCAAAGACAATTAATATATATATGTTGAATAGTGTTATGCTCTCAATTTTCAACATAATAATAATAATAATAATATTTCTAAATGAAAAACCAGCGCTAATATACTTCATAATACCCCAAAAGCTTTCCCATAATTTATCCAAGAGTAAAATCAAGTTTAAACAGAATTACAATGTGGACTCCTCAGCCGAAATTCCGTAGTTAGTCAAAGACGGTAAATTTAGATATTACATGATATCCAAAGTCAAAGAGTTCAAATGAAGTTACAACTACATCTTTTCAAAAGATATCATGCAAAAGATGCTAGAGCAACTTCTCAATGTCGGCTTTCAAAAGATATAAAGTCAAGCATGCACATCATGCACTCCATGTCAATGTCCTTGGGATGTACCGGAAAATAATGATAGATTGAGTTACACTAACCCAATAAAGATAACTATGCTCAAGCTATATGCAAATGAAGTGAATGAATATTGATGCACCGGAAGGAATATAGGCAACACAAGGCTTCACACAGAGTAAGGGCTATGAGATAAAGCTTGAAGATAAACGACACCGTTCATAACACGTAGTTTAACCATCTCCTAAGTTCTCCGTTTTTATTATGTCTCATGTTTCAATTTCATTTTCGGGCATTCGGAACCCCGTGCGTCCCATGTTCATTCTGGCATCTCACCTTGTGGTGGATCCGTGGCTTTCTTGTGCACTTCCGAGCATTAGGGACCCCGTGCGTCCCATTCTGGCATCACACCTTACGGTGGATCCGTGACTTTCTTCATATTCATTTTATCATTCTCTGTTATATTTTCCATCCCATCCTACTTAATAACAATACACTCAACATCAAAAGAATCCTTAACACTCAACTTGTTATGCCACAATGTCCATAAACACATATAAAGCAAGGATGACAAAAAAGATAACATATCCATGGAATTCAACACATTTCTACCTTACAACGAGAATCAAAAGAGATAGAGTGATCGATGAACCAATTGAAATACGAACAATCAAGCCAAGAAGTGGTTTAAAAGTGTTTGGAGAGTGTTAGAAGTGATCGGGGATCAAAACAATCGAACGAGAATCAAACAACAAAATATGTCCAGAGAGTAGAGGGATTGATCCCCCAAAACAGGGGGATTGATCCCCCAACAATCCAAACAGCAAGGATCAATCTCCCGTGCAAGGAGATTGATCCCCCGATGCGTTTTTTGCAGATTTTTCAAAAACAAACTCAAACAACAAAGCTCGAACTAAGGCACGATTGGAGTACAAAATCAACTCATAAACACATAGAATGAACAAAAAAATCCCTACCTCAAGGTGTATAAGCAAAGATCCAACCCAATCAAGCAAGCCCTAGAACTTTGAATTTGAAATCCTCCTAGAATACTCCTCTCTGAGCGTAACCCAATGAACTACACCCTTGAGAGCACGTGTAGATGGTGGAATGGAGGTTAGACTTCATAGATTTTGAGTGTTTGAGTGAGATTTTTGGTGAGAGAGAGAGAGAGAGAAACGCGATGGAGAGAGATGAGAGGCGTGAGAGATATAGAGAGAGTTATGGGAAATTTTTTATCTCCAAAAACACACACACCCTTTATATACTAGCATATATACTAATTAGACAAACACTCTTTCAAGTATCGATTCTAACACTTTAACCCCAAATCAAATAAACTCAACAAATTTTACATTAACCCCAACTTCTTGTATTTATATAACCTTTATAGAATTTTTCAAAAATACGGGTCCTTACAAATAGAAAGTGATCCAAACCTGTAAAAGCGCCAATCGATCCGATTGAACTCCTCCGCCATTTTACCCCATGACATGACGAAGCAGAAAAGCATCGAAAGTTATGACTTGTCAACGTAAGTGTTTTTTGAAGAACTAAATAGAAAAAGCCGAACTACTTCAAAAGTCTTTCTTGCAATTACACAACAGCCTAACCATTGTTATCCTAACCGATATCCTGAGGAGGAGGTTACGGACAAGGGTTCGGTTGCCCTTACTCATCCCATGGTCCTTGGTTATCGTGGTCCTCTGTGTGTTGTACTGTTGTATGTGTTTGTCGATCATCTTACTTGGTAGGTCTTAAATCAAGATCTTCCACCTGTTGTACATGTAGATATAGATGTGTGTGTATAGATCCGTGGCTAGAATATATTATTAGTACATGTGAGTTTAGAATAAACCGTACATGATTCTTCTAGATTCTAGTTTTTGTTGGTCTAATTTATTGTAGGGTAGTTGGAGCAGTTGAGTTTTCAACCTCGTGTAAGTAGAGGCAGAACCTAAACTTGGAAATGCCATAATTACTGGGTTGGGGCCTAGATTTCCTTATTTTGTGTTTCGACTGTATTCTTGAAAGAGTAACTACACGTACACACCTTCCGGACACGCTCCTCTCATAAAAGACGCGAATTCTACTATGAGCCCACATTCTGTCAAAATCCATTCTTATAGGAGGAGGAGTCGTACAATTAGTTCAATGAATACGCAGGCACAAGGTGTGGCGGAGCGGGACAACCACCCAAAACTTTAGTAAATCTCCGGCCGCTGTGTTTGGATTGGATTTTGAAATTTTTTTTGAAAAATAGTAGGAGTAATAAGTGGAGAGAGATAGAGAGAGAAATGTTGGAAGTAGGGGGAATCTAGGAGGAATCTAGGAAGAATTTTTTGAAAAATCCTTTTTAAATATCAAAGAGAACAGCGTAATGATTTACTTTACTCCCCCGAAAATCTGCATGACTTTGCTACAATCCCTTCAAAATAGTAATGGTTTTTCCTCGGTCCCAATATGCAAAATTCCTGAGGCTCCGTTCCAGAAACCTTCTTAAAATATAAGCAGTTTATTCCACATTTTCAAACTAAAAAATAATGTAAATGAAAAATAATTTTTTATTTTTTTTTTTGCACCGTATTAAAGATCTTGATGAGATCTATCAAACAAGATCCATAGCAGTAGGAAAATTATTTGCGTAAACACATTATTTCTTAGCTTAAAATTGCCTTACTAAAAAAAAAAACAATTTATTCCCGTTCTGGAACGGAGCCTGAGTCTACCAGAAGGCGTGACAATGCACGCTGTCTACTCTTCTTGTTGTGATGCGGATTAATTCGAGTCACAAGAATTAGTTCCACATTTGCCCCCACTATGGTGGTGGCCCTCCTCATTTCCCGTCTGGGAAAAAACAAAGTCGTACCCGCTGTACAAAGTAGTTGTCTCCTGGTAATACTTAAGCTTGTAGAAATTTTTATATCCATCTCAAAATTAATTGACAATGAGTGGAGAGATCTTAAATATTATTAAATGATCACTCATTCTACTCTCAAGTAATGTGGGACTGACTCTATTTCCTTAACATCCCCCTCGATCACGTGCAGCCGCGTTTGAGGTCTATCATGCGTGGCCACTTTTGGGTCCTATCATCGTGCAGCATTTTTGATGGTCTATCATCGTGGGTGTGGATTGTAAATTTTTAAAATGTGGGATGGAACGGGCCCTGCTCTGATACCATGTAGAAATTGTGTCCATCTCAAAACCAATGAGTGAAGAGGTCCCAAATGTTATTAAGTGATCACTCATTCCACTCCCAAACAATGTAGGACTCCGGAGACTATTTTGCCGTGACCCAAATCCATGCCTCAAAGAGCGTATAAAGCTTGTTATCGCTCGTAAACAAATATTGTGTAATGTGTAAAGAAAGGATTAAGAACATGAATGTGACCTTGGACATTGAGCGTATAGATGTAGGGAAAAGAAAAAAAAATGTGGAGTGGCACGAGTCGTATATGATGAAGGCAATGCAATGTAGTGCAGTGCTCTCTGGAAAATTTTAGAATGCCCAAATGGAAGCTTAAGTATTCGGCCACAAAGGAACAAACCAAAAAAGAGAGTAAGCACATCGGATGTCATTGATTTCCGCGTGGATCCCTCGTTTTTTTTATAATTTTTAGACGGTTCAGATCGGCCGTCCGATAGCTGGAGATGGCCCGGCGCGACTGTGAGTTCGATTTCGATATGGGGACCGTCGGTCCCTATAGCACTACTGTTTGACTTAATTGGGTTACAATTTTCCCTGGTAGCAAGTCTACATATAAAGGATTAAAAAATAAAAAAAAATCTACATATAGACAAGAAAAAGTGCTTAGATTTCACGTTTTGGTAGACGGTGAATCTCAAGGATAAGATAAAAGATAAATGAATGATGTCCAATACAGCGAGGTATCTGTTAAACCAGCAGGGCAAAAATCTAACCTACAAGTCTACAACAAACACAAATAAATTGTTAAAAAATGGATTCTTAGCTCCATCAAGAATTTACCTAGGACAACACTAGTGCCAAAGTGGGTTGCACCACCAGTCAAGAATCAGGAGAGAACGTCCCAATGCAATACCTTAAACAACAGATTTTTACAGCTTCACTAACATCCCGGTTAATGTCAAGATTTTCCGGCTTATTTTCCATGTCCACAATACAGTTCAGGATCAGAAACAAACATAAAGTTGATCAAAGAAATACACAAACCATGCACGCAATGTACGTGCTCAAGACAACCATTCCCCCAGGTGGAAAGGATCGCGTATGGAAATCATCAATTACCTGAAGTACTGGTGAAGCTTGGATTGGCATTGGATATTCGGCCTCCACCATTGTTCTAGCCCGTGTGAATGCCTAAAATCCTGACCGGGGCTCGCATGGGTAGTCAGATACGCTGAAGGAAGGAGATGCAGTGGTAGACATGCACCTGATATTGTATTCCTTGTAGCAATCCTTTCAATAGCTGCAGCTGCAGCTCCAATCTCCGCCATCCACTCCCTTTGCTCAAAATACCCAACATACCCTGTGGAAATAGGATCCGACGGGTTCACAAAAAGGTACGGAATCCACCTCGATAACATAGCCCAGTCACCCGTATGAGGCCTTAGATGTAGACCGTCGAGAGCAATTACGACTCCGGCTGTCATAACACTGCGCGTGACGCGAGCCCCGTGTTCCAATATTTCGGTTTTGGTCGTCATCTCTATCGGGACGGCTATGAACGGAGGGCTAAAGAGGTAAGTTTCCAGATAAAATCCCACTTCGGCCATGTTCTTTCCGGCCAGCAGTGCCATGGCCGAGCCCAAGGAATGTCCGGCTAACCACATGTTTGCGGCTCCGGCTATGGAAACCGTGTCACGCACAGCTTGCATTGCAAGCTGAAAGCGGGGGTCCGGTTTGAGCGTGTTCCGAATGACCTTGACATCCAACGTGAGGTCCCGTGGCATGGTTTCCCATTTGGTCATCGTGCCACGGAGGGCAACCACGTATCTCGGAGGGCTTTGGCGCGGATTATAGTGGTGACCGTAGAGAGGCGGGGATTTGAACTCGTAAATGGCACCGAAGATGGAGTGATCAGCGTTGTCAACCAAACTGCGGACTAACTTGAAATTGAAGAAGTCCCCCAGAGACGAGCAAGTGCTTGATGCCATGGGCGGTTCTCCAGGCGGTCGTGTTCTAGACTGTACACTCCCTGAACCAAGCTAGCAGCGACTGATCTACGGTGGTGTGGGTTATTCCTATGACAATTTGAAATTGAAAATGTCTCTCAAAACTATTTGATAAAAATCATAGGAGGAGAGAAATTATAAATCACCAAACGAAACGCATGCTAGCTATGGTAGAGCAGACTCAAGGTTGTCAAATCGTGGATCGAATCAAGAATCAAATCGACTCCTTTTTTTTCCGAAACGCTACTCAAATCAAATCCTTAATCGTACATATTCGGTCCAAATTTTAAAAATACATCAGAAAATATATCTATGCGCCTACATAACAAGGAGTGAGATTGTAACATTAAAAGTATATATTAAGTTTAAACCAATATTGACGTTTGTGTTTTTTTATGCCTATCAAAAAAAAAAGTTTGTTTTTTATTATTAATTGATGATATAGACGTTTAAAGGTTTTATACAATAGAAAGTTTAGTCTTAACACACACAAAAAAGTTTGTAGCCTAATAGGTACAAAACTAGCTTATATGGCAACATATGTGAGTTGGTCCGAGACTTTGAGCCATGCCCTAGTCTGTAATTTAGAGAATACAAGAATTAAAAAAGATTGATTTGTGAAATTTGTGCATCCATGTAGGATACTATGCTCAACAATATTTACAACTGCTTGTATAATTACCATTTAGAGAATTAAATATTTTTTTTTGAAAGGCAAATTAAAATTATTTTATATTAAGAATGCTGAGCATATCTATTGAAAACTCGTTTGGCTTAATAATTCGCAGTTTGGTTTTTGTTCGTCCTTATACAATTTTATTTTATTTTTTTGCATTTATTAGTTTTGCGTTAATTTTTTGTGGATTATTGATCTGTCTTGACGAGAGAAATTTAAAAAGTAAACAAACGAGTTCTTTACTCACATTATAGTAACATATGAAAAATTAACCGGAATAAAATAGATAACTCATGAATATGAGCTGGTATCTTAGTTGAAAACATTTCTAGGATGACTACTTTAATTTTTAAGAAGAATGAGGAAAAAATATCATCCGAATCAGAATAAACATCAATCGACAAATGATTAACAGATTTTGCTTGGGTACAGGGTTTTTCGTACTTACAAGTACATGCACTTATATTTCATTCACCCATAGATTTGTATCGTTTTTGTGTCAATCGTGAATTGAACCAGGCATGGATCATATGATTCACCACTGATTTTGTATAAGCCGTAATTCATTTACCTATCAATTCGTATCGTTATTTGTGTGAATCGCGGGATTCGTGCCATTCTGATAACTACTAGAGCTAACCATTTTTGGGACTTCCTGTTAGCTTATTGAATGATAATAATGGATGCGGAAGAAGTATATATGCACCAAAATGTAGGTGTAGCTAGCTGGTCTTACCAATCAACAGTGGTGAGATACATTGGTCCTGAGTGGTTGAACATTTGGTTTTGGAAGGCCATTATATAAGCTCCCCTTTTTCTGTCTCCCAGATAAAACTACTCACAGATCCAAATCTGTCTAGCTAGGCTGTAGCAAAATAAAACAATGATAAACGTGATTGTAATCGGGGATGCACATTTGTATGCATGCATAATGCTTTCAACAGTAAATTAATAAAATGGTTTTGAAAAAAACCCACAACCATAACCACGGAATTTCCTCTAGCCAGGGACCTCAACGAACCCACAACCATAACCCGGGACGGATCTAAGTGTTGGGAAAAAAATGGAAGATTTTAATTATTTGATCAATATTTTGGTGAGCCTAAATAGGGCCGACCTTGATGTCTAAGTTGCCAAAAACCGACCCCAAACTTGGTTGCCCACATACTATTAGGTCATAAAATATAGTAAGACATACAAGTAAAAAAAAAAATATTCAACGTTATATTGCGCTTTTAGTTTGAATCATATCAAAAAATTAAAATCAAAATATAACCCCGATTATATATTGTTTCAAATCGAAGGTAAGTTTTAATCGACTTTTAACTTAGAAAAATTCCTCTCCTTCGAAGCAACTGCGGCTGGTATATTTAATGAAATTCAATAAACAATCACATATACCATTTGGAAACCACCATCTTTTCAATAAGACCTTTATAATCACGCAATTGAGAAATACATCTAAAGAAAATTTGGACTAGATGGCTCCATTTGTTTTGAAGTAAAATATTTTACTCATTTTTCGTTGTTTTAGTGTAAAATGTTTTACCTTACATGGCTGAAAATGTTTTCCTCTCGAATTTTCCGTAAGTCGTTTTTATCTTTCCCTTCCTCCCTTATACTTTCTCATCCTATTTTTCTTGTTATGTTTTGCTATAGTATATATTATTTGTGAACCAAACATTGGAAAATATTTTACACGAAAGTTATTTGTTCCCAAATTATTTAACAAGAAAACATTTTACATCGTAAAATATTTTACGTCGATCCAAACAGAGCCTATGAAACCAACTCTCGAAAAATGAAACAAAGTACAAAACATGAACATGAATGTAAATTGTTGTAATCGTAAGGAATATGAATGTAAACGGAGCCTATTAAGTGATTATTTTGAGGCTTATATCAATTGTTGTAATCGTAAGGAATATGAATGTAAAATAATTTGACCAAAACATGAAAAGATTTATTACAACAAAGTTTTATTTACCAAATAAACCCTTCAACTTTTGATATATAAAGGGAGGGTACCACTTGCACTTGGCGCGCATGAACACTTTTGTATGCCCTCTCTGCCCTTTTAGGAATTGTGATACGGGTTTTGATTCCTGGCACGTACGTGAATTAGACTCTCATCACTGTATTGATCTTCAAAGCTATTACTACTAGTTTTTATACTAATTATTTGGATTATCAAGAGAATAGGTTTGTATATTTTGGATCCAGAGGTGCTGTGATCGATGCACCCCCATGTAGTGCAAGTGTAGAGCGGCACACAGCCGTTGATCTCATCAATCAACGGTTCACATTAAAAATCAATTATGACCGTTAATAAATATTTCTTACCGGTCATAATTAAAAATCATATCTCAACGATTCATTATCAAGATCGACGGTCCCTATGCACCCTACAAGGTGCCTTACTGGGCCTTGCACTATAGATTTTCCCAATCCGTATATTTTACCGCTTACTGTATGTTTTGCTGTTTGCTCTCGTAAATGGTTTTGGACAGTTGCAAGTAGACGAATATTACAATAGCGTTCTGTTTCGAAAGGAAAAAAAAAATTGCACATGTTTTGTTAAAGGCAGTGTTTGATTAGCTTCGGAAAGATAATTTTGGAGTTTCTAACTTGAGAAAATCTTTTTAATGGCGGAGCCATGAATAGTTGTTTACGGCGCTTAATCACACGTGTTCAAAGTATTTTGGACAGTCCGAATTGAAAACCAATTTTGACCGGTAAGAATTTATTGTTACCCTAGTCAGCACTTCCCTAGTGGGAGTAGCAAATGGAATTACCCTTCTACCCTCTAACAAAAAAAATAAAAGAATTAATTATTATTGGTCAAAATTGAAAAGCAATCTCAACCATTGATTGTGGGAACGGACGGCTGCGATTGCACGATTTCACGAAAAACTTGCTCACGGCGGAAGTTTCTCTCTTCTAACTTATGTTATGTTACGAATTGGGGGATGGTGTTGTGCAGTGATGTACGCAGCACCTTGCTGCTCACCTCCAAGCTGTCGCATTGTAAATCCGACGGCTCGGATCTCATCTCAGCAATAAACAGCTCTCGATCGTTGGTTGCCAATATGAGATCCGAACTGTGGGATGCACAATCCGACGGCTCGGATCACTTTGTTATGGCATGGGTTAGCACGGTTTGTTTCGGAGTGAGATAGAACTGTTGGTGGTAACCTTCGCAACTGCGCGCGACCGACTTGATCAGCGTTTGAATGAGAAGGATGATCTGAACGTAGTATGTTGGAGTCTCACTGCTTCAGGACATTGGAATAATTTACTTGGCTTTTGGCCTTGATAGTAGATTGCTTGGTGATTGCTCGAAGAAAAGAAGAAAAAAAAAACATTTGGTCGGCCTTGGTCAGTCGTGTGTGATTGGGTCCCGAATCGGTTTTGTAATATAAACTCAACGGCTACGGTCTTGGACAGTCGTGCACGACTTGGCCTCAGATCAACGAATCATTTAGCTTCTAGAGTAATCTACTTAGCTTCGGCCTTGACATTGCTCGGTTGCGGTCCTGTATTTGATCTGCTTGGTGGATTCAATTTTTTGTACTCCACTTTGTTAGGCCAAGTACTTGCAAAAATGGCTCTAACCATGGGAATACTTGTGATGGTATTGTCCCAAGTGGTGTGATCACGGCTATTTGGTGAGCCAAATAGTGGTTCCTATGGAAACAAGCTCCTCTGATTAGCTAATATCAGTATGATAAGCAAACGGTTGCCACAGTGCATGTCAAAGTGATGAAGACTTCTTTTCAATCGGTTGAAAGAGACACTATTGGATGTAGTCCGCTCTGATGTGTGTGATTTAAAGTTTACCTTCGAATGTGGGGGTGTCTCCTTTGGATGTAAGTCTCCACTTATCCAAGAATGTGGGGGAAGGGGTATCCCAATTAGAGTATTCTCTCGAATAATTGGAAGTACATTGATGAAATTGTACAACCCCCGATATAGTCTGTTCAGTTGGCAGATTGAATAGATACACAAGTAATCTAGGACTTGATCACTAGAAGGCAATAGTCGGAGTACTACGCTACTTGAGGTATACTCGTGATTTGGGATTGCACTACACCAGATATCCAGCAGTACTAGAAGGATATTGTGATGCAAACTGGATATCCAATATGAAAGACTCATAATTCTCGAATGGATATGTCTTTACACTTGGTAGTGCAGCTGTTTCTTGAAAATTTTCAATACAAATGTGCAATGCATTGTATACGATGGAATCTTAAGAGGCAAAATGGTTATGCCATTTTGAAGAAGATATTTCAAGATGTTCAAAACCTGTGCTAGTAATTTGCTTTCATTGTGATAGTCAATCAACAATTGGAAGGGCACACAGTAACATATATAATGGTAAGTCTAGACATAATACCATTAGACAACTAACTGCTCTCAACTGAGGTTGTTATGGTTGACTATGTGAAGTCAAAGGACAATATTGCAGATCCGCTAACCAAAGGGTTAAACCGAGAGTTATTTGATAAAGCATCGAAGGGAATGGAGCTAAAGTCTACTACACCCAAATTACTGTGAAGGAAAACCTAACCTAACTGACTGAAGATCCCAAGATCTTGGTTCAATGGGACAACCTACTTGCAAGTAACATAAAATGATCACTGAGGAGAAATGCTTTCCTACCATTCCTATGGTGTGTAACAGTGATACCTACAAAGTAGAAAAGGTTAAGAATTGCTTTTAATGACTCTTATGCGCTGAAATACCCTTTATAAGAAGGTAACCTATGTGAGTATAACGTGGGGCCACTTCTATGAGAATTTAGGAATGCGAAATTCTTGAGAAAATACTTGCAGAACATGCAGGAAAGATGTTCATGGCCAAAACAAAAACAACAGTGAAAACTAAAATTTGTTAAGAGAGTTTCGTGTGAGACATGTTAACTCGATTTACGCAAAAGCAGAACAGTTCAAAACATCATGTTTACTGGTCAGCTAGACAGCCAATAAATCCGATAGGTTTTCACAAGAAAAGGTTCAAGGCCAAAAGTTATCTATCCTATACAAGATTTATCTCGTGTCTGCTTTGTGCTCCATGTCAATTATTCTGCCAATTTCATTCATGTGGGGAATTGTTGGAAAAAATGAAAAATTTATTCGAATATTTTGGTGAGTCAAAATATGAACAAAATCCATTTAAAATATAAATGAGAATTGTCTCATTATGAGAATTGAAAAAGCCAAGCCGTCACTGTACACCTAGATGAGACTAGGGCCGGGGCCGAGACTCAGAATTTGTGACCCGCGACCTATAATTCGAGGTTTGTGATTTGTGGTCTAATCTAGATTAGTGTGGAATTGATTATGCTTTATTGGGTCTAAACCGTTCGCATGTGAATGGTATAGTTACAAAATCAACTGTGCACGATTGATTAATTCTGGATTGATTGCCCAGATTAATACTCACAGTTTTATTCAAATCCTGGAGTTAACAGCTGAATCAATTTTTTCTCCAGAATTGAATTCCCCAAATTCAATTATTAATATTGAAGATTCTGTATTGAATCTGTAATGAATTCAGAGGCACCTCCTCAACTATATAAAGAGAGCCTTTCCCTCTGTCTCAACACACCAAAAATCGGAAGCTCCTCTACTTCTTCTGTAATTGTTCTTCGATCCGAGAGAGAGAGAGAGAGAAGTTAGTTTGACTACTAGTCGAAGGCGGTGCTCTTGCGGCAGAGTAAAACCTAGTCAATTCTGGAAGACAAGCACCGACATAACCTCCAGTATCGATGAGGCGACGAATTTGTCTTAAGGACACCGTGTGAAACACGGGCCTCAATTTGCGATTCCTATTAGTTTTTCACAGTTTATGTTATTAATTCATAGTATTCTGTAATTTTGTGTTCTTGTTATAAATTCATGAATTCGTAATTTCCCAAAAATAGTGAACTCTATGGAGTACTATTGTTTTTTCCGCACTGTTTTCCTACATCAAGAATTCCAACTTCGGTTGTGCGAGCTACCATAACATGAGTGTGAACACTTACTATTTCACTATTATCATACAAATTCTAAGTACGATTTCTTGGCGGGGTGATCGCCCCCTTTTGGATCAAACCCTAACCAAAAGCACATGAAACAGTAGTAATCAGAGATAATCACACAAAAAAAACAAACATATTAATTCAGATTTATCAAAGACAATATGTCGAACAGAAAGTGATCCAAATTAACCTCTCAAAGCGCCAATCGATCCGATTGAACTCCTTCCACCTGCCATTTTACCCCTTTTCTTTGTGGGAAATAGTATACACATGCAGGCATACATATAATACGGAGTACAAGCGTTGGCCGGCTTTCAGTCTTTTTTAAAGAAGTCAACACTAATATCACAAAGTAGAAAATTAAAACATCAAAAGTTTTGACAACTTCCAAGTCGCAATTACTTATAACAACTTCAACTTGCAATTATACATGTAATTAACAGTACTCGGTTTAGGGGAAAGTGACAACGAAGACCTTTTCAAAAGGTATATCTGCGAAGGATTCCAATCAGCTAGCTAGCTCGCACCGCGTGTAAATTAAATTAACAGAAATGTTAGGACAGTTCAGATTTTAGCCATCGAAACCTATTTTTCTCTAGTTTCATTGATCCAATGTCCAATAACCTATTTTCCTCCAGTTTCATTGATCCAAGGTCCAATCGGACGGTTCACTAACATCATTAAAGTGTCCCTTAAGACCCTTACTGCTCTAAACATGCCACTCTAGAGAGTGTAACATCATTAAAGTGTTCCTTGAGACCCTTGCGATAAACATGCCTTGGGCATTCACACATGAGCTCTAGAGAGTGTGATCAAGGGAAAAGTGATGGTTTTGCAATGTATAAGGCTGGGAAACTTTCAAGGGGACTTCGAGAGTGATGTTGAGCTAGAGGGAGAAAATGAATGCATCAATCGGATTTAAGCTTTATGGGGTTTGGTTTTGTTTTAGGGACTTGAGCTAAATAGAACTTCAATGGAGGTTTTTTAAAGAAAAGATGATGGGAAAGGACGGGCAGACGAGTGGGTTTAGGGTGGTGATGATTACAACGCTGCTACAAGTATCGACCGGTACCATACCGATGAGACACCGACGGCCACAAGGGGTCCACTATGGGTCCCGCAAGAAAAATCCTACCCTTCAATAATTTTAGGGAAAAAAAAAAACCAATAGCATCGCAAAAAATTAGCTCAATCCGATATGTGTAAGTGCTCGATCCAATCTTTCCCATTGTTTTTCCAATTTTTCAAAAATAGGAAGATATGGGTAATTAAAAATAGTGCTGGTCTGATGCCGCAACAATATAAATAACGGTAATGCCTGCAAAATTATCTGAGGGGAAAAGGTAAGGGACTCTGCAAAATCAAAGACCCAAACACGACCCACAAAAACAAATTGCCTTCAGACAGCAGAGCGTCTAAAACTTGCACAGGGTGGCCAAAAACGCAGAAACCCAAAAAAAAAGACAACGGTGGTGGATGTTCAACTCCACTAATCATTGCAGGACCAATATCCAGTAATGAAGGGCCCAAATGAAGTCTAAGACAAGACCCTGTACCAACTGATCTCGCAACAGTTCTCGAAGGTTTCAAAAACCCAGAGCAAACCCCTGAAAGTGGAGAAATTATTCTATGCCCCTGGGGCAAGGCTAAAGACTTGGCATTAGAGGGCTTATTAATCTTTTTAATCCCCAAAATATCACAAAAATTTCATTTTGGTCCCAAATAAACACATTGGAGAAATTGAGTCCCCAACGTTATTAAATGTGTACCAATGTAGTCCCCCACCCCTGATGCCCTTACCCCAAAAGTCAAAACCAAGAGCATGTTTGTTATTTCCCCTCACCCAACCTCTTTATTCTCCACAGCACCTATTAGGATTGGGAAAATCATTTGCTCCTCCTGGAGGTTGATATTCAAGAGTTGTTCGGCTAAATAAGCCAAGTGGCTTTTTTTTGTCCTTATTCAAAAAAAATTCACATTTGTTAGTTTTTTGTCAATTTTTTGGGGATTATTGCTTCTTCATGACAAGAAAATCTAAAAAGTAAAAAATGACAATTGAAATCTATTTTTTTTGAATAAAGACAAAAATAGACGAATCGGGCACTATGCCGGCCCTAATCCCTCCAATGAGGTGCGCTGATCCGTGGACCCACGAGCACGCCGTCACGACCTGGCTGATTTTGTCTTTACTCAAAAAAATTAGATTTTGATTGTAATTTTTTACTTTTAGACCAGGCCGTGACGGCGTGCTCTTGGGCTGACGGATCGACACACCTCATTAGAGAGATTAGCGCCGACACAGCGCCCGACTTGGCTATTTTTGTCTTTTTCAAAAAAATTATATTTTAATCGTAATTTTTTTACTTTTTAGATTCTTCTTATTATGAAGAAGCAATAATCCCCAAAAAAATTGACAATAACCTAACAAATATTTTTAAAAAAATTGAATAAGGACAAAAAATTAAACCACTTGGCTTATTTAGCCGAACAATCCCTCAGTAGAGCCGTGACGACGTGCCACGGATCGGCACACCTCATTAGAGGGATTAGAACCGACACATAACCCGACTCGGCTATTTTTTTCTTTATTCAAAAAAATTAAATTTCGACTATAATTTTTTACTTTTTAAATTTCTCTTGTCATGAAGAAACGATAATCCCCAAAAAAAAATTGACAAAAAACTAACAAATGTGAATTTTTTTTTAATAAAAACAAAAAAATAAGTCAAGTGGCTTATTTAGCCGAACAACCCCTGAATCTTTCCCTCCAAGAGGAGCAAATGATTTTCCCAACCCTAATAAATGTTGTGGAAGATAAAGAGGTTGGAAGAGGGGAAATGACAAACATGCCCCTAGTTTTGACGTCTGGGGTAACGGCGTGAGGGATGAGAGACAACATCGGTACACATTTAATAACGTTGGGGACTCAATTTCTGCAATGTGTTTATTGGGGACCAAATGAGATTTTTGTGATACTTTGGAGACCAAAAAGGTTAATAAACCTCCTTTAGAGCATCTCCAACCAAGTTTTTCAATCTGGAGACCCAAATCATCAGCACAACTGAAACAACTCACTTCATTACACGGGGACTTTTCGCTGATAGAATCAGAATATCCTTCGACCCATCCTCACATCAAAGAGAAAGCTACGAAAGGACACTCCAATTTACGGAACGGCAATGGGATCAATGGTTGTGATTGGTGGGATCGGTTCTGGATTCCCACAAACCAACAAAAAACATCCAAATTAAAGAAGGGGGAAGAAGCTTCAACTGATGCAAAACCTTTTCCCACAGAGGATCAAGAAGATTTCAGACAGAGAAACAAGAAACCAATATAAACAATCTTAGTAGACCATAAACTAGACAAGGTTTTAAGCCATGGACGACAAACTTAACAAGAAAGGGCTCACAGGTTTTCATGAACTACGACCATTGCCGCTCTGTGATTGAGTGATTAATCTCAATCTTTCGTAACCCTCAAAACATGCATGAGAATAGTCTGACATGGACCTGAAGAGCTCGGGCAACCGAATTTTGAGACTACCCAATGATTTATCCCTCACCTGAACACACATCTTCCGGTGAGCTTCTACTTCCTCTTCCAACCTCTTATTCAAGCTCTCCACTACAAACCGCTTCTCTGAAATAGGATCCTTTTGATTTGAACCTGTTGGGAAATTAGGCACCAAATTAGGAAAATAATTAACAAAATCAAGAGAACCAATCCGCAGTTGAGTGTCTAGATTATGATTATTAGATTGTTAACCACCAACTTGTCTAAAAGCTTAAGCTATTAGAGAGGGGGGCAACTTTATTACTTATATGGCTATACCTTCAACAATGATAATCACCGAAAAGCAAATGGTAATGCATACTGTAGTAAATCAGGATAGATAGTGGGAGATGGATGAAAGACATGGCAAACCGTTGTCTTGATGTGTTATTTGCCTCCCTAATTGTAAGCTCTATTGGAGAAGAAACTCAGGCTATAATAACATCACAAAGCAAGAGAGATATGGAAGAAAATTAAGGGTGGATCAAGGAGTTGAGACCTCAGATCTATTGGCTCACAATGAGTAGATCCTCGAACTTTTTCATTTCTTTTTTTTGTTTCTAACTGAAATATTTAACCCAAGTACAGCCTAAATGTAACCGAACGATAAGTAACCCTATTTTCCAAAGTTTAGATACCCTTTCACACAATCATGTCCTCTTCGAATAGACACCGAAAGTTTAAAGACGTCTTTAATTTCTAAACTAGAAGATAAACCCTGTAGGACTAGAAAGTAAAATGATTGAAATGGACCCACTGCAAATTCTGGTGAAATGGATTTTAAATTCCCAACAGTACCTTCACCTCTATCGGGCTCCGTATCATCATTTTGTGTTCTTCGATGGTGCTTCTGATACCAATCATCAAATGCCTGGCTCTTTCGCAACAACTCCTTCCTGGTTTCCTCACACTTATCCTTCAGCTTCATCTCCTCTTCCTGATGTAACATAATGGTTTTTATCACAGCAGCAAAAGAGGCGATTGCGCTTTTTGCAAGCTCATCCGGGAGCGTTTCAAGATGATCGTGCCATGAATGGAGGAGGACCTGGATTGGGGGATTCTGGATCCTAGGCGGCGATGAGATTTTCTCCTTTAAGCTGCTTTCGATGGGGATGAGATTCAACTTCAGCCAGCTATTAAGGGCTTGGATGTACTGTTTTTGATTAGTTGATAGCTTTTCGAATTGAGACTGCCATACTTCGATAACATTACAAAGCTCTTTGGTTTGCTCGAGGTGGTGTTTGGTTGTTTCCTTTGGAGCTCCGGAGATCTCAAGGGACTTGAGATCTGTCACAGTTTTCAACTGGTTGTCGTGGTGTGTGCACATTAATTCCCACATCTTCGCCATCCTGCAATTCAGCTACTGATTTACAAGAGCATGTCCAACAAGCTAGGCAGGCAAATGAGGCTCCTTGTTTAATTAATACACCATGAGAACAATTTGGCACCTCCAACTGCCTACATGTTTGCCTATTTGCATTTTGACTTGTCAACTATAGTTAACAGATTGGAAAGTGCCACATAATCAACTACCAATCATGATGCAATGTTGAGGTATCTTTTGTGTAGTTTAACTAAGCAAAATGTAAATAGTAGCGTATTTACATAAGAAATGGCTAGGAAAATTACAAAATCCTACTTTGTTTGTGGACTTTAGCTGGGCAAAATGCCTAATAGTGCTGGAATGATCTATGACAAAAGTCCTGGAAGATCTCAGTGACAAAAAAGAAGAAAAGCAATATGTTCATCAATGCCCAAGGCAATGAACCAATGGAAAGTACCATAAGCCACTCCAATCTCATGAACTGCAGAGAGAAATCGAAATGAAGAGGTACTGTCATGCTATACTTGACAAGAAGGGACATTTCTAAGACAATTGGAAATAAGAAGAAAAAATGCATACCCCACCTTGGCTATTTTACATCTTCAAAGCCAAAACATGTGCCTGTGTGCTAGAGGTAATTAACCAAGCATATAATCATTGTTCTCGAATGATTACAGGTTTTCTATATTTTTCTATTGTCTAGTTATACTGTTACTAATTTAGTAATTTTCTACTGCTCCTATGTGTCTGCAGGCAATGTAAAACATGTAAATAGACACAGTTGAGAAGCCCTAGAACTATGATGCTCATTATGCTACTCATAATGGTGCTAAAATAATCTGCTTGCCACACGGCCCACACATGACGAGAGAGAGGGAGGGGGCATGGAAGGTAATGAGAACTTGAAAGCATAAGAAGATTAAAGTTTCTTATGGTCTCATTGACAAGAGCTATAGAAGGAATCTGAACTACAGATAGATCCATCAATACAAAGGGACACTCTGATTCTGATATCATGAACGGCAGAGAAAACTGGAAATGGCAAGGTAACTGTAATGCTAAAAAGTACATATTTAACAACTTCGAACGAGTAATCAGTGTAACACATCTTTTTGTGCTGGTGTAATAAAAAAAAATGTACTTCCAAAATACAAAACAGAGAGAATGATCTACAGTGCTACATAGTCATTTATAAAGCTTGCCCAGCCACTTGAAAAATAAATAAATATTACCATGAAAGACCAAAAACTTCAAGCACAGAAAGATCAGATTTGAAGAGAGCCCATTAATGTAACTAAAAGCTTTTATCCAATACAGATGGAGAATGTCCAAAAAAAACAGTCATGCTAATGACATAATGAACAAGAGAGCACCATAGATGAAAAGCGAGTGACTTGAGGAATAAATTATAGCTTGAATGCAGCGAAGAAAGCATAGTCAGTCAGCAAATAACAAGAATTAATAAAGAGTTTAGCCTACAAAGCTACATCTGAAAGGAAAATAATGCTGAAGAATAGTCTGACAGCAGATCATATCCAAAGAGCTAGGATAATTATTCTAGTCCAGCAAGATTAAACTGTTTGAGAAATTAGAAGATCTACACAACCATGATGCTTTAGGAAACATACATACAACTACGGGGCATGGATTTCATAGCAGTGCACCGCTTTAATTCTTGTTAATGGCCGTAATAGTGTGATATCACCAATTGGTACAGCTTTCCAAATCATGCAAATTGAACAAGTGTTTTCCTCAAATTATGTTCAATACAATAAAATAAAATAAAAACTAGGATATTCTGTCAGCGAAGCATAATTCAAAGAACTACGGATAACTCATTTATTCCAGGCTTTCCAGCAACATAAAACTGATCAAGAAATAGAGGATTCGTGAAATCCTGATGCATAAGACAGCATACGTAAAACAAAGGGCACAGCTGTCCTTGATCATCATAAGATGGTTTTAGATTGTCAATGGTGGCAGTGTTCCTTGACTCCCAAGTCATGTATTTGGTCAGTCGCAGGATCAATGACACCACGTGAGCTGGCCCAGTTTGCGGTCAAGGCATGTATTACAATGGCATGTGATGAAACACAAACACAAATGAGGATCGTTTTTCAGCAATTACAGACAGACATCATAAAAAGAGAAGAGGGATCACCCTTCCAATGCCGGTGAAACTTTTTAACTACTGACTGTGAATAAGAGAGGTTGCTACTTCTCACAGAAACACAAAAGTAAATGAAGGGGAAAAATGGACAGGACAATGACCGTTTGTTCAAACAGTAGAAAAAAAGCATTGTAATCCCAAGCCTCAACTAAATTTGACGGCACAGTAGATATTAAAGGAACAGAGATGGAAGATGTCGATAGGCAAAAGCAGCAAATAGAAGAAATGGTATGGCAGATTTTGCATGTCCGTTATTGTAAGGCTAACTTTAACGTTGCAAATGTATCTTCATCCTCAATTTCACTTGTCTCTCTGTGTGAGTACGTTTGTGAGGGTGGGTGGGTATTTCCGGTTTGATGCAAAAAAATTTGAAAAGAGTAAAAATGACTAACGATAAATTAAGTATCGCATCCCGACACAAACAAAGTTTGGTAGCTATAGAGGGCAATTTGATGTGAAACGATAAAGATAAAAGCAGGCAAACACTTAAAAGGCATGCATCAACATATATAGCATGACAAAATTTCTATCAACGGTATTAAATTTTCAAGGACTACTTTTATCATTAAGAATTACCCATTAACAAGAGCAATCAGCTTCGGATACAACTGATCATCACGTATGTGATTTACTTCAGAAACTGTCGAATCCATGGACTGCATGTCAACTATATATCTTGTGTGCAAATGACTTACAGCTGCCTTCGTCTTCTCTAATGATTCAGTACTAGCATTACGTTTTTTCAGTTTGTTCAGCAGGGAAACTTTCCTCTGATACTCAAGCTTCATAAGCTCACCAGCCTATCAGCATGAAGCAAATCAGGTTAAGACTTCAAAGCAGAAGTAATCAAATGAAATGAAATCCATTTCATGTACATCAATCTCTAACAGAACAGACCTCGCATTTAATATTATCTATAAGAGAGACTGATGGTTCTCTGATATCAATTTCTGACAGGACAGCCTCAAGTTTTTTTTTTTTTTTGAACAGTGAAAAAAATATTCATCTTTGAAAGTGATTACAAAGACAAAAGGGAGCATGGAGGAGGGCAACAAGTGCCCATCCCAGACCCAATCCCTTGATTGGCAAGATACCAACCAAGGAGAAAACCCAAAGGGTCAAAGCCCAGCACCTAAAGGCCACAAGCCCAGATAAAATAATAAAGAGCAAAAGGGACAAAGCCCAACACCAGAAAGGGCCTAAAAACCCAAATACAAGGGGGTTAGCCCAACAAATAAAGCCCAAAACGCTGACGGATTATTTCTGATCCGTGGTGATTACAAAAACAATATTAATTTTATTAATAATGTACACTGACGGATTATTTCTGATCCATCTCCAGAATAGGCTCAGTTGCCAAAAGAGGGTCGCTTACTTAATAAAAAAAATTCTTTACATACTAGAAGCGGTCGCTATCATGTTATTCAACTCATTAGTGCATACCTAAACCAACCTGTAAGAGGGCACACCGTAACCGAACAACCATAACGCTTATAATCCCAAAGAATAATTGCGAACAAAGCTGAAACACAGGAAATGAAACCCAATTTAATGAGGCAATGCACCTTTACTTCCTCGTATAGTTTTTTCTCCCATGCTAATAATTTATCCAGAACAGTGGCATGTGTTTCATATTCTTCTGTATCAAAATCATCCTTCATACCATCACCATTGGGTACACCTCTAAATGATTTATTCCATGTAATAACTTGCATGACCCTTGCAGCATGGTCTATATGCCCTGCAAAAACAAGGAAAATAAAATGGTGTTGAAGATATAAGGACAACTAATAGGGTTCAATAAACCAATAGAATCAAAATTTGCAATCCCCATAACAATAATACAAATCAAATGCATCAATTCAGCTACGTGCTGCAGCGGACAAAGCTGCAAGGAGGTAACGTTCTTTCTTCGCTCTAAAGGCGAGGTAAAGGACCAATAAACATAGAAGGCGAATTCACAATTACAATATCACATACACAGGGGAAGAAGGTTCCTCCAGCTAGCCCCACCCTCGACAGAGAAACCTTCAAACATGTTTTGCTAAATGACCAAATTACAGTGAATATAACCCTTACGATATCCACATTTACAAAGCGCTATTCCTACTTTCATGTTGTCGGGGAACTCATTCCAGTCTTTCATTCATTGCTCTCAACGTAGTGGTGTCTCTAGATACATCACAAGATTCCTGTGGGTCTCCCAACTCGGTAGGTTAAAACGTTCGAACATCTTAGCTGACATGCTAAACCCTTAGCCTAACCATGTGGCTCAAAAGGTTAACATCGAGTTAAACAGTAGCTGGTCACAATCACTTATAAACCAATTTCACTTTCATGTTTTTCCCGTGTGGGACTAGTGCATGTGGGTTCTCACAATCTCCCCACCTTGGTGGCAACGTCCCCGTTGCACTGACCCAGCAACCTTCTCCCTCGTGGTCATGGTGGCACTTAGTTCTGTACAACACAATAAGTGTGCTCGTACTAGATTTTAAAGGTGGCCCCCACCATGTAGACCAGAGTTGTGCTCTGATACCAACTGTAACGACTCGCGCCAGCTAACCTGCTTAACCCTTAGCATAACCACGTGGATCAAATGGTTAACCTTGGTTTATACAGTAGCTAGCCGGAATAACTTATAAACCAATTTCACTTTCATGTTTTTCCCGATGTAGGACTAATGCATGTGGGTTCTCACATAGACAATCGTATCAAAACCAGAAAAACATAAGGAAGCTGGATTTTGAAAGGGATATGACAAAGGACCTAATTGATATATAGAAATAGAGAATGATACTAAATGAGAAGACTTGTTCGGTTGTTCCGCTCTTTCCAAGGCCTCAAGTTTGAAAAAAGTCCTCCTAGAAACTGGACTACTCGATGTTGAACCACAGTACGAATCCTGTGTGGGTGACACAGCATTAGAATCTACAAATCACAATTCTAAAAATCTTGTAAGATGCCCTTCCAGAAATGCAGAAACTATCCAAAAACCACCTTAAAATTTTGCAATTTATAGTGTACAACTAATAGCCTATTACCATTTCCCCTAATGACAAGTCGAGTTAATTGATTGCAGCCTCCATTAACTACTTTGATAAGAGTAAAAAAGCTATGTTCTGCGAACATCAAATGGAGCTAAGCAGGGTTCTCAAGAAGCAGTCCTAACTCCTAAACAGTCTTACGCAGAATAATTTCATTGCTTTTAAACCTAAAATAAATACCAGCCCGAGGAACATTCCGAACATAATAGTACGGCCATATGGGACAACCGTGGATTGTGCATCAAGTGGATCTCAGATTGCTTCAATCACTTACAAACTCAAGACAAGCAATACTTGCCAAGTATGCAACTATCTCAAACACTCAAAACATTGCAGTGTGAGATCTTGGTATGGACTATCGATTATGGTGGATTTGTTTTATTGGGAGGTTTATTATTCTCACAGTTGATAGAACACTAACTTTTATCGCTCCATAGTGAAAGAGGGTTTTCCCTTTCTCTTTTTTCATGGTTGAATTTCTCAATCTTTCTGAACAAATAGCTGATTTCTACCTTTACCCGATATAAGCATCTTACCAACATAATATAGGGGGACACCCACAAATGTGAATCACATGAATCCCAGATTGCTTCGATCACTTACAAACTCAACACGAGCAATACTGGCCAAATATGCAACTATCTCAAACAATCAAAACACTATTGTGTGGTCTTCATATGGAAAAAGGATTAAGTCAGATTGGTTTTGTAGGGGGCTTTGTTATTTCCAAAGTTGATTCATCACTTCTTTTTACATCACCTTACTCTAAGCGGGTCTTCCTTTCCTCTTATTTCATGCTTGAATTTCTCAATGTTCTAAAAAGTGCTTGGCGCTGGGCGGACGGCCGACCACCTTCAAGCTTCGAGACCTATTAATCGGCCATTAATCGCCTTTTAGCAATTAGTCGGGTTTTTTTTTTATAAATATTCTACAACCTCCCTACCATTAATAATCACAGTTTTTCTAGTTTATGTGATATATCTTCTCTCCCAAAAAATTTCTTAGTTCTCTTTGGCTATCGGATACTCAATATCAACACTTCTAAATGTTAACAGTTCTCTACATTTCAAATATAGAGACATAGAAGTTCAATGTTCATAGTTCAAGATTACGAAATCTTAATCACCAGATCCAGATCGATGAGAGGCTGATCAAATAAGAGCCCTAACACAGTAACACTAATTCGAAACCCTAAATAACCTGGTATGAGTATAACAGTTACCCCCCTTCGTTTTCTAAAAATTCAGATTTACCCCGCCTAATCGCCCATTAGCCAATTAATCGCCCATGAACCGATTAATCGCTTACCGCCACCTAGACACCGACCAATTAAGCGGAGATTAATCGCCGCCTAAGTTCGATTAATCTTCTAGCTGTCTAATTCAACCTTTTAGCCATTAATCTCATCGGTCAGCCCAGATTTCCAATTAATCGCCCATTAATCGGCAATTAATCGCGCCTTTTAGAGCACTGGAATTTCTCAATTTCTTAATCCTATAAACATTGATCTCCACTCTCCAGGCAACTCTCAGTCATCGTCGAACTGCAAGACCTTGATCATTACTGACTTGATAGGAAATTGACACGCCAAATGATAACAATGCATGCAACTGCGGCTCGTGAGTATTGTGCGAAACCACGGCAAATACACGGGCTTTTCTGTACTACTGTCAAGTTTTGGATGAAACACAAATAATAAATCGTAGGGTATGAATGCCCAATTCATAACTTAAGAAAGCTTGATTGGTATGATGGTATTTGGGCTTACAATTCTGATGCCCCCATCGATATATGATTTGATATTCATCTAAACAATTTCACAAATTTGACAAACATAAGAACACCAAAAGAAAACAATACAAGCTCCGATGTCATATCAAAGCAAGATTCAATCACCTCGGTTATCTGCAAAATTCGAGTGATAATGCATCCGAGTGGCTTCAAGCATCTTTGACACCTCTTGCGCCGCCTCCGATGCCTTCAAGAAATGATCATCAATGTCGCCCAATATCTTCAACAAATTCACACTGGACCCCCCAACCACCTTACCATAACTACTATTACTCCCTCTCCTATAATCAGGCGGGGCCGTGTTCGAATGCATGAACTGTGCCTTCCCATTCACAGGCGTCACCATTTCCTCCTCCTCCGTCTCAAACCCTCGCACCACCGCCTCTTTCTCCGGCGTCTTCATCTGAACCTCATGAAACCTGTTGTCAGGAGAGGACGCAGGATTTGAGTACTGGGCAGGGGAAAGTCATCCAAAAAAAAAATATATATTATATTGAGAACATATGAAAAGCAATATCAACTGTACCATACAAATTGCAAAATTACTGCCAAAAATATTTATTTTCTTTGATCAACCAACAGATTATAAAAATATTACACACATGCATACAGTATTTTGCATAAATCTTTATTCAGTTTTTAAGAGTATAATGCAGAAACTAATGTAGATGTTAAAGTCAGTAAAATTTTAGGCTGATTTTGAAACAAAAACATCAGGCGAGCAGCTCGGGGCTCGGCTACACTCAATTAGTAATTGAGTCACGCTGGAGCTTGAGTTTTAGGCTAATTTACTAAACTAGCCGTGCTCAACCCTCAAAACCTCAGTCGGCTCGCAAAAGCTCGGCTCGGGCGAACCTATATAGTCTTGTGAGGGGAAAAAAAAATTGATACTCGGGTAGGGCGGTCCTTGCCTGTCGTCACTCTCGTCTTTCTGCTCGTTTATTACGTCTTCCGACTCACTCAGCGACGGCCCCGGCATGTTCTCGTCCATGAAGAAGTAATCCCAAGGCATCCCCTTCATCTCCGGCGGCGGCGGCGGCGGCTCCGGCGTCCCATTCCGCCGCCGATGCAAATCCCTCTCCTCATTCCCAACGTCGTAGCTCTCCTCGTCCTCTTCGTCTATCGCGACGCTCTTCATCTTCCGGTTCATCTTCGGCACCGCGAGCTCCGGCATCGTCGACGACCGCTGGAGCGGCGGCGTGATGGGAGAGAACGTCGGGAGGGGCGGCGGCGGAGGGGGCAGCGTCGTCGCGTCCATGATCGGCGGCGGGGGAGGAGGAGTGGCGGCGGCGCCGTGGTGGTAGTAGTTTAGGTCGTCGTGGGCGTCGCTGTTGTGGTCGCTGTTTTCGGCCTCGCCCTGAGCGTAGGCGCTGAGGGCGGCGCCGGTGTTCTTCAGGGCGACGGCGTAGCCGGATTGGCCTGCGGCGAAGGCGTTTCGGAAGGAAACGGCTTCCTTCATGAAGTTCCTCCGGTCCTTGCATCTTGACACGGATTCCTCGTTGTCGATCTTCGATTGCGCACAACCCATTGCGGGTTTAAGCTCTTTTTTTTTCTTACAAAGTTTCTAGGGCTTGAAAAATGGAAGGTTTTTTAAGAGAGAAACAACTACGAAACGGAATTTAAACACAGCTCAGTTTTTGGTACATAGGAGAAGCACAGAATATGATCTTGGAGAGAGAGAGACTAGGGCTTTAAGAGTGATTTTGGAGAGAGAGAGAGAGAGAGACTAGGACTTAAGTCTAGGAAACGAAACTTTTACACTAGACTACAATGTTTGATCTGTGTTTCCAACTGTGAAATGGGGTTTTGGGTGTTTAGTGTTTACAGCTGTGAAATGTGGTTTTGGAGAGAGAGAGAGAGAGGGAGAGGGGGTGGAGGAGAGAGAAGGATGGATGTTAACGAAAAAGAGAATCTGACAAAAACGAGACACAGGGAAGGGAGTGGGGGAGTGAATGCAGATTGCAGAGGATGGTGGGGGAAGGGGGGGGTGGAGGACAGAGAAGGGGTGCACGCGCTCGAGGGTTTTGTCGGGAGGGTACTCGCGGGGTTTTGAAAAGTGCCGTGTAACGGTCACATTTTTCGAGGCAGAACGACGTCGGCGTGCATTCTTCTGCCGCCCTCTCCTGTGTTTTGCGCTCGATTTGTCTGTTCAAGCCGGTTATGCATGCCTTAATTAATCTCTTTCCCGTTCAATTAAAGGTATACCATTCGAACCGAGTAATACACAAAAAATTACTTCCTCCATTTTTATGTCTTGTTTTTTTCCATTTTAAAAAAAAAAATTAAAACAATTCTCCCTAGATTCTCTCTACTTCCAATATTTTTCTCTCTATCTCTCTCCACTTATTAACCCTACTATTTTTCAAAAAAAAATTCAAACACCAAACCAAACACAGCATTATTCTTGCCCCTCGCCCTATTCCAACTAGATAAAAACTAATTATAATATTTAATTGATAATATTTTTATATGCAATATAGATCTTATTTGATATAGCTCAATGAACTCTTTTAAACGATGTTTTCAAAATCACCTTAAAAATAGTAGATTACAAAATATATGCCTTATTTGGATAGTATTTTGAAAAAATCAAATCAAATCAAAAAACATTTATTGCTCTTACTTTCAATTATTACTCTTATTTCTCTCTCCTCTCTCCAATAATTATTTTTATTTCTCTCTATCTCTCTTCACTCATTGCATCTATCTCCAATTATTACCTTAATTTCTTTTTACTCATTATCTAAAAATCAAACTCAGCTAAAAAAATTTTAAAACACCATTCAAACAAGACAATAATCAATTGAAAAATAACACAGACTTCGAAAATAGACTAAAAGAATTGGGACGGAGGGAGTACTCTTTTACGGCTTGACCCCGATAATCGAACCTCATCAATTTTGTAGGAAGAAAACCCATCAACCAACTAGGGCATGCTCTCAAAGGGTCTGGCATTTGATATGACTTTGGGATTCTGCAGCAACGTGTGAGAAAATACAGGAGTTCGAACTGGGGGCTTGTGTTGTGCAGCACGGAGCTGCACAGCACAAGCCCCCAGTCCCAGGAGTTCACAACCCATAAGTTGTATGGCATTTGTCCTTACATTATGTTATGTACTCCCTCTGTTCCTAATTGAAGATTCATCTTTTCTTTTTTGAGTGTTTCAAAATCATTGTCCATTTTCAAAAGTCAACCCAAAAAAGACTATTGATTTCCCTTTATGCCCTTTCTTCTTTAGATTTTTTTAGATATTTATTTTAGCAAACCAAACTAATTCAAAAATTGGCGCCATTACAGGGTAAGAGTTGTCCTCTCTGTTTTTCTCAAAAGTAGGCGCCATTATTGCAAATGGATTTGACCTCTGCTTTTTCAATTTCAATCCCATGAGTCTAGTTTCAAGGGCAAAACAAGAAAGTAAAGGTTTTGTTTAGGTAATAATGATGCTCTCTTACATAGTGAGATTCCCAAAGAGGGACAATGAATTAGGAACAGAGGGAGTAGTTGTGTAGTAGAGTAAAAACACATACTGACTGCTAAAACAAATATGACATTTTGTAGCACACAACAATGCGGATCTACTCCAACTGATCATCCATACGGGTGGGGAAGAACAATGAAAAATAAATAAATTAAACATTTTTATTTCATAGAGTAAACCTTCCTAATGAATCCATACGGGTGGGGTTTTTTTTAAATATTGCCAATAAACTTCACCCTTATGACATCTATGATATACGACAGGACAACCAAACCTTAACAAAACAAAATACTTATGGCTGCAGTATCCTTAGTATCTTATCTCTATCGAAGAAACCATGAATATGTATATAGTGAGAGAGAAGTTTTGAAATTGGATTTGGATTCTTCCTAAAAATGGATAGCCCAAGAAATCAGTCGTTGGATTCAAGAAAACCACTTTAAACCGTTAGATTTATGAATGTACATAATATGGGTCATTGGGCATCATTTGTATATTACTAGTATTATTTTTTTATTATCAGAGTTGGGTCTTGTTTGGTTATTGGGAATTTTTTTTTTCATTTGGGGTGCTTCATGTTTGGTTTATTCAATCATGCTATTATTGTGTATGAATCTGTATTATTCAATGATCAGAACACATATGTTGTGAAAAGAATCACACCTTTTTTTCCTCTCTTTGTAGCTCATAATGCAACTCTTTATTAATTTAAAAAAAACATATGGAGTGCTTTTTATTAAAAAAAAATATTTGTAGAAGGATGTTTAATTCAGAAAAAAGAACCTACTACCATGTCCCCATGTTAGGAAGTTTGATCTTTGTGACGTAGTTTATATAATACGGAGTATATTTTTTAAGGGAGTTCATCATAATGCCAAAACCCAAAATTTTTCTAAAAACTCAAATTGATCCCACCAAAACATTAATTGATGTTTCTCTTCAATGACTTATTTGTGACTTTCCATCCTCTTTTTTTTTGACAAAACTACCCTTTAAATAATGATGTCATTGTTTAGGGTAAAATCCATAGATCCAATTTTAGTGATGATCAAGGAAGAAGATCAATTGGACCTAAATGTGGGAAACAAGGCCATAACCCCAGGACATACAAGCTACAAAGCCCATGTGGATGCCCTCCCAATACACTTTAGAACCCCCACTCCAATGCACAACACCAGAGGGAAAGGGAGAAACCCTACTCTAACTTGAAACTGTCTTTTGATTGAGATTATATTTTTTGGGATCCATATATGTTGCATTTTGGGATCCTGATGAGCACCCAATACTGTAGACATTTGGTGCGACTAGTCCCGTTTTATGTTATTTTATTTCATGTTTATTTGGCTTTTATAGCGATATTGCACGTAAGGTAGATTTTTGAGTGTTTTCAGGTAAAACGTGCAAATAAAGAGTTTTTCAACGTCATGCATGGCCCAAGTGCTTCCAAGTACCCAAAGACCCTGTCGGCCCCTTAAAATCTGTCTAAGTATGGAAAAATGACTTTCTGAAAAAGTTTCGATTTTCGAGATTAAAAATGGCGGTAATTGATCCTTGAATTTTTCTAAGAGTAACTACAAAGTTGCAAGGTTTTATTCGAAGAGCAAGATCATGTTTTGAGCCATTTTCTCTCTAGAAAAATGTGCAGTTTTCTATTTTACACTAAAAGTGGGGGGTTGACATTTTGATTTAATTGGAATCTTGAAATTCTGGTAATGCCATTGTTTCCAAATGAGGGGTACTTTCTTATTTTCATTAAATAAATTAAAGTAAAGAAAAGGTAAAAGAAATGTTTAAAATGTAGTCTTTACTTAAGTTTAGAGAATGAAAATAAGGTGCTGAGAAGCTGGAAGTTGCTGGGAGCTGTTTGCTGAAACTGAAGCCTGCCTTTGAAATCTGCAGATTTTGACAATGTTATCGATAACATTGTTATGGTTATCGATACCATATTGATGATTTTGGTCCAGAAGCTTTCCAGCCTTGAGGGTATCGATAACATTGTTATTAGTTATCGATACCATGCAGTTACGGGGTATTTATGTCTAATGTTATCGATACCTTTATTGATAGGTATCGATAACCTTGGTTTCCTGCAAATATTTTTGTTGCTTTTTCAGACCTTTCATTTATGGAAAGTTTCAACTTAAGGCTAGTTTTTGGGATATTTTGGGGACCTTTTGGTCTATTGTAAGGCTAATTTGTAAGCCATATAAATAGGCTTGTATGCCATTTATGGAAAAATAGGCCATTAGTTAGATTTAAGCCTAAGTCTTTCTTTTTCCTAGGAAAACTCCATAGCTTTCAAGCTTTTCTCAAGTGTAATTTCCTTAAGAACTCAAGTAAGTATTTGTCATACATTAATTTCTTGTTTGTTAATGTTGTAGCTACGGACTAGATTCTCCTTAATCTTAAATTTATTTTCGTTTTCTTCGGTTAAATCTTTTGTCTTATTTCTATGCTATGTCTTGTTCTTTAAATATGTGTGAGTTGATTAGGTTAGGTATTAGGGTGATTAACACCTCGTGACTTGGGTTAATCTTGTTTTTCTCAACTAAATACTTGAGGTTCGGTATGGAAAATGTGAAGGGTTCGCCTTTTATGTAACAAAACTTGCCGATGTTAATCTCTGGTGATCATGTGCTTGCTCACATAGTTCCGGAGCAATGTCTCGGTTCGTGTTTGCCAAAAGAACGAAAGAGCTCACTTGTTCTCCATACTACATTTCTAGTCTTTAATGGTTTCATAGCAAAATCTTCCGGTTGATAGCCTAAGCCGTGCGATTCAACCGTCTTTTCGTTGAGAATGGTTAGATGGCTTAAATTACGATCGTTAGTTACTCCAATGCCTTGCCGCTTGTTTAATCTAGTTGAAACTCATTTTCTAGCCCTTTTTATAAGTGTTTATCACATTTCAAATCAAAATCAAAAGTTGGCCGTCTTAAACGCCGAAAACCTTACATAAGGCCTACCATCCGATTAAGCTATATTCGAGCTCCCTGTGGATCGACTCGGACTTTCTCGCAATACTATGCAAATTGTTAGTCATAGTCCGGTTTGTAAATAATTGAATTTGACGGTCGTTTGCTAAACTTCAACGACTACCGAATGGGCGCATCAGATCCATAGGTTTTGTGAATCATAATTGGTCTGTTTTTGTAATACCAATCATGCACAAGTGTATTGTGCCATTATTTGTTTATGTTGAGAACCTGAAACTTTTGAAGTTATGTTGTGGATTGCATTTGTTTAGCACTTGTGTCTATTTTAGAAACTTATGACGTTATGTTGAAGAATTTTGGATGCATGTTTTAGTTAGAAAATTTCATGTTTGTGATCATTATTTGTGATTGTATTTTTCTAGTTGTATGTTTTAGTTTCAGTTTCCCTGGTACCATTATCAGTTTCAGTTATGTAAAACTTTGGTTCTATGTTTCAGTTATGGACCTTCTGGTTGTATGTTTTAGTTATGGAAACTGCAGTAATTCTATTTTAGTTGCTCCATTTTATTTTGTTAGAGAATAAGTTCACTAAATTCTTGTCATTTTCATTTATATTTCTGTTGGTCCATTTCATACATACAAATCTGTTTCAATGCTGGAGTGGAAATGCAATGGTGGAATCTGTTTCAGTGATAACTTTAGTTCTAGAATTCAGGTGCAGCATCTCCAAGTTTGTACACTCTAGCTCTCCATGATATGAACCGCAAATTGAAGGCATTGCACTTTTCATTCATAGCATAACATGTCCAGTTGCTCATACTTCAGTTTAGTCATTTTGGCATAACAAATCATACCATTTTTTATTCATATCGTAACATAACAAGCCATTACATTACATAAACTCTTTCCTGATAGATACCTGACATTTTCAACATTGGCATCTTTCCTTGTGCACGTCAAAATGATGCATGCAACAGTTAGTATAAAGCACCATAATTTATAGGAGTTCATTTTAGCCCCTACTGCCATCAACTTCTTCTTCAGCTTCTTGTTCTCTTTACTTAATTGTTGGTTTTTTTTTCATGTTCTCACACTTTTGCTCCAACCTAGCATTCTTTGCCTTCAATTCCTTATCCCTAATGGGTGGATAACCCCAATAGAAGTAATTGTATCTGTGGCGGGCATGGCTTGATGAAGGGACCAAAGCGGTGGCCACGTCACACATGTGCCAAACCCCAAGGGCTCGTTGTTGTATGAGTCGGCGGTACAGCATTCGGCAGGTTCCAGCCGAACCTAACATGCCGAATCGGATTCGTTCACCCCTGGAAGAATCACGGATCCAGTTATGGGACGCGGGTATTGGCTCGACGGGGTCCCGTCGAACCGGTAGGTAATCTTATGGAAGCTTGGGTATAGCCATACGCTATGATCGGCGGAACTTACAATCGCCGAGCCACCCATGCCCCCTGACTTGAAGAGGAGGTCAGGAAGAGTTTGGCAAGGGTGGCGAACCTCACGTCCTATTCCCCCTGTTATAGGAGCGGAACGTGGGGGTGGAAACTTATCCAAGACCCCCTATTATAGGAGCGGAACGCAGGAGTGAGAGCTCATCTGAGATAAGGAGGCCTATCCAGAGCCGAAACTGGCGGACCCATCATCGAGCGCATGACGGGTACGCGTGGGCCAATCTTCACGCTCCCTTTGCCTATAGAAGGAGGAATCCCCCTCAGGGAGAAGGTATTGAACTCTACACCCCTAAAACCCTAAACTGACTTCTAATGTCACACCCTGCCCCGCGCACGGCGCCCTATGCAGGCCCAAGCCGGTGCGGCCATGTGCCCACAACGATCCTATCTATCTTTGTACAATATTGTCTGCTTTAAATGCCCAAAGATCGTAAACTTCCCAGTAGGGTCACCCATCCTTGGATTATCCCAGGATGAACACGCTTAACTGTAAAGTTCCTACGGTCTTTGGCCCGCCCTCATGGCTTTAAAAGGCCTTTTACAAGTAGGATGGATCATTCCTTATAAATTGTGACTTGCCCCTCCTTTAACCGGTGAGTAGGCTGTCACAATCTACCCCCTTTAGAGGTGTAACGTCCTCGTTACACAGTGCCCAACAACCCTCCCCTGGGGTCCGTGGTAGCAGAGCGCATCCTAATCACCACTTTGCCCAGGGTTGAGCTCTGATACCACCTGTCACGCCCCGCCCCGAGGCGCCCTTTGCGGGCCCGAGCTGGTGCGGCCGCGTGGCATTCTAAATTACCAACCAAACAACTACTTAACAACAGTAAATAACTCAAAATAAACTAGTGGAAGACTTAACATTAACATTAATAAAAGAGTCGACGTTATACCCACAACGTTACATACTTGACATACTAAAGTGCAAATATCCCTATTACAAAACGAGTCGATAATATGTACAAGACAACTCACAACCACCGACACAATCAACAACCTCAAAGCCAACCCCAAAACGCCGATCAGTAGTGGACCATCCTACGAACCCCTGCTATCTGACAATCCAAAGGAAAATCAGGAGTGTGTGAGATATAGAATATATCCAATAAAACTTAACATAAACAACTAATTGAACATCCACAATTTATATCCACAACACATGTAGTGACACGTCTACCACATCCCATGTACCCAAGGTATTGCATCCCGCACACCAAGCTCTCAGTCACCGTAAATAGAACGGCATGGCCCACGACAAGGTGTGACTCACTCCACAAACCTTATACGGGTACAATCAACATACACATCAATAGCATGATACACAACCAACATGTTAACACCTTATTGAAGATATAGCATATCAAACACACTCACTTGTGAGTCGACCGAAGTTTGCCAAACTACGGTTTCGGCACCTCCCGATTACTCAACTATTACCTAGCCATACGCTTAATCGTATTAGTAATGAGTTCCACGAACGATCATCACAAAAACATAAAGCTAATAAGAACCCAAACGATGCCTAAAGAATGCAAGTATAACCATCTCAAAGGCTTAGAAATATACCAAGACACTAATGTAGTTCAAACACAACAAAACCCCAAAATGATAAGACATCCTACAACCAGCCTATCTTTAAATGACTGTAGCATTTTATAGACTTAGAATTGGATCATGAAACCAACGCCATTAGAAAGTATACTTCCAGTACACCAATATCGATATCAAGTTTGCCTCAAATAGATTCCGAATGACAAAGTTATGACCGTCCGAAATCGCACCATTAGAAACACAAATCTGCAGATTCTGCAGAGCAGCCAACTTCGAACTAAAATCTGTATTTACCTACGAAATTTAAAGGTACAAACCCTACATGTTCTGAAAGGTTTAAGAGTCTAGTTTCTAAATCAAATACCGGTTCGCAAATCCGATACACGTGCTAAGAGATATGCCCTTTTTTCCAAGATGTGTCAATGCAACAAATACGAAATTTAGCAGAACAGTCTGCGATCGAAAGATCATTAAAAATCGTACACTTAATACTTTTCAATGATTCTTGCGCTAAGACATCACCAACTCAACAATCTATAAGACTCATAAGAACCCATAATCAAGAGAATCGGTTAACCATAAAAAATTGATGAAAGACTCAACTCTGAATGCTGCCAGATTTCTAGATTACAAAGCAGTTTTCAATAAACCAAACCAAACCAATCCGAGCCTTATGTCCCAATCACTTGGGGTCGGCTACATGAATCCATTTTCTCCATTGAGCTCTATCGAGGGCCCCTTGTTTGCACAAACCTATTAGACTCAAATCTTTGCGCACCACAACATCTAATGTTAATTTAAGTCTACCCCTCCCCGTAGCATTGCTACCCAAAACTATCCTATCCGCTCTCTTTACTATTGCATCTCCTGGTCTACGGTAGACATACCCAAACCACCTCAATCTATTCTCCCTTAACTTTTCTTCTATGGGTGCTACACCTACTATCTCACGAACCGTTTCATTTCTAACTCGGTCTCGCCTAGTCTTACCACACATCCATCTCAACATTCTCATTTCCGCTACACTCATTTTGTTCACCTGTTGTTTCTTAATAGGCCAACACTCTGTCCCATAAAGCATCGCTGGTCTGATGGCAGTTCCATAGAATTTTTCCTTCAATTTTGTGGGTACCCTCTTGTCGCAAAGTACACTAGTAGCGCTCCTCCACTTGAGCCACCCCACTTGGATCCTATGGGTCACATCATCGGCAATCTATCCATCACTACTAATAATTGAGCCTAAGTACCTAAAATGATCACTCTTCGGTATCTCCTGGTCTTGGATCATCACTCTTTCTTCAAGCGCACTGTTGGTGCCACTAAACTTGCACACCATATACTCAGTTTTACTCCTACTTATTCGAAAACCCTTTGACTCCAATGCTTCCCTCCAAATTTCTAGTTTTGTATTAACACCTCTAGCGGTTTCATCTACGAGGACAATGTCATCTGCAAACATCATACACCAAGGGATATCCTCCTGAAATTGTTTGGTCAATTCATCCATAACTAAGGCAAAGAGGTACGGGCTCAAGGCTGACCCTTGATGCAATCCGACAGTGATTGGAAATTCACTCGTTTCCCCTACTGGTGATCGAATGGTAGTGACGGCACCATCATACATGTGTCTAATCACCTCGATATACCCTTTGGTCACTTCCTTTCTCTCCAGAACCCACCAAATGATGTCCCTAGGTACCCTATCATATGCCTTTTCTAAGTCTATGAAAACCATATAAAGATCATTCTTCTTTGCTCAGTACTTTTCTACCATTCTCCTTAATAGGTAGATAGCTTACATGGTTGATCTCCCAGGCATGAACCCAAACTGTTTCTCTGACACCGTAGTCACCACCCTCAAGCGATGCTCAATAACTCTCTCCCATAACTTCATCATGTGACTCATCAATTTAATACCTCTATAGTTGTTGCAGCTTTGAATATCCCCTTCATTCTTATAGATAGGCACTAGCGTACTCCTTCTCCATTCATCGGGCATCTTCCTAGTCATAATAATCTTGTTAAACAATTTCGTCAACCAAGTCACCCCCAGGTCACCTAGACTTTTCCACACTTCAATAGGTATACCATTTGGTCCTAAGGCCTTACTCGGTTTCATCATTTTCAATGCTTTAACCACTTCGAACTTTTGTATTCTCCGCTAGAATTCATATTCTATGTTCTCACCTAGTGCATACACTTCCTCCCCATCAAAGCCTCCTTCATGTTTCTCATTTAACAACTTCTCGAAATACGACTTCCATCTATCCCTGATCGCCTCGTCTTTTACCAATACCACCGAATCACTATATTTTATACACTTAACTTGAGAAACGTCTCTAGTTCTCCTTTCTCGCGACTTAGCAAGTTTATAAATAATCTTTTCTCTATCTTTACTATCGAGTCTATTGTAGAAATTCTCATAGGCTTTCAACTTAGCCTCCCTAACGGCTTTCTTAGCCTCCTTGCTAGCTTGCTTATAACCATGAAAATTTTCCTCATTCCGATCCTTTTGCCACTTTTTGAAGGACTCCTTCTTAGCTTTTACCATGGTTTGAACCTCGTTACTCCACCACCATGTCTCCTTAGAAATTGGACCTTTTCCCTTCGACTCCTCAAGAACTTCTTTCGATATTCTTCTAATACCGTCGGCTATGGTATTCCACATGCTGTCACTATCGCCTTCCACTTCCCACCGAACTTCTTGAGACGTTCTTTCCTTGAATACCTTTAATTTATCCCCTCTTAGGCCCCACCATTTAGTCCGTGGGCAACTGGTTTCTTTTCTCCTTCTAATATTCCCCTTAAAACAGATATCTAACACTAAAAGTCTATGCTGTGTCACTAGACTCTCTCCGGGAATAACCTTACAATCCTTACATGTCAAGTGGTCTACACCTCTAGCAAGAAAATAGTCGATTTGACTTCTATTGGCTCCGCTTTTAAAGGTAATTAAGTGCTCCTCGCGCTTCCTATAGAGAGTATTCCCCACTATAAGGTCAAAAGCTACTGCAAAATCTAAAATCCTCCGACCACCTTCGTTGAGGTCACAAAATCCAAAGCCACCATGCACCTTCTCATACTCTTGCTTATGCCCTCCCACATGACCATTGAAATCACCTCCTATAAAAAGCTTCTCCCCAAAAGGTATCTCTCGAACCACGTCATCCATCTGCTCCCATAATTGCTCTTTAGCAAGATCATCCAAGCCTACTTGGGGTGCACTAATAATATTAGCTATGCTCCCTCCAATCACAAGCTTAACTAAAATAATCCGATCTCCTTTTCTCGTGACTGTAACTACCGAGTCTTTCAGGGGGTGTTTCACTAAGCCTTCTTTTTTAAAAAGTGATTTTTCTTCAATTTTCAAATTTAAATATAATGGAAATGACAATTAATTTTTTGATTTTTTTTGCACCGTATAAAAGATCTCAATGAAATCTATCAAACAAGATCCATATTGGTAGGAAAATTATTTGCGTAAACACATGATTTTTGCGCTTGAAATTACCTTCCTTTTCTAAAACCTTCTTTTTTCAGAAACTGGAACGGGGCCTCAAGTGATTCCAGCGGCAAACAAACAAGCCTCAAGTCTACATTTTCATAAGAAGGAACGAAGATTCAATTCTGAGTTTAAAAAGGCGAAAATCCCTAAACCAAGACCCAGCTCTGCAGATTTTCTAGGTTTAGAACAACAGCCACATGACCCACGGAAATCAACCACAACCCATCTCCTACAACTCAAACCACACCCAAATCAGCCCCAAACTAAAAAGATTAAGAGCTATCTAAAACATGTAATTCAAGATAAAATCAAGAACAAAGTAATTACCTCCTTGAACTATGAATCAATCAAAGAAAAATCACCCCTGGCCTTCCCTCTCTCTCTTCTTGCTGCTTCCCTCTCTCTCTCTACGTACGTGTATAAACGAAGAATAGGAAAAGAGAACACGTACTAGTTCTCTGCTGATAACCTTAAAGAGTAAAATTATCAAGTGTTTGCTAGCCCATAAGCTAGTATACACTCAACCCCGCCATGCGCACGGCACCCTATACCGGCTCGAGCCGGTGCGGTCGCATGCCCACAACGATCCCATTCATTTTTGTACAATATTGTCCGTTTTTTGTGCCCAAAGACCGTAAACTTCCCAGTAGAGTCACCCATCCCTGGATTACCCCAGGATGAGCACGCTTTACTATGAAGTTCCTACGGTCTTTGGCCCGCCCTCATGGCTTTAAAAGGCCTTGTACAAGTAGGTTGGATCATTCATTAGAAATTGTGACTTGCCCCTCCCTTAACCGGTGAGTAGGCTGTCACATCTAAAGTCCCCCTTTCCTCTTACTAACTAGACCGTAAGAGTGCCTATCCCGGACTCTTACGATCCGAGCTTGGGCATTAACGTGGGTGCTTCTCGTGTAGGCCTTTCAAGATACACCAACCAAGCCACCTTGAAGCCCGGAGTCTAAACGGAGAAAGCTTAGCACCACAATTGGTGACTTTGCTGGGGATTCTTTTCAACTCAGATCTAGTGGTGATACTGATTAGCACCCGAGATTGTACAATCTCGGGGCTCAAACTCTCCAAGTTGTGACGTTTTCAAATTTAAATGCTCGTTTTTATCCGATATTACTCGTAGGGTATGTCGTTGGGTTTTGTAGGAGAAACGGGCCAAGTAGGCGGTTTTGAGAACCAATGAACGTTCCGGGATGTAATCAATAGGCCAAGAGTCCGTCGTTACTAAATTCACGCTCATCGGGTCTAATTAGCATCGCACAGAACTCCAATGGTCAACCTTTGCCAAAGCATGGCAAACGAGCCAAGTGCACCGAGAGTGACGTTCAAGGGTATTTGAGCACATGAGGCCATGGGAAATGGTGTCACCGAGCCTAAGTAGTCATGAGATCAAGCTTTGGATGAAGCTCGGGAGGTGGCAAGCCAAGATAGCAGTTGCAAGCCAGGTTTTGCAGTTTCTGCATATGGTTATCGATAACAATCAATAAGGTTATTGATAACGTTTCTTCAGAGTTGGTCCGAGCAGTCCTTACACCTGATGTTATCGATAACATTGTAATGGTTATCGATAACCATTTCGATAATTTTGGTCCACAAGTCTCCAGACCTGGGAGTAGGGATAACGTTTGGTGATGTTATCGATAACATGCTGTTTCGGTGAAGTCAAGGGCTATGTTATCGATAACACTCCTTTGTGTTATCGATAACAGTACGTTTCCAGGAGATATTTTGCTACCTTTTCAGACTTTCTTTTATGGAAACTTCCTACTTTTGGCATGTTTTTAGGATATTTTGGGGCCTTTTGGTCCATTTTATGGCTGATTGTTTTGGCCTTTAAATAGCTTTATTGGCCTTTATTGGCCATTATGTATTACTAGACAACTTTAAGTCTTTTATTTGTTTAAGAGCTCTAGTCTTCTTCTTCAAGTTTTAGCATCCAATTCCTTCTCAAACTCAAGTAAGTTTTGGTTGTATGATTAAATCTCGTTTGTTAATGTTGTAGCTACACGTTGGATCTTAATAGAAATCAAGTTTAATTTCGTGTTTATCGGTGAATCATGTTTCCTTTACTTAGCAAAATTTCTAGTCTTTTTATCACGTGTGAGTAGTTCATCGGTTTGGTCTCGGGGTGAGGTTTGCTCTATGAATTAGTTGTTCGAATGGTTTCGCTTAAACTTTAGCTTGACTTCAATATGTTGAATGAATTAAACCCATGGTTTCTAGCATTGATCATGGGATCGGTGGCTTCTTTGATCAATGAAGTCTATCGCCCCATGCTACATGCTTGATAATCGTACGCGTGCGAACGATCCATTTTCGTCTCTCACTTGCGTTAAATGAGTTTAGTTTGAATTAATGCATTGAATTGAGTTACAAGTAGTTGTAGACACCCTATTTTGGACTTTCCAAATTAGTTTACTTACGGTATTTGATTCCCCCGATGATGATTAAAGGTCGAGAACAGTCCGAGATTGTTGGTGTGTTTAAGCTCCGAGCTTTCCAAACTTCTTAGAACCATTGTCGAACCTATTTCAAACCCTTCGAGCCAGAACCAAATGGCCTTAGCAAAACCCTGTGTCGGCACGCCAGTGATTGACTGACGCACGCTGGTTCATTGCCACGTGTCAGTCATCGGGCATCAAAGCACACTCCACCAGCGGACGCCATCTCTATAGTGGCGCACGCCAGTCCAAATCAGTCAAATCACCTTTTTTGGGACCACTTGCCCGAGACTTTCTGGCCGCCATGACGTAAGTTGCAGCATCCTGATGGTTGCATTCGTCCAGAACTGTCTCCCCCTCTCTCCTACACCCTCCATCAAGGCAAGTCCCATGCATTTAATGCATGGAGACTCCCTCTTCCTTGACACCTCCAAACAGCCCTTAAGGCTCAAACTGATCAGTCCTCTCTCTTATTCTATAAATACCCCCTTGCATTTATTTGCAAGGGGTTCAACATCATCAATACTCTCAAGCTCTCCCTCTCTCTCTAGTTTTCCTTGCCTTCTTCTTTCATACATTGAAAGAGCAAGCAAGCAACACCCCCCCTCCACTGATCAGTAGTACTCCTTTCTCATCCATTACTCATCCACCAAGCCACAAGCTCAAGCTCAAGTCCACCTTTCATTCCATCTCCAAAGGTATACCACTTTTCGTCCTGGAAATTGTTTCGACCCCTGAGGGGAGCCAGCAGAACTCAGGCTAGTAATCAATACCAAGCCTGGGCTCAAAGCTAGTAAATAAGCAATGTCGTAGGAGGATCAGTGGCGCACGCCAGTCATGCATAGGCGTGCGCCAGTCATGGCTGCATGGCAGGACTGGTGTGGGGATCACTGATCGTCCTCAATTTCACTTTATTTCCTTTCTGATCACCTGATAACATGCTAAAAACCAATTTACTACTTTTCCATATTTTAGAACTGTGTAGTTGGTTACCAGTTTTAATTGTGTCAGTAAGGCCCTTGGGATCCTTCTGGTCGTGTTCCAGAACCCAGATGATGCAAAGCCAAGCACTGGACAAATGGAACAAGTGGCGCACGGCCTTCATCGACTGGCGTGCACCACCTATACTAAGAACCCAATGGCTGGCCCTTGCTTCTCAGCTTAGTCTTGGCCTCTGCTTGATCCCCCACTCTGTTTATGGGGTTTTTCAGTCTATTTATTTCTGTTGGAGTTAATACTGTAATCTTTAACTGTATATTGCCTGTGGTATCAACTACGTGGTTTGTCCTGGGTGTGCATGTAACAACCCGGATTTTCGACCGTAATTTTTTTTTTTAAAATAATATTATTAATAGCTTTTAAAATAATAATAGCATTATTTTCCCTAATTATATCCTTTTAATAAAAACATTTATTTTGTTAGATAAATACTTATAATTATCTAATTCTATTTTCCTTAGTTACATGCATGCATACACCTTCCCAATCTCTTAATCTCCTACTCCTACTTAGTCTCCATTTTCCCCGTAACCCAAAAACCGAGCTACATTCGTCCATCTCGAAACCCAATTCCGTTAGGACTCTAATTAATCAAAACCCATCCAATTCTCTTATAAATACGTCACTACTCCGACCCTAGGGCACGCACCATATTTTTCACGCCCTAATCATTCAGAAAAGAGAGAAAAATCGAAGGAAATCAAGCTCCAATCCATGGAGTTCTAGAGAGAGAAAAGAGAGAGAAAAGTGGGTTTCGTGACTAGACCCAACCAAGATCCAATCCGATCATCCCGAACTCTTTCTACAACCTAGAGTATCACCAAACATCAATCAATTCGGCCCCGAGGTTCCCCGATCAAGAAACCCGAAGCTTTCGTTCCAAATTGTCAAGTTTCGATCGAAATCAAATCCAATCCGATTCGAGGTATTATAATTCGATCCGAAGCCTTCTCTAAGTATATTAAGTGTTTATAGACATAACCCAATAGGCCCCGTAGTCCCATGCATCGAAAAAGTACCAAAAAAATCAAAAAAACCGAACTCCCTTAGGCCAGACGCGCGCCTGTTTCGTTTTTGAGATCGAATTGGTTTTGCGACCTTTTAAAAATAGATTTTTACTCCGAAATTTTTATCCTAGGTTACCCACATTCTAAAGTTCATACCTTGTTAGTTTCATAATTTTTTTTATGTAATATTATATTTATTAAATTTCTGTTTGTAATTGTGTAATCGTTTGTAAACAAAAAATCAATACGACCTTATAAACTAATCTATAATTACCCAAACTATTTTCCTAGACTCCCAACATGTTAAAGGTCATAACTTGCTGATTTCGTAGTTAATTTATATTATTAGCTATTTATTTAATTTTTAACTAAAGTTATAAACGAAAATTAATAGCGACCTTACAAAAAAATATTTTAGTATCGAAAATATTTTTCTTAGACTCCTGACAGTTCAAAGGTGATATGTTATTAAAATAAAATTTTATTTATTTGAATTACTATTTATTATTATTTAAGCATTATTTCTTAATGATAATACCGTAAAATATTATAAAGAAGGTTTAAAATTCCAAATAATTTTATTTAGACTTTTCACAGCCCCAGAATGTTATTTTGTAAATATAAATATATTTTTGATTGTTAATTATTTATTGTCTATTTAATCTTGTTTTGCCTATTAATTTAATCTGTTTATTTAAAATAATTCCATAAGCATTCAAACCCAACTTTTAGCACTCGAACTTATTATAAAGGACTGTTAGGACCTTTATTAAGGTTACGATAATTATTCTAATATTTTAACCTAATTAATGTATTTAATTAGTGTTTAATTGACTTAATTACTTATAATTAATTAATAAAAGCCTAGAAAATTATTTTTTAAAATCTTATATAAAATTTTCTACATTGTTATTGATATTTTGGCCATACAAGATTAAGGGCAACGGCTCATATAAAAAGTCATGTGATTGCATTACCTAATGCTTGTTTTTGATCTGTTTATTATTCATTTTAATTATTATTGAGAATGATATTGTGTTGATAATGGATTTGAATGTTAGATTGGACCCTAGAGACATGGGGTGGTATGCTAAATAGAAATCACGAGACGATTCTAAGTAATGGATAAATTGTAAGGTTTATTTTCTGTTTAGGCGTGATTTGAGATCCGATGAGATTTGTGATGTGATTTAAAACCGCAGAGTAAGCCCGAGATGATTTAAGACCGGCGCAGATTCAGTGATGTATGTGATGATTTAAAACCGCAGAGTAAGCCCGGAGATGATATAAAACCTGGCGATAGTCCAGTTGATGTTTTGATAAACCTGGCGCGTGGTCCAGGACGCTTATGTTGATAAAACCCGCGATAGTCCGTAGATGTTTTCTTGTTGATAAACTCGCTGCGTGGCCCATCGATAATTTGTGATGTTAAAACCTGTGGCCCAAACATATTTTGTGATGTTAAAACCGGCAAGAGGTCCAAATGATGTTTTGTTGGATTTATAAAACCGGCTGATGGCCCAAAGGATGTTTTGTGACGATAAAACCTGGCAAAGTAAGCTCAGTTGATGTTTGTTGATAAAACCTGGCGTGGTCCCTGATGTTTTGTGATGGTGTCCTGGCGAGAGTCCCAGTGGAACAAATTGATGTCCCGGCGTGGGTCCGTGGAACAAATTGATGTCCTGGCGAGAGTCCGTGGAACAAATTGATGTCCTGGCGTGGGTCCAGGTGGAACAAATTGATGTCCTGGCGTGGGTCCAGGTGAAACAAATTGATGTCCTGGCGTGTGTCCAAAGTGGAATAAATTGATGTCCTGGCATGTGTCCAATGGAACAAATTGATGACTGGCGTGCGTCCAGTGATGATTGTGATGTGGTATATAAGATAGGCGAACCCTAGTTGTGATTCAGGCATGATAAGCTAACCCCTTGTTCTAGTATTGTAACTTAGGTTATCTACGACAGCAAAGGGAAGTGATCTCATGGGACCGAGCATGGCTAGCGGTTGGGGAGGAAAGATCTCGTAGGGAGATGTTGGATTACACGTTAGGTTAATGGATAGTAATGAACTGGTTTATGTGAAAAATCTCTGTTTTACTTATTCGTATCATTATTATCTTGTTTGCTTGCTAGCTGTATTGTAAGAGGGGTAGTTGGGTTGGATTATTCTATTGGGTGATTTATCACTCACGGATACGTCTGTATCCTGGCAAATCGATTGCTTCGGCGATCAATTTGCTAGAGGGCGCAGGATTCAATGGAAGAGATTCAACGATGATGCAGTTCGACACGGAACGAATATCAGTAACGAGGATCGAGGATGCTTAGGATTCGTATCAAGATTAGAGTCAGCTCTGAAGTTGGTGTATTTTGATTTCGTAAATCTATCTTGAGATTGTATTAGCAAAATCTTTATTTTGGAAAATTATATTTATTTAGCAATATTTTCTTAAGAAATTATTTTATTTTGCGCCCGAAAAGTCAGGGCGTTACAGTGCACTGGTCCATTCCAGAGCCCAGGAGGTTGAAAACAGAAGTTGTGAGCTTGGGCTTACTGAGGTGTGCCCATCAATAGGTGGCGTGCGCCAGTTGTAGCAGCATGCACTGGTCTGGTCAGTGCATGTTGGTGCGTTCCTTGCGCATGTCACTCCCCGGCAGTGCACTCCAGTTTGTTCAAAATGCTCACAGAAGTGCTTGTTCTCAATCTATTATTATTACATATACCATTCACAACATTTTGTCATATAAATGCAACTTGTCATTTCGTTAATTCCCCATTAACTGTTCCCCCGCCCTAATTGGCTGAAAATGATCAAAGAGAGAAAAATGCAAAAGTTTTACAAAATGCCTGAATAGAGACCGATCTCTGGATTGGGCGAGAGGGGTGCCATAAAACCCTTCCCCTCTCGTAACCTGGCTCCCGAACCTGAGATATCGAAGGTGACGACGGTCCAGTCTACAAGCCTTTTTTCAAATCAAACAAACGTGAACAAAAGCATTCTCGAAATCGATTTCTTGGGTGTTTTCCGCAAAACCCGGGTGGCGACTCTCTCAAAACAGCATTTCATCATGCTTTCAAACAAAAGGGCGCAAACCAAACTTTTCGCAAACTAAAAATTCGGGATTTTTAAGGGCGTGTGCCCACAGTAGTCTTCAGCTTTTAATGCTTTTAGTGGAATCCGGACGGTTTCGATCCACTCATTAGTTAGATGAAGAAATCATTTGAATGGCTAAGCCGTGGGAAAACCAATCCCTCTTGACTCGACCATCTCAACCTAGTTTATTTCCAAGTTAATTATCGTCGTTTCAAAGCAAATCACAAAGTTGGCTGCTTGAAAGCCGCAAATCTTTTCATTGCATCTATTCCAAATTCATGTAGAAGATTTCTCTGTTGGAACGATCCGGTCTTACCGGTTTATATGCTTTCAACGACCTAGCCCTTGCTTTATTTGGAGGGTAGGTTGCGGAGTTAAGCAGATACATTTTCCTTGCATCTCTCTTCTTCTCACACTTTCTAAAGATGACTGGAGCAGACGAACGACTTCTCGATCTTGCTCACTTTAATCCAAATCCCCTGGTTAACCATTATTCCCCAACAACCCAGATGGATCTGGGGCTTGTGGGGGGACCCGATGACTCGATAATGATGGGTTCAACCATTGCTGAGATAAGTACCCATGCAATGGGAGCGGCTTCATTCCATATTGACGGGGTCCACTACTCGGCGGCAAGCCTGGCGATTCCCCCTCCTCCGTCGGAGCTCCCAGTGAGTATGGCAGAGGAGTTGCTATGATGAAGGACACAGGTACAACAGATTCAAGCACATCAGGATTCCCTTCCAGTTTTTAGGTCAAGGGAACGGCGCCGAAGGAGGAGTGCGGTCCATCAAACCCAAATGGTTGACACAGCTAGGACCTCTGCCTTCACAAGGTTTGGCCCACTATGTCACCTAGACACTAGAGGACGCATTCATCTGAAGTCCACACGTTGAGCCAATTCTTAAAACGAACCATCCGGCGATGGCTATCTTCGCCGAACACTACATCCAGAGACAAGTGACACGAGTTCGAATGCCCGTACAAAATCTCAAGGGCGAACGCCGTCTGTGGTGGCACCTCAAATCGCTGATCAAATGAATAATACGGGAATTTCCTGTAGCCATCCCGTTGGGCCGGTGATCGCCAAAACAATCATGCCGTACCAAGATCTGGGGATCGACGACATGACCTTGGGAGAATGCCCACTCATTCCTAACACCGTTCGTCGGGGCATTCAGCTTGCCATGTCCGACACCGTTCGCCGGGGCATTCTGCTCATAATTCCCGACGACAGTCGCTGAGGCACTCGGCTGGATACGGGAGGATAGCCATAGGCTGCTCCCTAAAGAGATGTGTGACGTTAATAGCAATGGTGGAGTCATCACTGTCGTGAACACCCAAACCAGTGAGAGGACAACCTACCGGTGGCATAATAGCACACGACCCCCTCCCTTAAGGAAGGATTTGAAGGCAACATCTGGATCTAAGAAGCGGGATTCTCCTGAGCCAAGTGTGCGGAGGCTGACGTCTCCGAGTACCGCTTTCAGACAAGTATTCAAGGGACACCATCCACGAGACAAATTTCGCGCCATCAGCAGTCAATACGCCGAACCTCCGGGATAAAGTTATAGTCACAACCGAGAAGGCAGGGTCGCCTTTTTCTAAGGCCATAATGGAAGAGGTTTCCCCGTCCAATTTCAAGGTCCCGAAGTTCAATGTGTATTACCCAAAGTCGGATGCTTAAACCCATGTGCAGCAATTCAGGTCTATGGCTGCACTCTACTGATTAAGCGAGGCAATGATGTGCCGAATGTTCTCCCTGAGCTTGCCAGGCACCGCTATGCTATGGTATACACAGCTCAAGTCTGGGTCAATCAACAGCTTCGCCAAGTTAGAGCGTTCATTCACGACCCGATTTGTAGCTAGCAATCGGCAGCCAAAGACAGTTGAAGTATTGACAGATCTGCGGCGGAAGGTCGGCGAGTCCTTGAAGAAATACTCTAATTGCTTTTACAATGTCTATAACATGGTTGAGAGTTGGGACCAAAAGACCGCGACTACGTCTTTTAAACGTGGTCTGGATCAAACTTCTGATCTGTCTAAAAAAATGATGCTCCGGCCACCGAACGATATGTCAGACCTCATGCATACTGTTGTCCGTTATATAGAACTTGAAGAATATATTGGTGGCTCCGTCGTTGCAGAGGCTGCCGAACAAACTAAATAGACGTTAAAGGAGGTGAAGAAACAGGTTAACACTATGGCCAAGAGGGAAGGCACAGGGGCTGGCGGAAATAGGGGAGGCGGCAAAACATGGGATTGACTGCCGAGCAATGGACGAGACCACCATGCCATCACCACCTATTTCAGAGAACCCATTTTCCATATGCTTCGAGAATGCGGACGGCTGTCTGGGTTCCAATGGCCAACGGGGGCGGCGAAAAAGTTGGGGACCCCCGATGGACGTGAGCTGAATTAGCGAGTATACTGTTCATTCCACAATGAACAAGGCCATTACATGACAGCATGCCAGCCGTTTAAGCTTTACCTCGAAGAGCTCATCCAGCAAGGGAGAATGGATCGGTGGATCGACCGAACCAAGTCACCAGATGTAGGAATCCAGCCAAGGGCCCAGGTTCTGGACAACGTGGTACAATGCATCCATGGACCGGTGAATCAAGTCCGGGCCAACGAGCTCCACAAAGAGCTATATTAGCCCTTCCTTTCCGAGGTGATGGTGATTCAACCATCTTCAAAACGAAAAATGGATGTTCGTCATACATGGAAAATCACGTTCACGAAAAAGGATATGGAGGGGGTATCTTTTCCCCATAGTGACGCTCTGGTCCTATCCATTCCCTTCCAGCGAAAGATGGTTCGCCAAGTATTGGTCGATCAAGGAAGCTCGGCAGAGATTTTGTATTATTCTGCATTCAAGGCCCTTGGCCTCACCAAGGATTAATTGACCCCGGTGGATGCCCCCCAGGTTGGGCTTTCCAAGGATTCCATCCTTACTTTCGGTTTATGCTGGCTCGGTGCAGCTAGACATGGAATTCATTATGGTCAATTCGCCGAGCCCTTACAATGCTATCCTGGGCTGCAACTGGCTACATGGTATGAAGGCTGTTGCATCCACACTCCACCAGTGTATTCGATTTATAAGCGAGTCTAGGAGACAGGAGACCATTAGGGGCGATCAGATGCCCTCCAAGAGGTGTTTTGTTAATTCCGTCCGTGGGAACGACAAGACAAAGGAGGTACAATGCATCGAGGTCCCTGAATTGCCAAAGGTGGCCATCCCCAGCGAAGGAGACATTACAAGAACCAGATGAGGTTGGGAAGACCGGCCAGTGATAGGGCCGTGGAAGACTTGGTTCGGGTGCCAATCAATGAGGGTGGGACTCATTTATTTCTAGTTGGCTCAGCGCTTGATGATGCCGAGCGTGCACAGATGGTCGAGTTCCTCAGGGAGAGCATGAAAGTCTTTGCTTGGACTCCATATGAAATGCCAGGCGTGAGCCGTGTTGTGATAAAACATTCATTGAATGTTGACCCGGGCAGGAGGCCCATAGTGCAAAAGCCGTACCGATCCTAGGTGCTGCACGCCGATGCAGTGAATGAGGAAGTTGAATGCCCCCTCGTTGCTGGAGCGATTCAGGAAGTCTAGTATCCAACCTGGTTGGCAAATCCGGTGGTGGTCCAGAAGAAGAACGACAAGTGGCGCGTGTGCATTGATTTCACCGACCTAAATGACGCATGTTCCAAAGACTGTTTTCCTTGTCCATGGATCAACCAATTAGTGGATGTTATCGCCGAATACGCGCGGCTGAGCTTCATGGATGCGTATAGGGGATACCACCAAATCACTATGGATGACGAGGATCAAGAAAAGATAGCATTCATCACTCCCAATGACACCTATTGCTATTTGGTGATGCCTTTTGGCTTGAAGAACGCTGGAACTACATTTCAGCGTATGATAGCCCTATTGTTCAAGGGGGTGCTCAGCAAGATAATGGAAGTATACATCGACGATATGGTTCTCAAGAGCATGGATGCAATCGATCATCTTCTCCACCTCGGCGAGATATTCAGTGTTTTGAAAAGGTTTGGCTTGAAGCTTAATGCTGAGAAGTGTGCATTCGGCGTCGGATCTGGCAAATTCCTTAGACACTTGGTCACTTGCCAAGGAATTGAAGCCGACCCAAGTCAAATAAAGGCCATCCAGGAAATCAAGGCCCCAGCCACAGTGAGAGAGGTCCAGCGCCTCGCCGGCATGGCTGCCTCCCTTAATTGTTTCATCAGCAAGTCTTCGGTTGTCTGCGGGCCATTTTTTCAATCTATAAAAGGAAATAGCCGAAGAAGCTTTACGTGGACGCAGAGTGCAATCGCACTCTTGTCGAGCTGAAGATGTGCTTGACCCAAACCCCTTACTCGTAATGCCGAAGGAAGAGGATGAGCTTTTCCTCTGTCTTGCCGTCTCCGAACATGCCACAAGTGCGGGTTTGGTCAGTAGGAGGCCACCAAAAATGCCATTTGCACGGACCAGCAGCCAATCTACTATATCAGCAAGACGCTTCTGCCCGCCGAGACCCGCTGCCTTCCAATAAAGAAATTGGCCCTTGCGTTGGTCACGACGAAGAGGAAGCTCTTGCCGTGCTTCCAAAATTTCACAATTGTGGTCGTCACTGAATACCCTTTGAAGATCGTCCTGCGGAAGGTGAACCTTTCCAACCAGCTATGCAAATGGTCCCTGGAATTGGCAAACTTTGATATTCGGTATCAGGTCAGAACGGCGATCAAAGGACAAGTACTAACAAATTTTGTAGCCAAATTCTCCCCTGGGATAGCCGTACATGATGGCGACGATGGCGTCCCGGTTGATGACTCAGCCGTGCTTACACCTGGACAACGGTCGAGCCACCCAGCGCATGTTGAGTTCATCACTAAACATCTCATCCCTCCTCACCGAGCAAAAATCTTCATCGGGCATGCCTGGCATCTTCACGTGGATTGTGCATCTAACAGTTGAGGGGTCGGCGCCGGAGTAATTCTGGTCTCGCTGAACGAAACCATGCACGAGCATTTGCTCAGTATTGGCTTTCCAGCCACCAATAATGAGGCAGAGTATGAAGCCCTCATCGCCGGGCTTAAACTAGCCCAACATATGGATGTCGAGGAAGTTCAGGTTTACAGCGACTCTCAGCTCGTTATAAACTAACTCAACGATGATTACGAGGCAAAGGACACGCACATGAACAAGTACATGAGCCAGGTTATTGCTCTGACTGGTTTGTTTCAGAATGTATTCTTTGATCATGTTGGCCGAGATCTCAATTCTCATGCGGATGCTCTGGCAGGCCTCGGAGCCGTTTCTGCCAAGCATAATGGCAGACGGACAATAGTCCTTGGCGAGGTCCCTATGTCAAGCTTCGAGCCTGCACTACAGGAGGTGATGGATATCCATCTGACGCCAAGCTGGATGGACCTCATTGTCTCCTACTTGAAGCATGCCACACTTCCTGCCCACCGTAAGGAGGCTCACAAGATTCACTGTCAATCTGCCTCATACTTCCTCAATCCTTCTGGCGTATTGTACCACCGATCTTACACTGGACCCAACCTACGTGTGGTCCATGAATAGGAAGTTCCAAGTATCCTTCAAGAGCTGCACAGTGGAAGTGCTGGTTGCCATACTAGCGGTCGTTCCTTGGCTGACCGTGCCCTTTCTCAGGGGTATTAGTGGAAGCAGATGGTGCACACTGCTTCTAAGTTGGTTAAGAAGTGCGCGTCGTGCCAAAAACATTCTCCATTAATCCATTAGTCGACCCTCCCTTTACAACCAGTTTACAGCCCTTGGCCCTTCGCCCAGTGGGGGGCTAATATCATTGGCAAGTTACCGAAGGCCCCCGACAGTTTCACACACATTATCACAGCCACGAATTATTATACCAAGTGGGTGGAGGCCAAGGCGCTCATCAAAATCACGGCCGCCAACGTGGAGGCTTTCCTTTGGAAGCAAATCTTCACCAAGTTCGGCGTGCCATATACCTTTGTGTCTGATAATGGCACCCAATTTGTAGCCAACGCTATCCATGCCCTATACAAGAGGTGCAGTATTCAGATGAAGACGGCCTCCATCTGCTATCCTCAAGGGAATGGGCAGGCTAAAGCTGCCAATAAGGGAATTTCCGCCGGACTGAAGCGTCGACTGCCCTAGTGTTACCGATAGAATTTGATTCCATTTCAATTTCAAAATCATAACCTAGAAGTGGGTCATCTTTTTTTCAATGGAAGGACTAAAACCTTATTGATACAATATTTGACCCTTGCTCCTCCATTAACAAGCTTGAGAGAGAGGGGGGAAGGGAGCATAAAGATGAAGATGAAAGAGTCGAGGGATGGGTTTTGGTTCCTCAAAACAAGCTTGAGAGAGAAAGAGGAGATGGGTTTTGGCTTCGACTGTAATTGTTTTTGTTTTTTTTTTCAACGCGAACAATCAAAATGAAAGGGGAAATGATGGAAGATAATTTAGGGGTTTTGGTCATAAGGCATGTAGGTCATTTCATGTATAAATATAAGGGCAAATAAGTTATTTTGCATTGAGAGTCATGTTGTAATTAGTTGGAAAATTATAATGGATTAAATGGAGAAAATAAGGGGTTATGAATAGCTGCTCCCGGGAATATGAGTAGTACTTGGAGGGTGAAAAATGTACTATAACCAAAGGATGTGAAAGATCGAGGGTTTAACTGCAAGAATGTAACCAAGGATCTGTCGGTCTACTGTGCATCCCTCACCACTTTGGCGGCCTCTTCCAGACATTCAAATGAAACCCCGAAGTTCTTGACGGGACGAGAGAGAGAGAGAACAAATAGGGTTACTGAATCGCCTGAAACTCCACGCCAATCATGGCGTCTGGTTCCCCTCGGACGCGTATCGATCAGGTCTTGTACTCCCACCCTGTAAATTACCATCGATCTTATTTTCAAGATTCTCATGCTTTAGACCTCGTACTCTCTCTCTCTCTCTCTCTCTCTCTCTAGATATATATATATATATATATCTATATTTGCATGTGAAGGGTTTATTTCTGTATGGGGTTTATTGCATAATATTGTCTTACGTGGATTTGAATCTGTTCGAACGCATATCTTTTACAATTCAAAAACTCCGACTTACGCTCGAGGTTTAATTTATTGGAGATGATGATGCGGGCAATAATAAGATCTGTTTTTTCATTTGAAATTTGCGATAAGAAATTAAGAATCTTAATCACGAAGGAAAACTATTTTTGGTGCACAACTTCGAGTTTTTGCCCTAATATATAGTCGTTGTTGTTGCTTACAAATGCCGTTTATGGCTTTGTCGACTTAGAATCTGGAAGCAAATTGCACACTCCCATATAGAAATAGCCCCAGGTCCCCTTTTTTTTAATTTTAATTTTTATATGTGTGTGTATGTATATGTGCAGTTTGCGTTGCTTGAAGTTTGTTGCACTAATCTTGTCAAAGGTAGTTTTGAATCTCTTCAAAAAGAGGCATGGGTTTGAAACTTTGAGAACTCAAATGGTGCTTTCGTGTTTTAGTGATTGTTGATGGTCATGAGGACAATAATAAGAATTGTTTTATGATTTGCTATTCGCTTAACTTCCACTTGTTTTCCTGTACCAACAAATTGTGATGTGGGTAATGCTTGAAATACTTATTTGGATTCATAACATGGTTGTGTATAAGTTTTCTTTAATGCCTGATTGGTCTAGTCTATTGCCAATCAAACTGTTGTTTACAAATTTCATTTTTTTGGTGGTGACGAAATAAATTCAAGCTTTCTATTACGGTTATTAGTCAACGTACTGGTATTTATTGCTGTGTTATTTGTTGCTGTCCGCAGTTTTTTGCTTCAAAGAAGAAGAAGAAATCTATTTCACCATCTTTAAAGCCTGGGAGAGGTGACAAAGATCCAAAAGCTACACTCGAAGCATCTCCTAGTGCCAAGGGGTCTCTAGACAACTATTTGGTGACTTCCCAAGATGATAATTGTTCTGATATACCATTGTGCAGAGCTCATGTTTCTTCAGATAGGGAAGGTCTTGTCAAGAGAAGCCTGACACTAGAGATTAGCTCGTTGACCAGCTATGGAAATGGAAACGTCTCGTTGTCAGCCCCTTACCAACCTCAAAATTCTGAGGCCTATGGAGAGGCTCAAAAGGAAGGATCCCATGTGACGTCATGCGTCGGTGATATTTCTGATAGAGCTCTTGTCAATTCAGAGTCTGCAGTTGGTGCTGGAAACTCTGAACTTAAGCAGTTTGCAACCAACTTTTTGTCATTGTATTGTAGGTACTGCCATTTTTCATAGTTTGGGTCACTATTATATTCGCAAAATCCTATTGCGCTGCACTCCATTTAAGTAGAACTATTTTGGTTAACTCATATTTATGTGTACTCTTTCCACTCGATACCTAGGAATTGATTTCTGCTGTGGTCTTTCTGTTGTTTAGGATTTGGGTTAATGGTTTTTATTTTGGGTCCACTATGGCATGCAGTGAACTTCCACCAAGTCTAAGTACACCCTTAGAGCCGAAAGTGAGTGCTCATAAAAGACAGGGTAGTCCATCTTTGCTAGTGGTAGAGGATAAATCATCTAAGAAAAGGCATTGCATTGTTGACGAGAATGAGTCCCAGGCCAAGATTGAAGCCACTTGCTATGATGAGAAGGATGGGGAATTGGCAGAGTATGGTGTCATCCCTTCATGTGGAGAAGCATTTATCAAGGGTTCCAGAGGGGTAAATATCTGCTTTTACTGCCTTGATATCAATTGACATTGCTGATTTCACCTGTACGTTCATTTTTTTTTCTTTGGCAGATGAATGTAGATACTCATATGATGGAAATTAATTCGAGCTTGAGAAAATGCAACACAACATTGGCAGCTTCGTTATACAATACTGAATGTGATACACCTGGTCTGACTACCCGAGCCCGTGGAACTCCCAAATCAACCCGGGGAAGCTCCATATTTTCTCCTGGAGAAGCATTTTGGAATGAAGCGATTGAAGTTGCTGATGGTTTTCTTGTGACGAATGATGGCATTTTAGTCCCGGTTGCAGGAGAACATAGTATTGCAAAGAAACGGAGTGATATAAAGGATATGAAAAATTTGGGAAGTGTAGGGGGTGATGATACGTCAAACAAAATATTGGATGAGGGTGCAAGTAGAGTCCTCGGTGTTGAAATGAATGCTTCTTTGAGGTCAACTGGTAAGCACGGGAATAGTTTGGACGAAGAAGCATCACCATTGCCTGTGAAGCACTTCTCCTTCGAGGACAAAAATATGGACGAGGAAACCCTGTATGCTTCTTCAGCTGACAACAATAATGGGCTGATGCACAAACAAGGTAAACAACAGGTACAAGAGGTGCCCCTTGTGAGCGATGCAGCCAGGCAAAACGTGGGTACTTTGAGGCGAGATCATGATAGCATCACATCTAGTACACCATATATTGGCAAAAGAAATTTCTCGCCAAATAGTCAAAACAATGAAGACAGTACTCCATCAAGTTCTGTGCTGCTAAAGAACCATTTAGATCTAAGGCACTGGCTTCCTTCTGAAATATGCAGCACATATGTGAAGAAAGGAATCTCACAGTTGTATTCGTGGCAGGTATATTTTCTTACACCGCTGGATGAATCTGCTGGATTCTTCTCCTGCTCAACCCATTAAGCTATAGAGGTTTAGAGATGAGGTGATAGCATAGCGCAGTTTAGTTGGCGGTTCCACTCTTTCTATGGTTACTCGCAAAGGTTCTGGCTTTTCATAATTGAGTTTTGTGAAATTGGGTTTGGAGTTCATTTTTTGGTCGCAATCTTTATGACTTTTCATCGATAGACAATTCTGTGAACAAAAATAATTTATGATGCTGCTCTGTTTGTTGGGTTTCCACTTTCTTGGCGGGGTTTAGTTTTTGTTGAGAATTTACAGTCTAGAATCTGCCGCTTGATCTACCTGTCTTGTTGCTGTTCTTGACATAGAAGCAAGTGATCAAGTGTGAATTGTTGTGGTACATTCTTACATTTTATAGGTTTTTCTTTCTTTATGTGTCTTCCCTGGTATTCATTTCATCCATAATATGGTCTAACCTTGCCAAATCCGTTGTTGCCCCATTTTGTTATCTGAATGGTCATGTCCATTTTGCTCAAATTTGGTTGTTTTTGTCATTGAAGAACTTTGATTCTTTTAGCATTTCATACTTTATCATCTTTTAAGTGGCATTTGTCAAGTTGACTCTGAAAATAGTTGCACCAATTCTAAGCCCTTAAATTTTATTTTTCCCTTAATTTTTCTCGAGTACACTTCATATGGTCGAGGTTTCTGATACTTTCCTAATTATGTTTGGAACTGATTATTTTGGTGTTTTGTTTTTGATTTTCTTGCAATTGAAAGCTCAATGTTTTCCAGGTTGACTGCCTTCAGGTGGATGGCGTTTTAGAAAGAAGAAATCTTGTCTATTGTGCTTCTACTAGGTATTCTTATACATGGAGTTGACGTTCATTTTCCTGTCAGATAAGTGTTAAGTACATTAATAGGATTCAACTGTCTATTTTTCTTCTGAGTATCTGTTAGGCAACACGATCCTTGAATTGGTAAGTTAAAAAGTTAGACCTATAAGCTAGCATACATACAACTGTAGTTTACGCATATTATGTTTGACAATTCCATTGCATATTTGCCTTAGGTGCAAACTTGTACTTATTGACAAGTTGTCGTGCTGTAAATGCAGTTGTCTATGGATAGATTTCTATTTGATGTCATGGTTTTTTTGTGGTTGAGTGGTACTTAAAAGTGTTGCTTAACCTTGCTTTCTTTGTTACAGTGCTGGTAAAAGTTTCGTTGCTGAAATTTTAATGTTACGGCGAGTCTTATCAACTGGAAAAATGGCACTTCTTGTACTTCCATATGTATCAATTTGTGCAGAAAAGGTTTGATATTGTTTTTCCCTCAGATCTGTTTGTGGAAGTATTGTGTCTTTTGTTTTTGGAACTTAATTTGTAAAATAATACCATTATACTTATCTATGTTGACTTGGTGCAGGCAGAACATCTAGAGGCCCTTTTAGAACCACTTGGCAAGCATGTACGCAGTTATTATGGGAACCAAGGTGGTGGGACTCTTCCAAAAGATACCTCTGTAGCTGTCTGCACAATTGAGAAGGCTAACTCTTTAATAAATAGATTGCTAGAAGAGGGTCGTCTTTCAGAAGTTGGGATTATTGTGATAGATGAACTGCACATGGTACTTGCCTCTGCAGTCATTTAGATGAATGTTCATGAACTGCATTTCCACTGTATTATTAAGTTTTTATGCTAGTACACATAGATAATACTGTATAGATGGCTCTTATCCTTGGGATTCGTTGACAGGTTGGTGATCAGAGTAGGGGTTATCTATTGGAGCTTATGTTGACAAAGCTTCGTTATGCAGCTGGTGAAGGCAATGGAAAATCTTCTAGTGGAGAAAGTTCAGGTACGAGCAGTGGGAAGAATGACCCTGCTCATGGTCTTCAAATTATTGGTATGAGTGCAACCTTGCCTAACGTTTCTGCTGTTGCTGATTGGCTTCAAGTAAGTGCATACTGTCACTACCCCAAAGGGTATGCTAACTAAAATAGCTGCTAATTTACTTGCTGCAGTGACAACAGTTTCAACTTCTATGTAAAGATTAAGGCTATCGGTGTAGTACACCATATGTCCTTCACATAGATGCAATCTTGTGAAAATGTTGAAACCATCGCCCCAGTGTTACTAGATCAACTTTGGAAGAGGCACATAATTCTTTTATTGGATCATGGATACTAAAGCCTCACCTAATATCATGATTTTAGTACGGATAGTTATTATGCCATTCTTTTATGTTTACTTTGCCAAATTAATAATAAGTATAGAAGTTAGGTTTTCTGAGATTAATTTGACTGAGTGTAGATCTTGGTGCAACAGTAAGGTTCCTCCATTGGTGAGTTGCAAGTTGCAACCAAGGTGTCATGGGTTTGAAGTAGGGAAGCATCCTCCTCTCAGTGGGGGATAGGGCTGCATACATCCACAAAGGCTCCCTAGACATTTGTTGTGGGAACCCTATATGTGGCCCTGCTTTTTGTAGTTGTAGTTTGGATACCTTGAAATATTGACATATCAAACTCATACAGAATTAGATGGAAAAAAAAAAGAAGGATTTTTGAAAGGATTAATGTCAAGACTCAAGACAAACTAGAAGATGCAGAAGAAATTATTTTGATTCACGTCCACAATTCAGTGTCAACATTTTCAGCATTCCACTAAGGGATATGGAAAATCTGGTATGAAGGAGTGAGTTCAATTGTTGAATGCTCCTGCAACAATGTGTATTGTCGTGAATGTATTTTCTTTCACTCGTACATTGGTATTTGTGGATGGGATCTTTTTCCCTTCCACTCAGTGAACAGTTGTAAATAAAGTGTTTACATGTTCCCTTATTAATAGCTTCTAAAGATTCTAAACACCAACAGATGGAAAGCTCTTTCAAGGTTACTGAAAGTCTCAAGTTCAGCTAATATTAAATAGGACCTAGTGAATTTGGAACCGGATGTATGCAATCTGAGTCATTCCAAAGAGGACCTGTGCTTTTTGTGCTGATGCTAAGCTTTGAGGCCTTTATACGCCGGTAACCTGACTTATTGGTCTTGTGGGGATGCAGTCAATGCACGAACAGCTGGTTGGGGCATTGTGGGTCATCAATGACTATTCTTCTATTGCAGTGGTTAATTTTAACTTCAAAACAACATATACTCAAGACTTTTGAAATTTGCTTGCTTCCTTCATTTAAGGTTTTAGAAGTATGACTTTTACGGCAAAACATGCTTTTGTGCAAAATGTCCTAGTTCAAAAACCCCTTCCTTTCCTAGTATATTAGAAGAGAATTAGAGAATTTTTTGGCAGTTAACAACCCCGCCCTTCCCTTCTCCCTTTTTGATAGTTTGAACTCTTATATATTTAACAAAGAAGGTACTTGTTGAAGTAAACTCTATATTATTTATTACCTATTATCTAAATCAAGTTGCTATTTATCTGATTTGTTTAATATGTCAGTTTTTGTATGGTGATGAACCTTAGTGAAGTTATAGAGCACTTCTTTCATTTAGACTTTCGTGGTAAATATATATATGTGTTGTACAGTGTACATGACAATGAGACTCTGCTATGTTTAGTAATTTGGTAATTCCCGTATTTTGATCTAAAGTTATGGTCACAGATTTGGGGTTCCGGTTTATCTGATTTAAGAACCAGTGTATATTTTAAAGTTTATAATAAGAAGTATACTTGGGTGTCAAAGTTCTTCGAAAATGGGAAAAACTGCTAGGGATTGCAATGGGTAGGATACGGATCGGGGGACCCTATTCCATACTCGATCCCCAATTGGAGGGTCCTTCACCATTCCCACCCCGATTCCCATTAGGGATATTAGATAAAGAACCAAACCCGGGATCGGGTCTCCCCGAATATACCCATATCCAAACCAAAAAATATAAGAAGTCAGGAATGAAACTAAATTGGCATTTCTATTTAGAAATATAATCTCAATTGATATTCTGGGGATATTAAGTAGTTTATAATAGGTAGTAAAGATTTCCTAATTAAAGAGCTAATTACTCACATATATAACTGTATTTAAGATTTATATGTATGTTCCTATATGTATATTATAACCGGGTATGGGGCAGGTACAGGTATTTTGGGGTGGAGATTACAAAACCATACCCGCTCCATACCTGAGTGGGTTTTCTTTAAATCCCACCATACCCGCTACTATTGGGGAAAATTACCCTGCCTCCATATGGGCAGGGCGGGGCAGGTATCCATTGGATATGAGTAAATTGCCATCCCTAAAAACTGCTAGATTGCCGAAAGCAGTAGCCAAGTGCTCTTTTTTTGCGCATAGCTATTTACAAGAAACAGTTCCAATCTTCCATTTCTTAGTCTGAATATGTATGATCATTAGGTACCCCCAGCCAATTTGAAAGCCATCTCAATTGTGCCAACAAACAGATACAGAACCCTAGTTATATGTTAAATCTGTATGTTTGTAGTACCTGTCAGAAATTAAATGTCCCGTGCCTTTCTCTTGATTGATAATTAGTGTCTCTGATTTGGTTGCAGGCATCTCTGTACCAGACTGATTTCCGACCAGTTCCGTTAGAGGAATACATTAAAGTTGGAAACACCATTTATGACAAAAAAATGGACGTTGTTAGGACAATCTCTAAAACATCTGACCTAAGCGGTAAAGATCCAGATCATATTGTTGAATTGTGCAATGAGGTTGGGACACTCCCCTATCACTGAGTGAGCTTTACGTGGCATAGACTTGAAATTTGCCAATTCTAACTGTTGTGATAATATCAGGTTGTTCAAGAGGGTAATTCGGTGCTGATATTTTGCTCTAGTCGAAAAGGATGTGAATCTACTGCTAGGCATGTTGCTAAATTCCTCAGGAAATTTCCTGCCAGTGCCCATGACGATAAAAATGAATCCATTGATGTCACTTCAGCTATTGATTCCTTGGGAAGAAGTCCTGCAGGATTAGATCCCATTTTGGAGGAAACTCTTCCTTTCGGCGTGGCATACCATCATGCTGGTCTGACTGTATGTTTGCTTTGACCATTTAGTTCTCAGGAACCTTGGTTCTCTATTACTACTAGTACTCGAAGCATCTATAAATGTACTCAGTTTTCAGTGGGTGAATCCCCATCAGCAATCATAATAGTTCTCTGTTTTATGTATAAGACTTTGGTTTGTGGCCTTCAATTATACAATTTTTTGGGGTCAAATTCTGATGTAGGTTGAAGAAAGAGAGACTGTTGAGACCTGCTATCGCAAAGGACTTGTACGTGTCTTAACTGCTACATCTACCTTAGCTGCTGGGGTTAACCTACCTGCCAGGAGGGTCATTTTTCGGCAACCCCGGATTGGTCGTGATTTTATTGATGGAACAAGGTACAGACAGATGGCTGGTCGGGCTGGTCGGACTGGAATAGATACGAAGGGGGAGAGTGTAGGTTTACTTATTTTATGCATGATTTACTTTTCCTTGGTATCGTTGTTTCTTGGTAGTAGCTAACATGAATGCACAGATTGTAGTTAAAATGATATTAGGTGCTCATATAGTTGTGTATTTCTTTTTGAGTTTGCTTAAGTATTCCTTCAATATTGCAGTCTGAATTTTCTTTATTAATCCTTGTCCTCGGTCCTCACTTTAGTTCTAACCATTATAGTTTTGTGATTTTGTGTAACCAGATTTTAATTTGCAAACCAGAAGAAGTTAAAAGAATTATAAAAATTGTTAACGACAGCTGTCCTCCGCTGCATTCTTGTCTCTCTGATGATAAGAATGGGATGACCCATGCAATTTTAGAAGTTGTTGCTGGAGGTATTGTTCAAACTGCTAGTGATATTCATCGATATGTTCGATGTACCCTTCTCAATTCCACAAAGCCATTCGAAGATGTTGTAAAATCAGCTCAGGATTCTCTCAAGTGGCTATGCCACAGGAAATTTCTCGAATGGAATGAAGACACTAAGTTGTACAGCACAACACCTCTTGGACGTGCATCTTTTGGAAGTTCTCTGTGCCCTGAAGAATCACTTGTATGTCATCCAAAGTCTATTTTGTTTTCTTCTCTTCTTTCTAAATGGTAGTTGTGCCGTGCTTATTATCTAGTAGCATCAATGCATTCTTGTTGATAAATTTGCTCGTATTTGTAATTGTTCCCTTTTTTCATATGTGCCACTGTCCTTAGATAGATGAAGAAAGTGATTACGAAGTTTAATTATGCATTTAAAACTTTTTCAGATCGTGCTAGATGATCTTTCAAGGGCCAGAGAAGGATTTGTGCTGGCATCTGATTTGCATTTAGTATACTTGGTAACACCCACCAATGTTGAAGTTGAACCAGATTGGGAATTATATTATGAAAGATTCATGGAATTGTCAGCTCTTGACCAGGTAAGTTTGCCTTTCATCACCATTGGGCTAGCTGTTGAGATTGTTGACAGTTATTGGTTCCTTGTGGCTAAGTAGCAGGAATAAGCATGGCTTAAGCTTCTGTTCTTGTTTATTGACCACTAGGGGGGCTTTAAGTAAAATTTTAGCCACTCAAATGGTTTTATGGTGTTCTATTGTTGGGAATCTTGGGATAGATTTTGCATCACTCCCCTTTTGGCTATTTTTGAGATGCGTTTCGCATAACTCCCGCTATGCATCCAATCATATAATCGTCCCCTAAGCAGTTGGCATTTTGGATGCGCTGGAAATTCCTATTGGAAGTACAGGATTTTTTTGTGCTTGTTAATCCTTTTTTGACCAGATAAGATGGATTTTCTTGCTATCTTAAATTATGGGTAATGTTTTCAGCCTATGGATTCACTCCCATTCTGCTTTGTGAGATAAAAGTGTGTACAAATGAGGAATCAATTATTCAGGGATAGCAGAGAGCTGTAATTTAGTCACGGAGTAATACAATGGCAATAACAGTAATTACTTGAGTTCCCATTTCGTTCAAATTGCTATCTATTTGAGGCGACATTTTGCAAATGAGATATCTCTTGCACCTTTGCTTACAACAGCATGTAAACAGGTAGCAGGTTGGCAAACTTCCCCTATTATTTTGGGGGCCTCATAATGAATCTGATCCCTTGCTACTTCTCTCATTCTGGCTTTGGCAGTGGTGTCACTATATGGAATGCACCTGTCAAACACAAGAACCTTATGGTTTGCTATAAGGCTATGGTTTCCTTCCACGATTGTTTCCCATTAGTTTCTACTGTGCTAGTTTTAGAAACTATAACCAAGAGGACCCCTTGATTGTTGGGTCTAAGTTCCATTTTCCAAGCTTGCAATCTTGAATGACATCAATGCTCCTCTCTCTCTCTCTCTCTCTCCCTCTCTCTCCTTCTGGTGATGTAATACTTGTGCCACGTTGCCCTCAAGCTATTTGTCGTTTTAAGTTTTGTATGTGGTTATTTTCAGCACTTACTTTATGCTGTCCATGTTTTTGTCTACATTTTATGAGGTTCTTGAGTTGCTTATTGTAGAGAGTTTACACTCCATATTTATGTGGTGCAGTCGGTTGGCAATCGAGTTGGAGTGGTAGAACCCTTTTTGATGCGTATGGCCCATGGTGGGTCTATGCGCACTGCAAACAGATCAAGGGATAACACTAAAGGGCTGACGGGCAGAGTTGGGATGACAAACCATAATATGCTTTCAGATGAGCAAACACTTAGAATGTGTAAACGCTTCTATGTTGCTCTCATCTTGTCAAGACTTGTGCAGGTGTGTCTTTTTGTATTTGCAATGAATACTGGCCTGTCCTGTTCTCTCTCTCTACATATATATATATACTCACACACGGGGTGGTTCAAGTGACACCTAAAAAAATCGTCCATAGTTTCCGATCAAATTTTGATGATCTGAGCCGCTCAATGTGATCAGAATGTGATTTTAAGGGTACCCGCGAGAAATTAGCAAAAAAAATGACCGGAAAATACTTGATTTGAGCAGTTTTTAGCTTAGATTTAATGAACGGTTCAATTAAAAACTGCTCAAAACAAGTACTTCTTGGAAACTTTTTTGCCGATTTCTCGCGGGCACCCTTAAAATCACGTTCTGCACACATTGAGCGGCTCAGATCATAAAAATTTGATCAGAAATTATGAGATTGAGATTTGGGGTATTTTTGTGGGTGTCCCGTGAACCGCCTCGATATATCAGTCCTTCTCAGGTCCGGACCTCTTACAGTCTGGACCTCCCATTTCCCGATCGATTTTAAAACTGCTTAGATTAAGCCCTTCCCAGTCAATTTTTTTTGCTGATTTCTAGCGGGTATCCTTAAAATCACGTTCTGAACACATTGAGCGGCTCGGATCATCGCAAATCGATCGGGAAATGGGAGGTCCGGACGGTGTGGGCCGTAAGAGGTGTGGACTTGAACATTTGTGTGTGTGTGTATATATATATGTGTGTGTGTGTGTGTGTGTGTAGTTATATTTACAGATATATGAATATGAACACAATGTATATGGGCCTATCAACAGCATCTATAATTCTATATGTATTTCTTTCATCAGAGCCACCCACAAAGTAGCTCGCATGAAGATTAAGTCGAATTGCAATATCTCAGCATTTTACTGTTTCTATCTTTTCAACTGATCTTCACGTAGATAAAGATAATGCGAATATGTTTCAGCCATTAATTGCTTTGTGGTCTGTTGTGGTTTTAATTGGCATTGTTTGAGCTCTGGTGATATTTTTTAATTCTGATGTGAAGGAAATACCTGTGGCCGAGGTTTGTGAAGCCTTTAAAGTGGCTCGGGGAATGGTTCAGGCCTTACAAGAAAATGCTGGAAGGTTTGCATCTATGGTCTCTGTATTCTGTGAGAGGCTTGGTTGGCATGACCTGGAAGGCTTGGTTTCCAAGTTCCAAAATCGTGTTTCGTTTGGGGTCCGAGCAGAGATTGTAGAGCTTACCAGTATTCCATTTGTTAAGGTTGTAGACTTGTGCAATTCAACATTTTTTTTTGTCATTTCAATCCTTCCAAAAGGTTGGGAACGTAGGGCATTAATTGCCAATTGGTGGTTGGTGTAAATTAATCTGCCATATAGGAGTCGCTGATTTCATGATTTTTTGGATTAGAAATGTTATTCGTATTACGTACTAATAGTTGTTAATACACTTCGTTTATGGCGCCCTTTCAGGGTTCTCGAGCTAGAGCACTTTATAAGGCTGGCCTCCGTACGCCTCAAGCAATAGCTGAAGCGTCAGTTTCTGAACTTGTGAAGGCTCTTTTTGAATATTCATCATGGACTGCACAAGGTGAAATCTCCTAGATGGGATTTTGGATTTTTTGATGTGGATTCTTGAGTTTAATGTGATGACATTTATTAACTCATGAACTTGTATTTTTATTCTGGTGTGGTTTCTCATTTTTTTGTTTTGAAGTTGCATCACTCTATTTTCTTCGTATCATCTAATTTGTAAACCTTGTCTATACAAAGAAAATTCAGCACAACGGCGGATACAGTTGGGTGTAGCAAAGAAGATAAAGAATGGGGCACGCAAAATTGTTCTTGATAAAGCTGAAGAGGCAAGGGTTGCTGCCTTCTCAGCTTTTAAATCTCTTGGGCTGGATGTTCCCGAATTTTCTCGACCTCTATCATTAAAGGTCGCCGGTGATGCCACCCGAAAAGAAGCAACTACCTCTTCTGGGGAAGACTCTACAGGTAGCTTTGTTGTTGGTGTTGGTGTCCAGCTTACAAAGCATTCATCTAAGTTGATAAGAGATGGATCTGAAAATCTTGATAAACTAAAGCTAGAAGTTGGACAAGAGAAGTCAACAAAAGCTTTTGATTTTCCCTTGGGGATTTCAGATGAAGTGAAATCAGCTGCTATCATGCAGACTAACTTTGGTGCCGAAAATCCTGCAGCTGTTGAACGGCCTGTTATTCTAGATGAGAAAAATACTACTGTCAACCATATTGGTAATGCAGTCACCTCCTCCTCTGGTCCTTTACTTTTAAGTGGTAATGAAAACAGGATATTTGACGAATATCATGAACGTGTTGAGCAGGAGCGGCATGACAGAGAAAATGCTGGTTTTGTTAGTAAGGAAAATGCTTCTGACAAAGGTCCTGTAAGTGCTGTCAATACTTCTGGTGGATTTGATTCCTTTCTTGATCTTTGGGATACAGCCCAAGAATTCTATTTTGATATTCACTTTAGCAAAAGACCGAAGGGGAATTCCTGTGTCCCTTTTGAAATACACGGCATAGCAATCTGTTGGGAAAATTCTCCAGTGTACTATGTCAATCTTCCCAAGGATCTATTTTGGTTTAAGAGAAGGAATGATACATTGTCCATGACTATTTCTGGTGATGGTGATGATGTTTTGGCACCAAAGCATCGGTTTGAACTAGCAATGCAAAGATGGAATAGGATTGTTATGATCATGGGGAGAAAAGATGTGAAAAAGTATACTTGGAACTTAAAAGTTCAGATTCAGGTGCTTAAGGTTCCTGCTGTTTCCATTCAGAGATTAGGTAACCTGAATCTTGCTGTGAAAACTTTGGGTCTTGAACTTGTTGACAGCTCATACTATGTGTTGTCCCCGGTATTCGTACGGGATGGACTCGACATGTGCATTGTAGCATGGATCCTGTGGCCTGACGAGGAGAGAAGCTCCAACCCCAATCTGGAAAAGGTGAGTTGTGTTATTTATCAACTAAGATATTGCTTTGGTTGACTTAATTGTCTCAGGTTAAGGGAAATTCCGTTTGGATAATGTTGCGTCTTTGAGATGCAACCGAAACATGACTATTTCTGACGAATCATTTAAAAACTTGTCGTGATTTGAGTTGGTTGATGAAGTTGCAACTGCTAACACAGGAAGTTAAGAAAAGGTTATCCAGTGAGGCTGCAGCGGCTGCTAGTCGGAGTGGTAGATGGAAAAATCAGATGCGCATTGCTGCGCATAATGGTTGCTGCCGCAGAGTTGCGCAAACCCGAGCCTTATATTCTGTTCTCTGGAAATTGCTAATTTCTGAAGGACTAGTTGAAGCCCTTCTTAGCATTGAGATCCCACTGGTGAGAATTCTCAGGTCACCTACTCTAAATAATGTATCTTGTTCTTTTACACCTTTATTTGAGGTTTTCCTTTGAACTTGAGCAAAGAATAGATGGTCGAACGGAAGTATCTTGAGTGCAACATATGTGTATGGAGTCTATCTACCACTGGTATCACCGTTTATCTCTAGAGGATATGCTCTAGAGGATGCTTTCTTGTTGTTGGAAACTATTGAGATCCCTATTATCAATTAAATGATGTCAAACTTTCTGATATGATTCATTTTTTTCACTGATCTTCATTCGAAATTTAAAAGACATACTTTCTTGGGAAAAACCCTATTGTGTTCGGTTTTTGTGTCACTGAAGGCCTGCAATATTTTGCATGGAATGCTAGGGAAAACTATCTTTGAGTTAAAACCAAGTCCAGGTAATTTTCTTTTAAATCTTTCGAACTTGTTTCATTCTTGAAAGTGCAGCATCATGTATGAGCATATGGAGTTGTGTAATTATTCTTGTCATTTCCCTTAATGCTTTAAAGAATTAATGTAGGTGTGTTATGAATGTGAAGTGTGTACACGTTTATTCAGGTGAACATTCTTGCAGACATGGAGGTGTGGGGAATAGGTGTTGACATGGAGGGATGCCTTCAGGCGCGTCAAGTGTTAGGGAGAAAACTAAGGTATCTTGAGAAGGAAGCTTACAGGCTGGCTGGTATGACTTTTTCTTTGTATTCGGCGCCAGATATTGCAAATGTCCTTTATGGGCGCCTGAAGCTGCCCATACCTGAAGGGTCCAATAAAGCAAAACAACATCCAAGCACTGACAAGCACTGTTTGGACTTGTTGAGGTATTGCGGAAAACCATTTATTTATTCTGTTCTTTGTCTCGATGGCTAAATCCTGTGAAGTGAACTTGCCAAGGACCTTGTGCATATTTTTCTCTTGCAAAATGTATTTACATAATTTCAGCAGGTTTTTTGGGAACTCAAAAAAAATAGATAGTGATACAGGATGTGCTATTTCTTGGGAAATATTTCTCTAGAGTGATGTCTGTGCATATATTTTGCTAAAATTTGTTTGGATCTGCTGTAACTTTGGAATTTGTAAATCGATAGCTTAGGCTGGTTCATGACAATTTGAAAATGTTACATAAATTTGTGTGCTTTATTGTGCTGCTGTGATCATAGCCAAAACCCCCCTTTGTGTTCAATTATTAGTGTAAATATTTATGTAATTCTGGAGCTTGGACATTCCATATTGCTTTGAATGTAATTGATATCAGTGTGCAGCAGTGCAGCTTGACATTTGATTGCACTTGGTGCCTGTTTCTCCTTTCGCACCCTTTATGCATTCTTGTACCAAAAATAATTTGTTTTCGTTTCAGGCATGAGCATCCCATTATTCCGGTCATAAAAGAGCACCGATCTTTGGCAAAGCTATTAAATTGTACCTTGGGATCAATTTGTTCGCTCGCTAGGCTTTCAATTAGGACACAGAAATACACGCTTCATGGCCATTGGCTCCAAACATCAACAGCAACTGGACGACTTTCAATGGAGGAACCTAATCTTCAGGTTTTGTTCTCTATCCCTTTTATTTTCCTTCTTGTGCTAGTAGAAACTAATATCTAGTGTAATGAATTATGTATCAGTGTGTTGAGCACATGGTTGAATTCGAAAATTACAAAGATGGAGATGATTCAAATGTAGATCGTTATTGTATAAATGCTCGTGACTTTTTTGTCCCTACTGAGGTAACGTGATTCTCCGATTGTGAGTTGAACCTACTATATATGGTAATACATATGTATTAAGGCTCGGCAATTGCCTTGTGCTTCATTTAGCTTCCTCAAATGTTTTTTGCAGGATAATTGGTTGCTATTAGCTGCAGATTATTCTCAAATAGAACTGAGAATAATGGCTCACTTTTCCAAAGACACTTCGCTGATCGAACTCCTCAGTAAAAGCCATGGTGATATCTTCACCATGATAGCAGCGAAATGGACTGAGAAAGAGGAATCTACTGTTACCTCCCAGGAACGAGATCAAACCAAAAGATTAGTTTACGGCATCCTGTATGGAATGGGTCCTAATACCCTTTCCGAACAACTGAACTGCAGTTTAGATGACGCTGCTGAGAAAATTCAGAATTTTAAAAGGTGTTTTCCTGGTGTTGCTTCCTGGCTTCAGGAAGCTGTCACATATTGTCGTCAAAAAGGGTAAAGTTAATATTTTGCTGGTTTCTAATCATTTTGTCCAAGGTTTTCTGCAAATATAATGCAAAAATTATAGGAGCATTCTTAGTGTAAGCTTAAGAAATTTTGAATTGGCCCTTGCAAATACCAGTTCTGTTTAGTCAGTTGTTGATACATCTCTTTCTTCAAGGTCATGCTTGACATTTTTCTGTTCTGTATGCCACGTTCTTTCTGTTCTTTTCTCCATAAAAACTTCATGAGAATTTATCTTGATATATCTGTGATCTTTTTTCAGTAAATGTACTCTTCCATATAAGCCCCAAACACGTAAAAACATCATGGTCCAAATAGGACACAAAAAACTATCTCAGCCAACTCCCTTAAAGGAGCCACCAAGAAGAAAAGAAGAACTATACAACCAGGCACCTATCAACCAAAGAAAAGAACTAACGAAAATTAAACTTCTACTGTAGAAGTCAACCGTGAGAAAGGAACTCCCCAAGCCCTGAACAAGACCTTGTTCTCCTGGGTGGAATTGATATTTTGCCAAGCCATCATGGCATCTCTAATGTTGTTGCAAATCTTGGAGCCCAACAGATCAGCCTCCATCATCTGTTGCTGAAAGATCCTCATATTTTGTTCACACCAAACTCCATAAACAGTAGCAGCCAGTGATAATTTTGAGAATAGATTTCCTTATTGTCTTCCCCTTAGAATGCAGCAAGAACCATTTCTTTTCATCTTCCCACATAAGTGGGCCTCTATGAATGTGGTTCCTTCGCAATATCTCCTTCCAGACAAATCTGGAAAATGTGCAATCGAAAAATAAATGATTTTGAGATTCGAGAGCCCCATTTCTACACAGAACACAAGTGGCATTATCCACCACACTCCATTTCAGCAATCTGTCCTTTGAAGCAAGTTTACCTTGCATGGCCATCCATAAAATGAAAGCCCATCGAGGAACATTTTTAGGAAACCACACAATGCTACACCAGTCTAGCCGACCATTTGACATTCTAATTGCTTCCCAAGCAGATCTCAAAGAATAAAACCATTACGAGAAGGAAGCCATACCACCCCATCCTCATTTAGACTATTAGGAGTAAAACCAGAAGGGGTGCTGGTATTGATTTCTTGAATATATCTATTCCTTGGTCTAGGCCAAGCCCAGTCCCCATCTTTAATAATTGTGGAAACCTTAGCTTGCAACGATCTTCCAATGGTAGAGCACACATTCTCCCCAAACCTTTTATACAAGGGCCCCAAAGGGTGCCAATTGTCAAGCCATAAGAAAGTGGAAGCCCCATTCCCAACTTGATATCGAATTAAAGGTTGACAAACCTCCTTGAGCTGGAAGATCTTCCTGATAGTCCAGGAGACATCATAAGGCAGCCCCATAGTCCAGAGATTGTGCTCTTTTATGACATACGTATGTACCCATTTACCCAAAGAGAATCAGCCTTTCTACTAAGAGCCCACAATAGCTTGAGCATAGCAGCAACATTACCTTCTCTTAATTTCCTAAAACCCAATCCTCCATCTTTTGGAGAACGAACCTGACTCCATTTCACTCGAGCACATTTATGATTTAGATCACACCCAGACCACAAAAAAGCAATAAGCTTGCTTTCAATTCCCTTTAAGTATTTTCTGGGGGATAAAAAAAATTTGACTCCAGTAGCTTTTATATTGCTAAGAACAGACAAAATAAGCTGAGCTCTTCCACCATATGTAAGAACTTTAAGAACTTTATTGGACCAGCTCTGAATACAACCCAGAATCTTCTCCTCCAACACTAAGCAATCACTTGCCTTGAGCCTAGTAGTAATAAGAGGTACCCCTAAGTATTTCACTGGGAGAGTCCTCACAGGAATAGGCAAAATCTCCCTAAGCAACTGAATGTGTCCTTCATCAACCCCAGAGAAGAAGATAGAGCATTTGTTAAGGTTAGGCCTCAAACCAGAAAAGTGGTAGAGATCGTCAAGCATATCTCTAACAGTCACCAAAGAGCCTCGAGCTGCCCCACATATGATGAAAAGATCATCAGCAAAAGCAAGTTGAGAAAGTTGTATAACTTGACACTTAGGATGATAACAAAAAACAGATAAAACCACTCTCTGATGAAAGATAGCTGAGAAGGCTTCCATGACAATTAAGAAGAGATAAGGGGATATGGGATCCCCTTGCCTCAAACCCCTCTTTCCAGGAAAGAAACCCTCCAAACTGCCATTAATAATCACTGAGTAACATGCAGTAGATACACACTGAGAAACTATATGCCCTTATCTCCAAACTATATCTGTGATCTTTCTCCTATGCATCTTGTAATTTTGGAATCATTTGCTTGTTTATTGGCCAAATGATTTATTATGTCTCGATCTTGTGCTCTGCAGATATGTGAAGACCCTTAAAGGAAGAAAGCGTTTCCTAGCAAAAATTAAGCTTGGAAACAGTAAAGAAAGGTCTAAAGCTCAGAGACAAGCGGTCAATTCTATTTGTCAGGTAGTGTTTTTTGTTCTTGTTTATGTGTGGATGGGGGTTGTGGAGGACTGGGGTGGAGGATTTTGTTGTTAAAGTGGGAGAAGAAAAGGTTAAGTATGCGATTGCTGCTTTCCAGGGATCTGCTGCTGACATCATCAAAATCGCAATGATCAATATACATTCTCTGATTGTTGGAGAAGTTGTCGATTCCAATCCAGCAACAGTTGCAGCGAAATTTCACATGCTTAGAGGCCGCTGCAGAATCCTTTTGCAGGTAACTTTTTGAGTGCTTCAAGTTATTTATTTGTTTGAGGAAGTATTCCTTGCTGTCTGCTTTTCCTAAAATGGACTGCTAAATAGCACAGGCTGCACAGCATTGACAAGAAGAATCTTGCCCGTGACAGGGTGCTTCTATAGTATGCAATGAGTTCTAAAAGTTATGAAGTATTTTCCATGTTCTGTTGACTTCTCATTCAACTATATGTAGGGTGAGCTGTGGCCATCATGGAAGTGGCACGCCATTCGTACCTGCTTTTATTAGTCTTAAACATATTTGCGAAGTTTTGTTGTCTGCTAAAGATCAATTGTAGTTCTTCATAACAGTGGCTTCCACTCCCCTTTCCCCAATCTTCCGAAATTCTTGGGAGGCCTACATATACAGCTCTGGATAGGGCATTTTGCTCTGTATGCTACATGGATAAATCTGTGGTTTTGGAGGGCATGTTTGAGGGCTAGCCATCATACTATCATGGCAGTGATGCATGGTTTTTGAGTGAACTAGGGTGGCATCTTAGATTGATTCAGCCATAATAGGAGTCATTGGCTTTCTGGACTTCTCATAGAAATGAGTCAACTTAGCCTTTTTGTCAAGCTCATTGATCCCTCACCCTGGATAACTACTCCAATATAACTTAAACATGTTCCTCTAATTGGAAAGAAATGTTATATAGTCTCTGTGTCATTTCTGCATCTTGTTTTTAGCACTTGCCAGGTCCTTATTGATTCTATTCTATTCCAGTCTCCTGAAGGTTGAGAGGGGATCTTTTTCTGGCATAAATGTAACAGATGTTGTTCACGTTTGCTTTCCAGGTGCATGATGAATTGGTACTGGAAGCAGATCCTTCCGTCATAAAGGAAGCTGGGTGGTTGCTTCAAATGAGCATGGAGAGAGCTGCGTCGCTTCTCGGTATGAGTTCTGAAATCGACTTATGCATTTCTTGCTGTCTTCTCCTGACTTGTTGCGAGTTCATTTTCCCCAGCGATTGTTTGGTATCTTTTGGATGTTTTGGAATGCTAATATGCTATACCATCTTTGTGGATCCATATCATACTTGCCTCTTTTGTAGCTTAATTTCTTTAAATTATCTTACTTTGTCTTCCAGTTCCTTTGCGGGTCAAAATGAAGGTTGGGAGAACATGGGGATCTTTGGAGCCTTTCCTGGCTGAACAAAATGAACAAGGAGTTACGGTTCCAAATTCTTAGGGCGTGTGAGCTTTTCAGATAAATATATTGGTTGATGTGTGGAAACAGAATTTTAGGCCAATGCCTGTAGTGGCAATTGCTGTACTCTGGCATTCTGGAGTGCATCTTTATCATTGATTTATGGTGAAAGCAGCCCTATACTCTACTCAAAGAAATTTGTTGGCCAGGTTAAGGGACTTGGAAAGCTGCATTGCCTGATGGACTGCAATTCACCAGTACTTGGTTTTCCCTGACTTGTGTTGCAGCGATGACAGCTGAAACTATTTGTCAGCTCGTGCAACCCATAATGGAATTAAGTAATTGGCTTGTACAACCCAACCATTAGTCTTGTCAAAATGGTAGATGGTAGGTCAACATATGGTTTTCTTGTGCATGCTGATGCCATGGTATGTCACTTTCCTGCGATTCTGCATTAGTCAGTCCTAGGAGAAGTTTCTGGATTTTGACCAACACTTGCAGAAAGCTGGTTATTTTGTGGGTTGAGCTGTTGTAGAGTGGGGGTGTTTCATACGGTTTGATTTCCACATCATTGCAAATAGATCGCTATTCAATGTCTCATCTTGGCTGGGAGGGCAATTTTTGTTGAGCATACAAAGTTTCTTTCTCTTGGTTAAGGACATTAGAACAAGTGTGAAATTGGCATCATTAAGTACTGAGGAATGAACTTATGTCTGGTAGGAGCATTGGTAGCTGCAACAATCATGCCCAATAGCAGCAGATGTTCTTGTGTTGTAACAGAACAAATCAGAGTGATTTAACCGTGAAAGTGGATACAGTGTAATGCTCCAATATGCTCCAAACTGCTTTTGCAAAGTTTTGGACTGCAAATAGATGCAGCGCATTTGGGATTAAGCAGAGATGGATTTTCCAGATAAACATTATCAAGGGACAATTATCTTGGTTTATGAGGTTCTGTACTTTTTTTTCTCTAAAATGTTCTTACCATCCTAAGATTTCAAGCTGGCTATGCAATCTTTGATATCGCTTGGGAAACTGTTAAATTAGGCATGTAGATATGATGGTATTAGTGTCGCTGAGCCCACAAGAATGGATTAAGAGGAGCATCTCAGATAACCTACGTCAATCCTTGTAGTTGTGGTAGGTGATTTGTTTATGCATGGTTTCATGGGAAGATTTTTCAGTGTTGATCTACGATACCTACGAGACTTCAGAATTCAGATCTCCATGCTGATAACAAGAGTTTCGGCCATTTGCTGACCTCAAGCTTCTGTTATAATCAAGTTTCAGAAGGTTGTGTCGAAGTCATGATTGTGAGGTCGAAGATTGATAGAGAATTCATCAATGCTGTCAATTAATCAGTTGAGATAGCTTGGAGACAGGTACACATTGTTAAAGCTGGAAACACTTACGAATTTCTCTTACATCTGATGTTTCTTCTATTACCATGTTTGTATTGTTTGATCAATCGCCCTCGTTATTTACTTTCTTCCCCTTCTCATTTTCTCTCCTTTCTCTTAGTTTAGCCAATTTATTATGGAAGATAAAAAGAGGTTAAGAGACCTTGTGTTGATTGTTGTATGTGCTTCTTTTCCAACTGTCTAATGCAATTCTAAATCAGTAGTAGCGATGTAACACCGTTAGTTTTTCTGTTTCTATTTTTATCAATTGGGATGATGATGCTTTCAAGACATTACCTCAAGGAGAATGTATACCAGTATCCACTATTTTTCCAACCTCATAAACACAACGTTGTTGGTTTAATGTTTGATCTGCAACCTCATATAGGCTGAGGGCTATTTTTTACTGGTCCTCCGGTGAATTTCGGGCTGGTTCCTATCGCACATCGCTCACTACTCTCATGTGGGATCAGATTATTATACTGAGAGCTCAAATTCATGTTATAGCATTTATGTTGTCCACATTAAGGTTTCTTGTAAGTCTTGACATATATATTCAGGTTAACTCTCAGTGCAGTTCTGAATTTTTGTTGGATTAATTTAATATTTTCGCAATACTTAACTTTATGGAGCCTTTAGCGGTGTATTAGGTCCTTTTGCAATTGTGGCCTTTTCTTTTTGTACATGGGCATCATTTCCTTAATGCCTGTTTTTTCAATGCATTATCAACGGGTGAAAATATAACTCAACCATGTTTCTGGATCACTGCTGACTTCAAGAATTGTTGATTCCTTGAAGATCTCCCTATTTGAAAATCAAAACAATGTTGTTTCAGCTGTCTTTACGATATTTTAGCAGACATAAATTGTTTATTTAGGATTGTTACTTGTTAGAATGATCCATAATGGCGCAAGGCCTACAATGTTATATGGAATGGAGTTTTGCGCTACGAACAACATAACATGGGAGACTGTAGCTGAAAGGAGAATGTTTAGATATATGTGGGTAAAATTTTGCAAGGTAGAATGGAAACGAAAATCTTTGTGGAATTGTAGGGGTAGTAGCACCAATGAAAGATAAGATGAGAGAAAATAGACTAAGATAGTTTGGACATGTCTATTGTAGATCGGCTAATGTGGTCATTAGGAGGAGTAATGTGGTTATGATAGAGGGCAAGGGGTGGACCAAATTGTCTTTAGACGCAGTAGTTTAAAGGATCTAGGTTTTTTTAATATCATGTAGACTAAGGTAGTTTAGACATGTCTATTGTAGATTGGCTAATGTGGTAATTAGGAGGAGTAATGTGGTTATGATAGAGGGCTACACTAAGGGAAGGGGCAGACCAAATTGTCTTTAGAGGCGGTAGTTTAAAGGTTCTAGGTTTTTTTAATATCACTGAACATGAAGCTCAATGGAGAAAATAAATTCATGTTGCTGACACCAATTAATTCCGGACTTGAGCCTCAATTTGGTTTGGATTAGTTTGTTTTACTTGTCAGCATGATATCGATGATATTCAGTTTTTAACCATAACCCTCTAGAAACACTTATTGCTTCTTTTTTTGATCTGCAGAAACACTTGCTAGTGATTGGTTTTTGTAGTCCTAAATACCAAGAACAAATATCCTCTACTAAACACCATTTTGCCATATGCCTACGTACACGAGGGGGGACTTTTAACTTTTATGTTCTTGCTTCTTAGTTTTGTTTGAATAGCCTGTGATTGGAGTCCCAGATTTACGACAAAACAAACCGACAGAATGAACAGGTGGAACTAATGGGTACCAATTCTTTTGGCACAGATCTGTTTTCGAACCCCAACGATATGAGCCATAACACCACGGTTTTGTCAGTTCAAATCTTCTTCACTCTTGCAATACCGTGCACGTCTTCAACTGAGTTTCTTTTTCTTCCCCTGTGAAGGTTGGGTGGATGCTTTGACAAGCTTGGAAGTACTGCAGTCAATCGTCAACCGTAATGAAGTCCAAAATCTCACCTTTTGTTCTTGGGCACTTTACACTTTTATTCGACTGTTTTCTTCCCCATCTCAGCTTCCATTGAGTAGGGATGCACAGAAATTTTTTTCAGAGATTCCCGGAATTCGTTGGATGAAAAAAATTTCTTCTCAGCAACCTAGCATTGTAAATAAGTCCAGGGATATCTTGGTGCATTGGTTTGTGTCCTTTTCTAGAAGAGCTATTTTTGTTGTTATCGCCATCTATTCTAATATATAAAGGGAGAGCACCAGTTTGGCGTCTCCCTGTCATGTATTTTCATTTCTAAAAATACCCATCAAATGTGTGAACAAAATGTTTTAAAAATTCATGGGCAAATATGTAAATTGACATGACAGTTACCAAATCTCATGATCTCTCTCCCCTTCGTGTCTCTTCCTCTCCTCTCTCTCCGTGCAAATCCATTCACCTTCTCGCTTCTTCCAATTCTCCTCGTCATCTTCATCTCTCTCTCTCTCTCCAAAAATTTGGCCGGGAACCCATTTCTTTCAGTTTGGTTCGTTACCAAATAACAAGACAAAACAAAACCCTAATAGCAATTCGATCCCACTCGAGATGTATATATTTTCTTAGATACGTATATCCTCGTGGTCTCTTTGCATGCAGATCTGTACCCTTTCAAGTCCGTTTTAGAGGCGGTTAGTGCTCGCACTTTCGGATCTTGGGAAAAAAATTCTTGCTTCTAATTCAGATTCGTGCGCTTTTTTTCGTTCCAATTGGATATTCACCGGTTGCCAAAAAAAGGTTGGTATGATAACCTCTCGAGAATTATATCTTTATTGGAATAAAGGTTTTGGCGTTTGTTGATTAGGTTAGACTTTTGGTTTTTACGGTGTTTTGTGGCGGTGTAGGTTTGTGTGTTTTGAATGACAGGGGAGTATTGTTTTCTTTAATTTGAATTGATTATCACACAATAGAGCAAGTTCGATTACTCATGTGAAATAGAATTTGGGCAAATTCTGTGATAATTGGATTAGGGTTTCGTTTTCATACTTGGATTCTACGCTTTGAATGCCTTGGTGGAGTTTAGAACTGTTGTGTTTGGATGGGAGAAGTGGAAGTTTCCATGGAAGTGATAAACGATGGGGGAAGGAAAGAATTGAATACCCCCAAAATCGAACCAAAGCACGACCATGAAGTCGTGAGAGGGGATGAGGAGGGAGAAGTGGAAGTTTGTATGGAAGTCGTAAACAATGGGGGAATGGAAGAATTAAACTCCCCGAAAATCGAAACGAAGCATGACCATGAAGTCGCCACAGGGGACGAGGCGGGGGAGAAGTGGAAGGTTGTATGGGGGTCGTTAACGTTGGAGGAATGAGAGAATTGAATTCCCCAAGAATCAAACCAAGGCGCGACCTCGCAACAAGGGATGAGGCGGAGGGAGAAGTGGAACCAATAGCAGTAAAAAATGAATTGCTCACACTTTACTATATGCATCTTAACTTCATATGGGTTTGTGCGCGTTGGGTTCCGTTTCTTTTCTTTAGACGTATAGCCTTTTGAGTACAATTTCAACATAGGTTTGGAATGTAGGCTTAGACCCCTCATTGTTAAAAAAGAAGGTTAACAGCTTGATCATGTACTAAGGGCCTGTCCCAAAACCGAAAAAACTTCTTATTATTTGTCCAATAAGAAGGGCTGTTCCACAACTCCAAGCTTCTTATTTTTCAACCAAGAGTTTGGATCAAGCACCCCACGGCCGGAAATCAACCGGCGGCCTCGCCGGATTGTCTCCGGCCACCGGAAGGCCGAAAAATTTTAGAAAAAAAAAACAAGGGGGCTTACACGAGAATCAATGGCATCCGAGGTGTGTAGGGTGCTTGATCCAAGCAATCTTTATTCGTGTATGTATTAAAACATATTGTTACTCATATATACATGGAAAAAGATTGCTCGATCTGAGCACCTTGCACACCTTAGATGCCATTGATTCCCACGCAAACCCCCTTGTTTTTAATTTTTAGAATTTTTGGACGGCTCGGATCGGCCGTCCGGCGGCCGGAGACAGCCCGGCGCGGCTGCCGGTCGGTTTGCGTCTGCCGGCCTTGATTTACTGCACCAACAGTCCAGTAAATGTGCAGGGCAACTTCCAGGTCCAAAAAAAAAGGGTTACGCAAAAAATTTTCCTACCATTATGGATCTTATTTGATAGATCTCATGGAGATCTTTAATACGGTGCAAAAAAAAAAAAAAATTCATTTATGTTTTATTTGAGTTTGAAAATGTGAAAGAAACTTTTTGTTTGAGAAAAATAAGAAGGGTGGATTATTTTGGAATGAGAAGATGGAAAATAAGTACTTATTTTTTAAGAAGCGTTCTGAAACGGGGCCTAAGGCTTCGTTCCAAAAACCTAATTAAAAAATAAGCAGCTTATTTCATATTTTGAAATTCAAAAATAATGTAAATAAAAAATTTTTTTTTTTTTTTTGCACCGTATAAAAGATCTTGATAAGATCTATCAAACAGGATCCATATTGATAGGAAAATTATTTGCGTAAACACATTATTTTCGAGCTTGAAATTTCCCTCTTAAAAAATAAGTACTTATTTAAGGTTTCGTAACGGAGCCTAATTGGATTAACAATAAACATGAAGAAATGTGACAGTTTTACCGAAAGGTTCTTAAGGAATTGTTTATTCCCCCTTCTTTCTTTAATAGTAAGTACTGCATTAGTAAGAATACTTGATACTCTGGAGTGAAAAAAAATTGATCATTTGGTTGTTTGTTACAGGTTTTAAAAAAAGGAAGCGACCAAGAACTGAAGACAGAAATTTACATAATTGTAGTTAAAATTGGTAACCTTGCTATTCGATTGATAAATAGGTTTTTCCCTACATTATTTTTCGGCTTGCACATGCTCATCACGTTAGTAATTTACTATATGCATGTTAACTTTATATGGGTTTGTGCGTGCTACGTTCCGTTCGTGGATACCAAATACTGGCGACTGTAATTTTATTTGATCTTTGCGCACTTGGTGCTAAGGGTGTGACCCGACATATTTAAAACTAGAGGCTGGGGCACACGCGATGCCCGTGCAAGCTAAATTTTGTCAAAATTTGTAAAAATTCGACAACAATAAACTTGAAGAAATTTTGTTAAAATCTAGCTTGCACACACATCGCGTGTGCCCCGTCCTCTAGTGTGTAAATAATGTAAGGAAGTGATTAATTTTTTTTGTAAAAACATGTAAAAATGTACAGGAACACGTGAAATGTTCGTAGTTGGCGTCTTTCTCCCACCATGGATAGGGCGAATGTTATATATGGGTACTGCTGTGGGCGTACCTTATTTTGCTCTTTCTTCATGCATCACAGGCAGGCATTCATGTTGGTCTTACAACTGATTGCTAAAGGTGCTGGCAACCTTTAGACTGTAAAGATTGTTGAATCTTTTACGGTATACCTTGCTGAAGCTATAGGGGGTTTTGTGTTTAGAAGGAATCGGAAGGCTGCTTCTGATGATGTATAATTTCCACTTCGGTTGTTTACGCTTGTTTTGGGCTCATTTGGACCCAGTTGAACCACAAACAGCCACCCCTGGAGATCACCACGGGACCACCGCCGCATGAACCAACCAGTGGAACTCCAAGAATCACTACCACCAGGACCAAAACCGCCACGAAACCACCACTACCTTAAACCTTCTAGCTACATTCCTGCTAATTCTTAATAAGTGTATACAACTGGAGTGAAAAAACGTTAAAAAGGAGAAAAGAATGGATCTAAATCCTAAGTCAGATTATTCGCAAGCGGGTGCGCGAGCGCCAGCGTGAAACTATCTTTGAATCACATCTTAAACTACTAAATTCGCAAAAAAATGAGAATTCAGAGTGCGAACCCAACGCGAAGATTGAGAGTGGGAACGCATGACATTTGAATGAATGCCTCTAAAATTCGCTCCAAGTATGGGGGTGTAAGGGGAAATTTCCCTAAAGTTAAAGTACCATTAGTTGTTTTGTACAGTAAGTTATGTTTGCGATTTCAAGTATGTTATGCTTCTTTACACTATTTTCTCCTTTGTTACATTCTCATTTTTCCCTCTTTTTATTGTCATTTTGAGAAGTAAAAACAGTACACTCTTGTCGCAGCAATGAAACAGAAACTGTGATCATTTTAAAAGGGAGAATAAATGCCATGTTGAATTCAAAATATTATTAAATGCAAGAATCCTGACATGGTGTGAAGGATTATTATTTGAACTTTTTTTGTAAGCTAAAAATGGTGGAGGAGGGGGCGATCGGTCAGAGCAACCCTTCCCTGGGTGTGACCATAGGGACTCCAGACCCGCGGCGGATCCTAAGGGATCATAGAGCCATAGCAATTACCGTCCCACCAAGAGCTAGCGGGCCAAAACCGGACAGAGGAGAAGGACCAAATTCATGAGGGGCACCGCTGGCATAACTCGAACTTGATCTTCTTATTCCGTTGTATAGATAAGAAATTGAGCACACACATGTGTGTGTGACTACATAGTGTGTGGGAGTGGGTATTCGAGCTTGTATAATTCCCTAACAGTTAAGAGAGGTTATAATAAAAATAGCTGTAATATTGGAAATTAGTTTTGTGGCACATCTTCAAAAATTCGTTCACATCCACCAATTAGAGATGACAATGGGTAAGGGTATGGATCGGGGACCCTCTTCCATACCCGATCTCCAATTGAAGGGTCTTTCACAATTTCTGCCCCAATCCTTATTGGGGATGTTAAATAAAGAACTAAACCCACCTTCCGATGGGGATTTGGCTTTCTCCAAATATACCCATATGCCATGTTAGAACTTTGGTTCACAAAATTTATTTTTTCACAACAAATATTAAAACGCATAACCATGGAAATAAAATAAAGTATTATGAAAATAGTGAAAGTAATAAAGGTTGTGTTTGGTTGACAGTTTAGCTTAGTTTAGTTTTGGTAGTGGGTAGACAGAGAAATAAGGTAATAATTGGAAAGAGAGATAATGATTGGAGAGAGATAGAGAGAGAAATGAAATTAATAATTAGAGATAGAAGGTAATGATTGGAGAAAGATATAAGGTAATGATTGGAAAACAAAACTAAAATAGCAACCGAACAAAGCCAAAGATGTTGCCTGTGAAAATGGAAGAGTGTAGTCACTGTCTTAAAGCTAACATTTCTCCCCTCGTGAAGTTTCACCGGAGTGTACTAGTCCAAAGATTAAACCCAAGAGCTCACAAACAGTCCTCATCCGATGTTCACAACCACCAAGAGGTTTGAACACGTTACAAATTGAGTTGCCCAACAGTATAAAAAGTGGAGTAGTATAAAAGCATCCGCAATGTAATAATCAAAAGTGAATAATCAAAATTTGTCACGTCAGCTTTTGATTATTTATTTGAAGGATTACTAAAGTTTAGCAATGTAAAGTCTCACATTGTTACTTTTGATTATTCAAATGCCCAAATTTAATTATTGGTTAGGAGGTAGTTAATTTTGATTATTACAATGCGAGCTCTTTTTTTAAGCACACATTGCTAACTTTAACAATATTTTATTTTTTATTATTACATTGTGGATGCTCTAAGAATATTCTAAAACTCTCTTTTTATTATTTGTGTATACTCTCCAAATAGTTCCTTCACCTTTTCTCGTCTTCACACTTGTCAAAATCCATATACAGAGAGGTTATTGGATTTAAGATCCATTTATTGATATATATATATATATATATATAATGATAGTCAGGATCCTATGAAGGATCCGTCTTACTGCAAGGGACTCCCTTTTTCTGATCGAATTGCGACAATCCGAGCCGCTCAATGTGTTCAAAACGTGATTTTTAGGATACATGAGAGAATTAGAGAAATCGCCCAAACAAATGACCGGAAAGGGCTTGATCCGAGCAGTTTTTCATAAAAACACTATAAATGCATTTTATGCAAAATTATTCAGATCAAGCCCTTCCCGGTCGCTGTTTCGGGCGATTTCTCGTAAATACCCTTAAAATCACATTCTGAACACATTGAGCGGCTCGGATCGTCACAATTCGATCAGGAAAGGGGAGTCCCTTACGGTAAGACCGTGAGGGATCCCTCATAAGATCCTGAGTGTATATAATGATAGGAATAAATATCACTTTTAACCGACAACATTTATGCACTAATATTGTAACAGAAAAGTAATTATAGGTAATAAGTATTTTAAATTTTTTTTATTAAAATCTTTCCATGTTCCAACAATCCAAACCAAAAAATATAAGAAGTCAAGAATGAAACTAAATTGATATTATGTGGATATTAATAAATACTAAGTGCTAAACATCATTTCCTAGAAAAAATTGTGTTGCAATATTACAGATGTGGATATTCCACCCGCTATCTTTTGCAAAAACAATGAAAGATGAGAATAGTAAAGAGTGATAAAAATGTCGAGAATCTAAATAAAGCTTCTTAAAACCCCCCTCCAAATTTCGAATAAGTCAGTCAATCAATCTATTATCAGCAACAAATAGTTAAAATTTCTTAAAAACATGTCACAACCCATTGAACCCCTATCAGGACAAAAACATACTGTATATAGTCGTATCAATCAATCTTACAATTAAAAACATACCATATAATATAGTCAAAAATTAAATAATAAAGGCAAAATAGGACATAATTTCTCATGTGATAACTTTTAAATGAACACTGTGATCGACCTTGTTCAGTTTATGGTTTTAGATTTTGAATTATATAATCATTATATTATTTATCTTCAATTACTTATTAGTATCATTTTTCTTTCAATCTCTCTCTAATTACTACCCATTTCCAATCATTAAAACTCTATTTTTCTCTACATTTATTATTTACAAATCCAAAATCCCAAGAAGAACGGGGTCAGTAAAACTGTGATTTAAATTACTGTTCCAAGATAGACTGTTGCAAAATGTACTGCCCAAATACAATACAAACTTGACAACAGCCCTCCGGGCGGAGGCGCTTCATCCGAATCCTCCGCCCGGAAAGAGTTCTTTTAAAATCCGGATCATTTAAAATACTTTTGGACGAATTAAAATAAATCAATGCACCCTACTGTTCTTTTAATGGACAAGAAGGCAAACCCGGGGTTTGCACGGCACTGTGATGTGCGTAATCCGAGCAGTCGAATCCGACGGCTTGAAACTCATTTCGGCAATGAACAATCAAGAGCTGTTTATTACTGAGATAAAACCCGAGCTCGAGAATTGTGCAGAAGACCATCCTCCAATCCCAGTAAGGCTCTCCGACTTCCCCCAAATACATTCAGCTGCTTTTACTCGGGAAAAAACGAAATTTTTAGTAATGCATATATAGCAGCTAAAATAAAAGGGAAAGAAAAAAAAATGCGAGGGAAAAACTCTTCGGTTTCCCGCTCTTCCATTGACACAGAACGATCTTGACCCCCACGACTTGCTTTATACTCACCCTTCCCTTCCGTCGCAATTTAGTACCAGTACAATTTCAGTAAAAAAATTGAGAGCCGGGGAATGGAGCAGCCGTACGTACCGCTTCCTCCGCCGCTGTACCCACAACCACCACAGCCACAGCCACAGCCACCGCCACCGCCACCGCCTGCTGAAGAAATCAACGAGGTCTTTTTCGTCATTTCTCTTTCCTCTCCTTTTTCTTCTTAATCTATTTATATTCTGTTAAAATCTAGATCGGATTGCTCACCGGGGGGAAAAATAAACTATGAGCTGAATTATTTAGTTTTTTAAGACGTCGCTCTACGGTTAGTTACAACTTACAAGTTATCTGGGCTATTTTTGAGTTCCTATTTACGAACAAAGATGGGGAAAAGACATTAGGGTGTGTTTGGATCAAGGGTTTGGGTAAGTTATTTTTTGGGTGGGAAAAGAAACAGGTGCGAGAGAGATGTATTTGGTTTGTGTAGGGAAAACCCCTACATTTTGTTCTTTCATCCACTAGTTTCTTTTAGCGGTAACAGAAAGAAGAAGACGTCCATTTTAAAAAACCTTGGTCCAAACACAGCCTTAGTAAAAGTACAATGAATACCTTGTTGTGGCACTTTTGAACTGAGTTTGGGCTATTTTGAGTTCCTCATTATGAACAGATGGAAAAAAGAAAGTAGGTGTGCTCGGTTTAAGGGTTTGTTAGTGTTTGTTTGGTTTGGGTTGTGAGAGAGGTTTTTGGCGCATTGAGTGGAGAGTAATATTTGTGGATATAACTTATTGGGGACCGTGCGCAAAGGGAAAGGGTTGGGTCTCTAGACCCAAACTGAGCACAAAGGTCCGAGAAAGATACCTTAAGTTTGTGTAGGGAAAGTCCCCTACACTAAAGTAGGCTCCGTCGGATAGAGTTTTTGAAAAATCTTTTGTTACTTTTTCCTTCTTCCTCTACTACTTGTCAATGACTACCAAGTATCAATCCTTCTTGTGTTTGCTTGATAAGAAATTAGAACTTGACTTCTATAGCATTTTGGTGGAGCGTGTGTCGTTTTAGAAGGATTGATACTTGGTAGTCATTTACCTTACTTCGAGTGTTTCACGTGCATGAGGATGCTATTTGTCTTGTCTCATAGCTTCGATGATCAGCGTTCATTTCATGATTGGTCATTTCTATTGTGAATGACCCAGCACCATGCGTATCTGTATGGCTACCCTTGCTCAGCACTTAATGACTCACACTTTGTGACATTGAACTTGTGAGATTTCAAGTTCATTACTGCATCCAATTTTCACTGAAATGTTTGTTGTAAGCCTTTTTTTTTTCTTCTCTATACAAGGCATTCTCTCCATGCCATTATATGGGATACTTGAAGAGTTGAAGATATAGAAAATGGGACAATTCGTAAATCAACTAAAATCTCAACATACAGTAATTCAATGACACCATTCTAGTAAACGTGGATAACTTCTATTGGATGACGTAACTTGTATGATAGTTGCCAAATGGATCCGTTGCATACTTTGTTGATATGCTCTTCTTTTACACCTCTAAAAGCAGAATATCCACATTCCAGCACATATTAGTTGTATCGATTGCCCCAATAATTGTGTTGTATCAACTATAGGGGATTTAGGGTGTTCTGTTGAACTTCCTTGTACCTTCTTGCAAATCTTGACGGCATCGCATTTTTTTCTTGATGTGTGCCCGTAGCTTTAAATTCTGCAATTAGTCACTTCCCAAACCTAGGTGATACTTTATGAATACTCCCTCCGTCCCATAAAGTTAGGCCCCTACGAAACTATCTGCAATTTTTGAACTGAAAATAAGGTTCTTGTTGAGATAATTTTTTGTGCAATATGGATCTTGTTTGATAGATCTTGATGAGATCTTTTCAACAGTGCAAAAAAATCGGAAAAGTCTTTTAGTAAATATGTTATTTTTAAGTCCGAAAATTGCACGTAGTTTCATTCGGGACCAACTTTATGGGACGGGGGGAGTATGTATTTGTGATATGCAATTTTATTTCATTACCACACACGATTCAATGTAAAATCTGGTTTGAGTCTAACTAGAATTGACTTGAAATCTAATAGCTCATAGAATTTACCTCTTCCTTCAGTGTTCTTTTTTCTTGTGCCTTCTATGGACACAAATTTTTATTTTTTTAACTTTGAAAATTTACAAGGTCTTTCGGGAGGTTGTCAAGGAGGCATCTGGTGTCTTAGTTCAACCAACTAATTTTCCCGAACAGGTGGATTATTTAGTTTGTCTTAGGATGATTATTAGGGTGCATAGACGAGAGAAGAAAAAGAATAGAATCCGGAGACAGATGATAGGAGTGTACCCTTGCCCTTTCTGAGTGTCATTAGTTCAGGCTGAAATGCCTTGGCTATTCCTAACGCCTTCATATCACCTCTTGTGAGGTTTATGCCTTTGTGGGTCTGGGGGGGGAGAAGAGTTTGGTTTTACTTTTCACAAAATTTTGAAAGCTTCTTTCTCGTTCCCTTCCCTCAAAGGCTGTAACCAGATGGTCTGATGTAGGCACTTCCTTTATTAAACTAAACTATTTTACTCCTTCCCTTACACCTTGACCGTTGCTTTCTTTGCGTAGACTCTAGTTTATTTTTACCCTCAGAATAGATTCTCTGATGCTGCAAGGAAGTGTGGTGTCACTAATATGTGTTGCATGTCTTGAAAGCAAAAGGAGACTATTAACCTTCTCCTCTGCACTTTGTCGGAGCGGAGACTCGCAGCATATGCTTTGTACCTTGTCCGGGTTGCATGTGTTATGCCTTGGACCTAAGAAGCACGGATAAGGATACATGGCACAGACACGACACTAGATATGGACACATCATTTTTCCAAAAACTAGGACAGGGACAGGTCGAGTAAAATCACGATTCGTACGATTCATTACCCATTCCATCCCTATCTCGATTCATTTCGTATCGTTTTAGCATGAACTGTGAATTCAAATGCTCCAAATTTTCCGATTTAAATTGTTTATGCATATTCGCATGTTGGAACCTCTCAGGTAGCTGTTGAAGTAGAGCGAGAAGAAAGTGAAGGTGGCACGGTGGGAGAAACATTTACCGACTATGTGGGTTTTCTCTTTTTTCCAGGATGTTTTTGCACATCTGTTGGTGTTAGTTTCTTCCTTGAGTTGGATTTTTAATTCCTTTTGTTCTTGGTCTCTTCTGATTTGAGTCCAGCGCCCTCCAAAACTTCGTATTGGGCCTTGCCATCCTGATCCTGTTGTAGAGACTTCATCCTTATCAGCAGTGCATCCACCTGAACCAACTTATGATCTGAAGATCAAAGATGAACTAGAAAGTTCAGGACCATTGTCATGCTTGCAAATTGAGACACTGGTTTATGCTAGCCAGGTTGTTTTCATTACTTGACTTCAGACCCTCGTTTTGTTAATCATCATTCGCGACGTAATATGCTTCCTATTACAGAGACATCTCCAGCACCTTCCAGATGGTGCCAGGGCAGGTTTTTTTGTTGGAGATGGAGCTGGTGTGGGCAAAGGACGAACAATTGCAGGATTAATATTGGAGAATTGGCATCACGGGAGGAGGAAAGCATTGTAAGATTTTGGTTGATCTTTTAATGCATACACAAGTTGCCATGGTCATATACTTGAGTCAATTTCTCACTAAAAGGTCTAGTAACTTTATTGGTTGTCAGGAATTGTTTGTTGGACGCATGTTATAATGCTTTTACTTGCTACCAATGATATCACAGGTGGATTTCTGTTGGTTCAGACTTGAAATTTGATGCAAGAAGAGACTTAGATGACGTCGGTGCAACAAATATTGAAGGTTGATGTTTATTCTTTTATATTTCGGATAGCTATAGAACCATAGTACGCTAGTTGCATGCATCTTCTCTTTCTATTTCTTTTCCTCTTGGAAGGATTGGTTACTGTGTTTTATCTATCCATCGCTTCAGTAAGTCTTAGTGAAAAAGGCACGAGATCAAAGATAACATCTCTTTGGAATTATGTCCTTGGTTTTGTTTGGTTTGGGATAACCTTGTTGCTTCTTCAAATTATCTAGTTAACGTGGCTGGTATAATGAGGGGGAGATAGAACATGCTATATTTCGTAGTTCTGTTGGACTAGAGTGGTATGGTAGTATACATCTTACACTCAGCACCTGTGTAATGATATAAGATGTGTGTTTGACATGGTTACGTAGGGCTAAGCAGTCAAGGTTTTTTGAACAACTGTTGAGTTTACTATAGTTGTGCATAAGAACACATTTTTAAACGCCATGTTACCCTGGAAAGCTCAATGTATTTAAGGATATGAAATGCAGAAGTGTCTTTATATCTTCAGTCTAGAGTATTACACAATTTGGACACTTAGATATGTACTTAGACTGGGCAGCGCATGCGAGTTAATCTAACATAGATAACACACATGAATTATTTATGAATTGAGAAGGGAAAAAAGCATGTAATACCTACTTTTGTTTCTCCTATTTTCCACGGTTGAGGATTTGGTGGACTTCTTTGAAATTGTACTATTGAAATCTTGTTGAATTTGTTATTGGCTCCTTTAGGTCTTAATGCTTTTCTCGGGCTGAACTTAAGCTGATTTTGTTTATCTTTTTATTTATTATTATTGTTAATTTTTTTTTTTTGCAGTCCATGCCTTGAACAAGCTGTCTTATTCGAAGCTCGATTCAAAGTCTGTCGGCGTTAGGGATGGAGTAATTTTCTTGACGTACAGCTGTCTCATAGCATCTACTGAGAGAGGCCGGTCTCGGTTGCAACAACTTGTGCAATGGTGTGGGACAAAATATGATGGTCTTGTCATATTTGATGAGGTATTTGTTCTTGTCTTAGCATGTAATGGATGAATTGCTTTGACTCTTATAGTGGTACAAGTCTATCATAGTCATTTCCTGAAATCTTGCCATGGTTGATGCAAAATATGTAGTGATTTGTCTATCTCATAGCTAATCATTCATTGGTCGATATAGTGTCATAAGGCCAAAAATTTGATTCCTGAAGCTGGAGGGCAACCAACGCAGACGGGCCAAGCAGTTCTGGAGCTGCAGGTGATTTAAACAGATTTCTGGTTACACATAATGCTCCTAAAATTTTATGGTATTTGTTTCTTTGTAACTTTAGAACTTTAACTCCCTGGTGTTTTCTTAGTTTTTTTACATAGAACACTTGTTTCTGTTAGGAAACACAAAGTGTCACCATGAACTTTCATCAAAACTAGCCAAAAATCAAAATTGACGTGAACTAAACAATTACTCTGACAATTTCCTTCAAATTCGGAAAGGCTTCTTGATCACTTAGACACTTCTTCGGTAACCTTGCAATGCCTACCGTAATACATTGATATTTTGAGAATGCGCTCGACTATCTTATGGATCTGTCAGGCTTAGAAGGATTACCATGATGGCAAAAAGCGCTGAAAAGGTTAGAAAATGCTATGTCTGAAAAGTAAATTTTACAAAATGCATACTATAGTGGTCTTATAAGAGTGAAGTAGTGTAGTACTGACCTGACATTATTAATCATGTGACCTTAAGAGGCATTTAGGGTTTGTTTGGTTTGGATTTTGAGGGAGGTTTCTGGAGTTAATGATTGGAGAGAGATAGATAGAGGAATGAGAGTAATAATTGGATAGAAAACTTATTGGATAAAAAAGGGGAGCTACCTGGGGTTAGTGCCTCATTGGGCAGTTAAAGTGCAATGTAGTATAGATTTAGTTGGGTCTCTTCAAATCTTCCATGGGCTGAAAGATACATAGCTTGGCACTTGTATGTTGACAATCAGCTTATATAACTGTAATATAGTTATTTGAGAAATAAGTGCAAAGCAAATATCATTATCTTTATGATATACCAGAAAAAGAATAATAAAAAAATATTTAAAAGTTTCAATCAAGGTTCAGTGGAGCCCCTGTTTACAGGATTAGAGACCTGATGTTTCAACGTCTTCCATAGAATATTTAAACTGTTGTTTTGGGAAAGAAATCACACTTCTCATTTGTTTGCTACCCATAAATTCTGTCTTTTGAACCTTACTTAAATTAGTTTGCTCCAACTCTTTCCTATCACTTATGTGAATTACGTTTTTTCATTTCTTTTTGGGGTGCTTCTTATACGTTGTTGTTTCTATTTCAAACTATGTTAAATTTGGTCTTCCTATATCCCTAAGGATATATATTCTCAAGGTCCTTATGCATTGGGGCTCTTACAAAGGATTTGGAACCACTGTGTAAACTTTAAAAAGCCAAGTATGACAAGATGGAATTTTGGTTGTTACTTAGCAGTGGAGAAAATTTTCTTTGGGACTCTGAAAAGTTAGGCTATTATCACCCTTATCTACTGTTCCGTTAGCATTAATTGGTACTCTATATTTCATGTTTACTTGTCAGAATTTGTGGTTGAGTGTAGTGGACAAGACATGATGTGTGGGTACAGGACAAATTTTCACCACATTTATGATGAGCGTAATGTTCCATGCGAGAGTTTATAGAATGATGGCCGAAGTGTAAAATTTACCTTGTCGTTTTCAGGCCCTAAAATTTTACTGCTGTATATCTCGAGTCTTTTCTAGTCTTTTTTTCTTTCTTTTACTCTACGAAACATGTGAATAGACGGTAGTTGAGTTTGGTTTATTACTTTATTCATAAATATCGTATATTTGGGTCGTTCTGTGTGCCTTATTCTTCCTGTAGGCTGTCTTTTAAGTAGCTAAATGTGAGTTCACTTGGGTTTGCCTTGAAATATTGTCAAGTTGGGTTTTTCCTTCTGCATTCTGTCAAGCATCAGTTTAAAATACGGGATATAAGGTTGAGAAGTATGAAAAGACGTTTTCCTTTTTCGCGTCAGGTTGATACTTAGTAGTATTGGATATAATATCGGGCTCACAAGAGCCTTTAATTTTTGTGGGGGGCTGAAAATCATCCTTGACCCTTCTTCCCCTTGTTGACTGGTGAGGGTGCTCGCCGAGTCTGAAGAGGTTTCCGCCTAACCTGGAGTGGTTTCTACCGAGCCTGGGGAGGTTGCCACCGAGCTTAGGGAGGTTGCCACCGAGCTTATGGAAGTGGCCACCGAGCTTAGGGAGGAGCTTGCCGAGCTTGGGGAGGAGGCTGCCGAGCTTGGAGAGGTGGCCGCCGACCTTGGGGAGGTGGCCGCCGAGCTCACCGAGCTTAGGGAAGATGCCCCCGAGCTTAGGAAGGTGGCCGCCGAGCTTAGGGAGGTGGCCGCCGAGCTCCACCGAGCTTAGGGAAGATGCCCCTGAGCTTAGGGAGGTGGTTGCCGAGCTCCACCGAGCTTAGGGAAGATGCCCCTGAGCTTAGGGAGGTGGCCGCCGCCGAGGTTGGGGAGGTGGCCGCCGAGCTTGGCCACCGAACCTGGTACCTGCAAACCGGAGGGGGGTGTACCTCCGGGAAGAAGCTCCGACGACCTAGTCAATAGGTGAAGGAGAGAGAAGAGAGTATGCTTTTTAGGGAGAAAAGTATGAAGAAGAAGGATAGATCCTCAAACCTGGAGAAGGAGCCCTCTATTTATAGGCAAACCTTGGAGTGTTGGACAAGTAGATGATGTTACTTTCGGCTATAAGTAGAAAGCTTCTAGATCATGTCACTTTCGGCCATAAGTAGAAAGCTTCTAGATCATGTCACTTTCGACCATAAGTAGAAAACTTCTAGATTCGGCCATAAGTAGAAAGCTTCTAGATCGACTTTGGATATTTGTTAGATCTTTCATGGAGCAGAATTCAACCGATCGTTAGGGAAATGACTTCCGAACGTTAGGGAAAGACCAGCTAACGTTAGGACAAGACCGCCTAACGTTAGGGAAAGAGCACCTAACGTTAGGGAAAGATCACCTAACGTTAGGGAAATGAGCAGCTAACGTTAGGGAAGGGTCCTACCGAGCCCGAGGAGGTTGCCACCGAGCTTAGGGAGGTCTCCACCGAGCTTGGAAAAGTCTCCACCGAGCTTGGAAAAGTCTCCACCGAGCTTGGCTACCGAGCTCGGGGAGTTGACCTCCGAACTAGGTGCTCCCTGTAGCTTCAAATGCGAATGGGTCCATAGAGTGACGTGTCCATAGCAAAAAGTGAATTGGTCCGCGACCCCTTTGGATGTTCCGAAATTATGGATATTTCGGCCCACTACAATTTTAAACCTGCATTTCATAGCTCATGTCAGCTCAGCAGTTCTTTAAAATAAAACTGCAATTTCTTTTCCAGTTATGGCTGCTAATTTTCATGACGGAGTGTCTTTCTCTACCTTCTCATTTCATGAAAGTTAGAGTTGCTAATATTATGTCTTGGTTTACTCCAACAATGATCATGTCTTGTTCCCATTGTAGTTCTGGAATTGCTTTTTATTTTGTGTGTATGTTTCTTGCCATTTTCATCTGTTGACATACAGTGTGATGCCGAAATTTTTTTGTCTTTTTACCCCCCACTTGACTGCATGATCCAATTAACATGAATGGGCTCATGGATCTTACCTTCTGTGCCCCTTGGCCATGTGGAGCTTAGTTGCAAAATATTTCCTCATTTTGCTTTCTTCATGTTGTATACAGGATCCCTGCAGCTTGTAGTTGGCATGAACATATGGGAAGTTTTATAACTGTTATTTTCAAATTCTAAATGACAGGCTCGACTTACTGAAGCTCGTGTTATTTATTGCTCAGCAACTGGTGCATCAGAACCACGCAATATGGGTTATATGGTTCGTCTTGGTCTTTGGGGAGCTGGAACGTGTTTCCTTGATTTCCGTGATTTTTTAGGTTTGATTTCTTCTACCTGGAAATTGATCTTTTTGAACGTTTCCAATCTTTGAATCAGTTTCTCGATAGTGTGCCTCATATTTTTGGAAGAATGTGTGTTATGGTTATATTATTTACTACAATGGGCTCACTTCGTACATTAGTTTGTATGAAACATTGTTGGATTTCAACCTATACAATCCATAGCATTCTTGTAATAAATTTTCAATTTTTGCACTGATTAGTGGTCCATTACTTTATTCTGTTATTGCGTAATGTAAGCTGGAGGTCTGAGGAACATGATTATATTTTCCCGCTCTCGAATTTGTACTGGAAGAGTTCTGACGCTGAAGTATAGAGCTATTGCACTTCAATGAGCGTAGGGCACATGTAATAAAACTATAAATTGTGCTCATACTTGGGGATATGCTTCATATGTCAAGATAAATAACTTGAGGCATAACTTTGCTATCTGAACCAACATTTGATCCGAGTAGCCAAAACCTATTACCAGTTTTGCTTACTGTGCCATTTGCATTGTGGCTCTGATCTTTTCTAAAATGCATAGCATGTTTATCTTATTGATTTAGAAATGCTCCCTTTTTCCAATGTGTATAAATTGAGGTAAAACACCAGTGGTTTTGATTTCTCTTGTGCTTGCTAATTTTTCTAATTTTTTTTTCCCAGTTGCTATTCTGTAAACCATGAGGCTCTATACGTTAGACCTCTATGTCTGTGACGCCATGCGTTAGTGTGTATTTTAGCCAAATCATATATTGGTCCCGTGACATTGTAGGTGCTATACAGAAAGGGGGCGTTGGAGCTCTAGAACTTGTTGCTATGGACATGAAAGCAAGGTTATAAGTTAGCATTTCCGTGTGTGAGTATGTGTTACAGGTCAAATCTCAATTTAAATTCTGCTGTTTAACCCTTTCAGAGGGATGTACGTATGTCGTACACTGAGCTACAAAGGGGCAGAGTTTGAAGTCGTTGAAATTCCTCTAGAGGCCAAAATGATGGTATATCCCAATTCCTTTTACTACGAGTATAAGAATCTGTACATGTTGAAATTAGTCACTTTCGGTCAATTATATTTGAAGACTAAAAATGTCACGAGTCTGGCATTCATATAAAGTTTGGAGTGTGGACCACGATGTGAAACCATGGAGTGCAATATGCATTGGGGTAGACAGGTTTAACTCAACCCATTCCCAATTTTAAATTGGCATCAATTCATGAAATATATTTAAGCAATTGTGCACAAGATTTTACATGTGGAAACCTTAAGGAATAACCTCCCAAGGAAAAATTGTGCGACCTCACACACCCTGAAAATCCACTTTTTTGAATAAAAAAGTTCTGACACTAGAAGTTATAATCATTTCCCCTTTGAGTGCTGCTGTGTAAAAGTTTGTGACAATAGTTCTATGAGTCTCTTTCTTTTCTACTCCTATGCTTTAATCTGATCAGTTTTATTGTTTTGATTAGATATTATCATGCAAGTGTTATATTTCTTGGACATTTGCTGTTCCTTGAGTTGCCATGAACTGTATAATCATCAAAATGGGAGTGTCCTTCCCCAATTTCTTGAATGCATCAACCTTGAGGAAATTTTCTTCAAGTCGTGTGGGCACACTTCAAGTCATTGTAATCATCGCTTTCTAATTCGATGCATGCACTGTGTGTGCAAACTCGATGTGGATTGTTGACATTGCATTGTTCTCAGGGTATGTATAATAGAGCAGCAGAATTTTGGGCTGAGTTGAGAGTGGAATTGCTATCAGCAAATGCATTGCTCACTGAGAAAAAGCCCAAAAATGATCCCCTGTGGAGATTATATTGGGCGAACCATCAGGTGTGTAGCATGTGTTAATTCATAGTGGTCAATTGTCTAGATAATTTCCCTCAAGGTTATTTTGTCACAGTTTTTCTTACTTGGTTCTTTTCTGAATTTGTTTTCTCTGTGTTATGTTGTAGCGCTTCTTTAGTCACATGTGTATGTCAGCTAAGGTGCCTGCTGTAGTAAGAATTGCTAAGCAAGCATTAATTGAGAATAAATGCGTGGTTATTGGCATACAAAGTACTGGAGAGGCACGAACAGAGGAAGCTGTGGCAAAATATGTGAGTCTATGTTCCTTGCATTACAGTTACTGGGTTGTTGTCCTCGTTGACGATAACTATGTTCTGCACTTTGTCAAAATTTGTCAAAATTCTTTTTATTTGTATTTCTGTTGTTCTAGTATTCTAGCTGATCTGTCTTGATATAGGGACTTGAACTTGATGGTTTTATTTCTGGACCTCGGGAGCTTCTATTAAAATTTGTTGAACAACATTATCCTCTGCCTCCAAAACCTGTGTTGCTGCCGGGTATGTTATGGTTTATATACAATTTTTTTTTCTTTTTCTGCTTCCAACCGTGTTTTTAGGTTTTAATTTCGATTCTTGTAGAGGAAAGTGAAAAGAATCTTCCCCGAAAGAGGCACTTGGCAACACCTGGGGTTTCAGTTGGAGGGAGAGTTACTAAAGTTGCAAAATGCAAAGCAGGGAGTGATGATGCAAGTGACGAAGAATCCGAAGGTAAGTCACTTGTATTGTATCTGTATGCAGCAGATCCTGTGCCCATTCCTATTGTCCATTTGTTCTTCTTTCTATCATTGTTCTGCAAAACATATATCTTTCCCTTTTATTCGGCTCCAAATTTCTATATACATTACCTTTGGCCATGTCTAATTCAACGTTTTGATATTGTCACGTAATTTTTTCTTTTGATATCCATGTTGTATATGGGTGGAATTCCCTTAATGCCTTTCTAATATAATTTTTACCTATCAAAAAACAGAAGAAGAAGATATTCATGTTGTATGCTTTACATCGTTGTGGTTATGTCTCCTATCTGCATCTCTGCTAATTAAGTTAGCACATCAAAGCTGCAATGCTGGGGATATGATTTGCTCTACTGGTGAACATCGTTTTTACTGGTTTCTCTCTCGTCAATGCAGTGGATTCTGAACATGAATCTACTGAATGGGAAGCTGAAAGTGATGCTGAAAGTGATGAAGAATCTGAATGTAAGTTCTGTAAATCTTGGGTTGGTCAGATCCTTTGCATTTTCGCATTGACAATTTCATTGATATGAGTACAACAAGATATACCATCCTTTCATTCAGCTGAAACTTTTCTATTTGAAAATGTTTCCCCATGTACGTTTTCTATGTTGGGATTAGTTCATTTACTTGCCTTTCATCTTGTCGGTAGACTTGGTACACCTGTCCGGGAAGCATGTAGCCCACCACATGTGTTGCCCCCCATGTGTGTTGCCTTGGATGACATGTGGATTCGGTCCGGGACAAAATGTGCATTGTAGCACACATCTCTGTTGGCCTCTTGGCCTTAAACCTCCTCCACTTAACTAGATCTAGGTGATCCTATAACGGAGAGAGACAAAGACACAAGCCGATAAGGTCAAGCCATCAGATATTGGCTAACTTGTGCTGGGCTTGCACCTCTGCCATGGGGCCGCCACTTGCGGTCTGCACAACCATGTCTGAGCCGTGGCAATGATCTTCATTACTGCTGCAACCTGTTGCCACCTCTGTATGACAGAGTCTGACTCAAATTATCCACTACCTCTGAGCGCACCACTTGCCAGGTGAGTGGGGTGTGATTTAGAACCTGGTAACAAACCTTAATTATACCTGTACCCCAGGAAGAATTGAAATCTTTGTGCCAACGTCAAGAAAATGTCTTCTCGTTCATTCAATTAAAACACTATCCCCGGAGTCCTTTAAATAGTCTCCAATGATAAGAGATAAAAGAAATAAAAAGATAAATGCTAATAATAAACAAGGTAAATCCTAGATGGTAAATAAATCTAATAAATAAGACTCCATTCTTGTACCGGATTTTGGAACCTCTGGTTGTATCTGTTGAATAGCTTGATATACATTGTTTGGTCCATTTCCTAACAACTTAAGCTTTTTGGACAATTGATAACTTAACAGTCTCGCCTTGTAAGTAGGATTGTAGAAGGCCATACTCTGTGATCTTCACCTTCTCTCTCTCTCCCCGAACAATGCTATATGCTTTCCAAAGTTTTTGAAGCCATTCTTAGGTTGCATTACTGATTGGCAAAATGTATCTGATGCTTCATTTGTTGTCATTGCTTGTAAGTTGTATCTTTATGTGGATGTTATACTTATCACTTTAAATGAAGCGTGTATTGTGAATTGTTCTATCGGTAACCATTTTCCTGTTATCTGTTTCATTGATGCAGCTGATTTTGAACCTGAATCTACTGACGAGTTTGAAATACATGACACTTACAATCCGGAAGAGGTCCGATTCTTTTATTGTTGTTTGGCACGGATAATCTTTTTGAACCTGCGTTTGCCTTTATCTTCTTAGTTCATTCTTTTTGTCGGAAAGAGGCAAATTACGCCGATGTTCCTGTTTTTGCAGCTTGTTGATCCTACCTGCTTAGTCCCACCTGTTATAGATGCAGTATCAGGGGATGCGTCCTGTCATTCAGGCCAGGAAAAACAAGATGAATATCTCCAAGCCAATGCCTTGCTTGCAGAACTAGTGAAGAGGTCTTCGTATATCCAGAATGATAAATATCTGTCTCGTCTTTATTTATCAATGCTGCTATTGGTCACTGGGCATGCGATTAGGCTGCATGTTTTATTTAACCAGTATTTGTTGGCAGCTATGACATTTTATAAATCATCTTAGGTACGAAGGAGCTGTGGAGCGAAAATCAAAACTTTTGGATGTAATTCGTTCTTTGGAACTTCCAGACAATCCATTGGATGATATAATTGACCAGGTAGGTACAGAAGGACATGCTCTTCTTCGTCTATTTATGTGTACATATTTGTGATATCTGTTTGTATCCTTAATAAGTTGGAAACCTGAGATTGGACAAACAAGTCGGGACGAAGGGAGTACTTCTTTATATTGTCCAACTGATTTACTGTCATCGTTTTCTTCTAATAACTTTCAATTCTCTTGCAGCTTGGAGGACCTTGTAATGTTGCAGAAATCACCGGTAGGCGAGGCATGCTTGTGAGAACTTCTGATGGGAAAGGTGTCACTTATCTGCCACGCAACACGTGAGTTTCTGCATGTTTCCATTTAAAATTTGCTTGTGTGTTGTGGTTTCTGACAACTACAAATGTTGTGTAGAAAGGAGGTACCCATGGATATGGTCAACATGAATGAGAAGCAGCTGTTCATGGATGGTAAGAAGCTGGTTGCAATAATTTCTGAAGCTGGGTCTGCTGGTGTTTCTTTGCAGGCAGACAGAAGGGCAATAAATCAGGTATGTTTAAGTCTGACAATCTTTGACGTTTTCATGAAAGTTTTATCAGTTGCTACTGTAGTTTAGTTATGTTTATGTGCGAACTTCAATCATATATGATGCCTCAACAACGGGTATTCAAGTTGGCCCTCTGTTATTTATTTATTTGTATTTTTCCAGAAAAGAAGGGTTCATTTAACGCTTGAACTACCTTGGAGTGCTGACAGAGCAATTCAACAATTTGGAAGAACCCACCGGTCAAACCAAGCTTCTGCTCCAGAATATAGGTAGACAGTGGATACAACATTTAAAGTAAATTACGTTTTATCTATTAAGAGTAAGATAAGAGTGTAATTTAAAGTAAATTATGTTTTATCTGTTATGACTTATGAGTAAGATATGAGTGTAATGTGTGGGTGCAAGAGAGGGAGGTAGGGAGGGTTTATTTACGAAACTCAGTCAACGCAAATTGCTTAATGCTTTTTGATAGTGGTCTAGATGGGCTGGTGCTGAAATTAAGTGGTAGACTTTTAGGTCCTCTGATTAATTTTTCAAGTGCTCTGACTTATACATTGCAAGTTCAGCTCTTTGCTAGTGGAAAAAGTTGCCTTACCCCAAAAAAGAGAAAAATCTATCCACTTTGGCCCCTCAAATATGATAAACATTTTAAGTGTCACTTAATTTGTTGAGTTGTTATAAAGAGGTCAAATTCCCATTAAGAGAAGAACTGCAAGTGTCCTAGAAGGGGGAGTGGGGTTGGGGGTGAGCAGGAATAATGGATGATGAATATTTCTGAATTCCTTCGGTAATCTTATTCATTGTCTTCCTTCGGCTCCCTAAGAGTTCAACCAACTTCCAATTGCACAACTGTTGTGGCAGTTTATGGTTTCCAACTGTACAACTCTTCCCCATCTAGCATTGTGTCTAATCTATGAATGAATTTAGGCAACACACAACTGTAATGTATTTAAAGTTTTATCCCATCACATTTTTGTGTGTTCCTATAATCTATCAGTGGCAAGAACGTAATGGGAAGTTGAATTGAAGGATTTTCATAGTGGTTTGGTTATGCACATACATCCACTATTGGCATCCAACTCTGGATTACAAGAGAAGTGTGGCCTAAGACTATATAAATAACGCTCGACAGATGTCATGAATCAATTGATATGGCTTAGTTACTGTGTTGGACCTGATCAGCATAGGCTTTTATCTGCTTTTTATACCAGTAAGTGGCTTTTCTGCCTGGCAGGTTATTGTTTACTAATCTTGGTGGTGAACGCCGATTTGCGTCCATTGTTGCCAAGAGATTGGAGTCTCTGGGAGCCTTAACACAGGGGGACCGTCGGTAAGTTGGATTTACCTTCTTTCTGGTTATAAGGAGTTCACATACAGTATTATTTAATTTATTACTACACTCGTGATCTATTTTTGTCTCATAGCTGCTGTTTGTTTTGCAGGGCTGGACCATCTTTAAGTGCTTATAACTATGACAGTGCTTATGGAAAGAGGGCACTGATGATGATGTACAGCGGAATTATGGAGCAGGTTTGTCTGCGCAACATAATATACTAGTCTCCTGATATACGCTACTTGCAATATTGGTAGCTCTTTTTTTAATACGTTTTTGATTCTGGGGGAGGGCAATGATTGGGAGGAAGGTGAAGTGGCTGATTCTTGTTTTTCCAGGATCCTCTACCAGTTTTGCCCCCGGGATGTTGTGCTGAAAACCCAGGTGCAATCCAAGATTTTATTGTGAAGGCAAAAGCGGCACTTTTTTCTGTTGCAATTGTGAGAGAGAATATTCGGGGTAATATTTTGTCTCTATAGTCTTGCTACCATTGTATTGTCTTTTATGTTGGGAGTTAAATTGTTGTCTTCCTTTCTTGTTTTTAGCTTTTTCAAAAATCTGGTTATCTGCATAATCTTTCCAACTCACTTATAGGTGTTTGCTTATCGTCGTTCTGATCTTCTTTAGGTAATGGGACGGGCTCCGGAATATTTTCTAGCCACATAGCTGATTCAGATATGCATGATGTAGGCCGTTTCCTTAATCGTATCTTAGGGCTACCACCTGATATCCAAAACGGGTTTGTAGTAATTCTTCCAATCTAGTTTTGGGAGTTCTCTCTGTTTTTTTCTTGAAGGAAATTTTGGGTTTGCATTAGGTGATTATGACACTGGCTTTTAAATACAGGCTATTTGAGTTATTTGTCAGCATATTTGATCTCGTCATTCAGAAAGCACGCCTTGAAGGGTATTTTGATTCAGGCATTGTTAAAATGAGAGCGAACACCATCGAATTGCGTGGAAATCCAAAGGTTATGCTCCAATTGTTGCTCTTACTGCTTTCACATTTGGACATTGGGAAAGAAATTTTGTATTGACTTCCATCTTTTTGCAGGTTGTCCACGAGGATCCTATGTCTGGTGCATCCACTTTGCTGTTCACCTTCACCCTGGACCGTGGAACCACATGGAAGGTGTTTTCCTTGTCTCGTTATCGTGTGAATGTATTTGATTTGATGACTTCACAATTCAAATTTATTTTTTCCTTTTTCAGTCTGCGTCTGCATTGTTGGATGAGAAGCAAAAGGATGGCTCTGATTTGACTAATATTGGATTCTACGAATCTAGGAAGGAATGGATGGGAAGGCGGCACTTCCTTTTAGCTATCAAAGGGTATGGAAGAAGGATTTTTATTCTTTTTTTTCTTGGTTAAATCTTCTAAATCTCGTAACTTTCTTTTCTGATGAAAGAAAGAGTTATATGAGCTAGATTGGTTTTTAATAACTCAAGCTAAATATGTAATCTATTCTGGAAACTACAGCAGGATTGCTAGTCTTGAGTGGTTCCTGGGTTGTAAATCTAGAAATCAAAGCTGGAAAAATTTCTTTGGACAATATTCCTGTTCATGTATGTAGTTAGGATTTGCCAGGGCAATAGCTATCATCACTCCCCTTTATTATTTAAACTTATTATGCTGACATTGGAAAGGGCCAACAATGTCTAGTGACATCCAGGTGCAATCATTCATGGCTCTTTGTTTCTTTTCTATGTGAAATTAGCTGTAGGCTTGGTACTAGTCCATACTTCTTTTGGACTATTTATATTTGGTTCTTGGTAGTTCTCCCTTAGTTATATTGTTTGGTTCAAAGGAAATCACACCTTGGTGTTCAGGAAAAATTATACCTTCCTGTACTACTGACATTTACGTAAACAACCTGCCTGCCTTATACCCTCAGTCTTGGCCTTGACTCTTGGGTGTCCCATCCAACCTTTATGTCTAATGCAACATATCAATGTTTACTTTTAAGCAATCCTGAATTGATCTATTACCTGTTGAGTTTCAATTGCTATATGTTAAGAATGTCATTTGTATTGTCCTTGTTGAATGAGTATGATATCCTTGCCGTCATTGGAGACAAGGAGAAAAGCGTATAGGGTGATCAAAACCCTAGCACAAACATAGAATTCATAGCGAGGGACAAAATATTATCGTACAATGACTCTTGTACCCTTACTACTAACTACTTGGCTGGTAAAACTCCTAACACGCGCCCTCAAGTTGGAGCATAAATATATCAAAAATTTGGCTTGTTATACAGCAACGCTAACCGTGACTTGCGGTTTGGTAAACATATCAGCTCACTAAGCACCTGTAGACACTAAAGTGCAGGGTGATGTATTAACGTTGACCTCAGACCTAGTAGCTGTTATACCAATAGCCACCTTTTCTTGCAAAATGACAATCAATCGCTATTTGCTTAGTCATGGAAAACTGGATCAGACGCAATATGGATCGCCTAGTCCTCTCATGGCAAGCTGGATCAGATGCAATATGAACCGCCTCCTGATTGTCACAGTATTTATATTCATGGGAAATTGCACTCTTAATCCTATCTCAAGAAAGGAGCTTACCTATACAATATCAAAATGTGGGCCTGGGCTGCTTTGCTTTGCACTAGATCGTGCAACAACCGCCTGCTTCTTATTCTTCCAATTAACTAGACTGCCACCAAGGAATGTATAATACCCTGTAGTAGATCTTCTGTGAGATGGGTCTTCCTACCCAATCTGAGTTTGCAAACACAACAGGCGAATAACCACCAGGACACACGCAATGTCAGGGATGAGCCTTGAGATAATTGATAATTCTAAGGACAACCTCCCGTGTGGGAAAGGAAGTGCTGGCTTAAAATGACTCACCATACTAGTAACAAAATGATACACTGGGACGAACAATGGTAAGATAATTCAACTTACTAACCAAGAGAAGATTGATCATGACTAGATGGTAACTCCCCAACACATAGCTTGACATTGATATCTATAGGGGTGTCCACAGATTTAGACCCAAGTAAACTGGTCTCTCCGAAATATCCAACACATACTTTCTCCAAGATAAGCTAATACCATATTTGAATATTACTACTTCAATATGAAAAAATATCTCACCAATACTTGATTGTGCCCTAGGAGTGAAACTGACGTCCAAAATCCTTCCACTTAGCAATACGATCATCACTTGTGGTAGTAGTATCATCCACATAGATAATCAAAAGAATTTTCCCTTGATTAGAAATGAGAGATGGAATGATCAAAGTGACGATGATGCATGCCAAATCTCAAAATTGCATAACTTGACTTGCCAAACCAGGCCCTAGAAGATTTCTTAAGACCATAAGGAGCTTATTGAAGATGATCACATGAGTACTCTCTTTAGTAGCAGGATCCTTCTAAAATGGGTGCGATCCCATGACGGGAGCTTGAATCGGTGCTCCCAAGATGGGAGCTTCACGGGAGCTCGCTCCCAACTAACATGGGAGCTTATTGGGCGGTTAAGGCAACTATTCTCTTACTCTTAAGGGAGTTATGCCATTGTGGAAATAAAAATATGAAATTCTTATCACTCAAGAACCGAACCAAACTAAACCGAGCCTTATGTTTCAATCACTTGGGGTCGGCTACATGAATCCTTTTTCTCCATTGAGCTCTGTCAAGGGCCACTTGTTCAATTTCACGTCATAAAGATCTGACGGGCTTTTTACGTGTTGGCTGTCAGCTACCTAACTCACAACCCTCCTCCTTTGGCTTGGGACCGGTTGGGAAAGAAAGATAAGACTCTAAGCACGAACTAGGCGGAGTATTGCAAATTGAAAATATCTAACTTTCTATAAGTTCCCTTTAAGATCGTGAAAATTCTCATAAGTAATCACTCAAGAAGTTTTGCAAATTGAAAATATTTAACTTTCTATAAGTACCCTTTACAATCGTGAAAATTCTCATAGGTATTCACTTTTCCTTCAATGGTTAAGTGTTTAAAGATATGTTATATACGTATTTATATGAAATCTATATATGCTCCTTAGGCTCCCAACTTTAGGAGCTTTTAGGTGCCTCTGCTCCTCCGCTTCCGCTTCCACTTCGTGCTACTAAGGTACTCTCTTCCCTGGCAACAAACACTGGTGGTTGCCCTATGTAGACTTCCTCATAGAGGTCGCAATGTAATAAAACATTCTTGACATCCAACTCAAACAAAGACCAACCTAGATTTTCTTCAAGGAAGATGGGACTCAAATTGAGCCAATTCTAGCAAATAGAGAAGCTGAGAAGCCTTCTTGAACAATGTTAAGGGGTTGTTTGGTGCTGAATTTTATTTTTTTTTGGGATTATATTTTGGATTTTAGATTCTGAGAAATTCATTGTTAGATAATGTGAAATTATTTGGTGAATGTATGAAAAATAGATTGTGGACCTTCAATGTGTTTGGTGATATAGTCAAATTACTAGATTGTGGGGTTGACACCACATGAAGACTTGTGGGTGCAGATGTAGTGATGAACCCACTGCAATCTGAAAGAATAGTACTCCCTCCGTCCCTTTTTAAGTGTCCTGCTTCGTAATTCCAACTTATTAAAAGGACATTATCATTATACCTTTCACATCAACTTTTTCCTCCACTTTCCCTACTTACCCATCATCATTACTCTTTTACTCACTTACTTTTCAAAAAGGAATCTACTTTTAAGGACAAAATAGACAATACACCAACTTTTACCCACTAACTTTACAAAATGGACACTTATTAAGGGACAGCCCAAAATGGAATACTGGACAATAATAAAGGGACGGAGGGAGTATGAGTTATGGGATATTGTTCCTCCTAAAGTCAGGACCTCTTTCTCATGAGCCCTATTAACTTTTCCTCTGATCCATGTGATCATCTGATCTGAGTGAGATTTAGAGGTAGTTATTTGCCTCTTGTATAAATCTCAGGTGGAACACTGAAAGGTATTACCACTTTTCTGAGGAATAATCTGGTGGAGATGTCATACGTACAAAAGTATATGCTTGGACTCTATATTAAAGCTTGTACTATGTGAGAAACACATATTCAGCCAAATACTGTGATATTGGACTATTGGTGCGACCCTTCTTTGCCTTTATGCAGTTGGCATAAACAGTACTTTGTAGGTACTATGATGCTGTCTAATACCTAGTGAGTTCCTCTTCTCTTTGTCTGACAATACTTTTTTGGTGCCCAATGTCGCTAAAATACGTTTACTGCAATAGTTTGAGACTAAACTTTTTAATTCTATGGTAAACAACAACTTTGCTTTGAACCCACCAGCCACTTGTCCTGGCGTCGCACCTGGCAACAAGTGGTTGGAAACGTGGAAAAGCTGGCTTCTGAAGATTAAAAGTTGTAGAGAAAATTGATTGTTGTACTTGCCGTGAGTTTTGTATGACAAATAGTGCATGGTCAATTTGAAAAAGGTCATGAAAAAACTTGTTCCGAAGGAAATAAAACTTAGAAATCTCCATTGTTGGTGAGTTTTGAAGAACAAAAGGGGGTGTAGCTGTGCGGGTCAATGTAATGAGGAGGATAAGGATTGTTGTTTGGTTGAGTAACTGTTCTAGATTCAAGTTTATTGCCTGCCACTTCTCTCAGATCCCACTTCAGGTGGGAGGTTTGTGCTCGGCTTTCACCTTTCTGCTGGATTTTTTCCTTGTCTCATGGTATTTTTTGGGCTTGGTTTTGATCGTTGTTGATTCTATTAGTTTCTAGGATTACAATGATCACTTGCTCATGGTATTTTTTGGGCTTGGTTTTGATCGTTGTTCATTTTATCATTCTTTTTTCCTAATTGTGTTTCAGTTCTGCTTCTGGATTGTACAAGATAGTCCGGCCTGCCACTGGGGATACACTTAGTAGGTATTTATTGATAAGAGTTTATGAAGTTTGGTTTTCATGGCATTTTTTTTTCTGTGATTGGTTCTGTAGTACTCCTTGGTATATAGCAACTATCTTCCTCTCTTATTTTTTAGGGAAATGCTTTCATCTGAATTAAAGGAGAAGTACATAAAGGTTTCATACTTAGAGAGGGCTAGGAGCGGTTGGGAAGCGGAGTACGAAGTGTCCTCCAAACAGGTAAATACTTGGTGATTGTATTTCTTGTTGAAGCGTCAACTCAGTTCCTATTGCCATGGTAGCTAGAGACAACCACAGTGGCTATACAATAATTCAGAAAGTTCCACGTTTCTGACAACAAAATAACACTAGCAAAAGTTGTTCTACGGAAAATGAATAAATATATGAACTAAGCGAAAGCCACTCGTATACAAAAGGCTATGAAGAAAGGACCCTATACACAAAAAGCTCTACAACACTATGAATGGGTCAAGGGAAAAACAACTCTCACTTGTCTCCCAGAAATACAAAAGATTTACCACAAAATTTCAACAATTCCTCTTGCGTCAAAGGAGCCACATTAAGTGTCACCCCTCGAAAGAATCAGGCAAAGTGCACGTGGAAGAGTGACACCATGCTATGATTCTATTATACTACTGTAGTGCTAGAGCACAAGTGGCTTGTGCTAGTCTGCTAGAGCAGTGTGATTCTCCAATTTTTCTAAGTTGGCATGCTATGGCACTGAGTGGCTATACTATTAAGAACAAACCATTGACACCATGCTTGAGCAGAACACGTCTCGTTCTAGAGCACAATCACGCCTGTTCATTGACACCATACTCACAACAAACCTAGTGTGTACTAAGATATTGAAAGTAGTGCAGTTCACAAATCAACTTTACCACATGATTTGCAACCATTAAATGCCAACACACCAGTGCGTTACCAACAATGTTCTAAACATTGCTAGGTGCTTGTCGCGTGGAATAGGGGTGTTATCGGTTTGGGTTCGGTCCAACGGGGTTGAAGACCGATCGGGTTCGGGGAAAAAAATGCTAGGACCGATCCCGACCGAAATTACAATCGGTCCAATTTGGTTAGGGGTGGATTCGGTCCGGTCGGGGAATTTGGGGAATTTGGTTTGCCCGAATTGGGCCTAGTTGGGCCAAAGATAAAAAATTAAAAATGGGCCAATTAAAAAAGAAATTGATAGTGGGCCAAAAATGGGCTCATTGCACCTGTTTTTTGATAAAGGTATTTCTTTGATAGTGGACCAATTTCACTTGTTTTTTTAATGGCAAAAGAAGATTTTTTGCCCACATGGCCCAATCTACTGAGAAGTCATCCACAAATACAAAAAAGCCTTCATTTCAGTGGCCTATTGGCCAAATCTCTTTGTTTTTTTTGGATTCGCACCCAAATCAGCCAATCTTTTTGTTCACAGTCACAACTCACCACACTCAGAACCTAAAAAAAAACCTTCTTGAAACCAACTGCTTAACCCTCACAATACAATAGCAGTAGCATACTAGCATAAAAAATACAAGATTACACCTAGAATCCTAACTTATACATATCTTCTTGAAACCAAATTTCAAAAAATAAAAGCAACCATCACAAAAACATAAAATACCAACAATCTATCAGAAAACAGTTAAACTCTCCATTAGAAAACAGCACCACCATACTTCAAGTTAAAGTCTACCAAATTCAAAACACTAATGCCAATAGAACCCCATGGAATCCCAGTCATTGTCATAACAGAATGCTACCAAAGAACCAGTAGAATGCAGAATATAGAAACATCCCCAGCTTGAAAACTGCACCACCATACTTCAAAATACTATGCCAAGTTGCCAACAATCTAGCCCTCCTTTTGAACATAAAAAACAGTAAACAGTAAACACTAAGAAAAACGAAAATAGTAAAAAAAATTACAGCAAACAGAAATAGATATGTGTATGTGATTAGGATTTACCTCAACCATGAAAAAACAATTGCACCATCCCACCAACTCTTTAATCCTTATCAGTTGATTCCAAGACAACTACAAACATAAGAAGAAAAAGAAGCAACTAAGACAACCATGCCACCAACTCTTTAATCCTTATCAGTTGATTCCAAGACAACTACAAACATAAGAAGAAAAAGAAGCAACTAAGACATTCAACATAAAAGATATTTAAGAAACACATAACATAAAGAAATCAAGAATTAAAAAGAGCAGTACCAGAATCTAATTGCTCCAACTCATCAAGTTCTTTTATATTGATTTTAGTTGGTTTCCTTATCCATTGTTGAGTGCAAATAAGAGCTTCCATGGTCTTCGGACAGAGAGAACTTCGATAGGGACACGTCCGCCCGTGCTAAAAGCGGATTCGGAGTCGACCGTGGACATGGGGATAGCTAGCTCATCTCATTCCATGTGAGAGAGAATTGGATACTTAGAGGAGTTTAACTTCCACCAAAGCAATACATCAAATTTGTCACTATCATCCTCACTAGCTTTCGCAAGATATTTTTCCAATTTCGATTTGCATGCCATGTTGGTTTCCTTTTGCATGTGCATCTTAAATTGAGATTTCAAAGATTTATGATTCCCAATCTCCATTTCAACTCCGTCCAAATCTACTTTGTCCGATGATCCCCCAACCTCTTGGCTACGCACTTTCAAGCTTGCGTTATTCTTCACATATCATCCAAATAAACGGGTAATTCCATTTGTTATCTTATCCGTCAATTCACCAACCAACGTCTTATCATAGCCCAAAGTATTTTGAAAGCAATATTCAAAGAACCCAATTTTGCATCGAGGGTCAAGAACAACCACAAACATCAACATTTGATTAATCTTATCAAAATCTCCCCTATACTTATCAAACTTCTCACGCATACCAAGTGCCACATCTTGTTTAATCAATACCATTTCATCAAAAAAAAAAAAAACATTGCAAGTGACATACAAAGAACCCGAAAATTTCAAAGTTGCAAGGTAAAACACTCAAATAAACTTTACGTACAACTTGATCTTTTCTCAATTTCAATTATCCTACCCATACCCTCAAAACCATCAACATCATCAAATTCCTCATCAATCTCCTCCTCTCTTTTATTTAATTTGTAGGATGAGTCATCACATAATCGATCAAAAGCCTTTTGATAAGTTAGAGCCCTCTCCAACATAAAATATGTATACTTCCGACGAGTAGACACATCCAAATAAGGTTTAAGCCTACATGTAATGCCCTCATTTTCAACACATGACCAATACTCAGCCATTCTAGAGGGGTAAGACCTCACATATCTCACAATATTTCAAATCCTTCCAATTGGGACATCAATCTCTTGCAATCCCTCACGTATGATTAGATTTAAGATATGTGCCGAACATCTCACATGCAAGAACTCGTGATTTAAAAGGGTGATCTTCCTATGTTTGGTCTTTCTTTCCAAGTAAGCAATCAAAAGACTATTCGAGGATGCATTATCAATTGTAACAGTTAGAAACTTATCAATCCCCCAATCCAACAAGCATTGTTCAACCATCCTACCAAGAGTATCACTCTTGTGATTAGGAATGACACAAAAATTTAGAAATTTCTTTTGATATTTCCAATTCTCATCGATAAAATGTCCCGTAAGACATGTAATTCAAATTTTGGACCGAAGTCCCTAGTGTCCGTTGTAAGACACAACCTTTGATGCTTAAGTATTTGTTTCAATGCTATTTTCTCCTCCCCATAAACAAGCATGTAGCTCTTGGCCATCACAAGCCTACCAGGAGGCTTCCACATTGGTTGAACAACTTCAATAAACTGTTTGAATCCTTCACCCTTAACAAATGAAAATGGCAACTCATCAATTATTATCATCTTCGCTAGTGCCCTTTTACATGCGTCAGCACTGAAGGTCACAGGCACAAGGTTTGCACTTGTTTTGCCATTGTATTCCTTTTTTTGAAAACTAATAAGTTTTTGCCTACTACCTGTAAATTTCGTGCTCATGGGATAATTGAAACACTGAAACTTTAGATGATGAGTAAGTGATTTTGTACCATTGAGCTTCGTGATATGCATTATCCTTCCGACACCATTTGCATGCAGCCCTAGGTTTCGGATGACCATCTGGTGTAATAATGTTAAAATGCTTCTAGCAAGGAGCCCTCTTATTAGCAATACTACCAACAATCTTTTTTGACTCAACCTTATTTTCAGGCACTTGATCATCATTTACTTCAGCATTTTGAGGAATATCAAACTCAACAACATCATTCATAATGTCATCATCATTATCAATATCATCCATCTAAAACAAATGAAAATGAAAATCAACATAATCACAATCTAATTTTCAGGCCCTAATTTGATTAAATTGTATATAAAGTTATAAACTGTATTCTCATGCTCCAAACTCCAAAGTTCATGCACGAATATGATTTTCAGTCCATCACCTCATGCTCATGCGAAACGTATTTTGCAAATACTAATCAATTAGGATTTTGAGATTGAATACCTCATGCTCATGGTCAACCTCATGGTTAGACATTTTGCCGGCGTCGTCAAGGAGCTTTTGGCGGAGACAAAGAGATGAAAAGCTTGAGATTGAAATTCCACGTGAGCCTAGAAATTGAAGCCTTCGTTACTCATGAATCATAATAATGTAAATACTAATAAATATTGTTTAGTATCTACAGATTCGAAAGAGATCTAGCATCTGCCGAATAGTTTCACCATTTGAATTACTTTCTTTTTCATTTAGATCAAACAATCACATGATTTAATGAGTACAAATACCGATTCTTACCAATAAAACTATAAAAGATAATTTCCACAGCACCAAGTCAACTTCGTTTGAGCTCTGTGTTCTACGTTTCCTAAAGGCCCAAATTCAAAGTGAATAGAACTAAATGACAAACTCATTACTCATTTGTATTTGAAGGAGAACTCTTCTCCTGGCTTGATCCATGAAGCAAACACACTAGGTGTTCCAGGTAGAGAGAGAGAGAGAGAGAGAGAGAGAGAGAGAGAGAGAGAGAGAATGTTAATGTGGTCGGTGGGCCGACCGCGAAGAGAGGCCCAATCTGTGCGAGAGAACAGAGAAGGGTTTCAGTCTTTCAAAGGGAGAAGCGCGATACGTGAGTTTCAACCTTCAGCCATGTCGATTGATGAGAGCCACTGAGCTAGAGAGGGGTAGAGTGAGAGAAGGGGATGGGAGAATGAGATGAATGCGATGCTGTGAGAAGTGAGAACAATAAGGTAACTGAGGTAGGATTTGCGAGTTGTGAGTCTTGTGACTTTTTGTGTGGAGTTTGTGACTCTGTGGACGCGTAGATGATAGATATTAACCCTAAAGTTTATGAACGGCCAAGATTAATGCAAATTATCTAAATATATATTTATATATAGTCGAGTCGGTTGGTTTGGTTCGGTACATGTATATTCGGTTTGGTTAGGGGTCAGTTCGGTTCGATCCGATCGGTCCGTAAATTCACAAAACCAAAACTGGTTTTGCCCCCGCCCCGACCAAACCCCGAACCAATCGATCGGTTTTTTCGGTCCGGTTGGTTTTGTAACACCCCTAGCGCGGAAAAGGGGTGCCTACGCGCCGACTTGTCGGCCGCCTAAGGCCAAGGCGATAACTAGGCATTGACTAGTTGGCTGCCTAATCCAGGCATTGGACCGTTGCCTAGCGCCTAGGTGGATGACTTTTAGAACATTGGTTAACAATAGTTTGAAGAATTTAACTTTGTACAAATCCAAAGCATATAACTATGAAAGTTATAAACTTTTCCTACTTGATGGTTTGAAACCTTTATCACATATCAAATATACTTATCTTTTTTTTTTTTTTAAAGGGCAAAGAAAATTTTATTAATCTTTGAATTAACATTACAAAGACTAAAAAGAACAAGGATTAACGGCATCACATTTTTAAACAAAGCCTATGAACGCTCCTTTGCCAATCCAAGACCTAAAAGAGAGAAGCTGAGATTGGTAAGCTGCCAGCCAAAGTAACACCCAAAAGGCTAAGCCCTACACCTAATGGGCCGCGCCCAACGTAATGGGCCGAGCCCAACATAATGGGCCAGGCCCTAACACCTATTAGACATCCTGCTCCAACAAAACCAAACAGAGCTGCCGTCCCGGAGGCCACCAAACCCACTGAGCTACCACCACCACCGCCAAGCCACAACCACAAACCAGAGCCGGCAAGAGAAATCTCCTAGAAGCTAAGGGTAGATCGAAGATCCACAAAACGACGACAATACAAAACGGCCAGCAGCGAAACCACCGCAAGTCCAGCAACCACCAGAACCAGCGACCTAGCAAACACCAAAACCCAAACCCTAGCAACCAGACAACACCACCTCCGGCACCATAGCAGCACCGACAACAGCCTGAAGACATCAAATATACTTATCTACTGCCATAAAACTTTACATATTCTAGAAAGGAGAGAAACTTTCGAGTATAGGAGATGATAAGGCTTCTTAAAAAGTATAAAGGAAGAGTTGGGCTTCTTCAAGCCATGGGAATTCCTAAACACCTTTAAAATATTAAATTATACAAAATGAGTTGAAGCTCAATAGGAAACGTGCTAAATACAAGCATATGAAGATGCAAGAGCAATGTAAACCTTGTGAAAATGTATCTTGGTTCTTTAATTTGACGCCTTTGTGTTCTATTTTGTGCCTGTTAATTAGAGAGCAGTTTTTCACAAATTAGGAGCTCGGGTTGCATTGGCTTATTCTCAATTTTATTGTGGAGGACGTTGTGCCTGCCTGTTATAATATAGTTGCCTTTAGTGTTGCAGCTCAAACAGAAATATTGGAGTGTTAGCTTACTTGGTCTCCTTGTTCTTGTCTTCAGTTTAGTGTAGCTTGTTCTCATAGCGAAAATAAGTTCTTTTGCCTTCCAGAATGGCTTGATTTCTTTTGAATGAATAAGTATTTGCAGATTGTTGTTACAATGACTAAATTCCGATCAATAATTAAACATGTTCAAGTTAAAGTATGGTTATGTTTGTGCAAAATGTCTGTCGATAAGCCTCCTTGGATGTTTCCTTAGGTTCTTCTGATGGCATACATTTGCGTTTACCTGCAGTGCATGCACGGCCCTAATTGTAAGCTTGGTAACTTCTGCACAGTTGGAAGAAGATTACAAGAGGTAAATGTGTTAGGTGGCCTTATCCTTCAGATTTGGGGATCTATTGAGAAGGTCATCTCCAAGCAGGTAACTTACCTTCTTTGGTTCTTTATTTGATTTGCTCATGCTTCTAAACAATTGGACTTAGACACGTTGGGAACAAGCTTCCCTTTTTTGGTGGTCCATTTTAGGAGTTCAACTCTTAAGAGATCACACAGTTCATGTTTTAAAACTTGTTACTTTTCAACATTCCCTTCAACATCTATTTGTCCCTGGAGTAGTTGAATTTTTTTCGTAAGAAAAGGTTTGAAGGGTACTCCTACCAAAATTTGAACTTCAATATATGTTATGGGATAACCAAAATGGGAGCAGCAGCAGACGAACAATATGGAACAAGCTGCTCAGACTAAGGGTTACATATTGGCCTAACCTTCGGTCCCCATAACCAAAATTTTCTCTTCGTAGAGAACTTTAAAGAATCTTTGTTTATCCATGTTCATCCTCTTGTACATTTTCTAGAATAGGCACATTATATGGAGTTGTAATGAGAACAAAAAAGTACACCCTTTGTCCTGAAAAGTTGGTTTCTTATTCCATTTTGGCTGTCCCATATTGCATGTCCCTCACAGAAATCAATGTCCATTTTCTGATAAGTTTCCCATTGCCCTTTCCTCTTCTTTGGGATAAATAAATATGGGTACTAAATCATGGCAAAAGGTACGCTAAAAGTCAACAAACTGCATTGGATTTTCAAACCAAATGTCGCTTTTTGTACTTACTATGTCTGGACAGTGCAGATACACCACTTTAATTGGTAGCTGGTAAATTCCAAAGATCCATATGCTTAAATATTGTTGAGGGTAATTAGAAAAGATAGAGTTTGAACAATGCAATAGTTGTGTTTGTGCACCAAACAAAGTTGGATTTTGCCAAGAGGGACCAACTTTACAGGACAGATGGAGTAGGTATTTCTATCCAATCAGAGAGGAAAAAAAAAAGAAGCAGCACAAATGGTATTAACCTTATGACAGTAGAAACATGACTATGCAGTTATATGAATACTATGCCAAACACGATCATTACAAGGTAGGTTATGAAAGAATAAAAGAAATTATTCAGTCCATTTGTTCGGGTCTGTAAAACGAGAACTTGAAAATGTATCATTTTTCAAGTTATTAGATATCAATTCCTCCCATTATCCCATTTTAAGGGTTTGTTTGGAACCTAGAGAAAAGAAATGAAACAAAAGGAAAATAATTTTCCCTTGTTTGGTTTGAGAGGGAACAAAGAAAATAACAAAACAAAGAATTGAGCACAATGAGTTTTCCTCTACATTTTCTTTGAAGTTTTCTTTTCCTTTGTTTCTTTTTCGTTATTTCCCTCAAATTCCAAACAAGGCATACATGTCCCTGTTTCTATTTTGGGATGTCCCAAAATAGTTGTCCCCTTTTTAAAAACAACAATCAAATCATGCCAAACTTTCAGTAGTTTTACCCTTGAAAGTACTCTTTCCACCCCAATTGGTTTGTCCATTGTTCATGTTTGTATTGTTTTAAAATTATATGTATCTTTCAATTTATAATATTTTTCATTATTCTGAAAACTTTGTTTAATAAAGCTTGACATCTGTCAAACAAGATCTACATTATATGTATTTTTGAGATTCATATTGATAGATATAAGCAATTTAAATACATTTAATTAAATTAACAGTTTTGAAGGTTAATTTTAGAAATCTCAACCAATAATTTTGACTCGTTAAAAAAGTTGGTTTCCTGTAGAAGACATTTAAAATGGGATTGAGGGAGCAGTTGGTTCCATTGACACAAAATGACAATATAAGGATTTTTGTAGTATAAATGTACATTATCTTGAAGTTCTCCGTTTTGCAGACTTGACAATCTTTTTGGGATGAGGGAGTATGATTTTAAGCTATATTTATTTCATCCAAATGACTAGATAACTCTTGTTAAAAGTAATTTTCTCAAAGCATGCCTCGCATGTAACCACTTGCCTAGTGTGTTTGATTGTGTATGTTTGTATTTATGTGCACTTGTGTCTTGTTTTCTATTTCCATGGCTTTTCGAAAAACGTGACTAGTTTGAAGAGGTTTTTTTTTTTTTTGATATGTTGAATCTTAACTAACATTCTCACAGGCCCATCAAAGCCATAAACGACTCCGTGTGGTGCGTATTGAGACTACTACGAACAATCAACAAATTGTTGGGCTTCTTATTCCAAATGCAGCAGTTGCATCTGTGCTTCAAGGTGACTCTCCCTCTCCCCCCCTATATATATTCGTGACAGTGTATCTCTTTTCCTGCTCACCCTCAACATTTATCTCCATTTTTTTTCTCTCTTCATAATTGTGTATTATTGTGGTATCTTGCATATTTGTGAAAAAAGTGAAAATTAATTACTTAGTTTTAGCATAAAAATGAGTGCGTTTAGAATAACATTTGTAGATGCCTACTGAAGCTTAATGTACGGCCATCTTTATTGTCACATAAAATTTTAAACACTAATGAATGTCATTCACAACTAAAAGATTTGCACACACACACAAAAACTCATTGGGGCAGAACCCATGTTTGGGGTTCCACCTCTCTCTCTGAACTCTATTTTTCTTACTCTCCATCCTCACTCACGCAACACACAGACTAATACAATCACCTCCGTCTACTTTTCTAACCAATCAAGGCACCTCCTAATTAGGTGACTTTAATCGCCGAAAAAACCTCTCATCAACCGCCTCCAGATTCATTAGGTCTCCACCCACTTTTTTGGTCTCTGATTAAGATTACTTTTCCAACACTAACTGAACTGCTTGTGGCTGGTCAAATCTCGTCATTGCGTCATGTTCGTCATCTCGTCACGCCGCGTTTGGCATATTGCCACGTTTGGCATATCTTGATCATCTCTGAGCCTAGTGGGCTCTTCTCCTTACATGTTGTGTCACTCTATTTGCACATCTCGTCTACTGTGGGCCTTGTGGGTTTTGTTTCGTCACTATCATCTCATTTGTTCTCTTAACGTCTCGTCACTTTATAATTGATTTTGGACATGAATAGCCAAAGTCTCGTGACCGTGTCGTCTATTTCGCAAAATCACGTTTTATTTGCTCCGTCCCGTCTCCTCCGTTCCTTTTTCAATTTTTGGCCATTTCGTCTCCAAAGCACCTTAGAGTGATTTTCTCATCATCTCATTGGGAATAACTTGCGAATTTTGACCATATGTAGCAAAACTCTCTTCCACTAATACACTTCAGAATAACTTGCAAAATTTCGCCAATTCCTGAGAAAATCTCTGCTAAATCTTGTAAGTGTATTTGTATAGGTTTGTGAAAGCGTGCGTGGTTATAACATAGCTGTATGTTAAATATATATAGCACGTTCTCTAGTTTAGTAATTATTGTCAGCTCCAGTTGATTATCACGCTGCTAGTGAGTCTATGGCGGTAAAACGAATTATCTTTTTATCTTCGGTAACAAATAATCCAATTCAATCTAATCCCTTAGCGAGTTCCCAAACAACTAAAAGAAAACCCTTGTCCCAATGAATATCTCAAAATAGAAATAATGACAAAATTAGGTGTAATTCATCTTGTTCTACGTACGGTTTAATCTCTTCTCCATTAAGTTTAATTGCTTAAGCAAATGTCTTAACTTAAATTTAGAACTCATGTTTTCTGTATGCATTTGGTAGTTCGGTCATCTACTCTTCCTATAACCAAACTACGTCTAGCCAAACCTTAGTTGCATGGAGCGAGAGCGGGGGAGCGAGTGAACGTTGCTAGTCCCTAGCAACCAAAAGCAAAACATAAATAACTAAGCTATGCTACCCTCCTAAGATTCAAGATACAAAAATTATGCTCAACTACTACAATTAGGCAAGAGTCCAAAAACATCCCTTCAAATCCGATCCTATGCAATCCATGCACAAACATGCCATGAACTAGGATGAGCAAACTATGCCATATTAGAGCAGTCAAGCTGCATGCACCACAACGAGTTTCAACTCCAAAACTCACAAGGATACACTCTTATTCGACTTTTCACTCATTAAGACACAAGATACATCCCATGACAAGCGCTAGCGAGTAAATGCAATAGCCAAAGACAAAAGCTACGCATGCTATCAAAAGGGCGCTAAGAACGAAAAGAAAGCCAATTATTGACAAGTATGGAAAGACTAGGAATAAATCATACTGAAGAAGTAATAGATATCAATCATGCATCAAACGGAGTTAAGAAGCGTACAAAAGATCAACGGAGGACTTTATTAGCTTATAACAACCTTGGATACAAAGAGAAAGAGAGTACAAAAATGTAGTGGCCATATACTTGCATGGTTCATCTACCCTTGGCCACTACCGACCCTAACTACCCAAGGCATGGCCACATATCGCCAAACACCAAACAAAGATACGAACAAGAAATAAAGAAAAACGACTAGATAAGTCCTACTAAAATTACTACCACCGACTCTACCACACATAGTCGTCATCCACATCCGACTCCTCACAGTATTGAGCATCGAGCTCCCCCTTTCCATCGGACTCTTTCTCATCCGGAATGTATGCTAGCCCGAAGGTGTAATCAATCCTCTCATCATAGAATTCAACCCTCTTTTGCTCTTTATAGCATTTCTTTGATTTTCTTCTTTGAGAAATGGGGTTATTTGAATTGAGATTTACAGTGAAAGAGATTGGAGCCAAATTTGAAGACTTTGGAGAGGGAGATGAAAATTTGGGGTTTTAGCTTTTATAGTGGGAGAGGAACAATAAGGAATCACGTATCAATTCTTCGCCTTTTTTTTGCATTCCAACCACTTTTAACACATTCACACCACCCCCAAACCTCCTTGAAACATTGAAAACTATAGACACACAACCCTCCAAACATCCGGTTACCTAAGTTTGAACAATGGAAGAGACTCGGACTATGGTTCAAAATAAGGACAAGGTGACTCTTATGTGGTTTAATCAAGCAAAAATGCCTTGAATCATTTCCTAAGTACGCCAACAACTTCAATAAGATGCAAGAAAGATATATACACTACTCAAGCATGAACAAAGGATATTATTTACGCAAGTGCGGAAAATGAGAACAAAAAGCATGGGATGCTTAAGAAACGAATCTCTACTCTAACGATGCACAACACTTGACTTGACTTTTAGGCTCAACTTGTTCAACAAAATTCATGTATATGCATATGACATGGATTCAAACACACAACCAAATTTGATAGGATACACAACTCTTGCCATTGACACAATTGAGCATGATTACAGTATCTAGCATGCAAAAACACCACTAACGAGGGAAGATTGCACAAAAATTTGAAAATTTTACCAATGAGACAAGTCTCATGAACATATATATAACATATATATCCCTCCCCCCAACTTAAATGATGCTATGTCCTCATAGCATGAAGTCAATTGAAATGAAATACAAGAGAGGGAGTACATGTACCTTCCGGGTGGAATGTCAACCCCCGTATACCTCGACCAAGTTGGAGGCTTTCTTGTCATGGCTTCCATTCGTCATTGGAACTGCTTCCAAGGCTCACTCTTTCGGCCCCTCCATCGGAACCACAGCTAGTCACACAAGGTCATCGCCGGGGCTTTCTTGGTCTTACAACCGCGACACATAGCCGCACCCATGCTTAGGGCTCATGAATGCCGCACTCACTCTAGCTTTTAGACCTAAACCACCAAGGCTGGTGTGGTAGCATGCTTACCCTGCAAAAGACTTAAGAACCAACTACCTACTAAGAAACAAATGACATTAGTACCGTCCGGCTCGTGTTATCCGGACTCAAAAGTAACCAAAAGTAAAACGCAACCAAATCTTCACGTGATTACACGGGTACTACTTTTCTTCCCATTTCCCAAGCGAGAAATGGGTGGCTATACCGGACCATCAAAAGAGGAAAAGAAAAAAGAAAGAAAAAGAAAGAGGTATGTACATGCAGCCAAACGCGGGCTCCGAATATTTAACATGCCCACTAGAGCTAATAAAAGGAACATAGCACGACACTCGACACTTTGCTTCAAAAATTGAATCCGACCATGCCACCAGAAAAGATACTTTGAGTAAAGCAATTGTCGAATTCGTTTCATACATTTAAGTGCCATCAAATGCATATTCCAAACTAAATCAATTTTCAAATTGTTGACAAAATCTACAAGAGAAGGATGATAAACTAAATCAAAATTATCAACACCAAGAAAATCAATCAGTTCGACTTTTAGAAGCTCTTGCAATGGAGACTCAATAGGAGGGGTGGCACCATCTAGAGTCGAGAGTATTGGATGGTTCAAAATTTCTATGGATGGTATCTCCTCAAAGGAAGGAGACAAACTCTCAGGTCTATTCACATTCTTCTCATCCTGCTCATTCAGCAGAGCATACAAAAAGTCAGCCTCCGCATTCGTTTTCTCAACAATGAGAAATTTCTCCCCCGGATCGTCACACATAGGGAAATCCAAAGGGGGAGAACATTGGACATCAGGTTCATCATTAGGCTCATCACTCCATTCAGACTCTAAGGGCGTTTTCAAATCTAAACCAACATCTTCAAAAATGATAAGTGGCTCTATTTCCTCTTCCTCAACATTTAAGTTGGCATCTTCAACATGGACATCATAAACCCAAGATTCAGAATTTTCAGCTAATTCATCAAAGTAATCCCAACTCTCATTAGCGGTTCTATCCAAGAATGCACCATCAAACATATGTTCTACAAGCTGACGCGTTGTAGAATTTAAACTCTTATAGAAAATGGGGATAAGGTGCATTGTTTCGCAGCTATGCTGTGACCAATAGAGTATGGGGTATGTAAACCGCCACCAACAACACGCAAAAGACTCGTCATCAAGTTGATAAAAATTTACGATTTCACGTAGTAGCATATGAGTCTCATGCATTGGGGAAAACTTTTTGAAAAATTGCTCCTCCATATCTTGCCATGTAAGTATTAATCTTGAGTTCAAGGAATGAAACCAACCCTTAGCCATGTCTTTCAAAGATGATGGAAATATCTTAAATAAGACATCTTTATCGTTCATGCAAAGCTCCTCGAGTTCTATGATGTGCCCACATGGATTTTCAGAGGATAAACCATGAAAATGGGGCAACACTGGAAGCAGGCCCGACTGAACACTTAGAACATTGGCGGAAGGGGTGACTATGCAAGAGGGTGTAAAAATTGGATTGGGATAAAGGTACTCCTGCATAGTCTTGGGGACTATTTCCTCAATGGCCCCCGCCATTCTACTACAAAGATAAGAACGAAATTAAAACAGGCTAGAGGGGCTATGCCGCCACCTCTTTTCTCAAAACAGCGTGAGGGGCTATGCCGCCGCCTCAATATATATGCATACAAGAAAAGAAAAAGGAAATGAATACTCAAGCTAGCTTCGTTACACCTCAAGTCGAATTGGTGGCTCAGTTAGAGGTATCCACTAAGTTGAGTATACGTTGCACAAAGGAAAATCAAATGGATTACTTACAATGGTTTGTCGATCATCCAAATAAGCTATAATAAGAATTCCCCGGCAACGGCGCCAAAATTTGATGCGCCCATTCGGTAGTCGTTAAAGTTTACCAAACGGACGTCAAATTCAATTATTTATAAACCGGACTATGACTAACGATTTGCATAGTATAGCGAGAAAGTCCGAGTCGATCCACAGGGAGCTCGAATACAGCTTGTTCGGATTGTAGGTTTTATGTAACGGATTGTGGCATTTAAGACGACCAACTTGGTTTTTGCTTTGAAAGGTGAAAACTATGGTAAAAAGACTAGAAATGAGGTTTAACTAGGAATTAAAGGCGGCAAGGCATAAAAGTTCATAACACCCGTAACTTAAGCCATCTAACTTTTCTCAATGAAAACTCGGTTGAATTGCACGGCTTAGGCTATCAACCGGAGGATTTAGCTATGAAAATGGTTAGGCTTGAAATAGAGTTTGAATAACAAGCTAGTCACGAGGCGTGACATTGCTCACGGAACCATGTGAGCGAGCACATAATCACCGGAGGTTAACAATGCCAAGACTTGTATTCAAACTAAATGTCAAGATCCATGAACAAAAAGTGTAGTTTGGAAAGCGAGCAAGTTCTTTGGTTCTTTTGGCAAACACGAGGCGAGACATAGCTCACGGAACCATATGAGCAAGCATATGATCACCGAAGGTTAACATCGACAAGTTTTGTTACATAAAAGGCGAACCACACACATTTCCAAACCAAACCTCAAGTCACGAGTTGAGAAAGGCAAGAATAACTTAAGTCATGAAGCGTTATTCACCCCATTGCCAAACCTAAACAACTACTCATACATAGCTAAAAGACTAGACATGGTAAGAAAATGGACCAAAAGATTTAACCGAAGAAAACAAAAATAAACTTGATTTATGCAAAGATCCAAACCATAGCTACAACATTAACAAACGAGAAATTAACATAAGACAAATACTTACTTGAATTCTTGAAGAAATAAGCTAAGAAAGCTTGAAAGACATTAATGGAGTTTCCTAGAAAGCAAAAGAAATATTTAGGCCTAAATCTAACTAATATCCTATATCCTCCATAAATGGCATACAAGCCTATTTATAGGGCTTACAAAATCAGCCTTACAATGGACCAAAAGGTCCCCAAAATATCCCAAAATCATTCCATAAGTGGAAACATTCCATAAATGGAAGGTTGAAAAAGCTGGAAAAATCTGTCAGTAAGCAAGCTGTATGGATACAACCAAAACGGTTGTATGGATACCAAGTGGTTAGGCCTGTGCTGGGAATGCTCCGTAGAGGAGCTGTATGGATACAACCAAAACGGTTGTATGGATACGCTATTCCCTGTCCAAAAGATAAGGCCACCGTATGGATACAACCAAAACGGTTGTATGGATACAGCTTTGCTAACTGCAGAATTGGCTTCTAGCTTCAAGGCTTGGCACCTGACGCTTCCGAACTTCACCCGATGCTTCGTAACTTGATCATTGGAGAACGGTGGCACTTTGCCACTTGGCCTTGGAAGCTCGGACTCCCCCGAGGCATGTCCATGGCGTCAAAACCACCCTTGTTAAGGCATAAAACCTGAAACATCCTCAAACGAGCCTTACAAGCAAAATCATAATAAAAGCTAAATAAACACAAGATAAAAACAGCATAAGCCAGGATTAGTCGCACTAAATATCTACAAAATTGGGTGCTCATCAGCGAGGGAATACAGAAGCTCCCAAGGTTGGGAGCGTGAGAGTAGCGTGTACATATATTATAAAAATAATGTAGTATTCACTTTGAAAGTACAATCATTTTAAGAAAAGATGTTTTCCTATACAAAGATCATACAAAAGCTCCCATCTTTGTAAGGCGTAAGCTCCTATCTCAATGGAAGCGGGTTCCCGTCAAGCTCCTTAGTTGGGAGCGCAAAAGCGGGCTCCCAAGGAGGGAGCGGCTCCATCTTAGGAGTTTCTTGCAACTAAGAACCAAACCAAACCGAGTCTTGTGTCCCAATCAATTGGGGTCGGCTACATGAACCCTATTTTTCTATTGAGCTCTGTACAGGGCCTACTTGTTCACTTACATTTAGTAAGCCCAAATCCTTCCGTATTACAGCATCTAAAGTCAATTTAGGTCTTTCTTTTCCCCTAGCTCTACTATCCACTATTGTCACTCTTTCCTATGTTTTGTTATAATTTACCCAAATAATTCTCTTCAAATTTTTTCCCTACATTTTCATAACATAACCCCAAAGAGAAACAAGGTCTTATTTAGTTATGGATGTCTGTTGAACTTATCCTCCTATCCTCAACATTTTTGTGTGTAGTTACTTTGTAGTAGTACTTTTTAAGATGAAATAGAAATTAAGAACATAAAATTAGATGGAAAAAAGCAGTAGTATTTCATATCCAGCACAGAAGTACCCATCCCGTACTGATGCCATCCATGGCATAATGGTGTCTTACCCGGATACCAAACTGTACTCGATATTGTTTGCCGTACTGGAGGCGTAACCGCACCGTTCCTGTACCCGGGACTCGTATGGCAACATTTTGGAGTACTCATGCTTCATAGCCGACAAACGACAACACAGCTCTTACTTTGTTCCCCTTCCTAAGAGGAGCCATTCTTGTCATAGCAGCTAACAAAATCTATCCTTGGACCCACTGTTAAAGCCCTCCAATTAGCACCCACTGAAGCTAAAGGCGGGTAGGGAAATGTGAAGTGCAATAATAAGTACAAATCAAGGGTGAGATTTGTAGAACCAAATTATTATGGTGATATTTGCTTTGAGATTAAGGCATGTGGAAGATCTACTGGAAAAAGATAAAAGAAATAGTGTAGTGTTGCGTCATTAGTTTTTTTCATTCCTGGTAATTTTTTTTTGGTGAAAGAAAAAATTTGCAAGGAGATTAATGTGTCCTGAAATGCACGTCACAGTGCCATTAATATCCGGGTGACACATTTGGCAGGGGTTCAAGATGCTGGTGATTGAGATGTAACAAGTGTGGAGACGACTTCTTTTTGGCTACCGTTGATTGGCATATATAGGAGAACAATTTTTGAGGTATAGTGCGCATACTTTTGCTTGAATTAACTCGTTCTTGTTCACAGTACAGTGTCATTCGGGATGTATATAATACGGTTTTTGTCCAGTTTCAACAGATGATTATCCAGCCCCGAATGTATTATAACAGCTGAAATGAAATATAATGCTTTTGGTTACTAGGCTCGAAGCTTATAGTCTGTGAGTGGGGGCGAAATGTTTTAGAAAAGGCTAGATAGATAACAAAAAAATGTTTTAGAACTGCCTTGCATCATCAGTATACAGTGGTATTTTGCCAACCATTGGTTTGTTGTCGTTGTTATCATGTTATGTGTGGTGTGTGAGACCCTCAAATCATGTGATTGCGTGCGTGAATGAGTAAAATGCCACTAGCATCTACAATCTGCGTCAGGTTAAAGTAGAAAAAAATAAAAATCGGTACTGTTAATACTTTTATACAAACTATATACATTTTGTATAGGGTATGGAAAGAAATTTGGGATTAGAGGGTATTCTTTTGGTTCAAATAGATTCAACCGAAGTAAAGTATGCATATATACTGTCAATTTTGAAGTAATGGTTCATGTACTATACATTTTTTTTTAAATGGTTAAATTTGTTACACATTTTTTGGGTCATCTATTAGTAAGATTTATTATGGTTCTTGTTACGAATTATCTTGGTAAGTCACGAATATGTAAGCATGCACAAAAATGTTACCGAATTGACTAGATAGTGTTACAAAAATATTTGGTGCTGACAGTAATTTTGTGTGTCCGTTTTTATTGAAACCCTCGTAGAGTCCATTGTTTCCTTCTTCTACCATAAGAGTTATTGATCCTGGTACCCAAATACCGAACCGCACTGCACTAAGTGCTACTACAAGATTATTGAACTTATTGGCAGGTCAATGATCTTGCAGATTTGTGCAGCCATTAGTGCATCTTTACAATGCGATGATACAACCCGAGTTAGGACACAGATAGGGTACGAGCCAATGGTACCCTACAAATTGGTAGGCAAAAAACATATAAATTTAGGGAAGAAAAGTTTGGCCTTCTCCTCACCTTTACGTACCCACCTAACCTTACTTCACTCCTATCCTTTCGGTGGGCAATTAGGCGCACTAGGCTCCCTACCTTTTTCTCCTTCACATGGAATCCAATTTCACTATTTTTTCCTTTTCTTTTCCAAGTCCTTTTGTTGCATCTCCAATCTTTAATGGGGTTTGTGTCATCCACTCATTATTACTAGTAGATCTTCATCTGTTTATTAGTTGTTGGGATTTAGCAGAGTTAGTGTTGTTTAACTACTGATGATGAACCATAATTGGACTCTTACACCGACATGTACTAAGAAATTATCAACACTTGGCGCTCGGTCGCACCAATGAGATGACTGCTAGCTCGGCATGTTTGAGTCGATATGAGCCACTGTGACCATGTTTTAAAAACTGGACCGGACTGCTGGTTGAACCATGTTTCGGTCCTGTCAAACACCAAAAATTGTTTTATGAGTAGAACAAAGTCTTATTCGGTAAGTACATAGAACAGGTTTATTTTGTAAAAATTGAACAAACTCAGCTTTTGAACCACCTAACTGGATTGTTGTACGCAAGTGGAGTGGAGTGCAGTTGATGCCTTCCTTATATTTCCATGCACATGGGCAGGGTTTGATTTTTGTAAGCACCCATTCTCCTTTCCAAGTCCTCTAGGATAAAGTAGATTAAGATTAACGAATGACAAAAAAAAAAAAAAAAAAAAAAACTGGATTGGTGTATCCATTACATATATTTAAAAGAGTGTATATGTATACTAGCGGGTGAACCGTAAAACAAGTTACCGAACCGGCGGATGTATATGTATTTCTATCTCAGTTGAAATCTTATTTATTATTTTTTGTAAAATTATATTTATCACGTAGTTATGATGTCAAGGTTCAATCAAATGGACATGACAGTTGAGCCGTAGACCCATCTACCTTGTCTCATTTTTGCTTTGCTCTCCTATCCGATTTTCAAAACATTTTCACCTATCTTTCACTTCGTCAATGGATGACTCGGATTTTAATTTGAGCAATGGATGGTTTGGATGTGTATGTGCTTGGATTTGAATCTGAGCTGTTTGTGCCGAAATGAACGACCCGATTAGCCGCACTATACCAGAGGTGCACTATAGCACCTCAGGTGCACTATAGCACCTCAGGTCTGCCATCATCAATTAGTTTAAATTTGACATTAATCAATCAATCTATATGCTAAGTAAATGTTTTTTTGCCTTCATAAGGCTCCAATCTCTCATCCCTAAATTTCTAGATTTTTTTTATTCTTATTTTTTAAATGGAGAGTGTGTGTTTTATTAGTTGAAAAATATACTCCTAAAAATAACAATTTGTGGTGCCTTGAACACGGGATCGAAAAAAATTATTTTTTCATCGATCGACTAGTGTTGTGTTCATTCAATGCATAGGATTAGAAAAAGCACCGGTGTAAATTTTTTTTTTTTTGGTTCCGTACATCGGATGGGCACAATGCTAGTTTTTTCTATAGAAATGTCAGTGGGGCGGTTATTTTAAATGTCGATCCTCTTACAATTGTTCCTTAAATACTATTAATCATAATGATTAAGGTTTGGGGAGTCAAAGTTTTAGATTGTCTTTTAGTAGCTGTTAGTTCAATCCTTTCCACATTCTTATTGTGGAATTTTGTTGTGTCCTTGCTTTTACTTTTCCCTTAGTTGCTTCTGAGATCACTGTAAGCTCGCAAAGGTTAAAATAAATACTATGCTGCTGATGCAGGCCTAGTTGCCTCAACGTATTAGGGAGGAATTTGTTATTTAGGTGGCAAAAGGGTAATTTTTGGGACTTCTAGACTCGCGGCGAATCTAAAATGTAATATAGGGGCAAGTTTTGGATCATAATCTTACCTTTTTTTCTTTGTCTACTTTTACCTTAGTTTCTCGTGATAATTGAAAGCTACCAAAGGTGACAATAATAAATAATACTGCTGATGCAGACCTAGCTGCCTCAACGTATTTGGAGGAATTTTTTTATGTAGGGGACAAAAGAGTTTTTTCGGGGACTTTAGGCTCGCGGTGGATCTAAAATGTAATATAGGGGCACTTTATGGGTCATAATCTTGAATTTCTGTGTACTTCCCCTTGATTGATTACGATCTCCCAAAGGTGGAAATAAATAATGATGCTGATGCAAACTTAGTTGCCTCTAATGCATTTGGAGGAATTTTATTGTTTAGGTGGGAAAACGGTAACTTCTGGGACTTCTAGGCTCGGGGCGAATCCAAAATGTAATATTGCGGTACTTTTTGGATCATAATCTTGAATTTTTGCCTTCAATCAAGCAGCAGAATTATGGGGTTTTCAGTCCAAGTTTCACCTGTTTTTTTTTTTTTTCCCGATAGGCAACCAAAATTATTATTACTCGACAAAGGGTACATCGAGGAGGCCAAACTTCGAATACAAGAACTTGGATCAAAGAGATGGCCACAAGAAAGGAAAAAGGAAAGGAAAAGAAAAAAGATCAATGAGAAATTGAAAAAAACCACTACAGAAGTGGAGACAACACAACCCAGCACAACAAACACCTAACTCATTATCAGCTCCTAACATCATCAAACTGTCAGGGATGAAATCGGCTTTGGAGTAACCTTCAATCAGCCAGCAACTTAAGCAGTGAAGCCCTTCAGTAGCATATATGGAGCACATATATTCCTAGCGAGTGAACACTCCTTCAGAAACACACATGGAGTAGCTAGAGGACTAGTAAATAAAGCGATAACCTTCAGAACTCTTAGCCCTCCTGAATTGGGAGTTGAAAAGAGAAACCCTCCATTCTTAAAACTCCTAAGATCAATGTTGCATCAATGCAGACCATAAGAAAGTTCTGATCTCCTTCAAACAACTCTTACCCCGCATCTGGAGCATGTATAGTACTAGGAAGTGAACACACCTTCAGAAACACACCTAGAGTAGCTAAAGGACTAGCAAATAAATAAGGCGATAACCTTCAGACCTCTTAGCCCTCCTGAATTGGGAGTTGAAAAGAGAAACCCTCCATTCTTAAAACTCCTAAGGTCAATGTTGCATCAGGACAGACCTTAAGAAAGTTCTGATCTCCTTCAAACAACTCTTAGCCCTCTGCTGAAATGGAGTTGAAAGCGTTATTCTATCCCTCCTCTTACCTCTCGAAATCTTCCACCAGGATTGAATCGAAATAAAATTGCAGCATCAGTTCAAAACAGTAGATCTCCATAGTAGATCTCCATAGTATCAGAAGTAGCTCTAGACAATATAGCATGACCAAAACAAAACTCTTAGTCCTCCAGTGCGATGGAGATGACAAGAGCATCCACTTCAGGCCTCATCAACAGATTACCATGATCTGAGATCAAGAAATGACCTCAAAACATGATTGCAATGACTCTTAAAATTTGGCAACTTCCCACAGGGAATATCCACTACCAAGAAAGATTTAAAAAAGAAAAACCAGACCGAAGACCAGAGAAAGACAACCCAAACTGAAAGCATCCCAACAGAGACAAACACCCTAACTCTTTATCCTTCCCCAGACAACCAAAACACCCCCAAAAAATAAGACCAACAACTCCTGATGACCCCACTGATCCAGATTCAGCAAATTCCACTTCAGAATTACCCCATATCCTCTGCACAGACTCAATTTCCAATTTCTCTATCTTTGTTTCCTGAACCATCATTACCTCTGGATTTCTTTCCTTGATCAAATTTGTTAAGAATCTTTTCTAAACTGAGCTTCTCAAACCCCTTATATTCCAGGATATTATTTTCATGGCATTAAGGGGAGGATAAATCTCAGGACTTTATTTGGAAGATTTACTTCTTTGAAGTAAAAAATAGTCCTTAGCTTCAATTTCAATCATCTTTTTTATTGCTCTGATGTCACCATTCTCATTTCTTATTCCCAGTCTATTACCTGTTTCAGTGGTAGTTTGGAGCTCATAAGTTTTAGAGATGAGTTTGCTTACCTAATTGAAAGCACTAATGATAAGCTTCAGTCGCCACATTATTTTTTATATTTAGTTAAATAAAAAGCATATAGTGAAAAGCCCTAATAAATAAAGAGGAAAGTCCACTTTCACCCCCTGTGGTTATCGCCATGTGCGGATACACCCCCTGTGGTTTAAAAGTGTGCACATAACCCCCTGTGGTTTTCAAATTGTGCGGATAGACCCCCTACCGTCGTATTTTCCATCCATTTTAACGGAAACAACATTAAAAGACCGTTATACCCCCCATCACGTCCCTTGATTCTTCTTCTTGTTTAAATCTAACCACACCATTCCGTATACCAAAAATTGAATCCAAACCGTTGATATTATAAATTTTGACGAGTACTCTATGCCAAAATTCAAGTCAATCAAAAATGAAAAGCTTATGGTCAAATCGATTTTGTTATGAAATTAAAATTTCAAATTTGAATTTACTACAAGTTAGATCACTGGGTTATTGATGCCTGATCGAGATGATTTTTTACATAGATACTCTATTCTTTATTTAATACATTATGAACGACTCAGATTACATTCTAGAGGTGTGTGAGATACACCTCCGTTAAAGTGGATGGAAAATATGACGGCAGGGGGTCTATCCGCACAATTTGAAAACCACAGGGGGTTATGTGCACACTTTTAAACCACAGGGGGTGTATCCGCACATGACGATAACCACAGGGGGTGAAAGTAGACTTTCCTCATAAATAAATGCAGAATCAAAATCCTTAGATTTCGAGAACGCAATTTAACCTGTCGATTTTACAAAATATTGAGCAACAAGAAACAGTAGATTAACCAATTAAACACTATGTTCACGCTTTGATACTTGAACTGTCTTTGAAAAACCGTTTGAATCAAGCCTTTACCGATATCAAAATGAGCTGAATTTTTGCAGGCCCTCTATTTTACTCATTTAAATAAGATCAACGGTTCGAAATAACACAATGAGACCTGAAAATGGGCGTCAAAATAGGTGTGAGTATATACCTTGCTATATGCACGCTTCCCTGCATCTCACTCACATGGACATCACATGAGAGGGCCTTGAGGGTACGGAATCAATCCCAGAAGGATCCGGGGATCTTGTAAGGCGGGCTGCCCTATAGGTCTGTAGAGTGCATCTGGACCATCTATCTCGGTAATCAATGATTCAAATATGTTCGTTATCTTTGACCGAATGGTTTGGATGCGCCCTACAGGAAACCGCACTACAAGATTTCTCAACCCTAGAAGTGAGGATAGAATTTTGTGAACAATGTACTTCTAATAATAAAATAATAATATTATTTTTTTTTAACAGATATACTAATCTAATGCCCCCAAGTCGCAATGAAATGACCTATTGCCTTTAAGCAGATCTATGAGTGAATCTAGCTTATATACCACCAAAATATTAAAATGTATTCCATAAGTGAATCTAGCTTACATCATTCAACTACACCGTCCACTACATTTTTTTGGAGTCTACTTTGGGTCTCACAAAAATACAAAAAATAGCCATAAATTTTGAAACATTATTTTATGGGGCCCAGTTTCGCCCCTACGAATTTAAAAAAAATACTTACTGATATCCGTTAGAGTTGTTTTTTTACAAGGCCCCATAAAATAATATTTTAAAATTTATGGGCATTTTTTTGTATTTTTGTGGGATCCGACAAAAGATGTAATAGATGGTGTAGTGAAATGATGTAGTGTATGTAGCATCTCTCGGCTAATAATAATAATATTATTATTTTTAACAGATGTACTAATCTAATGCCCCCAAGTAGCAATGAAATGTCCTATTGCCTTTTAAGCAGATCTATAAGTGAGTCTAGCTTATATACCACCAAAATATTAAAATGTATTCTATACTTACAAATATTTTTCAATAATTAACTATGAATCTAATAGTGTGGAAAACACGAATGAGAGCATCTTGATTGGTACTACTGTATTATTGATGGAATATTTGTAGTAGTTCTAGATGCATTATTAACGCAAAAGAGCAAAAGCATCTTAGTTTAGTTTTAAGATGACACATTTTTTTAAGAACCTAGACGGTATGATAAAAGTTTGTCAAGTACAAAAAAGGTGCCAAAAAACAAAACACAAAGGTGCGAAAAATTTAAAAAAAAAAAAAAAAAGGACAATATGTAACAAAAGTGATAGTTTTATTAATGAGACTTGCCTAATTTTACACTCGCCTATTTTCCAACCAGTCCTTCTCTAGAGTACTAGTAGTTTGGAAGCAGGAATGAGTGGGCATCGTGTCATATCCTATTCAAGTCGTGTCGTTTCGGATTTCTACGGTCCTTCATAAGACCAGGCTTGATGTAAGGATTAGAAGCCCTAACATTATTAATCTCAAATCGTCTTCCCTTAGTCGTGCTCTTTGCCAATCTTCACTTTCCGATTTCTTAGAGGTTTTCAACCCAAAACCGGTTGGCTCTAAGTGGAGTAGTCTCTAGATTATATGACACAAGTTCAATTGGGTGGCTTATGCGAGCGATGTGGGATGAAGTCTAACATTCAAACATCCGCGTTTTACATGTTCTTTGATTTCTCAAATACCCTATAGTTGGTAGTTTTGTGTATTTGGAAGGTATATATGCATGCCTTCCGTGTGTTTTGCACTGCTCGCTTGCTCTTTCAATAAATTACCCGTATTAACTACCAAAAAAAACAGAAAGAAAGTAGGCAAACTACGCGAGGCAATCGCGGATGGAAGCAGGGGTTTTTTTTTTAGAGAGAGAGAAAGAACTTCAATTGATAATAAACAGCTTACAGGAGATAAAGCAACACAACAAATGAAGTGACAAAGCAATAGATATATGATCAGCACCCTCCATCCAAGAAGTGTTGATCGTCTATCATGACCAGATCGATGATGCATAAATGATGACACAAATGCGCCTGGTGAATATCTTTTACGCTAAATCTTTGAGACTCTTATACGATCGAAAGCTTGAAAATCTCCTTACTCAGGTTGAGCAAAAAAATTATTTGCTTAGTGACCCTCATTGCAGCAATATGCATTAGGTACGGCATTTAAACAATCAGTGAAAATATATGCTGCACTGATGCTGTAAAGACCATTTAATTGCTTGCAGTTTAGCTATGAGCTCTGTTTGGGGAGGGCTAGAGCTGTAGCACGAGATTGCTACATGTTCGACCACGGAACTGCCTTCCCAAGCGCTTCCATCTTTCCAAACCCCATTGACGTGGAGTTTAAATGCATTGTGAGGTATAAAAGATGGGTAGGGTTTAATTGGATCTGGGGATGTTGCAAAGCGGCTCCTTGTATAGCGCTGTAAGGCGCATTTGGACTGTTCAAAAGTGTTTTCAGCGGTCCGAATTAAAAACAAACTTTTTCAAGAAAAAAAGTTAATTCTTCCCTAACTCTTTCCTGGAAGAGTTTGTTTTCAATCCGGACCATTGATTGCCGAGATGAATGGTCCAAATGCGCCATGCAGGGCGCTCTACAGGGAGCTGCTTTGTAGTATTCTTGGGTCTGGGTTTAACTATGACGGATAAGGGAAGTAGGAGCTAGATTTCCCATAGTGAATTGTGTAGCTATACCAAGAGGAATTAAGCTTCTCTGAACCAAAGAGCTTTATCATTTGCCATTGCTAGGAGTCCTAGGACTGCATTGGCTTTAAACTTCTCATTTGAGAAAACCTTCTGGATTCCTATGTTTCCAAATTGCTCATAGAATTGCATGAAGAGGTAGAGCTTTTCTCTATCCAGCGCAGAAGAATTTCGTCGAATAATCCAATCTTTGAAGAAAAAATTGTCATCTTTGCAGACGAGCTCGGAATAAAACCCCGCCTTGGTAGAATGCTCAGAGACTATTGAAGGTATAAGTAATAAAGTTACCCCCCTCTATAACAGCTTAAGCTTTTAGATAAGTCGGTAGTTAACAATCTAATAGAGACAACCCAATAAAGTGGTAGGAATGAGGGAAAAAGCTCCAAATTGGTGTAGTTTTTGTATGGGTGGTAGATGATTGGTGATAGAACCACGGGCCACGGTTTTTCTGTGTCGGCAAATTTCAAGACAAAAAGACATATTTATTTGTATCCTTATTTATCGAGTTGTATTTTATTTTATTTTATTTCTATTCTAGAGTGTTTGTTTAGGAAGTAGAAGGAAATCAATATTGCGTAATTGAAAGTGAGTGAATCGAGCTAATTTGGACCGGATTGATTGGGGTATCAATTGGAGATCAATCGAGGACTCCTGTCATTATTGGCGGCTAGGGCATGATACTAAATGGCTATTATAAATAGCAACCTTTAGTTGGCAGCTAGGTTACGGATGAATTGAGGCAGCAAAACCATATGCTTTAAAGATTAAATAACGAGAGAACGCAGCGGCACGAAAGGAGATGCGGGTTTGAAGTTCAAATAATCAAGATGGTTTTTTGCTTTGAATCTTGGAGTACAATGGGATTGATGGGTCATTGAGTGTACAAGACATCTCCAAGAGGTTTCTGTATCTTCTTTAACTTATTTGAGAACAGCCCTAAGGAGGATTTCTAGGCAAGTGGATTTCTGGGAGCCTAAACGGAAGGTTTGTGGATTCAAGGCAGTGGCGGTCAAGCACTGGGTGTAGTGAACGTGGATTTGGCAAGTAGGTCTTAGGCTCGATTGTGAGGATTCAAATCGTAGGGTAAGATTACTTGTAACTACACAATGTTTATAATGCTTGATTCCTTCATGTGGTTTTTTTCCGTTTAGGATTTTCCACGTATATGTTGGTGTTCTTATGTTTATTACTTTCCGGTGATTGATTGGGTTTATATATTGATTGCGGATTGATATTGAAAAAATTCGAAACATAGCAAGCTAGGATTTTTGGATTGGCTTAAATATGATCCATCTTTTTTGATAAAATACAAGTAGGCAGATAGGTTATTCAATATATATGCCAAGAAATATCACCATACTAAGTACTGCTACTAAATCTATCTGCGTAGAACCACAGTCCAACGTGTATTCTAGCGATATGAGTATGTTTAGCTCCACCAAGTGACTATGAAAAATTAAAATCCAAACTTTGAACGAGTAACCCCAAGTACTTCTACCAAGAAGCCTTTGGCCTAAGGGCATCAGGAGAAAACGAAAACATAGTTCACTCGCTAAATCTATTTCCATCCATGGCTGAATGGACCAAGTGCCGAACTTATACAAGAGGAAAACTGGAACCAAAAACCTCCGCGAACGGATGCTTTCTCTTACTCATAGAAGTACTATAACAAGTGTGCGATGGACCCAACATCAGTAGCAGTACCACTACCAGCAGTAGCCCCAACAATCAAACAACAAATAGACCCATACTCAGAGCCACCATAGAGAGAGAGAGAGAGGGGGCGCAATTCCAACCTAAACTAGGAGCTACTACTTCCATTAGGGTTCGGAGTACTAAAGCTGAGCCGTCGGCATCAAAATGGACTATCGAATCGATCACCCTACAGTCCCTGTTGTGCAAGCTGCACTACAGGATTTCCAAATTCACACTAAACTCGAACAAACTACCATAAGGTTTTCATTCCTCTTAGCTTTATCAATCACCATAATTACGCTTTTCTTTTCATTTTAGTTTAGGGAATTGATTTTGCCATTACCCTTTTTGTCAATGCCACTCTATTTCTCTCACAAAACAAATTATCTTATATAGACACAAAAGGGAGTGACATTAACAAAAAGGGAATTGGCAAAATCACTCCCCTTAGTTTATACATTATCTATTCTTATATATAAAGGGAGGGCACCATTTGGTGCTATGAAGCTGTATGGATTTTTCCATTTCCAAAATAATCCCTTGAGAAATAGCTTATTACGCTTCAAATGTTCCATGCCATATACCATGGGAAGGACAAAACAGTAAACAAACAAAAAAACCCACCCCCACTAGGCCACTACTACTGCTGCTCCACTATTTTTAGATTTGCCATTCACGCACGTAATGTGTGTGCCATCCCTCTAGTTAAAGTATTAATATGGGGCGGGCAGACCATTTATGATCGATTGAGGATTACTTCTAAAGGGCTAGTGCGGCGGGTCTATCTCGAGAGTTGATTTACTAATATTTGGTCTCTCCACTTGGCCACTTCACCCACCATCTTGAGTGTGATTGATGAGTCCGGCTTCGATGTTTTAGTTCCAGGTGATTTTTTTTTTGTATTTTTTGTTGTTTTAGTTTGTTGTTTTTTGTATTTTGAATAGGTATAGTGTCCTTTTTATATTTATTTATGATATGTTTCTGAGTTCAAAAAAAAGTTCGATACGGAATGGGTGGATGGCGGAGGGAAGCAAGTGACCGAAGGGTTGAGGGACGGAGATCAGGCAAGAAGCAACACATCGATCGGCTCCCTTTTTTGAGTTCTTAGATCTCGCGCTCCAAGTTATTAATCTAACTTTTCTAACAATACTAACTTTCGGATATTTTTCTATGAGAACTGTGTATTGTCCATGAAAATTGTCTATGAGAACTGTGTATTTTTTATGAGAATTGTATATTTTTGTATGAGAACTGTTTTAAAGCATATGAGAACTGTGTATTTTTCTATGAGAACTGTTTTAAAGCATATGAGAACTGTGTACTTTCTATGAGAAGTTTATAATTTTTTATGAGAAGTGTGTATTTTTGTATGAGAACTGTTTTAAAGCATATGAGAACTGTGTATTTTTCTATGAGAATTGTATATTTTTCTATGAAAAATGTTTATTTTTGTATGAGAACTGTTTTAAAACATATGAGAACTGTGTATTTTCTATGAGAAAGTACTTTCACATCATCAAATGAACAACGAGTACGTGGGTGGTAAATATCAATTGCTAATTGTAGTTGGAGTGTTGATTTTTATACCATCGGTGGAAATAAATCCATCTTAATTAGCGAAATGAAAGACCACTAAGGAAAGAAAATCTTGAAGTTAGTGGATAAATGATTCCTTAACTACATAGGAGTACTACTTAAGATTTAATAGGCCGATGAAAATAACGATATATATTTATTGAGGTCCCGTTTTGCTAATTAAAATAAAATACTTATTTTTTAAATTTAAGATGATGTATTGTGAGATAATGAAATGTCTTGTGAAACAAAAAATAAGTACTTAAAAAATAAGAAACTCAGCGAAACAGGGCCTGATACTTCCCCACATTAGAAAAAGGTTATGGAGAAATGCACTTTATATCTGTGAGAAAGCAACGTCCCTACTCCTGTCTAATCAAACTTATACAAGTAAATGAAACATAAATTGATCACTTCATTGGAGCTTCTGAAACTGAAAAAAGTGAGAAAAGTTTAGAGTGGAAAAAGCATGATTCCCACTCTGATTTTGTATATTATATAATCATTGGTTTCTCCTTGGAGGGAAGTGGGAAGAATGATACAGCATGAACTTCAGTTTTGGGGTCTACTGTGCTTTTTTGAGGATGTTAAATAGAAGGTTCGTAAGTTGGTAGACATCGAGTCTTAAACTCGAGATTTTAGTGAACTTGAAACAAGCGCTTAAAAAACTGGATCAGTTTTGATGAACTGCGGAGTTGTGTATTCTGGTAGGGCTTTACTGAAATCTCAAAGTCATGATCTGAGCTCTTTACTTTATAGATTTGGACGTAAAATTCATGTTTAAGTCATACCCGTATTTAGCTTCTTCTTTTTAAAAATAATAAAAATAAAAATACTATCCAATCAAGTGGCTAATGATATCAATTATTGACTGGTCGTATCTTTTTTTCTTTCGTAGATTGTAGCTTTCTGCCTCCGTTTGGAGGATTGTTTCTTCTTGTTTTGTTGGGTGTCCGTTAGGAGGTCGTCGTTCTTTGATTTGTCTTACCTCTGTGGTTTTTATTCTCCTGCTTAGGGCTGCTCAAAAAATCCGGTGAACCGTGAAACCGGTCCGGACCGAACCGATCCGTACCTTTTGAATTTTGTCCGTGGATTAATGGTCCAGACACGGATTGAAAAATTAGAAAACCATGACTTGCGGTTCGGTCCACAGATTTTCATTACAAAACTGTGGATTAACCAAACCGAACCGTGAGATATTTATTTTATATAAATAATATATATATGTGTATTTATATAATAAATTGTTAGTAATATAATAAATTGTTAGTAATGTTAAAACTTTTTTTTACCAATTTTAGTATTTTATCTTAATAATGGGATATAATGTAGATGTACATAAAATATAGGGAGTAAATTATAGTGTTTTCATATAAATAACGGGTAACCCTAGTTGAGTTTCACTAGTTCGTTTTTTTTCCATTTTTTTTATGTTATGTACTATACTGATACAATTCTACTAGTGTTTAGATTCTTTTGAATTTGATTTTTAAGATAGGTTTTTGGTAGTTTATGTAACAAGTACTTTCTGGTGGTGTTAAACTTAATTTTGAATGTAACATTCTTCCCTTTTAGTGTGGGATATATGCTAGAGTTTTATTTTTGCTAAAATCCGTGGACAAAACCGTAACCGATCCGCGAGTCACGGATCGGATTTTATTTTGTAAAAATCGAACCGTAGGACTTTTGGTCCGGACACGGATTTCATTTTGTAAAAACCGTGACTAGTAGTTCGGTCCTCGGATTCCTAGAAATCCGAACCGAACCGGACCGCGAGCAGCCCTACTCCTACTGAGATGCACTCACTCTCGTAGGTATTGGAGCCTAACAAAGAAGCCTTGTCCGTTAATAGTTTCGATGGTAGAAATTGCTGATTCTGCCAAGTTGTCGAAAAGCATCACAACCAACTTTTTTGAATTTTTAGCTTCTTTAAGATTATACTATTAGACTATTATTTGTTTTTGCCTCATGAGTAGAAGTAGAAATTAGGACAAAAATACTAATTTTAAAAAGAAAAAGCATAAACCTCTTGCCACTTATGTTGCATCGCGCAATTTGTAGATGGAAAAAGGGAAAGAAAAGAATTGGTGGGATTTGTGGAACTTTTTTTTTTTTTGGGTGAATATTATCCATCAACGTGAGGTCCCACTTTAGTGGTCAGAGTCGTTCATTATGCACAGCTTGAATTTTTATGCAGTCCTACAAAACATCAGCTCAACCCCACATTTAAAAAAAATTGACCAAATAAAACGAATTTTGATTTTAGTTAATGGTTTTGGACGAAGAATGAAAGCTTTCAATCAGATACTTATCAAGATCCAATTTAGGGTGAGTTTCCACTATATTATTGGACTATGGGCTAACGAAACAGTCAAGTTATTTTTGCTAAATAGTATTTTAGTTGATGTATATATGTTAGAAGAATGACTTGCTTAGAAATCCATGAAAACATGAGCTATTCATTTAATTTTGTGAAAATACCCCCTAAATTGAGTTTTAGAAAAGGTGGCTACAAAATAAAGTATTATAAAATGACCGGATCCGATCATTTGGGCCAAGTTTGGTGTGAGGCATCCCACATAGAATGAGTAATATTTACACACTTCTGTAGGTCGGTGGACAAAATAGCCATCTTTTCTCTCCTCACAAATGTCTCACTAAACTGAGAATCCTAATGAATATTGATGTAGCATGCTTCAGACATAGATGTCCGCACAAAAAACGAGTCTAGGGTAATCTGATGCATGTAAGGCCCACGTGTGTCAACTTGTGACGTACATTTGTGTCAAAATTTGTACTTGAACATCTGTGTCTGAATATTTGTGTCTATAGCACTTCTCTTTTCTTCTATCCTCCTGGCTAACCTTTGAAAGGCATATTTCTGTATTGGATTTTTCCTCTTCTCATTTTGAAGTGTCCTTGTCAAATGGACACATCATTATTGCACAATGAAGCTAGATCGAATAAAGTGTTATTTTGTTTATAAATGACTTCAACAAGCTATCATTTGAACTTATTTAATCTACTTTTGGGAAGAAAAAAAAACTTGGTTAATTTGAGATAAAATGTTGTGGCCAGCTACGAGTTTCTAATTAATTTAATCTTTTTATCTGGCGTACAAAATCAATTGATAAAACCATGAATGGATTAAACCGGAGGTGCTGTAGTGCACTCCGGTGTAGTGCACGTTTAGTGTGGAACACGGATCATAGTAAAAACTTCTAAGGGGTTCTTCCAGTGCGCTAGTGCACTACGAAAATATAGTGCACCTTAATGAGCTCCACTGAGATTTTATTGCCATGATTTGAATCGTCAAACTTACAAAGTCTATTAGATGTTAAATTGATCTAATATTATTACTGCGTGATGAAACAATATTTATTATGAAAGAAGTGTCAGTATGATTCAAAAAGTAAACTCTAAGACAAATCTATGTAGATCTATTAATGTTCGATTATCTAATTAATTTTTATATACGAATGTAGTGTTCAGGAAAGTTCTACAATATTTTCAATGCTAGCGATCAAATCTCAATGGAGACCAAACGAGTGCATTAGCGTACTACAGAACCCCGTCTGTTTACAGGTCTTTGTGATATCAAAGTGTGTCCTTGTCTGATAAGAAAACAAAGTGTCCTCTTGTGTGGATACTTACTATTACTAGTGCACAATGAAGCTTGATGGGAAATAAAGTGTTTTTTGTGTTTTTATAAAGGACTTTCAAAAAGCTAAAATTTGAACTTATTTAATAGAAGGTTTGCAATCATTTGGGTGAGAAAACAACCCACAAAACCCCTTTCCATGTAGATGAAAGCCCTACATGACCAAAAAGCATGACCAAAAATTTAGTGGTGTGGCTGAATCTTTCTGAAAACACCTACAATTGTAAACTATATAAGCACAGTTATATCATTATCCATTATGAGAAATGGATTCACACAAAGATGGCAATGAAACGACATTGTGTTTTTGAACAGGAATGGAACCACATTGGCCATTCCAAAAATATTGCCAAAATTCAGTTGTCTTAAAAGGAAAGTATTATGATAATGGTTGCTTCCTTTTTGTTCTAAAAAACCATGGGCTTAATTGTTGATTCTACCTAATTTTTCAAAACTTAATGCAACACAAATGACATGAGGAAATATTTGCTCAATTAATTCCCATAGAGCTTCAGTTTTAAATTGGTTAGCTGAAAGCAGTGGCGGAACCAGGATTCATAACCGGGGATGGCATCTAAAAATATTAACATGCTTTTTTTTTTTTTTGAAAGGCAAAAAAAGTTTCATTAATCTTTGAATTTGTTACAAAGACCAATAGGACAAGACAAACTATTAACATGCTTACCACTTAAAATAGTACAATATTCTAAATTTACCATTCATAACACCAAAAAATTTACACATTTTCATGGTTTAGTCATCCGTCATATAGACGGAAGTAGTTTAACGATGTATCAAAATGGAACTCGATGTTCTTTTCAATCCCGGAAATCGTCCGGAATCATTAAATTAAACTTCAGAGAATTTTTTTTTGAAAAGAATGATTTTCTATTGAATTGGATTGAGAGGGAAACAAATTTTCTCTGCTGAAGAAGCGTTTTTGCGTAGACCTACATTTTTTCCTCCATTATTTTTGGACCTGGAGTGGCATGTGCCACTCCCCCACGAATGGCCTCCGCCACTGGCTGAAAGGGTGGAAATGCTAAACTTGCACATTATCTGGGTGTGTATTATATGCAGTTCTTATGTTGTACAATCGTTCATAAAAGATATGATTGTCTGTGTCAATGTGGAGTACGTGAGTCCAAGCGTCTTTCTCTCTCTCTCTCTCCACTCACATCTCTTTGTTTCTTCCTTCCTCTCCCTCCCCCAAGTATTTCCATCCTAAAATGGGCAGCGGGGGAGTGGGGATCTCCCCTATGGAATTTTTGTTCTCCCTCGGCCTCCGATCGGAACCTCTTTTCCCCTCCTTTCATCACTCTCCACCCTCATCCTCCCTTCAAGCCTCCTGATGCTTTGGCCTCCCCGGTTCCTGTACCATCGAACCTTGCCATTCGCTGGTGACTCGTCTCGGGTGGTGCAATTTAAATGTGCGGGTGCGGGTGCGGAGCTTTTGTTCACGATTGGGTTGCCGGAGTTGGAGATTTATGTTGGTGGATGATGACGGCGAGATTTTTATTTTTATTTTTATTTTCTTGTTGGTTTGTGATCCTTTGCTTATTCTTCTCCCTTTTGTGGAGGTTTTCTCTCCAATTTCTTACTGTGAGTTTCTCTCCCGACTGGATTTCTCTCAATTGGGTTGTTTCTTATTTCAGTAAGGAAAAAAGATTTTGGTGGTTTGGGGTACAGTCTATTGGATGAATCCCCGCCGTCATGGTTACTTGGTCTTTTGTCTAAGGATGAGTTTTCATCATCTTTGATTGGAGTTATAATATCATCTGTTATCGATTGGTAAAAAACATAGTTCATAAAATTTAACATTTTGCACATTCAATTCTTTTTTTTTTCTAAATAATGTTTACACATCAATTCATAACATCTACTTTGAATGCACAACATTTATTGTAACGCCCCTGATTTTTGGGTACGCTAAATAGACATTTCATTGATAAAATCAAATGGAGTCTGGCTCATTAGTACAACATAACTCCCACTAGGGTTCAATATTTATACAAATGAAGGGTTCTAGGGTTCCTAACTACAGCTCCGCCTGCTGCTCCGTCCTAGCCAGCTCCTCAACTCCAAAAGCCTCCAAGGTGTACTGTTCAACTTGATCATCTACAAAATCTGACACATTATACCAGCGTCGCCACCGATATAATATGTCAGGGTCATCAAAGGTAACACCATGAGCCACAAGAGCTCAGCAGAATAATTCTATACCCACTAACCCATAACTTACCAATATCAGAGTATAAGAGTAGTATACTGACTCTTTGAACAAGTAGCGGAATAATTCATACATGTTTAACAAGGCATTAACAATGACACATCCTCATTCCTTAGTCTAATGTTGGTGTCTGCATTGTATGTGTTTCTCCTGCGTGACTCATCGTAGAACGTGTCTCATATTCATCAACATTTTTGAAATCCTTTCCACATCCAAATCAGCATTTTGAAAATCACCTTTAACACACCCAACCTCGGTTCCGCCGCGTTGGGTTCCCGAGTATCCTCACAATGGTTCCGCCGCGCCGGGTTTCCATTGGCACACAACACACACACCGTCACGTAATGCACCCCATACTTGTTCATTATGTAGTTTCAAAATCCTTTTTATCCATATCAACCACACCCTAGGTGTCATGTTTTTATTTTCTCGATTTTCGTGTCTCGTTCTCATGCATAGACTCGGCGGCAGGATTTTTTCATCATAAATCATTTAAATCATTCATTGTAATATGAACTAGCAAGATCATCCAACTCTATATCACCTAATCGTACTCAAATTATTACTTAAAACATAACGCCACATGTACGGACGCCATTGGAGTGATATTTACTTACACTTTCGAACAATCACAAGTATTGCAAGCAATCTTATAAACAAGTTCATCACCATCCTTATGCTTTCATACAACCAAGTAATGCAAGCAAAATATGTATTAAAACTCATAATCCATTCAGAGATCAAAATACGAATACTTCTACTCAAGTTAGTACTTATCGAAAACCGTTCTTTCTTTCTTTGTGGAAAGTTCAAAAAGACAACATGTGTTTATAGGATTAAAAGTCATTTGTTCCACATGTTCATACTACCATTAGCAATTTAAGTTTATTAACCATCATGCATTCCAAACATTTTACGTAAGTAACAGACTTCGTATATCCCAAGTAAGGCAATCACATGCTCGTAACCATTCTCAAGACAATAATATGAATACTTCCAAATCAAGTTTATATTTCAAAAATCCGTTCTTTTCCTCTTTTGTGGGAAATTCAAAACAACATATGTTTATTGATGTAGAAATCGTTTGTTCAACATGTTCATACTTCATTCGAAGTTTTCGTAAAACAAGTTTGCTTAACAAATCGTTAGTATCTTAACTTAACATGCATTTAAACATAATATACGAACTCTTAGTTATACTTAGGATTAACAAATAAAGGAGAATCTACCTCATGCATCTCAAACCATACGAATATATCTCGGAGTTAACGGTTAAGAATAATCTACAAGATCATACTTTCATTTAAGAACATAAGTAACATAACTAGAGTTATACTAGGGAAAGTAGATAGAAAAATCTACCTTGATCCGAAACTAGTCGGGGCCGAATAAACTTAGTTGAAAAATTCTACGGGCGGTGAAACTCCCAAATCTGGACCAACTTCGGATGGCAGTAACTCGGTCAATACTTAGCCGAATAGGATCGTTCTTGAGTCTAAATCGAAGATCTCGAAGTTTTCTACAACTTTCGTGGAGGACGTTGTTCCTAAAAACGACTTTAGGTAGGAGAAAAATAGTGATAAAGGGGGTGACAGTAAGCTGTTTGGACTGAAAATCCGAGAATTTTACTGAACTTCAGATGGCAATATCTTGGTCATTTCTTGACCGATTGGGGTGATTCTTGGGTCTAATTTCAAGGTCTCGAAGTGCTCTACAACATTCTTGAAGGAAGTTGGTTCTAAAAACTACCTTAAGCAAGAGAAAAATGGGGTTTTACGAAGGGCAGTAAGCTGTCTGACAAAACAGAGTTGGTTTCTAGAGAGAAGTGAGAGCAAATGAGTGGAGGTGTGAGTTGAATGGCAAACATGAAGTGCTATTTATAGCCAAACGTTGGTCTATTATCCAATAGACAATCTTTCCCCTAACATATGTTGTCCAATGGTTAATAGTTTGACTAGATTTGATGGTACTTGGATTGTGTGAGATATTGGCCAATGATGTGACTAGATTGTGTGAGTACACAAGCACACACATCACTCTCTTCCTCTCCTCCATGGCCGGCCATCTCTCTCTACCTCTCATTGCTTTGCTCCAAGGACTTGTCAAATCAAGCTTTTCAATCATGCCATGCCTTGTCATCCAATTGTCACATCAACTATAAGCTAGAACTAGGTCATCATGGAAGATCATGGACTAGTCTTGTCCTAGAATGGGTTGGCTTGGAAGAAAGACTAGAATCATGGGCTAGGTTTTGACTAGAAATGGGTTGGCATGTAGCAAATAGGCTTAAGTTTATTAGGTGGCTTGGACAAGTGGCCAAAGACACACACACACACACACACCTCACTCTCTCTCCTCACATTCGGCCTCCTTCTCCCTCTCTTTAGCCGATTCTCTCTATCTCCCTCTCTCATGATTTCGGTTCATACTTGTCACATCACACTCCAATCGCTACTCACCTCAAGTCCTTTCTCCTCCAAATCTAAGTAATGAGGAGGGTCCAAACAATGATGGAGTGTAGTCTTGTCAACTATTACCGTATTCTTATTGGCATGGCTTATACCCAATGGACAACCATTTCCCTAACAATTATAACCCAATGGACGAAGAGGTAAAGGTGGGGAATAGTGACAGTTACTATTCTTGACAAGACCTAAAGGTGTCATGATGACTAGTACTATGCTCACATGGATTGGGATACGTATACTTTAAATCACCTTATGAACTAATGGGTAATAATTTCCCTAATTTCTATTACCCAATGGACCAGGAATCATGTCATACTATTCATGAAATGACAAGTCTAAAGTATAATGATGGATAGTCAAGTCATGTTATTATCCAATGGACAATAGTTCTCCTAGCATTTGTTGACCAAAGGTCAATGAGATAATGAAGGAAGGCATGGGCTTGAATGGTCGAACCAAGGGGAAATAATGATTAAAGATTCTAATGACTTGTCTTGTCATCTTATTTGCAAGTCTTATATCCATTATCTAATGGATAAGAATTTCCCTAGCACTTATCGTCCAATGGATAAAGATTACCCTAGCACTTATCGTCCAATAGATAAAGACAAAAAGGTTCAAATGGTCCATCTAGGGTTAGGGCAACCTAATTAGACTAGGGATCCAAGTGACTAGGTTAACTAACTAGTTGGAATCTAATTCTATTTGTCAAGTAAGATTTCCAGCCAAGAAATTTAAAAATATTATTTACTTACTTAGGAAAATACACAAGTACGTTTACAAGTATACTAGTCATAGGAGAAGGACTAAATTGTCCGGAGTAAAAGAATTCAATTTTACAAGTTTTAAATCTAATTATGACGGATTATTAGAATTTAAAAGAAATTTTTAAAGGCAATCCAAGTAATAAATATAAAATTCAAATATTTAACGAAAATTTTATTTACCAAAAATCAGGGTCGTTACATTTATATAGTATGAATTTTTGCGTTTCTGAACTTGTATAAAAAGTTATGACTTTCTGGTCTATTGAAGGTGTAAATAACATCGTCTAAGAAAATATAATCCCATATTGTTTGGATTTCGAATACGTGATCACTTAATATAATGTTGGTCGGGACCTTTTCACCTAATAACTTAAACTTCTGGGTTTGATATAATTGTTTCTACATGGTATCAGAGTGGGGCTCATTCCATCTGGCATTTTTAAAAATACAAAATCCACAACCCACGATGTCATATCGATCCAACAAAAAGGTTGCACAGTGATAGACCCAAAAAATGTTACACATGATAGACCTAAAAAACAGATTACAAAGGAGGAGGGAGGGATATTAAGGAAAGACAATTCCACGTTACTTGGGTTTGGAATGAGTGATCACTTAACATAAGAAAAATTCTAAAATCACAAACCCTCGCACAAATTAACATACACAACACACTCACACACTACTATAATAAACTATAAAGATCACAGCTATTGACTATGATTGTAAGTTTTCCATCACACTCCTGCTACCGTGATGGATTTGGGTGTGATTGTAAGTCACTGTTTTTTATCACAATTTATAACCGTGATTGAAAGAGAGAAACAATCACGGCCAATAAGTGTGATCGTTTCTCTTTTATCACAGTTATAAACCGTGATCGTTTTTCTTGGCCATGATCGTTTCTCTTTTCTAGGTGTGATTATAAGTCACTTTAGATCACGGTTTATAACCGTGATTGAAAGTTCAAAATGATCACACCCATAAACTGAGATGGAAAACTATTGGGCGTGATCTTTTCTTTGTATCTACTAGACCATCTTTTCTTGTCATTGCCAAGTTTCGAACCCACACACCATTGGTTGATTTCCCAAGCCCTTACCACTAAGCTAACCAAGATCTTTTGTTACATCATGAAAACCAAAATATTTATACTTACTTCCTAAAGTAAGAAAACTTTTTTTTTTCTTTAAAATTTGCTGAATTTTTTTGAAACGCAATTAACATGATATTAAAATATATAAAAATACATATATAAACATTGTTTAAAAAAATTTTAAAATATGACAACAGATCTTTTGCCAATCAAAATTAGTTGTTGGTCATCAAAAGATTTTCTTGGGCAAAAAATTTGTTTTTAGCCAGTAAATTTAGTAGACAATAGTGTTTTTTGTTGTAGTGTACGCTTTGTATTTTTATGAAAATTATCACAACCCGCAGATTGTAACATTATGGACAAACTTTAGATTGTTTTCTTATAAACTAACCATTTCACATATATTTTGTGTTTATATTGAATTTCAATTTCAATGGTGGCTTTCCAATTGGATTTTAATCATTTTCAGATAAGGCTAAGCCATAATAATATAATTATTTTTTTAGCTAATGTGTCAAACACTTGGAAGACATTCGAAATAACAAAGTTTTACCACTACAATAAATCATAAAGATCACAGTTCGCCCACTAGTGGAACAGCTCGCCCGTCGTCGAAGAAACAATTGGGCATTGGTAGAACCCAATCGTGAGATTTGCCTTCTCTCTCTCTCTCTCTCTCTCGATCTTTTTGGGCGTGAAGATGAAGATGAAACGTAAAGATTTTTTGGGGTGAATGTAATTAAGGCTTATCTTCTTACATTTAAAAAAAAAAAAAACTTTTCGAAGTCCTCAAATGACATCGTTTCCCACACATAACTTTTCAAAAGCCGCCTAAATGAGTATTAACCCGCCCACGTGAAAATTAAGACCGCCTAAATGGATAGGCTTTTTATCTCACCGCAAGAGTGAGATAATTTATCTCAACTTTTTTTCGCGCTAATGTTTTTATCACACCATAAGGGTGAGACCTTTTTCTCTTTTATCTCGGCACAAGAGCGAGATCTTTTATCTCATTTCTTTCTGCCCTCAAATCTTTTATCACACCACAAGGGTGAGATCTTTGCTCTTTTTTATCACGCCACAAGGGTGAGCTCTTTTATCTTTTATCTCACCATAAGAGCGAGATCTTTTATCTCATTCTTTTCAGCCCTAAAATCTTTTATCACGCCGCAAGGGTGAGATTGTTTTTCTTTTATCTTGCCGCAAGAGCGAGGTCTTTTATTCCGCGCTAAAACTCACTTTTTATCTCAGCTTTGAACTTAAACTGAGATAAAAAATTTAAGCACCACTTTTTATCACGCTTTCATTGAAAACCGTAATCTTTGTGAATCTCTTTAGTGTGATACATATCTATTATTGTAGTAGTGACATAAGTATGTGGGCTCCACAGAAACTGAACCACCAGTGTGTGTGGAGGCCACACACTTATGGTGTAGAATGATTGCTTAATTTAATTGTAACACCCGTAAAATACTCTATATTTAAGTGGAATCAAATTATTTTGACTGGACCCAATCCTTTTATTGGGACAAAGATAAATACAATAAAGAATAATAGAAGTATGTGTGCATGTGCCTAGCAACGTGTAAGCTAAAAATGAAGTACAGAGAATACTTTGAACAAAGCAAAAGTATTTAAGTGTGGACATATGTCTCGTTTCAAGACTCCCACATATGCCGAGTCTTTGTGGTCTTTTAAATGAGAGAAGTGAGTTTTGATGGTGCTGGTTTTGTAGACAGAGAACAAGTCGAGAAATAGAGCAATCTGTCCGGCGATCGCGGTGATGCATAACGTAGCAATTTCGGTAGGTCATTCGCTGTGGAGTGTGTATATTGCGGTGGCGATTTGAGGGTGAGTGTGAGATACATGTTTTTTTTGTACAATATTGATATGTTGGGTTCTTATTGGTTGTGTTATGTGCGGTGACTGTATGTCGTGGAACTGTTTGGTATGTGACGGGGCGACTAGGCTAATAAGCTATGCCAAAAGACATGTTGGCCAATGGGCTATGGTGAGGCTGGTGAGGTAGTACGTCCCCGTTATATACTGAGGAGGACCGGATATGTGGTTTCATTTATGTGGAATGTGTTATATTCGTGGTGGTTGGTGTTAATACGTGGTGGTTGGTGCTGTGCAGTTATTTTAGTGTTGATATTGTACACGTTATTATGTCTCACACACTCCTGGGGTCCTTTTGGACTCCAGCTTGCAAGTTGGCTAGCGCGGCAGGTGCCGGAGGTGCGAGCTTGTCTAAATTGCTACGAGGGTGAGATGTTGTTAATTTACCTTAGAAATAGTTGGAAATTATACTGTATAATTTTTTTTTGGAATAAAAGACAGATTGTGGTCTTTTTAATATCGTGGTGCTTGAGGTTCCGGGTTGTTACAATAATATTGGGACCTCTTCACCTAATCGATACCCCCACAAATCCAACAAAAATGCTGCACAATAATAAACTCAAAAATATGTTATACGTGACTGACCTATAAAACGATAAAACGGGTTGCATGTGAGGGGATGTTAAACAAATACAATGCCACATTGTTTGAAGATGGAATGCTTGATCACTTAATATAATATCAGAATCTCTCCACCTAATAGCTTAAGCTTTTTAGGTTGGATATAAAGTTTTTGTATATGACATACGCATCCGAATACGGGTGTGTACTATACCAGTTCTCATTAACCCTTAGTTTACATTAATTATTACACAAGTCAACAGTTATATAATTAATTAGCATGCACAAAGACACCTTGCCTGGATAGTCAACTTACTCCAATATGAAATGTTTTATTCTCTTTCCAATTAAGAAAGTACTTTCAAAAAGCAAAAAAAAAAAAAAACAAAAGAGTTAAAATAAGGAATAATTAGCAAAAGAACATTCTTTATTTAACAAATATTAAAAAACCATCACCTTTTTTTTATTTATTTGATGCAATAGCATTTCAAACGGTTCGAAGCTTCTCACTGAAGTTATTTAACTTAATTTGGACTATTTATAAGCATTTCCACACAAAACACCTTTTTGTATCACGTCCAAGTGCTTGAGCTTTTTTACTTAAGTAGTTCCAAAGTAAGTAGCTTTGCTTTTGTTCTTTCCCAATTGACCCCTCACTTAATATACTGATCATTAGACAGATTTCAATTTTCTATCCATGGTACAGTTTGTCATTATAATATTAAGGGTAAATATCACTTGCTCCCCTGAGATTTCTAATAATTATAGACACCTACCCTTAGCTTTTTGAAATTGCACTTACCTCCCTTGTCAGAGTTAGGAGCTAACAAACTTTAACGGGGAAAGTGAATTTATTTTTTTACCCCTTTGTTGACCTCCCCTAGGGTTTCTAACAATAGTAGATACCTCCCCTCATATTTAATAGAATATTTATGTTGTCTTTATTTTTGCTAAGTATATTTCTAGCGTCTAAAATTTTATTCTAACATCCAAATAAATGAATCTATTACTAAAGGTATATCATACATGTGTTTGAGCTTTAAAATGGCAAAAGAAATTGAATAAAGAAAAAAGGATTACTTTTATCATTAGTAATTTTTTTTTTAAAGATTTGGTTTATATGTTTTAGATTCCTCTAGTCGAGACAAACGTATAATTCAAAAAACTAAATAAAAAATAAACGCAAAACTAACAAAAGGACTTACACGATAATAAAAAACAAGACTGGTAATATTCTGGTTCTTCTACTTTAAATTTTCATATTTTTATTATTTATTACAATTACATTGTAAAGTACTCACGTATCAAGGACAAAATAGTTAACATAGTCGTAAAAGAATTACGACATTCGTAAAATATTGGACGGTAATAAATCCATAATTGAGGACCTAAGGTGAAAATGCAAAAAAAAAAAAAAAAAAAAAAAAGGCACACAAACTTAAGACTTGCTTAAGTTTGACCAAAAACCTAATGGGTGGAGGTGGAAAAATTTAAAGTGGTGGTTGTCCCAAAAGTGAGTAAAAAAAATGTTTGTAGTATTTTGGAGGGGATGCATTGAGCACTGATGGATTGTGTTCGCACACCGTTTCTATCAAACAAGGCAATAAATCACAATCGCAATTGTGGTGGAGTTTTGGTTAAGAGTTGCAAGGGAACAACAGAAAAGTTCACTTAGCCTTCTTCTTCTTTTTTTGCTTTTTCCCCCTACTAATGATCACTATGAGACTTAGTTTTATAGTGTAATGAGTATAGGTTAAACTGGAAGATAATATTAAAACTAATTTTACATTATATTTATTGGCTAGGCAATTGATTTAGTTTAGAGGAGTGATTGATTATTTATAATATGTATTCGATAGCTAAACATTAAACTAGCATATAAGAAAAATAAATATTTAGGACAAGAATTTCAGTTAACATGTATACCTATCATTATATTCATAACTAAATACAAATAAAGATATGGGTATTTACAAAACCTTGAAGCTTCATAAAATAGAAAGGGAAACTAATTCCCTTTTTACATATGTCTACAAATGTAATGGCTTCAAAAAAAATTTTAAATTTTTTTTCTTAAACTTCATCAAAACTAAAACTTATTATTGGATTAGTTTGAACGTAAGAGTAATTTTATATTAGATTATATTATATTTTAAAATGGCTTGAACAAAATTGTTGACTCAAGGGTAAAATGGGTAATATCATAGATTTAATGGATGATGACGACAATTTTCGTCATACTTAGTGATGGTCAACAAAGGGAGGGGGGAATCTGCAGCCGACAACTAAAGAGAGGGGAGATAAGTGCAATTTTACAAACTTGAGGGGAGGTGTCTGTAATTATCATAAACTTCAGGGGAGGTAAGTGAAATTTACCCTAATATTAAAGATGTCTTGGTTTATATTTTATGATGATGCTCCTGTGATGCTTTCGGCTTGATTATGTCTAATCAAAGTTAAAACAAAAGATTGTCAACTAACAATCAAATTAGTGTTTTTCATTAGTTAAAGTAATCATATATGCGCACGCGAGTCATGATTTCGTAGATGTGATTGTTTAAAAAAACTACCAACTTTTTACATACTACCTCCGGCCCAAAATGTTTGCTTGATCCGCAAAACAAGAACTAAAAAATAATGCATTTCTTTTAACAAAAAATTCAAATTTTTTTCATAAATTAAAAAAACTCATCGATATCTAGTGAATCGTTGAAAAAAATTTAAATTTTTTTGCGAAAATTGTATTATTTTTTACGTCATCATTTTGCAGACCAGACAAACATTATGAGACAGAGGGAATAATTATCAGTGCTAGCTAGGCACATGCAGGAGCGGAGCCAGGATGTATCTTTACCTGAGAATGGTCGTCATGGCATAAATAAGTTTATTACGACATGCATCCACCCTTACTAGAGTATCGACGAAAATACGCCCTTATCGATCAGAATTGAGTTGCAACATTTATTTGTTCATTTAATTAGAAGTCTTTTTAATAATAATAATAATAATGTCAGGAGTTTGTGATGAATTATGGAAGAAGACTACCATTTACCTGAATTATTCCCATGAAATCGTAATATTGGAAAGATGGAATTGAGAGTTAATTGTTTCCGAAAGTAAAAGTCTATCAACACAATAATTTACGGGGAGTGATTTTGCTACTCCCTTTTTTATTAATGCCACTTCTTTTGTGTCTTTATTAGATGATTTATTTTAGGGGTGAGCAAAAAATCCGTCAAACCGTGAATTTAGTCCAAACCGAAAGGTTTGGTTCGGGTTTTTAGTAGTATGATTTGGTCATGGTTTAAAAAAATTAGAAATCGCATTATATGGTTAGGTTTATGGATTTGTGTTCATGGTTATGGTTCCAAACCGATCAGAATCGTAAATACATACATATACTTGTAATTTAATTATGATTCACTAAATAAATATGGGAGCCTTAGTCAACTACTTTTCCAATTATTGATCCCATTAAATTCACCGCAATATTTAGTTTTTCTTCTCTGCCAAGATAATTTAAATTAAACTTCTATATATCACAACCCATTCCTAATTTCCTATAATTATTAATTTATCATACACAAAAAGCATATGAGATCACCAGATCAGCCAACTTACGCTTCCCAATTAAATTTCTCTAAATTCTATTCTTATAATTCCTTCACTACCAAGACTTGAGGCAATTGTGGTATTCGACTTTTAATTAGTTAGTTGATGTTAGTGTGTTTTGATAATTTGAATGAAATTAATTTAAATATAAGTTTTCTTTAAGTACTTTAATTTTTTTTTAAAATAATAGCTTAATTCAAAACAAACCGTGGTTTAAAATTGAAACCAAACCGTACTTTAATGGTTTAGATTGGTCAGGTTCGATGCATTTTATGGGTTAGTTTGGTTCTCTAAATTAATTATCCGTAAACATTGGTTTGGTTCTTGGTTTACTATAAAACTGAACCAATCCGGACCATGCTTACCCCTAATTTATTTTGTGAGAGAAGGGGAGTGGCATTAAAGAAAAGGGGAATGACAAAATTAATTCCCTAATTTACACAATAATATGCATGCAATATTGATGTGACACTAAGTCATTAATTGTTGTAGAAGTAGCATCTGGAAGCGGCTCCTCGGAGTAATCTTCTATAGTCTATCTCACAATCGTTTTACACATATACGTGTGGGGTGACCACGAGTTGTCGACAAAAAGAATCGAATTGACTTAGTTATCTTGGCCTGAGACTTAAGACTTTGCTCCCCCCAAATGTCTCAAGTTTGAATAAATTGCAACTTAATTAATTAGAGCCATCATAGCATAGATCGAAAAGATTTAGTGGAACAATCTTGAGTATCTTTCTTAATATTGATCCTCGCTTTTCCCATGAAGATTCTGATATTAATTGGTACAATTATTACCATCCCTACCTTAAGTTTGTGCTTAAAATGATGAGACTAATCTTTTAAGGGCCTACCAACCACTTAATTAGCAACAATATCTAATGAAGAACCTTTCTTTTTGAGATTCTAAGTACTGTAGTTGGTTTGTTCTACAAAAATAGAATCTGGCTTGTCGGTGGGGACTGCACCGTGCAGTCGGCCGATTATCGACTTGTACTGAGTTTATTTTAATGATTGGAACCGTTCATGTTGTAGAGCTCGTCGAAAACTTTAACCAAGTCAAAAATCATGTTAGTCAAATATACTTATTAATATATAATCGGACTGACTTTTTTGCTTTATTAAATTAATGTTGATGGATTTGATCCAGTGTGGCCATATCCATTTTTAGAAACATAAATGTGATCCGATCAGGCATTAAACGGTGTTTAATCAATATGATTTCTGATATACTTGAAGTTCTCAACAAGCTTTAACTTCTTTATGAAATGAACGGTTTTGATCATAAAAAATAAACTTGGTACAAGCCGATAACCAGCCGACTGCACGGTGCAGTCCCCTCTGCCGACAAGCCAGCTCCAACAAAAAAAAAAAAACACAAAAGGATTTTGTTTAAATGCATGATAGGAAGAGGTGCATTGCAAGTAGAGTGAGGAAATAATATTCTCTAGCTGATTGAAATAAGAAGAATTGAAAAAAAAATGGACACACGACAGAATTATTCCTCTAAGTTTTTTTTTTTTGGCTATAACTCAGTTGTTTGAATCAGCTTGTGCACCACAATTAATTCCTCATTTCATGTAGGTTTTTCAAAGGATCGGATCTGAATCAGATCCGAAAAAAGAACACCCCTTAGAAGGATCAGTTTGGAATGAAAGTTATAAGACAGGGAAGAAAATATTGGTGCTTCTTTTGGGTTCATTTGATTAGCGAAAAAAATATAATGAAAATGATAGAAAGTGAAATGAAAGAAAAGAAAAAGAAAATGTTGTGTAGCTCATAGTATTGTATCGAGCACCTATAAATATTGAATTGAGCTCATACGTATTGTATATCTAAGACAAGTGCGTAGCTCTCTTACAAGCTATGCCTTTTTTTGGAAATCCGTATTAGTTTGATAAATGAACTACTCAAGTTAATAAAATTCTATTGGGCTTCGTTCAGTTGTCAGGAATGTTGTTCTGGAAAGTTATTCTCAGGAAAAGTTAAGTAAAGGAAAAAAAAATCTATTTTCCTATGAGTGTTCTTTTGACAAATTTTTTTTGCAAGAAAACTAAAGTTTAGTGGTTCATTTGCCGGAAAAAAACACTTATGAGAAACTTCTTTATTTTTATTCCCATGGCTATTTTTAAATAAAATTAACTTTGAGAGCTAAATAATAGGCTATCATATTTCAAAAATTAACACATATGGAAAATGTATTTTATCTAATGCAAAGCCTTAACATGAAATGAAAAAATCGACTTGCAATTCCTTATTCAATTTGTTTTTTTCTGAATGGTCATGCAAATCCCTCATTTAAATTGACATCCTTTAATAATCAACCGTATAAATGAAGTTTAAAAAAGAAGTAGATGATATAACTAAATAAACAAATGTTAAACAAACGTGCTTGGTTAGTTGCCGATACCAAAACTCACTGATAATTAGTCAGTACAAAACAAAATTGATCGAACACTAATGACAAGATAAACAAATACTTCAAAAAAAAAAATAATAAACTACCAATATTTTTCCACAACAATTATCTCAGAAAGCACTATAGTAGTTGAAACTATTGTTGCTTAGGTAAATCTTACTTTGCCTTTCTAAGAACCTAATTTGTATTTTTTTGGTATTGGCGTCATTCACTTTTTTTCTTACCCGTCAATTATTTTGGCCCCACAATGGAGAAAACTTTTCCCTTGACTCAAAATCCTACGCTTTTGGCCAGATCACTTTTGCAAGAAAGTAAATCTTGCAGGAAAACTTAAAAACATGTTTCTCACTACTTTTCTGCCAACTGAACAATACAAAAGTTATGGAAAAATTGATTTTCCCATCCTTTCTTGTACTTTCCTGGCAATTGAACGGGGCCTTGGTGTATATAAAAAAAGGGCAAACATTACTTATACCCTTGAGGTTCGGGCCATGTGCAGATACCATCCCTTATATTCACTTTGTTACATCTACACCCTTTTGTGCTTTGTGGATTTGTGCAGACGCACGTAATTAACGAAAATAATGCAAAATTCATTGACGGAAATGATGAAAATCCCAATATACCATCATCTTTTTTCTTGATTCTTTTTCTTCCTTGAATCTTACCGAAATTCAAGTCTATAGAAAAATGAAAACCTCATGGTCGAATGAAATTTATTTAATTTGAAGTAAATTTTCAAATGTAAATATAAATTTACCTTTAATTTTGACAAGAATTATGTTTCCCGATGATTGAGTTATTGATGTTTGATCGGCATAGTTATTTATAGAGATGCTCCACTCTTTAATTAAATCATTATGAACGGCTCAGATTAAAATTTAAATATAGTGGTTAGATTCAAGAGGCATGTGAGGTACACTTCTGTTAACATGGACAGAATTGGGTGTGTCTGCATGAATCCACAAAGCACTGGGGGTGCGGATGTAACAAAGTAAACGTGAGGGGACTGTATCCGCACATAGCTCAAACCACATGGGTATGAGAATTCAATGTCCTGTTATATAAATATCAAGTATTATGTGACACACTGACACTCTATGAAGCACCAACACTCTTAGTGGACACGAGGACACGACGAAAAATATATGAGATGCCATGTGGCAATAGTGGGAAGAAATTATCCAATACTTTACTTATGGCTGGGGTATGTACTTATTCTCTCTTGGCCAGCTAAAAACATTTACAAAAGTTTAGAAAGAACAAAAATTTGGGGTTTTTACTGGACAGTGGAGGGAGGGGCAAAGAATCTTCAAGTCATGGACTACTTTTTCGGAATTAAAAAGTCATGGAAAGGAAAAGATTAATTGTCAAGACATGATTTTGAAGACAAAAATGCCCCTCCCCTAAAATTGTTTTACTTTTATGCCCCTTTGTCCCTATTATCTGAGAGATAAAAGAGTAAGTCATTAATTATAATGGACTAAATTGGATATTAGTAAAGACCAATTTCTCTGTTAACATGGATCAAATCATATTATTTTTTTTGTTAACATGGATCAAATCATATTTTTTTAGGAGAATTTTATCCCAAATAATTGACTATTGTTTGAGATATAAAAGAGCAAATTATTAATTATAGAGGACTACGTTAGGTATTAGTAAAAACCAATCTTTCTATTAACATGAACCAAGCCATATTTTTTAAGAGAATTTGTCCCAAATAATTGACTATTGTTTGAGATATAAAAGTGCAAGTTATTAATTATAAAGGACTACGTTATGTATTAGTAAAGACCGCGTGAACACTATTCTATTTGCACCCAAATATTTACCCACAGCAAAACACCATTACATCTTTATCAAAACACATTTCAACGTCCCTGATTTGGGTCTCACCGAATTTGTCCCCAAAACACATGAACACATAGCGTTTACTTTATAATTTCATCATATAAAGAAAACAAAACATAGCGTTTCAGAGGTGGTCAAACAAAATTTTCAAAACCCGCTGGCGGGCGGCGGAGTAGGACTTGACGCGGGAGGGGTGGAGGATCTCTGACGTCAAGTTGTGGCAAAGGAGCTGCCATGTAGCGCTGTACCCGGCCGTGTAACACCCCGTCCCACATCGGAAGTCTACATGGATGATCTTGGGCATATAACAAACCTTGTAGACTACTACTAGTACCTTGGGCTTAAGCTTTTGGGCCATGTGGTGTGGCTAGTGGATCAAAATCAAGGTATTGGGCCAGTGGTCTGCTACGGACGTTACAGGTGGTATCAGAGCCATCCATGTGCACGACCATGCGGGCCTTTGAGTTTGGTTTGATTTGGTTGTTGGTTTGATTAGTATTGGTGATTATAGTGCTCAACCCCTCGCGAGGGCGCGAGGCTATAAAGTTGGGGAGATTGTAACACCCCGTCCCACATCGGAAGTCTACATGGATGATCTTGGGCATATAACAAACCTTGTAGACTACTACTAGTACCTTGGGCTTAAGCTTTTGGGCCATGTGGTGTGGCTAGTGGATCAAAATCAAGGTATTGGGCCAGTGGTCTGCCAGGGACGTTACAGGCCGAGCTGATGTTGTGCTGGTTGCTGTTGATTGTCACACCCTCGATTTTAACATAATTATAAAGGAATTTTCAAAAATAAAACCTCACAATACTCCGTGCAATACCCCAAAAGACTTTGACATCTGCATTTCCATGATTGTACTTCCAAGTCCAAGGGATTTCCAAATAGTACAACTTTGGCTCCAAGGCCCAAATCAACATAAGTACTGAATATCAAACGAGAGTTAAGAACATACAATATTACTTAATCAAAGGATTTATAAATAGAGTTACAAATACATCTTTCAAAAAGAAACAAATAACAAAGATGACTTAGTAACTCTTCAATGTTAGCTTTCAAAAATAGTGTCCAAAGCCAGGCATTCGATGCATGCGACTACTGCGCCGTGTTAGTACCTGAAAAATAAGTAAGGTTTGAGCTACACTAGGCCAGTAGAAAGCTCTAATTTAACAATGTATGCAAATGAAATGTAAGGATGATCACATGATAACAATGGCGTGAGATTCGATGAACAAACGGTAGCGATAAGCAAGATTCCAATATTTCGATTTCAAAACCAACCAAAGTCCTTGATGAGTAACCTTGGAAAACACCATGTATCAAATGTGTCACGTACATGTGTCACGAGCCGTAGCTCCTGCCGGGCCAATTAAAGGACCCTGATGTCCTCTGTCAGACACCTTGCCCATTTGGGAGGTCCTGAAGTATCAAATATGAGCATATAGCTCCTGCCGGGCCAATTAAAGGACCCCGATGTCCTCTGCTAGCTGGCACTCACCCGTCGATGAGTCCTGAATATTCTCATCGCATTTGTGAAGTTTCAAAATCCTTTTTCCATCACGTTTATACTATTCAACCCAACTTCGATTCATAAAGCAATTTTCATGAAATTATGTCCACACGGGCATTAGAGTCATGGGAACACTCAATGAGTTCTTTGAATACAAGTAATCAAGTTGGGGATCATTTGGGAAGTGTTTGAATGGGTTGGAAGTAATTAGAAACCAAAACGGTGAAAAACGAAGCAAAACAGTGGGAATTGGAGATAAGCAACAGGTATCGATACCATGGAAAATGATATCAATACCATTTGGTCAAAAATGACTCTAGACGCAAGGGTATCGATAACAATGACAAAATGGTATCGATAACGATTGATTTTCTGCGTTTGGTAACGTAAAGGTATTGAGAACAATCACCAAAGGTATCGATAACATTTGGTTTTCTGGGCTTGGTAACGCAAAGGTATCGATAACAATGCTGTTTGAGCAGATTCTCAGTAGATTTTCATGGGTTTTTCAACAACAACAACCACAACAACGATCAATGGCACAAATCAAGGCAATAGAAACAAGTCATAAACATATATTATAAGTTAGAACTCCCTACCTCAAAGATTGAATAACCAAATCAAAGATCCTCCAATCCCTAGCCCCCAAACTTTGAAACCGAATGGGATACACCTCCACCGAGCTCAACCCAACGAGATATGGACCAAGATAAATGAGGGAATGAGGGATTGAAGGCTGGTTTGTGTAGGTTTTGGGTGATTCTGAGAGAGAGCAAGAGAGAGGGGTGGAGCAGAGAGGAGAGAGAGGAGAACGGGAGAGAGGGAGTGAGGAGTGTGAGTGTGTTTCTCACACTCCTCCATATATATACCCACACAATTACATATTACACATTCACCTAAGACTTTTATACTCTAGCACATTGAACCCCTCAAACAATTATTCACATAATACCTTCAATTATCCCTTATTAAACGATTTAAATTTATTAGAAAAAAGTACGGGTCTTTACATTGATGACTTTTCCTGGGTCCAGGGAGAGGTTCTTCTTGACCTTATGACCGGGAGGAGAGAAGACTAGGTTGGAGATGGGTTTGATGAGAGTTGAGATGCAACATGCAAAGGGAAATGATGATGATGATGATGATGGGGGGGAGGAGATAGTTTGTTTCCCTAAAATTACCTCCGAAAACATTGATTATTTTTTATTTTTATTTTCTAATTTTCAATTATTTTCTTTATTTGTTTCCTTTCCCGTTTTTCTCCCTCCTTTTTTTTGTTAGCTCAAATTCTATTTTGAATTAAAATTGACTTTATACTTAATAAACTTATTTTATTTTAATTAGTTAATTAATTTGTCTTAACAATGAATAATAAAAATCACTTCTAATGAACAATAATAAATTTCAACAAAATTTTATTTTATTATAATTGAGTACATATTGTCAAAACATGAAAATATATAAAAACATAAATTCTAATCAATATTTCCTCCAAAATCTGCTCCCGGAGCGCTTATACCCGTTACTTCGTACCACAATTGCATATGTGCCAATCCTGTAGCTTCGTTCGATGCATGCTCCTCCCACTATATTGGGATGGGTGGTACAAGGTAATGAGGTTCTAAGAAAACTTACATGAAGTGATGGTTAACACGGGCAATAGCAATTTCCCGGCAATCTTTGACTGGAACTGGAGGGGACCTCAATGGCAAATGAGTAAAACAACCACAAACATTCTCATTAAATGTATGCAGTACAAGGTTGTACCTTGTTGCGATGTGATAAGCACCCGATAATGCAATATAGGGTGCGCTAGTATCTAGATTTGGTTAACTTTATAGCTTAAATTAGTTGTTTTAAATGCTTTCTTGCTCGAGTGGTATTTTGGTTTTATTTTGTAGGAAATCGCCTAATAACGGAATATTAAGGCCCGACGGTGCCAAACGCCAAGGCAAGGCGTGAGTGTGGCCAAGGCAGCTCGCTAGCAAGCAGTGGCCGAGGCGTGGCCAAGGCAAAGCTGATCAAGAGGCAAGGCAAAGCAAGGCGCGGCCAAACAGCGGCCAAGGCATGGCCTAGGTAGGACCCGACGGCTCGCCAAGGCGTCGGCAAGGCAAAGACCAAAAGTCAAAGTTTTGAAGATAACCACATCGGCATCGATGCACTATGATACATTGCATCGATGCCTAAGAGGTTAGCACGAAAAGCAGCTAAGGGGTTAGGCATCGATGGGAAGGAAATCATTGCATCGATGCCTAAGAGGTTAGCATGAAAAGCAGCTAAGGGGTTCGGCATCGATGGAGGAAAATACATTGCATCGATGCCGAGGGGCTTAAGACGAGATCTTCAGAGCATCCACGAGAATATTCCGTGCGCGGAGCTTGGGGCCTATAAATACCCTGTTATGTCACCTTTGCACGATTTGGACAGAAATGTACCCATTTTCTAGATCTAGATAGGATTTGAATTGCTTTTTGCTTGTTCTTCATTTCCAGCACTTAAAATTTAATTTCCAGCCTTAGTTAATTTGTTTTAGCTATTGTTCTCTTAATTAAAGTTGTTTATTGTCGCCCGATCTACCTTTCTAGCTAGTTTTCTTCTAGTGTTGTGTTTACAATTATGCTAAGTAGATTTTTGCTTGCTCTTATCTCCATAAATATGTGTGAGTAGTTTTCCAAGGTTGGGTCATGGGGTGATTAGCACCTCATGGCTTGAGTAAAATTGCATTTTTCACCAATAAAGTTTCAATCTTTGGTTCGAAAATTGATGTGGGGCTTGGATTTGTTTGTCAAATTGCTAAGGTGTTAACCTCCTTGATCATGTGTAGGTAAGAGCATCGCCTACTTACCACACATGATGCTTGGAGCTCTGTCGCTCGAGGCGTTTGCTAAATAAATTCTATAGCTAGCTTGATTTTTGAACCATCTTATCTTCCGGATTAGGAGCCTTAGTTGAGCATCTTAAACTGTGTATTTGGATGAAAAATGTAGTTTCGCTTGAGTCGTGGGTGTTAGTGATTCCTAGACCTAACTTGCTTTTTAATCTAGTTTATTCTCGTTTAATTTAGCCGTTTTACTTTCCACCGCAAACGAAAAACTAAGTTGGCTGTCTAAAGGCCGAAAACCCGTGCTTACTCCTACAAATCCAGCAAAGCCGTATTAATTATTCCCTTGGGTACGATCCCGGTCTTCCGGATTATTATGCTTCAATTGGACGCTTATACCCTACGCTTGGGGTGATCTTATTGGATATATCGACGAACGAAGCACGATGACAACTCCCAAAGTCATAGCCTCCATCCAATGTTCCTCTGGTGTCGTTGGCTCGAACCAATTCAGTAAGATTAGTAGATGCTTTGCCCAATCATTTACTGTATAGATCATAATTTTGTCGAATCTCTTCAATAAGGCCTCTCGTACTCGATTCCAATCATTTTCACTATACCCGATTTGTGCAGCTATCGCCCTGAATCCACAATGACCATCACTTTCAACGTTAACAGTGTGGGAAATATAATGCTGATAAGCCTGAGGAAATCGCTGAATGTAGCGATTAGGGATGGGTGGAACTGTAAATTGAGTGTTGTGACCCCCTGACCCCCTCCCACGTCTCCCTCTCCCTCTCACTCGCAATGTTGTAGTCCTTGATCCTGAAGTGGATGCTTCTGAGAAAGAAGGTATGCGACGTGTACTTTGCTCATCTCTACCTGCAAGTCGACCTCCAAGTTCTGTGTTGTATGATGGAGGTCAAACTATGCTACGAGATGCATATGCCATATCGATATTCCTGTCTATGATATGCTATCGCATACGTGGATCCATCCCATCTAATATCTCAACAACTTAAGATGTCCTGTCAGGTCGTGTTCTCTCGTCATTAAACTCGTTTGCATGCATAGACAACCTAATCCAATGAGTGTGGATACCGCATAGCGGAATTGGAGTGGAAATGGAACGATAATATGCAAGATCGTGCATGCATGGCAATCTGTGTGTGATTTTGATTGTACAGTTGCAATAGCCAACTATGTGGGGGGATACTTCTAAAGTGCTTTCTAGCTGATCATGTATGAACTCCATTGCCTCTAATGAAATGCGACACTTTACCTGATCAAAAATGTCATCACGTAATTGTTTGTGGCGTGGAATGTTCATAGATTTCTCGAACAACTTCTTAATTTCCCCGAACTGATTTTTCAACATCTTTTCTATTTTATCAAAAGATGTTTGTAGCGATGACATGGTATCCCCCAAATATAGTTTTAGCCTTGCATGTGCAGACTCTGCCGTGTAATAGAATAATGCATTGTGTTTAAATAGGAAAGTATCAAAAAGTATTCCTTAGTGTAGTAGAGAAATGCACAAAATTTTAATAGTAAAGTTAAAAAGTGATTATACCTTCGACTTGAATTGATTCTGAGGTGCATACATGTATCTGTCCTTGCCGAAACAAACCGCTCTTTGTATGACCTTAACCATGTTTGCCACAGGTAAGTTATGACAGTTGGGAATTGGCAAAAATCGTCACACATGGCTTGCCACTTTTGTTTGAAAGACGGTAGTGTAGATGAATTGATAAGTGAGTGTCATTACACGAAAAAGTGCTTTTATTCCGGACCAAGCACACGGCTTCAGTTATTCATGATGTAGGGAGGCAATCCCGAACATACGAAAGTAGTAACTGAACATGTGATGTTCGGGGATCACGTGAGCTATTGAACGAGAAGTGCCGCCGGGCAGTGGTTAAAGGCCGGTGACAGAAGGGGTCATTAGGACCATACGATCTGTCCGGCAATAAAGGACAGAGACATGAGATGTCTTTGGCCGAACAGGGGCATGTTTCGATAAGCACGAGGAATTGCTAGACCGGGTAAAGTGACATGAGAAGTCACTGGTCCAGGTAAGCTGTTCGGCAACAAGGAAGCCGAACAGGAGCAGCATTCTGGAGGACGCTCCGGAGGGGTCCAAGAATGGCAGTACTCAGTAAGGAAACGGAATCTGGACGAGATACCCAACGGGAATGGAATCCACGGTCCATCATGGGAAAGGTTCCTAAATGGTCTAAAAGGAAACAAGCGATTTAGGGAATGAGAATCCAAGGGATACGGGGTTTCCTATCTAGGGCAACAAGGATGCTTGGAAAGCAAGTAGCTATGAATCTATAAATACGAGGTGAACCTAGAGGTAAAGGTACGCAATATTCTGTATTCATATTGCAGTATTCTGCTATTAATCAAGTTTTTGATCATAAGTACGTGATACTGACTTTAGCATCGGAGGGCCTTTGCCACGAGAGGCAAAGGTGCGCTCACCCCTGTCTGTTTTGCAGGCTAGGGTTCAGGCAGCAAATTAGGGTTCCGGCGAGGTAGCATGTGCAGCTGTTATTGTTCAGTGTCGTTCTGAGCACTGTCTGGGAAACGAAGGAGATCCCTTTGAAAAACGACCATGGTAGGAGTAGACCCAGTCACACCGCTTGCAGAGAAGAACCAGGCTGGTGGGGAAGGAGGTGAATCCCCTCTAGGTGCTCCGAAAAAGCATGCTGGTGGCCATAGCAAGAGGGTAACGAGCAAAGATCGTCCCATAACTCTTCATGATGATCCGAAAAACAAAGTAGGTGGGACAGCCACGGAATCCACGAGAAGGAGCAGGTCCCACCACGGGATAGAATCGGTGGCACATTCGAAAAGTGCGCGCAGCAATAAGGACATCCTGGACCAGAAGAGACAGGAGATAGAGGAATACGCTCGTCTGATTAAGAGGCGAGAATACGAAATCCAGCAACTCGAACGGATACGAGAACATCCGGAAGATTCTGGACTTTCACGAAGAAAGTCCAGAGAAGGGAGGCTGGCTGTGGCGGAGTATAAGAAAGCCTCTCTGCGAAGAAAAAGGAGCAGGAGCCTCACCTCGAAACGGCCAAGGGCTTCTTCACGAAAAAGGAGAAGCAAGAGCAGAAGTTCCATCCCAGAAGAAGGTGGGACCAGGAAGCACCACAGGGACAAGTACGAGAGACCTGATTCCGATTGGGAGAGGCATGCTACTAAGATTGCAAAGGGACAAGAAGAGGCAACCGTGTCTGCACGAGAAGCAGCACGGAAGGCTCTTAGCAACATAGCCTCTTCTCCTTTTGTGAAGAGATTGAAGGAGGCAAGGTTGCCAAGCAGGGTGAAGCACGGGACCTTCGTCCCATATGAGACTAATGCTAACCCCGTGGCACACATACGGCATTACCAACAGGCAATGTTCATGCATGATGGCGATGACGCGATCATGTGCAAGATGTTCCCGTCGAGTCTGGGAAAGGTGGCCTTATCTTAGTTCCATAAATTGGAGCCGAACACCATACGAGGATGGAGGCAGTTGGCCGAAGAATTCACTGCCCGGTTCCTAACAAGCAGAAAACCGCCTAAGACTTTCGAAAGCCTCCCAATTATGAAACAAGGAGAGAACGAGCCGATCAGAGACTACGCCAAAAAGTAACGAGATTGAAAGTTGCAGCGAGGAATACGCTATAGCCACGTTCAAAACTGGGTTGCCTGTTCGGGGGGAACTGCGCAAGTCCCTGAATATGAATCCGGTGAGCACGCTGGCACAGCTGATGGAACGAATTGAACAGCATGCCAGGAACGAGGATGATATACTGCGGGAGGATGGCAAGCTGGGTGCCGAGCAGTCCAGGGTCTATGCAAAAAAGGCCGATAAGCCAGAGCCCAGAACATACAAGGAAAGGAAGGAATTCGGGCAGGCCAAGAGAGAGCCGAACAGAGAAAGGCCACCCCCTGATCCAAAGTCATTCTTTTTGATTACTACAGTTTGGAAGGAGCCCATCTACAGGGTTCTTTACCGAATTAAGAATCAGCCTTATTTCAAATGGCCCTAACCCCTAGGGGGGGATAAGGATGCGAAACGTGCTACGAATCAGCATTGCAGCTACCATAAGGACTGGGGTCACATGACTGAAGACTGCGAGATGTTCAAGAGGCACCTCGACGATTTGGTCTCTCGGGGCTACCTTAAAGAATTCATCCAGGAGGATCCCAAGGATAAGGGGAAGGCCATGGAGTTGGATTACGAACAGAATCCTAAAGGAGTAATCCATATGATACATGGGTTGGCCGCGCCTTATACGAGAAATGAGGTAAGGTTGCTCCAGAGACAAATCAAACACGACCAACATGTCATGAGGTTGGGAAAGAAGAGAGGACGAGAGAATGACGTAGACAATGAAGGCCTAGTTTTCTCAGACGAAGATTTGAAAGAAGTCCAGGTGCCCCATAACGATGCCTTGGTCATAACCCTACGAATTGGGGAGTATGATATCGAGAGAATCCTAGTAGACTCAGGAAGTATACGGAGATATTATACTACGAAGCATTCAAAAGGATGGGTTTGACTCAGCAGATTTGGGCGATCAAAGACACCATAGTGGGATTTGGAGCAAAGGCCTGCCCCTAGTGGAAGATAACCCTCCCTCGTCTGCAGGTTCGGTGAGTCTGAACTGACTTTCTGGTTGTAGACGTCCCGTCTTTTTATAACGCGATTATAAGGAGAACTTGGTTACACAAGATGAGGGCTGTTTCTTCTACTTACCACCAGATGGTGAAATTCCCAGGGTCTAATGGAATTGAAAAGATCAGGGCTAACCAAAAGTCAGCACAGCAGTGTCTGATCTCTATCATCAAGAAAACACCGAAAGCCCATAACGTCCACACAGTAGAAGTACCTGATCAACCGACAATCGAGGACGTCGGGAGGAATCCAGCGGAGAAAGTGGTGGAAGGCCTGAAGAAAATACAGATCAACGAGACTGATCCGGAGAGGTATTTTCTGATTGGGGAGTCACTGACAGAATCAGAAGAAGCCGAATTGGTGGGTTTCTTAAAAGAACATGTCAATGTTTTTGCATGGGTACCAGAAGAGATGCCCGGGGTGGATGCGGATGTGATCTGCCACCACTTAAACGTAGATCCCCAGCACAAGCCCGTGATCCAAAAGAAGAGAAGGGCAGCGGCCCAACACGTCGATGCTGTTATCGAAGAGGTGGATCGTCTGCTAGAGGCCCAGGCAATATGAGAAGTTTATTATCCAGAATGGCTATCCAACACTGTAGTAGTGAAGAAGAAGAATGGGAAATGGCGTGTCTGTGTAGACTTCACAGACTTGAATAAAGCGTGTCCCAAAGACAGCTTCCCTCTCCCAAGGATAGATCAGTTGGTTGATGCAACTGCTGGATACGAGCGGATGAGTTTCCTCGACGCATATCGAGGATATCATTAGATCGCCATGTTTGGGCCGGATCAAGAGAAAGCATCTTTTATCACGCCACGAGGGCTGTACTGTTATACTGTAATGCCTTTTGGATTGAGGAATGCAGGGGCAACATATCAAAGGCTGGCAACCATTATGTTCAAGAAGTTGCTTGGCAGGACTATGGAGGTTTACATAGACGATATGGTTGTGAAAAGCGAAGCCAAACATGGTCACATAGCAGACCTCAAAGAGGCCTTCGAAATCCTAAGGAAGTACAAGTTAAAGCTCAACGCCTCGAAGTGCGCATTCGGAGTGGGCTCTGGAAAGTTTCTAGGCCACTTGGTGACCATAAGAGGGATCGAGGCAAATCCTAACTAGATAGCAGCCTTGCAGGGGCTACAGAGCCCTAGGACAACGAGAGAAGTCCAAAGGCTGACTGGAATGGCTGCAGCTCTTAACCGGTTCATTAGCCGTTCAAGCGACAAATGCGGGCCGTTCTTTCAATTGTTGAAGAAAAGAGAGGGATTCGAGTGGGGAGCAGAATGTGAGCAGGCTTTCCAAGACTTAAAGAAATACCTGGCTTCTGCCCCACTCCTATCAACCCCAGAACCAGGCGAGACCTTGGTTTTGTACTTGGCGGTTTCTGAGCATGCAGTGAGTGCGGTTCTGTTAAGGAATAAGGAGACTGAGCAAATTCCAATTTACTATGTGAGTAAGATGCTGTTGGACGCAGAAACGAGGTATCTGGCCCTTGAAAAACTTGTCCTTGCTTTAAGGACAGCCACAAGGAAATTACCCCACTACTTCTAGAGCCACAAGGTGGTAGTCTACATTGAATATCCACTGAAGTCTCTGCTACGAAAAGCAGACTTCTCGGGAAGGATCTCCACCTGGTCCGTTGAGTTGAGCCAGTACGACATCGATTATCAACCACGCACCGCGATTAAAGGCTAAGTGTTTGCTGATTTCGTAGCAGAGTTTTCTCCTTCTGTAGCACCCCAGCCTCCTACGAGGAAGGAGCGCCGAACGGGGACCTCAAACAAAAGAAGTGAGGTATCAGCCGAACAGAACGCCGAGGAATGGAAGTTATTTGTCGACGGCTCGGCGTGTAACTCCGGTTCTGGTGCTGGCATCGTCCTGTTCCCTCCCCAGGGAGTCATGATAGAGCTCTCTGTTTGGGATTGGCGCTTCAAACAACGTGGCAGAATATGAGGCACTCTTGATCGGCCTTAAAAATGCAAAAACTTTGGGGGCGAAAAAGGTAAGGGTCTACTGTGACTCACAATTGGTGGTACGTCAACTGCCCGGGGAATACAGGACCTGGAGTGAGAAAATGGCGGCCTACGTGGAAGCAGCTAAAGACCTGCTCGACACCTTTGAAAAGGTTTACATTGAACAGATAAGCTCCGGGCAAATTCCCATGCGGATTCCTTGGCTTGGTTGGCTGCAGCCGTACCCACAGAATTCAGGAGGAAGGTAGCAGTGGATTACCTGACCCAGCCGAGCATTGGCCAGAGTGTTGAAGTGGTCTTGGACGTAAACCAGGGGCCAAGTTGGATGGATCCAATTGTGGGATTCCTACGAGACGAGACACTTCCTACTGACAAAAAGGAGGCCCACAAAATCAGAACCAAGTTCGCTAGGTTCTGGCTGTCCCCAGAAGGAAAGCTATATAGAAAGTCCTTTACTGGACCATACCTGCTCTGCGTGCACCCCGAGATGGTGCAGAAGTTCCTCCGCGAGATTCATGAAGGAACATGTGGGAGTCATGCTGGGGGCAGGTCCATCGCCCACCGAGCAATCACACAGGGGTACTGGTGGCCACATATGCAGGAAGATGCAAAGGTTTATGTAAAGATTTGTGAGAAATGCCAGAAGTTCTCACCGATGATTAGAACACCAGCCGAAGATCTGGTGCCCTTGACTAGTCCATGGCCATTTGCTCAATGGGGGATGGACATCGTTGGTCCACTTCACAAGGCTACTGGGAACCGAAAATTCCTGCTGGTAGCAACAGACTACTTCACGAAATGGATTGAAGCTGAGCCTTTGGCTAAAATTACTGAACCTATGATAGAGAGGTTTGTCTGGAAGAGTATCATTACCCGTTTCGGGGTCCCTTATTCTTTGATCACTGACAATGGGTCGCAGTTTCAAAAGAAGTTCAAGGCTTTCTGTGCCCAATATGGAATAAGGAATTATTACTCGACCCCGGCCTACCCTCAGAGCAATGGGCAGGCCGAAGCATCGAACAAGGCTATTCTTGACGGGATCAAGAAGAGGTTGGATAAAGCAAAGGGCAAGTGGCCTGATGAGTTGCCGTTAGTACTCTGGGCACATCGAACAACATCTAGGAGGTCTACGGGAGAGACCCCCTATTCATTGGCGTATGGTACAGAGGCAGTTATACCATTAGAAGTTGGCCTTCCAACCAATAGGACTGCATTGGTTGAAAGTGGGGGCAATGACAGAGCTCTCGAAATAGAGCTTGACCTCGCTGAAGAAAGGAGGGAAAGGGCCCTGGTACATCTGGCCTCTTATCAGGAACAGTTAATGAAGGGCTACAATAAGCATGTCCACCCACGCGAGTTTGGTGTTGGAGACCTTGTACTTCGAAAGGTGCTCGGTAACACCAAGGTGGCCAACGAGGGCAAATTGGGGGCTAACTGGGAAGGCCCGTATCGAGTTACTGAGATTGTGGGCATTGGGGCTTACCGTTTGGCAGACTTGGACGGGAACCCAGTGCCACGGCCATGGAATGTCCACAACCTCAGGAAGTTCTTTGTTTGAAAGACTTCAATTTTATGTTACCATTCTGTGTTTGGATTGAGTGATTATGTGGGAATTATGAATAAAACTCCCATATGTTTCATTTTTTAGTTGCATGGGGTACGCGTAACGACCCCTTGAGTTTGTGGGAATTATGAATAAAACTCCCATATGTTTCATTTTTTAGTTGCATGGGGTACGCGTAACGACCCCTTGAGTTTCTGGGATTATGAATAAAACTCTATTTTTCTGAAATAATGATCTAGTAGCAGTTTTGTTTTTAACACATGTTTGTCTTTAAATACGAATAAAGGCTTCTGCTTCCCCTCATTCGTATTGGGGAGCAGGGGGCATGGCTGTTTTGGGGTGAATGATTATCTTGCTACATATGAATATACGTTTCAGTCAGGGTGCGAATTTAACATATGAGAACTTATTCAAGTACGAAATACTTGTACTGAAATTTACAAGTGCGAAAACACTTGCGATGAAAATAAGTACGAAATACTTGCACTGGTATTTACAAGTATGAAACACTTGTAATGAAATATACAAGTATGAAAAACTTGTACTGAAATTTACAAGTGCGAAAACACTTGTGATGAAAATAAGTACGAAATACTTGCACTGGTATTTACAAGTATGAAACACTTGTAATGAAATATACAAGGATGAAAAACTTGTACTGAAATTTCACTTATATTGAAATACTTGCACACGAGAGGATGTAGATTATAAAACCAAGTCCGAAACACTTGGGTTTGCATACAAAAAAAAAAATAAATTGAAGGCACTATAGCCCTTAAGTACGAAATACTTAAGCAAAGTCCTGCTTAAACCTTGCAATGACTATAGGCATCCGAACATATGCAAACATATGAAAACCTAGCAAGCAAGTTGTGGCCACGAAGGGCCGAACAAATTCAACAGGCCTAGCAATAGCCACCAAAATTAAAGTATCATGCCACGAAGGGCCAAAAACTGTGTTATCAAAACGTTTAAGTTAACCGATGCCACGCAGGGCTAGGAAAATCACGGTCACGCAGGACCGACAGTACGGTCGTTTCTGAAAGGAGAAGGGCTTACCATGTCAGTCCAGATTCTGGACCTCTGGAGAGGAGTTGTCGGGGACCTCGGTGTTAGCTCCAGCACGGGGTTCGTTGACGGCAGCATCCTCTTTTTCCAAGTCGACAGGTGCAGCTGAGGGCTCCTGGGCAGCTTGTTCGACAAGAACCTCTTGGTTCCCCATCTGCACGTTTGCATTGGTGTCAACAAAGTTGTCAATCTGACGCTCAACCTCGTCCTCTTCCTGTTCCTCTTGATTCTGAGAGGCCTCTGCACGGGAGCTTGGCAAGTCATTTTCTACCCATAAAGGGCAATCATCTGCAGCGCCAATCTTTGTCAAGCAAGCCTCCCAGCCAGCAGCCCATATCTGGTCTTGAATGCCCGGTATCTGCTCCACATAACTTGCAGTGGCAGCATCAAAGCCCTTCTTGTAACCATCCTCGAAAGCAACCTTCTTGGAACTGTCGATCTCAGCCAGGGCCTGATTGAGGCTGTCCTCGGTAGTCGCAAGTTTGTCTCTTGCTTCTACATAATCCGATCTGGCGTTGTTTCTCTCATTCTCCAGCCTTGCCACTGTTCGGAGCAGCCTGGTGTTTTCAGTCAGAAGTCTGATTCTCTCAGACTCAGCGTCTTGGAATTTCTGGCCTAACGTGACCATCTTTTGGATAAGCTGAGTATCCAGAATTAACTTACGATTAGCAGTCTACAAAAGAAGACAAGAAGGGTTAAGAGTAAAATCTCAAGTACCTTGATTCCACTAACGAGCCCCGTGGAAACCAGCCGGTCAGAAGGGGACGTGACTTCTTTCTGCATATCTATAGGCAGCAATAGCCCTTGTGCTAGGGCCAGTGCAGTCTCTGAGGAGCTAGCACTATCCCCAATATTGACTGGACGGTCACCTTTGATGAGTTGAGGGGTCCAGACCTCATGAGTCACTTGTGTGTTCGGGGAGGAGGTCTCCAAGTTGGATACCGCAGCTTGAGGAACAGAATCCTCAGCCCCCTGATTTTTGGGACGTTTGTCCCGATGAGCATCTTGGCCCTCAAGGGAACTGTCACGTTCCCGAAGGGAAGAAGGAGATCGTGATGAAACACCTCTGGTGCGTCGAGGAGCCGGAGGGGCCTGTCCGGTAGACGGGGCACGGCCAGAAGAGCCCCGTCCCCGAGAAGAGACGGTGAGAAGGGAGCTAAGGTTCAAGGGTTGACGAGACATGTCACCTGAGTGTGGTGGGGATGGAGAGTAGCCGGAGGATGACGATTGGCTGGTGTCACGATTTGGAGCTGGCTATTCAGATTGATGCTGAGGGGAAGCTTGATAACGTGCAGATCTTCGTGTAACCACGCGAGTAAGTGGAACGCCGTCAGGAATAGCAATTTCCCCGGCCAGACCAGCGACAGTCACCCCAGAGTCGGATCTTCGGTTTCTTGATTGGGGAGCAGAGGACGTAGAGGCAGTGCTAGTGCTAGGATGGGCAAGTCTCCGGTCAATGACCCCCCTGTATGAAGGGTCGTAGCCTAGCAGTACTTCAGCGTTACGACCACAACCATAAGTACGGGTCCCACGCTCTCCCTTGTATCTCAGGATTCTGTTTATCTCCTCTGTTTGGACGCAGCTCGGCTCCCTGCACGGGCGAGTATTCGCGTTTGTAGCTGTAAAAAGCAAGGGCATTAACGTCAGAGAATACAATTGAGAGTGCAAAGACGAAAATGACAAAAGGAAAGATGCGAGTTAGGAGCATACGTGGGTAGCCCCACTCGTGGGGGCAATGGCAACCCACTACCTGGCCATCTTCCCCTATTGGCTCGAAGCCTCCAGTAACATAAAGAAAATCCGTCTCATGATCTCGAGCAGAGTCCGGCAAGTTAAGCACGAGACGTTTCTCCGCTTTCCTCACCTTGAGGTAATAGGTGTTGTATTCGCGGTTTAAAACAATGCTATACCACCATTGGATGTCCCAAATTCCTATTTGGGCACCTAGGATCCTATTCAAAGCGTCAATCCCCATCACCAATCTGAAAAAATTGGTGGAAACTTGCATAGGGGTAAGACGGTTCCAGTTTAGTACACGCCGGAGCAGCGGATCGAGAGGGAAACGAACTCCACCCTCAACAATGGCAACAATGGGAATGCAAGTTCGTTCCCAAGAACAGGCGTTCCTCTCTGCGCCTAAGGGAGCCAGTTCGAGCACTACGTTATCAGGGACATTGTAGGTCGTCCTAAAAGCTGCCATTGCGGCAGGGGTTTCACAGAGTTTCCTAAACTTGCCTGGTTTAGGGCCACTATCGCCAGCATTATCACCCGCCATGGATGAACCCAAGAAGACAACGAAAGAGGAGACGAATGAAAAACCCTAGGAGCCTGAGAATGAAATCTCAGAAGGAAAGCGCGAGAAGAGAAGGAAGTAAGAAGTCTTACGATGATAAAAATGACGGTCGCCTGAGATGCAGTTAGTTTGCAGATGGCGGCGATGGCGGTCGTGAGAAGGGAGTAGTCGCCTGGTTTTTAGAAAGAGAAAGTTGGGTTTCGAAATTTTTGTAAAAAGCCCAAAAAGATCCCTTTTGGGGGAATAATGGGGTGAGACGGAGACGAAACGTCTCCTCTAACTCCGTGATATGAAAAGTAACGGGGAAGGAAGAACGACTTGACGTCGTTATCTAAGGCATCAGTTCGAATTAAATGAGGAGCGTACGAAATGCGCCACGTGGATCCCTTATTCCGAAATAATGATGATTGAAGCCGCCAAAAATAAGACTTCAAAAGACACGAATGATTATACCCCATCAGGACCAAGATACTTACACATCGGTTTTAAGTTTCACCCTATACCCCCGAACAGTGGTATAAGGGCAAAACTGGGGAGCAATTGTAGGGAGGCAATCCCGAACAGACGAAAGTAGTAACTGAACATGTGATGTTCGGGGATCATGTGAGCCGTTGAATGAGAAGTGCCGCCGGGCAGTGGTTAAAGGCCGGTGACAGAAGGGGTCATTAGGACCATACGATCTGTCCGGCAATAAAGGACAGAGACATGAGATGTCTTTGGCCGAACAAGGGCATGTTTCGATAAGCACGAGGAATTGCTAGACCGGGTAAAGTGACATGAGAAGTCACTGGTCCAGGTAAGTTGTTCGGCAACAAGGAAGCCAAACAGGAGCAGCATTCTGGAGGACGCTCCGGAGGGGTCCAAGAATGGCAGTACTCAGTAAGGAAACGGAATCTGGACGAGATACCCAACGGGAATGGAATCCACGGTCCATCATGGGAAAGGTTCCTAAATGGTCTAAAAGGAAACAAGCGATTTAGGGAATGGGAATCCAAGGGATACGGGGTTTCCTATCTAGGGCAACAAGGATGCTTGGAAAGCAAGTAGCTGTGAATCTATAAATACGAGGTGAATCTAGAGGTAAAGGTACGCAATATTCCGTATTCATATTGCAGTATTCTGCTGTTAATCGAGTTTTTGATCATAAGTACGTGATACTGACTTTAGCATCGGAGGGCCTTTGCCACGAGAGGCAAAGGTGCGCTCACCCCTGTCTGTTTTGTAGGCTAGGGTTCAGGCAGCAAATTAGGGTTCCAGCGAGGTAGCACGTGCAGCTGTTATTATTCAGTGTCGTTCTGAGCACTGTCTGGAATTTTCCCCCTACACATGACATACTGATTTATGTGCAAATACACAGGATATGACGTGCCGTGGGGAAACATTCTTCAATGGCGTTCATAAGCGCTAAATCCTGACCTGAAATAAACACCAATGGCAACGATGCCCCCTTTTGAAACATCCAATTTTTTAAGGTATCCAATGTCCATGTCAATGTTTCTTTTCTCTCATTACTAAGATATGAGAACATAAGCGAGTAAGTTCACCATGTGGATATGATACCCACAACTCCAATAGTGATTTTTGATACTCATTGGTCTTGTATGTGGCGTCAATGATCAATACGGACGAAAAGTTGATAGATAGCTCTAGGCTCATAGGATGAACCCAAATAATATTTGTGATTTCGTTGGTATATGTATTTGTATGAAATTGATGGAAGTAATCTTTCTTAAGTAATTGACTTATGACATACTGTATAGGAGTTAGACCGTCCAGTTTGGCTGTTTTGTTTGAAAAATTGGCATTGTAAATGCTCTTGATTCCCGTAGTGTTTGACGGGTCTTTTCGCTTCAAAATATTAAGAATCTCACGAGACGCGGTGCTGTTGGCCATGTCGACCACAAATTATTTCTTTATTGGTTTTAGCCTTGACGGGTATTCGTGGCCCTAAATATGTTTTGTTATTTCATGGTTATGACACCACAAATAACCTTTAAACCCCACCTGATACCGTATGGATGTTCTGGTATACCTCGCAATTGAAATGGGCAATCGCATTTTTAAGTCCCAGTGTTTCTTTGCAAGCATTGCCCTTCAACCTGATACCATGGCGGTTCGTACTTTCCTCCTCTTTCACAACCAAGAATGCACTTCGACAGCTTGCCGCCTTTTAACTTAGTAGAATTTAAAATAACCACCACAATACCATATTTTAGACCAACGCTCTGCACCCAAGCTAACATATCTTCTCTACTTTCAAAAATCTATATAAATAAAAAACAAATATGTATAAGTACAACACTAACCAGTCTTACCATATTTTATCTACTTTTAAAATAGGGAATTGATAATGCCAAAACAATTATAGACAAGCAAAACAAAGCATATCCTCCCAAACTAAAAAAGATAAGCCTAACAAACACGATAGATTTGCAAACAAAGAGTTTTCGGAAAACAAAGGGAAAATAGTATACTAAGATTTGCTCATCTATTATGAAAGTTGAATATGCTTGCATAAACAATTTAGGTTTTGGCAAGAACAATATGGGTTTTGGCATTATCAGCTCCCTTAAAATAAATAACGAATATGCAAAACAATAATAGTAATAACTAACTTGGTCAGTGGTAAATTCGGGTTCATAATCGCGACTATTGTGGGAGATGCTCTCCCCACTACGAACATCATTCTCAACTGACCAATTATCTGAAAATGAAAAGTTGTAGTCATCCATAATGTTCTTTTATGAATTACGAAAATATATGTTAAGGAAATACTGAGATTCTTGTATGAAGGAATTCAGAATGAGTGATAAGAAGAAAATGATGTTCTTGTATAAATAGTTACAATTCAAGATAAGAATGTAAGCATAAATTCTAAATAAGTGGTTATAATTGAAGATAAGAAAATCTGAAGGAGGTTATAATTGAAGATAAGAAAATGGGAAGAAAATCTGAATGAGTGGTTATAATTGAAGATAAGAAGGAAAAATTATTATTTTAAACATAAAAGATAAAATAATTTAGAAATTAAATCAATAATATATTAGTTTGGTTGGGGGGGGGGGGGGGGTGGCGGGGTGGTTGGTGCAATTGCGGGAGTGGGGGTGGGTGGGTGGGCTGCGTATTAATGGGAAAGGAGAAAAGAGGGTTTTAGGGTTTCAATAGTAGGGGGTATATTAGACATTTTACATTGTGTTTTCCATGTATTCTCAATTAAGATTTTCCGTTTCATATTGAAACAATTTCAAAAAAACATGTCCATTGCCTGGGAATAGATTGCCCCAAGGGCCACTGATCACCAATTCCCCCCAAAAATTTCCATGGGTTACGAGACCCCACAACTTAATGAAAATTGTGGCCTTGGTTTAAAGCACCCAATAACTTGTCTGGTCACTTGAGTTATCAGAAAATAAATAAAAAATTCATGCACCCGAACTTCACCAAACCGACTGCATTTTAGACAATTTAAATACCAAGAAACTGTTTTTGGAAATCTCTCTTTGTGTTCACAATCCAAGTTGAAAAGGCATAGCAAGCTAGCTCAGGGGTTCTGAAATTATGCGTAAGCAATCAATCTACTCCTAGAGGAGGGAGAATATGAGTATTGATAAAAAAAAAAAAACCAATTTTTAGATCTAAAAATTAATAAAGATGAGCAGGTTAATTATCTCGGTTAATCCAAACCAAAAATCAAGTACTGTAGAGAAAAAAAAATTGAGACAAGAGACTCACGATTTTTGTTGAAAAACTTAGGGTCCTAAATAACCCTAAGCCAAAATCACGGCCTAACACTACTGATATATTCTATTAATAAAAAAGAAGTACATATTTCAAAATAGCAAAAATCTTACCCAAGCCTTTACCTATTCTCGTCAATCTCCGATGCTCCCAGAGCTTCTTCAAGATCCAATAGATGCATCACAAACTTCACGCCCAATCTACGGATTCAATCGGCTTCGAATCAATCTCCCAAAAGATTCAGCCTTAGTAGCAAACGACACCAAGAAATCACAAGACAGAATGATGTATGATGTGTAATGTGATCTCAACAAACCCCAAAATCGTTCAAAGAAATGCAAGATGCTAGAACGTAACAAAAACAAGGGTTGCTGCCAAAAACTAAACTCTGCTCTGAAGAAAACGAACGTGGGCTACAAAAACTTTTACTCCCCATTTCCACCGAAAAAAAAACTTCAAACCTCGTGCAACCCTTTATTTTCTTTTTATATGCAAAAACGCTCACCCTTTAAAAGAGTGTCGACCACACCTCCTTATATAGAAAAAGACAATCTTTTCTTTTGATATATATTTCCTTTTTCAAAACATATTTTCTGGTGAGTCAATGATATGAATACACGGAAAACGTGTTTTGTTCGTAGAAAGCAAATCACCTAATTAATAAAGGAAACTAAAAGATTAAGGTAGTGTATATATATAAGAATAAGAGTAAGGAAAGTACCCTAATCAGTTAAGGAGAAAAATAATTTTGAACTCAATAATGCTATATGCATGAGATGCCGTGCAATGCTTTTACCTCTCACGCATTTGGATCGATTTTGCCGCGATCAACTTGGCGCAGATAATGAGATGAGCATCGAGCGAGAAACTATCCCATAAGAACCTACCCATTACAATCAAATGGAGTCAATATAACGACGACACCAATGGAGGTTTTGAACAACCCCGGAAAGTGCCAAAATATCTAACAATCTCTCCATTTGACATTTTCGGGACAAAACCAATTGCACTAAACCATTACGAAAAAATACAACCGAAAGAAATAAACACTAACCTAAACTAGGTCTATCCATTAAAACTTGAGTTGCACTTCCAATACCTGCAAAGATAGCTCAACAAAAAACTATGCTCCAAAATATATGTTACGAAAAATAGAATGAATCAGTATAATTTAATAATAAATGACGATGTAGCGTTATTGTTGGAATTTGGGCCGGTCCGGGACCAAATTGGGTCGCCCATGTGGGCATGACCCGGTGACCCATTCATTAGAGAGTCCTATCTCATCTTGGAGATAAGATAGGAGAAGTTGAAGTAATTCTAATCTCTTAGGATTAGAAGACTTCTAAAGCATCTAGGATGCTCTCTCTCTAATATTTATTTCCTGCAGGATGTTCATAAATACATACACAATAATATACAGGGCAATTTACCTCTAGGTCCAGAAAATAGAAAGTAATTCCCACCAACTCTCCTCTAATTAACGAAACACTAAAACCCTATGAATGTGCCTAAAACCCCAAATACTGAAAGTGCCTAACTCCTATGGCACCTTATGAAAGTGCCTAAACCTCAGGGTACCCTATAAAAGTGCCTAAAACTCTGTGGTACCCAATAAAAGTGCCTAAATCGCTAAAACCCTATAATAGGAAAGTGCACCCTAAAACTCTTATGAAAGTGCCTAAATTTAAACCATAGGGCTCTATGAAAGCACCTAAACCTAAACTCTAGGGTACCTTAAACCCTAGGGTATCCTAAAATCTAAAATCTTAAGGTACTCTAAAACCCTAGGGTACCCTAAAACCCTAAAATCCTAGGGTACCCTAAGATTTTAGGGTACCCAAGGGTACTAGGGTACCCATTAGGATACCATAAAACCCTAGCATACCCTAAAACCCTAGGGGGACACTTCTATTAATGGTAAATGTATTTTTGTAAAAGTGTACTTAGTGGTAATTAAGTATTTTATCTCTCCTTAATGGAAATTAAGTGTCACTTTTCTGTACTTAGAGGTAATTTTCTCTAATATACACCAGAGGTATACAAAAAAGATAGAGTTCTGGGAAACTCTCTCTCTTCGATAGTTCTCTCTCTGCCATTAAAGAGCAATCCGAGCTTTTGCACCGTGGAATTGAGGGTGATACTCGATCCTCGTAGTATCACTCCATCGCAGGAATTTGTTGCTGTTTTGGTACGTGATAGGGAGTTCGTAATCCATCCACATCAAGGTCCGGTTCGGTTAAAGTTCGCAAGGTAACCCGAACCACCCGCTTCCGCACTATGGTTATACATATTTCTAACATTGGTATCAGAGCCTTAGTTGGATGTTTTCGTGCTCTTCAGTACTTGAATAGCCATATGTATCATGTTTTAGGCATACGTGCTGACTGATTTTCGTGTATGCCGGATATGGGTCCGAAAAACATGATTTTTCAAAAGTTCTCGGAATTGCTTCAAATTTTACCAGAACATAGTCCATAATACGTAGATCATATCTGGAGAGTTTCGTGTTTATTGGATAAACCATTTGTGAGAAAAATCAAACCCTAGTTGGTTTTTCCGAAACTTTGACTGGACGGTGTTTTTCCTGTGTTTTGATTTAACATACGGGACTTGTATCATTGTGTAGCTCTTGTTTCTAGCTTTTCAACGGTATATTATAAGCTTGATTTGGAGTTACGGATCAAAAGTTACGAGAAACCCTAGTTTGGGCATGTTTTGGAGAAGATGAAGTGCAGATTCTGCACAATCTCACTCTCAACCGAGAGAGAGTGAGCTTCACCCCTCACTGTACCTATGTCGTATGGAAAAACCGAGTATACCACTGAACTCGAAATTGAATTTCCTACGTTTCTGTGTATTTATTTTATTTTTCTGAAATGAAATTATTTTTCAGAAATTTAAATACAAGAAAAATGAAATTTTTGACTCGGTTTATAAGAGAGAGTGGGAATGCGCGCCTCCTCCGTTGGGAGCCAAATTTTTGGAAGCATATTCTGCTACTGTTTCCCATTGTTTGGGATATGAGGTGTAATATTCCAGTGAGCATGATTTTTTATTCTATATTTTCTGTTCGTTGTTTAATCATAAAAATTAGAATAAAATTATGGAAAATTATAAATTTTCAGATTTAACCTCCTGGAATCAGAACCAATTTATAGGAGTGATTGGTGTAATTTTTCAGTATGCGTTGTTTTTATTCTATATTTTCTATCTGTTGATTACTTGAGAAAATTAGAATAAAAATCTGAAAAATTATAAATTTTTGGATTCAACCTCCTGGATTCAGTACCTATTCATTGGTGTAGGTTGTGTATTTTTTTCAGTACATGTTGATATTATTTGGCATTTTCTACTTGTTATTTATTCTTGCAGAATTAGAATAAATCCTGAAAATTGATAATAATTGCATGTGAGCAACCAAAAATGTACTAAATATTGAAAACAGCATGTTGAATGTTTTGGACGATTTTACATGTTGTGCGTGTCATGTTTGGATAATTTTTGGCATTATTCAATGTTTAAATTATTCGTTTTGAGAGCATGATCAATACCTTTTAATGCATAAATTGTGTTATGCACTATTATAAATTTATTTCATGCTTGTGATATGCCATATCGAGTGGGAGGTTGTTCGGTAGAGAAAATATTTATATATGTTTTTCCCAAAAACTGAAATTTTGCGCATGAATTGAATTAAATTGTAATAATAAAATACTTAGAGGCGCAGGAGATGATTATAAGCTTTGCGAGTTTTCGATCTTGCGACTTGTATGGTATTATTATTTTCTAATTTAGATTCTTGCTGCAAAATAATTCTGTGTTGTGTTGTTATTAATTATCTCATGCGCATTTCTTTGATAGAGTTGAAATGGAAGCTAAGAAAGTTGTAGCTGATTTGATCCAGGTTGAGAAATTGAAAAGCGACAACTATAATATTTGGCGCTATGGGATCCAATTTCTTCTCAATGAGCTAGAGGTCTTGGAGACCCTCGACCATGAGATGATTGAGCCAAAACGTAGTGACTCACCACAGTATCTTCGTGATCTTGAGGCCTTTGAAAAATGGTTCAAGAAAGATCAGTGTGCGCGACTTACTATGGTACGCAGCATGCACAACGATTTGATATGTGAGTTTGAGTACTATGAGACTGCTCATAAGCTGTGGGAAGCTATCAAACAGAAATATGATATCGACTTCTTGACTAAAATGGTCTCAAACTTGAAATGTGATGATGAACATAAATCAGGGTTCATGAAGGCTAAGCGCCAAGAGGCAGCTGAGCTAGATGGTTCATGCATCATAGTTGAGACTGTCCTTCACAGGTCTAGGTGCCAGCGAAGGAATGCTAAATGCGCCCTTAAGAAAGGAGCTGCTATAGGCCTTAACCCTATTGGCGCTGGTTCTTTTAAGCGCAATAGAGGTAAGAAAAAGAGTGGTAACAAAAACAAGGCCTGAAAGGCGTGCTTTTACCGTGACAAGTTGGGACACTTTGCTCGTGAGTGCACTGAGCTTAAAAAGGTACTCCATATTTTTTGTTTCTCGTATTGACTGTTTTGGAACATGTCAAAGGTTTAGTTGCTTATTCTCCTCATTCGTGGGTTGTAGATTCAGGAGCAACCAACCAATTAGCGAGGAAACAAGATAGGTTTGTGGAGTATCTCCGAATTCCAGTTGGCAGCCAAAGAATTTTCATGGGAAACAAGTCTAGTGTGTTAGTGCTGGGCGTTGGCAAGCTGGACATGCGACATGGGCGCACTTAGTTTTTTTATGAAGTACTTTATGCTCCAGGAATTTGATGAAACTTGTTATTAGTCATTAGCATGATGGGTCTAGGTTTTTATTTCTGTTTGAGAGTAGCTTAGTGATGATTGATTTGGGTACAATATGTTATGGTTTTGGATGGTTTGATGATACTAGATGTTATTTATTTTAATAATAATGCTAGTGATTCTATTTGCTTTGTTACATCTTATGTTGATGTTGATTCTGTTAAATGGCTTTCTAGATTAGGTCACATTGGGCAAGAGGGGGATTTGTTAGTCAACCTGCCCATTTGTGACAATTGCCCAACAAGAAAAGCAATTAGAAAATCATTCAGAAAACCATAAGGGCATTTGTTCCATTATAGCCTATTCATTAGACATTTGTGGCTGAAATTGAGTCACGAGATGTGGATTCCTCGAGGAGGATTTCCCTAGCAAATGAGAGGTTTAGTAGAGATGTAAAACTCTACAAGAAAGAGAATCCAACGAGAGGCGCACCAAATTGTCCAGTTGAGAATGGGGAAGAAATTCTCCTACCTCCTGGTGGTAGTGGGAGCGACTTGCTTAATCATGGATTAGATCTAATGGATATGGATTCCCAAGATCCTCTTATGCATAGAAGCAAACATTGAATAATCCCTCGTTGTCTGTTTGAGATTGAGGGGGAGTTTCCATGATTGCTCCTAGAGATGAAGGAGAGCCCAAAACAGTGGGAGGAATTCATTTATTGCCTGCTAGTAGGAATGGATAGCTGCAATGTAAAATGAAATGGAGTTGATGAAGATAAACGTTGTCTGGGACTTGGTTGATCTTCCTCTTAGGTGTAAGATCATTGGGAACAAATGGTTTCTTAAGATCAAACGCGAAGTAGATGATTCCATACTAATTAAGCAATAAGACTCGTTTAGTTGTGAAGGGTTACACCCTAGTCGCTTTATTCTAGCCTTAGAGCTATTTGAGGTGGACGTTAAGGCAGAAGGCTAGGCGCGCAGAGTTTGTAAGCTCCAACGGTCTATCTATTGCCTAAAACAATCATTCAGGCAGTGGGACCTGAGATTTCATCGAGCCTTTTGGGTTTACGATGATCAATGAAGGCCATTGCATGCATATGATGAGACGGTCCAAAAATAGTTTCTTGATATTGTTATTCTATGTTGATGACATTATAGTTGGCTGGAATGACTAGGAGATGATGTCACCACAAAGTTGTGGTTATCCTTCACTAATGAGATGAAGGAATGGGCAAAGCAAGTTATGTGCTCAGAGTTGAGATCTTAAGGGATCCTTCTAGGAAGATTCTTTCTTTAAGAATGTTTTTAGAACGATTCCGAAGACAAAGCTGCAAACTCATAGACACTTCTATTGTTAAAGGCGAGACTTAGGGGCTTAACATGGAACCTAAAACTCCTAAAGAATTGGAACAGATGGCCCACGTGCCCTATTCAAATACCATTGGCAGTTTATAAGTAGTTATTGGTTCAATCTTGGTCGTGATCGTTAGCAAGCAGTCGAGAGGATATTAGGATATCTCTGATGGATTGCTAATTATATGTCTTGCTTCCAGAGTGTGAATCTATGCCTTGTTGGGTCAAAGATATTGTTGCGCAAAAAGAAAGTGATTATAAAACACATAGCTACGAGTCGCATTGTTGTATGCCCTTTGTCTAAGCCCATTGCTAAGGGGGCTTTTGAGACTTATGATAAGGCTTTAGGACTGCGTAGATGATGATAGATGTGTTTTATTTATTAATTTATTAATCACTTCTTTCAAATTTATGGGATATTTATGCCATTTGTGCACTTAATATTAGTTTATTATTGTTGCAATTTGGACAATTGTTTGTTGAACAACACATACAGAATTTAAAGATTGATGTCAGCAGGTTAGATTGGCTCACTCACACGAGCAATCGCCTTCGGCGCTTAAGATAGTGAGCGAAGATGAGACAGATGGCTAGTAAGATATACAGGTTGGACCTGCGATATAGTCTGATAAGAAGAATTAGACATACCCACCATATGTCGCCTTGGTTGGAACCAAGATAAGGTCTATTAGCTAGAGACCAATTTCGGATAGTTCCACCTATCTTGAGATTAACTTGTCTTTGTTAGCCAGATGTGAGGACTCGTATAGCGACATGATGGCTTGCTATCTGAGAACTCAGGTTGGGCGCTAGGTAGCGACTAGACTAAGGTCTGTACGGTGTTTGGGAGTATGACGTCGCTTTTTGGAAAAGTAACTCCACCGTAGCATGTATTCATACTACATGTGCTTGGCGATCTTTTATTTTAGAGGTGAGTGAATGGATCCTTGTTTCCTCACTGTGTGAGTCTAAGCAGTCATTTAAATAAGGTGACTGCATATATATTAAATGTGCTCTTTGATTTTTGACTATGTCATGTAGTAGAGGCTTTGTGTTGCTACTCTAGCTTGACTACCTAAGACCACGAAATGTCAGGGTCCCATGGAGCATGTCTGGGAAAGCAGCAAAGTTAAAATGAAGTGGCATGAGGGCAAAAAGAGGATCATTTAGTAGTACACCCTTGCAATATATTCATTGTCGACAACTCAGGTTGCTCTATTGGGACGCGATTGGGTGTGAATATAGAGTGCATGATTATGGGGGGTCAAGCATGCTTTTTGGAAGGATTAAAGATTCTTGGTCTGGTGTAACTAAATGGATTCAGGGTACATGAGACACTCCTATGGGTTGATGCCTCTATGCTGGCTTTTAAAAAGCTTCTAGTGTAGAGCTCCTACTTGCAGGTGCTCCAGCGATCGCACGGTTCATTAGCGCGTATGAGTTTGCTTCATAGTTGGGTAGATGGAAGAGAGATTGATACAACTTGTCATGCCCATGCATGGACAAGTGGGAGATGTTGGAATTTGGGCCGGTCCGGGACCAAATTGGGTCGCCCATGTGGGCATGACCCGGTGACCCATTCATTAGAGAGTCCTATCTCATCTTGGAGATAAGATAGGAGAAGTTGAAGTAATTCTAATCTCTTAGGATTAGAAGACTTCTAAAGCATCTAGGATGCTCTCTCTCTAATATTTATTTCCTGCAGGATGTTCATAAATACATACACAATAATTTACACCAGAAGTATACAAAAAAGATAGAGTTCTGGGAAACTCTCTCTCTTCGATAGTTCTCTCTCTGCCATTAAAGAACAATCCGAGCTTTTGCACCGTGGAATTGAGGGTGATACTCGATCCTCGTAGTATCACTCCATCACAGGAATTTGTCGCTGTTTTGGTACGTGATAGGGAGTTCGTAATCCATCCACATCAAGGTCCGGTTCGGTTAAAGTTCGCAAGGTAACCCGAACCACCGGCTTCCGCACTATGGTTATACATATTTCTAACATTATATCCAACAGTAGAAAACTAGACTAGCAATTCATCAATAAAATAAATCCCCTTATAAATATCTCTGCAATTGAACAATAGAACTAAAAAACATTTCCAATCTCAAAAATTTTCTTCTTTATGGAAGACAAAACAACACATATTACTCTACGACCCATGACCAAACCAGAACCATAAAATATAACCATAAATATTCTCCCCCTTTTTGTCACGAAAAGACAAAGGAATGGAGCATACGGACCAAATTCGAACAAAGAGTTTAGATGGAAACTCGATTGATGGTTCGGTGGACCAAATTCTAGACAGTGAGTTGAGATGGACACTCGATGGATAGTTTAGTTGACCGACTTTACTCCAAAAAAAAATAAAAAAATTCAAATAGCCTAGCCATTTTACATTGTGGCTAGGCTATTAGACATTTTACTGGGAAAGGAGAAAAGAGGGTTTTAGGGTTTCAATAGTAGGGGGTATATTAGACATTTTACATTGTGTTTTCCATGTATTCTCAATTAAGATTTTCCATTTCATATTGAAACAATTTCAAAAAAATATGTCCATTGCCTGGGAATAGATTGCCCCATGGGCCACTGAACACCAATTCCCCTCAAAAATTTCCATGGATTACGAGACCCCACAACTTAATGAAAATTGTGGCCTTGGTTTTAAAGCACCCAATAAATTGTCTGGTCACTTGAGTTATCAGAAAATAAATAAAAAATTCATGCACCCGAACCTCACCAAACTGACTGCATTTTAGACAATTTTAAATACCAAGAAACTGTTTTTGGAAATCTCTCTTTGTGTTCACAATTCAAGTTGAAAAGGCATGGGAAGCTAGCTCAGGGGTTCTTAAATTATGCGGAAGCAATCAATCTACTCCTAGAGGAGGGTGAATATGAGTTTTGATAAAAAAAAAATACCAATTTTTAGATCTAAAAATTAATAAAGATGAGCAGGTTAATTATCTCGATTAATCCAAACCAAAAATCAAGTACTGTAGAGAAAAAAAAAATTGAGGCAAGAGACTCACGATTTTTGTGGAAAAACATAGGGTCCTAAATAACCCTAAGCCAAAATCACGGCCTAACACTACTGATATATTCTATTAATAAAAAAGAAGTACATATTTCGAAATAGTAAAAATCTTACCCAAGCCTTTACCTATTCTCGCCAATTTCCGATGCTCTCAGAGCTTCTTCAAGATCCAATAGATGCATCACAGACTTCACGCCCAATCTACGGATTCAACCGACTTCGAATCAATCTCCCAAAAGATTCAGCCTTAGCAGCAAACGGCACCAAGAAATCACAAGACAGAATGATGTATGATGTGTAATGTGATCTCAACAAACCCCAAAATCGTTCAAAGAAATGCAAGATGCTAGAACGTAACAAAAACAAGGGTTGCTGCCAAAAACTAAACTCTGCTCCGAAGAAAACGAATGTGGGCTACAAAAACTTTTACTCCTCATTTCCAACGAAAAAAAAAACTTCTAACCTCGTGCAACCCTTTATTTTCTTTTTATTTGCAAAAACGCTCACCCTTTAAAAGAGTGTCGACCACACCTCCTTATATAGAAAAAGACAATCTTTTCTTTTGATATATATTTCCTTTTCAAAACATATTTTCTGGTGAGTCAATGATATGAATACACGGAAAACGTGTTTTGTCCGTAGAAAGCAAATCACATAATTAATAAAGGAAACTAAAAGATTAAGGTAGTGTATATATATAAGAATAAGAGTAAGGAAAGTACCCTAATCAGTTAAGAAGAAAAATAATTTTGAACTCAATAATGCTACATGCATGAGATGCCGTGCAATGCTTTTACCTCTCATGCATTTGGATCGATTTTGCTGCGATCAACTTGGCGCAGATAATGAGATGAGCATCGAGCGAGAAACTATCACATAAGAACCTACCCATTACAATCAAATGGAGTCAATATAACAACGACACCAATGGAGGTTTTGAACAACCCCGGAAAGTGACAAAATATCTAACAATCTCTCCATTTGACATTTTCGGGACAAAACCAACTGCACTAAACCATTATGAAAAAATACAACCGAAAGAAATAAACACTAGCCTAAACTAGGTCTATCCATTAAAACTTGAGTTGCCCTCCAATACCTGCAAAGATAGCTCAACAAAAAACTATGCTCCAAAATATATGTTACGAAAAATAGAATGAATCAGTATAATTTACTAATAAACGACGATGTAGCGTTATATCCAACAGTAGAAAACTAGACTAGCAATTCATCAATAAAATAAATCCCCTTATAAATATCTCTGCAAATGAACAATAGAACTAAAAAAAATTTCCATCTCAAAAATTTTCTTCTTTATGAAAGACAAAACAACACATATTACTCTACGACCCATGACCAAACCAGAACCATAAAATATAACCATAAATATTCTCCCCCTTTTTGTCACGGAAAGACAAAGGAATGGAGCATACGGACCAAATTCGAACAAAGAGTTTAGATGGAAACTCGATTGATGGTTCGGTGGACCAAATTCTAGACAGTGAGTTGAGATGGACACTCGATGGATAGTTTACTTGACCGACTTTACTCCAAAATAAAAAAAATTCAAATAGCCTAGCCACCTCGTTCCAAAACGCTATACGATAATGACAAATATGACTCAATTTTAAAAAATTGGAGTTTGATGCCGCACACAATGAATTCATACGGATGCATCGAGAACATAATCCATACACTTCTTGTGAACAAAAGCAATGTTTGGCATTATCAAACACCTTATAAGTTGACAACTACTGCTTAGTGCAGTTGATAAGTGTAAGTGCAGGAAAACAAATGGGCCTCCAAACAGCACCTTGATCGTAACGGCTACTTCTCGTTCTTACACCGGAACCCTACCACACCGCCGGAGTTGAGCCTGTAAAACAAACAATGGGTGAGCGCACCTTTGCCTTCTCGTGGCAAAGACCCTCCGATGCCAAAGTTAGTATCTCGTACTAGTGAAAACCCTAATTCTCAGTAGGAAGTAATCAAATAACCAGGAATTGCGTACCTTTACCTCTAGGTTTACCTCATATTTATAGACCCATGTCTACTTGCTGTCCGAGCCATCTTGCTGCCCTAAGTTTCCTTTCTCGTAAAGGGAACTTAGAATATCAGATTCTCATTCCCATAATAATATTTCCTTTTAGACCTTTTAGGAACTCTTTCCAAAGCGGCCGTTCACCCCATTCGTTGGGTATCTCCTCAGGATCTTGTTTTCCTTCTTGGATATTTCCATTTCTGGACCACTCCGGAGCACCTCCTGGTACCTTGCTGCTACTGTTCGGCCTTCTCGTTGCCGAACAGACCCTCTGGACCAATGATTTCTCATATCACTGGACCCCTTATCACGAGACTAGTCCAACAACTACCCTTGCTCTTTGGACCATGCCCCTGCTCGGGTATCTTGGACCTGGGACCTCTCGTATCCCCGGTCCTTGTGCCGTTCACCTCACTGCACGGCGAATATTCCGACCGTATCTGTTCTGGGCCCCACGTACCACGTGTTCGGCCACACCTTGTACCTGTTCGGGATTACCTCCCTACAATAAGTCATGCCTCCCCTTTGTGGAAAGTCTTGGGTTCGAGCCCCACAGGGGGCTGACCCTTTAGGGGGCCAGGGCTATGGATAGTTTGTGGTTTTCCCGTGCTAACTCTAATACCCCCACTAACCCCCGCTGATGTATATCGCTGTGGCAAAAAAAAAAAAAAAACCTTATAAGCGGAACAAAAGAATTCGCAATGCAGTCGTTCAGCAAAGAGATAGTTAGAAGAAGAATGATGCATAAAACAAGGTCGTATGACAAAGTGTGCGTGTGCATCACGTAAATAATGTCAAGCTTAACTCAGTCTAGGAGGAATATTCTCATGTATGCAAGGATTTCCAAGATAACTCCCCTTCAAAAAGTCAAACCAAGCTAGGACCTTAAAGTGAAATAAAGAGAAACACAAACTTCCCCTCAACAAAACAACCCCCGCCCCCCCTCCCCTTTTTTTCTTTTTCTTTTTCCTTTTTTTTTTGAAGGGAATAAAAACATCCACTATTACTCCACCGCCGTTTGAGGCGAACACTCATTGTTTACTAAGGCAAGAGGCCCGGTTACTAGGCAAGTGGCCCAGGAGTCATACGTACCTTCACATGGTCTATCCACCTTTTGACGCGAACGCTTAGAGGTAGAATACCTCACCCCAATTGTCCGGTTATTCAATAAACGTCTGGATAGGTAAAGAATATAAAAGCACCCAGGTTCTTGTAGGAGATAATGGTACAGGGTAATAAGAATCACTAGGGCCGGGAATAGTAGCCAAAGGTCAATCTTAAGGGGGACAAACACATGAACATGTCCAAGTACATAAGAATAACCAAAAGGAGTTGAGGGAGCAATAAATCACGCACGTGATATAGTAGAAATCATAAAGCCATGAAATATGATGCATTCAAAATCTAAAGATTCTCAGAAATGAAAAAGCACATTGGATGCAAATATTCTGACTACAAGGGCCATGAATATGAAAAATGAAGAACATCTGTTCACAAAAATTGTTTTCGTTTTTTTTTTAATCCAAAAAAAATATGCAGAACAAAAAAATGGAAATAAAAATAATTTTTTTTTACATGTCCACTCTAGAATGATAGCACACAAAACACGCAAATGAGAAACATGCAAACCTACTAAATCTAATCCATGAAAACGAGACCAATAGACTTCTTAAGGTAGTCAAACCTAAGGGAATCTAACGGTTTTGTGAAAATATCAATTTTTTGTTCATGTGTGGTTACAAATTCAAGTGTCATGACACCATCTTTAACCAAATCACGAATAAAAAGATGATTGATGTCATGTTTAGTCCTAGAATGTTGGACTGCATGACTCACATTAGAACTGGCAAGTTCAATACAGTAGCAATTATCTGAGGAACGAACACCTTTAACCACACACACACTCGAAGCATCAACAATGGAGCAATTATTTTTAGAAAAATTGACTTCATGCATATTAGCACAAAATTGCCCTATGCTTAACAGGTTAGCTTTCAAACCCTCAACAAATAATACGTTATCTAACGGAGGAATTCTGGGTGCTTTTATGGTGTCTTGTCCTACAATTTTATCCATATTACCATCGCCGAAAGTGACAAGACCACCATTATACTTCTCTAGCTTAGCAAACAAAGATTCATTACCGGTCATGTGTCTAGAACATCCACTGTCTAAGTATCAGGCATCATGTGCTCTATACGCAATGTGTGCAACATGACAAACGACATTCACTCTCTTCCATGTTTGCTTTGGTTTGGTGTTCACATGCGAGGTGTAACCATGTGTGGTACTTCTTTCAACAATCCTATCAGTCTCTCCATTATTTTTAGTCAAATTTGACAACTTTTTGATTTCCTCGATGAGGTGAGAAGTTTGATTCGCCAACTGACTCAATTTCTTTTGAAAATTCTCATTCTTAATATTTGTGGGAGATTGGCGCACAACTTGAGATCTTCCTACATTGAGTTGACCATATCGAACACTTTTATTAACTGGGGCTGCAAACAATTTCCCCTTTGTTCTCTGATTGTCCTTTCTATGTGTATAACAAAAAGGTCGAATGTGACCTTGACCACCACCGTAGTGACAGATGAAAGGATTTTTCTTCTCAGGAGTATGATTACTATTGTAAGCATTTTTAATGATGGTGGGAGATTTAGTAGAAGATTCGGGTTTATCGCTCACTACCTCATTATTTGCAATTTCAGATTTCTCAAACATGATTTCCTTCTTTGTGAACTCGTTAGCCTTAGGAGTGAGTGAAGGTGGATCAACGAACGCTAAGCCACTTCTATTTTTAAACGTATGTGTCATCTCGGCAATACGAGTTGCACTACACTCATTACGCTTTATGGCCTCAGTGGCCTCCCTAAGGTCACGCTCCAATTCAAAAATCCTATCCTTAGACCCTTCAAGGCATCCACATGCTCTCTTTCAATTTTGGCAAACTTGCCTGCCAGATTAGCGTTATAGGTTTTTACTTCTTCAAGCTCGATGTTCTTAGATTCAATGTCATCTTTAAGTTTATTCCTCTCACCACTAATTTTCTCGATGACACTCATGAGTTCCTTCTCTTTCTTTTTCAGTTTGACACCCTATTTAAACAATTGATTATAGGTCTCATGAATAGAATCTATATCATCATCACTCTTCTCACTGTCTTCATCAGTTGAGACATACTTACTATCATCACTAAGAGTTATAGAAAGTTCTACTAATCTAGGGGATGTGGGAGTTTTAATGTTGGCAACAAGTACAAAATATCTAGAAGCTTCAAAACCCCCATCACTATCGTCATCCCATGTAGCCTTATATCCTTTGGCCGTTTTCTTTTTAAGAGTGTTAGCACACTCTGCCTGAACATGCCCGAAACCGTAACACTTGTGACATTGTATACCTTGGGGTTTTTTGGATTTATCAATAGAAGATTTCTTTTCATTATCCTTGGAATTAAAATTCTTACCTTCTTACGAAATTTAACAAATTTACTGAATTTCTTAGCAAAGAAAGCAAGTTCTTCTTCATCAAGGTCATCATCACTCTCTTGTGTCACAAAGTATTCTTCTCTAGAAGATTTAAAAGCAATGCTTTTATTAGACTTTAATGTAGGTTCCTTCGAAAGATGATTCAATTCAAACGTTTGAAATTTGCCCACAAGTTCCTCAAAAAGAATATCATCAATTTTATCACTTTCTGCTATCGCGACTACCTTAGCCCTAAACCTCTCAGGAAGAGATCTAAGAACTTTTCGAGAAACTTTAAGATTAGGAATTGGTTCTCCTAATGCATGGAAGGAATTAACAATGTCACTCAACTTAGTGATAAAACTATCAAACGTCCCATCTTCCTACATTCTCAAATCTTCGAAACGTGTTGTAAGCATTTGGAGTTTTGAAGTTTCAACAGTCTTGGTACCCTCGTGGGTGACTCGGAGAATATCGCAAGCCTCTTTTGCAGTGGTGCACGCGGAAATACGACTAAAAGTTAGTTTTACTTAATGCACCATAGATAGCTCCTAAAGCTTTAGAGTTTGCCTCAAAACTATCATTGTCAGCATTCCACTCAGTGTCCTCCTTAGCCCTCATCTGTTTAGTCTCAGTGTCTTCTATGGTTGGGGCCTCATAGCCGTACCTAACAGATCTCCAAACCTTTGCTCCTAGAGAACTTAAATGTGTGGTCATACGGACTTTCCAGTATGGATAATCATTACCATCGAAAAAAGGTGGCCTCGAGTTTGAGGCTCCCCTCACGTGGTGCGTTCATGTCCATTATACCCAGAATGAAACTCAGGTGGTTAAACCTAAACAAAGCAACCCGCTCTGATACCAATTGAAATTATGCAGAAGCAATCAATCTACTCCTCGAGGGGGGGTGAATAGGAGTTTTGATAAAAAAATAAATACCAACTGTTAGATCTAAAAATTAATAAAGATGAACGGGTTGATTATCTCGATTAATCCAAACCAAAAATCAAGTACTGCAGAGAAAAAGAATTGAGACGAGAGACTCATGATTTACGTGGAAAAACTTAGGGTCCTAAATAACCCTAAGCCAAAACCACGGCCTAACACTACCGATATATTCTATTAATAAAAAAGAAGTACATAGTTCGAAATAGTAAAAACCTTACCCAAGCCTTTACCCAGAGCTTCTTCAACATCTAATAGATGCACCACGGACTTCACGCCCGATCTCTGGATTCAACCAGCTCCGAATCAATCTCCCAAAAGATTCAGCCACAGCAGCAAACGGCACCCAGAAATCACAAGACGGAATGATGTACGATGTGTAACGTGATCTCAACAAACCCCAAAATCGTTCAAAGAAATGCAAGATGCTAGAATGTAACAAAAACAAGGGTTGCTACCAAAAACTAAACTCTACTTGGAAGAAAACGAACGTGGACTACAAAAACTTTTAATCCCCATTTCCAACGAAAAAAAACTTCAAACCTCCTGCAACCCTTTATTTTCTTTTTATAAGCAAAAACTCTAACCCCTTAAAAGAGTGTCGACCACATCTCCTTATATAGAAAAAGACAATATTTTCTTTTGATATATATTTCTTTTTTCAAAACATATTTTCTGGTGAGTCAATAATATGAATACACGAAAAACGTGTTCCGTCCGTAGAAGCAAATCACCTAATTAATAAAGGAAACTAAAAGATTAAGGTAGTGTATATATATAAGAATACAAGTAAGGAAAGTACCCTAATCAGTTAAGGAGAAAAATAATTTTGAACTCAATAATGCTATGTGCATGAGATGCCGTGTAATGCTTTTATCTCTCATGCAATTGGATCGATTTTGCCGCAATCAACTTGGCACAGATAATGGGAGGCGTATCGAACGAGAAACTATCCCATAAGAACCTACCCATTACAATCAAACGGAGTCAATATAACAAAGACACCAATGGAGGTTTTGAATAACCCCGAAAAGTGTCAAAATATCTAACAGGTTCAACTTCTATTGCCAGTAACTCTGGAGCCAACTTTACCCATCCACAAGAATGTGAAAGGCTGTAAAAGAAATTGTAGTGATTAATTCGAGATGCGTGTAAGTTTGCTCGGGACACCCTGTATTAAACAAAAAAACATATTCATGCACCCGAACCTTTGCACAAAATCTTGCTAGTGTGGTGGCATAGCACGAAACCAACTGCATTTTAAAGAATTTTGAAAAAAAAAAAAATGCCTTTAGGCTCTCTCTCTCTCTCCCTCCCTCTCTCTCACAGTGTGACAGGCATAGGGAGCTAGCTAGCTAGCCGTAGCCCGTAGGTACTAGGCACCAGGGTTTGTTTAGATTAGTACACTTCCCATAGGAGCGGAACTTAAAAGGAAATTCGATTCTTTTACTAGAAGTATATATCTTTTTATTGAAAACCCAACCTTTTGAACTCACGAATGTTTCTTTTTCTTATATATTTTTGTAGGCTGTTTTAATTTTGTTCCCACTTGATGATTGAAAAGAGAAATAAACAAAACAAAGGAATGAGACTTTCTTCTAATTAATTGAAGAGATTTAGGTTTCCGTACCCCATGAACCACAATAATACATCATTTTTTTAGTTCAACCATTACTCAAGGATAGCTTATCATGGATCTTAGTATTTTTTAAAGAGCATATCTTTCTCTTCTTTTTATACTTCATCGTATATATATGTACTTTAAAAACTGACATGCATCTATTCGTCGGCATTACACACTCCGACATCATCTCGCCTTAGATGAAAAAGTTCATCTAATAGAACAACATCCACACGCAGATGGAGAAATTTGGATCCCTAACCTTCTATTGAGATGTAAGAGTCCCGAACTGTATTCCTGGACTTTTCTCTTCATCAAAGCTTTTGATAAATGCTTAAGGAATGAGTGTGGACTTTAATATGTAGGGGAAAGAGAAGTAGATTGAGTCCGTGGTACAACCCCCAAGGAATGAGTCGGTGAACTAAAGGCAATGGGGTTTTAATTTAGTAAATTAAAGACATGATCATCAAGGAGTTCATCCAAGATATTATGCTTGTGTTTTCCATCACCCAATCATTAGGCCTTATTAATTTAATGGGCCACCGGCCACGCTTTGATTGTCCATTGATCCACCTAAACATGTCCTAATTAACCGTTAATTAAGCCAAACATTCAATTGCATGTGGTTAGACAAATACTACTTTGACCATAACAAATGAATTAAAATGGTTTTTTTTTTCATTGCGATGTTCGGCATATATAGTTTACGCACACCTTACTAACTCTTGGAGGACCAATATCATCATCCATAAAAACACAACTCATCAAATTCAGAACAAGGTCCCGTATGGAATGATTCCACAGGAGTTCATAAAAGTTACGAAATTTTTTCTGAATTTTAGAATTGATTGAACCCCCAAATTACTTCTCATTGAGTAATTTTCCCCTCACTAGCTAGTCTCATCACTATTACAATATTGTTAAAAGATAATGTAAGGTCAAGTTTTTATTTGGCAAATTCCATAACAAAAATACATTGATTTGTATCTTTATTATTGAGTTGAAATTTATTCTTTATTTATTTCTAGAGTGTCTGTTTAAGAAATGGAAGTAAATCAAATCATTTGTAATTGAGAGGATGCGTTTTTAGGAACTAAATCAATTATATTGTAATTGAGAGATAGAGAAGGAAAAGGATGGAAGGAATCAAGGAGATTCGTGATCATGGCAGATGAATAAGGAAAGAGGATCTCAAAATCTGTGGGTTGAAAATAAGGCAACGTGCATCAGTTGTGATTGCTCGAGCAACTCCGAACAAGCCTATACCGGTACTTGAGCAACTTGACAGATTTCATCCATCTATATATATGCGGTTCACTTGAGATTTCGAGGTGACCGAACATATGAGTGCCGCCCCTAAGAACGTCCAAACCTAAGAATATATCCAAGGGGTTTCGATTTTGTTTCTTGAAGCACAAGCATGATCAATTGATCATCGAGCAATAAGGTTAACTTCATGGAGTTTCTTTCCAATCTTTGATTCAACTTACTTGAGTTGGCCTTCGGTGGATTTCCGAAGGATAGTGGAAGGCTTGTAGATTCAAGGCAGCAACAGTCAAGCACTGGGTGCGGTGAACGAGCGATTCGGCAATCAACCTTGGTCAACCGAGAGCGATTCTAGGTTGTAAGTATAGGTTTGTTTGTAACCGTACAATGAGTATAGTGTTTTGATTCCTTCCCGTGATTTTTTTCCGTTTAGGATTTTTCATGTATATCTTGGCGTTCATCTTTCTATTGCTCCTCGTTCATTTGATTAGCTTATTTATCGATTGGTGGATTGATTAATTAAAAGGATAAAAAATAGCAAATTTATAAACCTAGGCGATCTAAGGATTTTTCAGATAACGCTTGAAAAAGTGAAAAGATGTCAGTTTTTGAAAAAACCGTAATTAAAAAGATTGCAATAGATAAAAAAAATGTCAGTCATCTAAAAATCTGTGATATACTATATTTATGATGTCACTTTCTAAAATAGTGACATAACTATTCTTTCTTTTTAATGTCAGTTTCTCCTAAAAATATAATATATTTATGATGTCACTTTGTAAAATAGTGACATAAATATTCTTTCTTTTTAATGTTAATTTCTCCTAAACTGTGATCTAATATATTTATGATGTCACTTTGTAATATAGTAAAAAAACTATTCTTTCTTTTTAATGTCAGTTTCTCCTTATAAGTGACATTGAAGAACAAAAATTTATTTTTGGAGAAAACAGTGTCATCTATTAGCGTCATTGCTTTGAAGTCTCAAATCGGGAGCGGGTTGTTACATATGGTATCAGAGTCTGTACCAACCAGAAACGTGAGACAAAATCTCGACCCCTTACCAGGACGTGTGTTCCTAAGTGGGGGAGACTGTGATGCCCTGCCCTTGGAGAGTTCCAAGTATTGGTCAACTGGCCTGAGGACAGTTGGGACACGTGCAAGGGGCTGTTGGATCGGTGACCAAAAGGGTCAACCGAGGGTAATCCCACATCGCTTGGTGAGGTGTAAATTGTGTGCTATAAATAATATATCGTCATCCTATCTTGTACAAGGACTTTTAAAGCTATTTGGGTGCCAAAGCCAATTGAAACTTCATAGTTAAGTGTGCTTGCACTGGAGTAATTCTTGGATGAGTGACTTCACTGAGAGGTTTGATGGGGTTTGGTGTTCAAAGCGGACAATATTATTCAGGGCGGGAGCGGGTCGTTACAAAAGATGACGGCTTTAAAGTATTTTAATGACGTTTCACAACTGTCATCTTTTACTTTCAATTACGTTTATAAAGCGTCATCTTTATAGATACTAATGACAGTTTCAAATCGTCATTTTAAGATTCAAACTTTTAATGACAGCTCCATAGATGATAGTTTCAAAACTGTCATCTTTCACGTTTAATGACACTTTTAAACTGTCATCTTTTACGATTATTGTAGTAGTGCATGCATGTCTCCATCCTTGAACTCGGCATTGAACATGATGGGTGCCTGTTTAAGTATAGTGGCCTATTTACAAATGTTACTTGCTCAAGCAACAAGCATTGCTACCAAAACTCAAATAAGCTAGTACAATGAATATGCAAATAAGTGTTATTCGATCGCTCAAGCGACAGAGAAATCGCTATATATCAAAGCTCAAACGAGAAAGTACTAAAATCAAAAAGCTATTCTTTTTCAGGATGTTTCGGGCAACTTTTTTTGAACTGCAAATAAAATGAAACCAAACAAGACTTTGGTATTTTTATTTGCAATGGGTGGTTAAATATTTCACACTTATAAAGTTTGTGCATTAGTTTAGACATCTACTAGTGGGTTTTGAAACTTTTGTATTTTGCACCATGGGATTGTTGATCATGGATCCAATTAAAGTGATCAGGACCCTGCAGAGTACTCCTGTAAAATACCTCAACCAATAATTTGACAATGCATAGGTAAAGTAATTAATAAAAAAAAGGGAAAATGATGGCCCAGGATGTGTTTTGATAATTAATACCCGTCAAGAATATGCTAAGAATATTTGTTAATACTGAAAATGTCCTTAGCGGGTATTAATTATTAAAACACGTCCTTAGCCTGTCATTTTCCCTAAAAAAAAAACCCTCAAGTTTGGGCCAAGCCAATGGGCTTCTCAATTCATTATTCCATTAATGTAGTTGACTCATTATGACCAAGTAGTTTAGTAGATTGTGGCAGCTAATAGTGCTTTATCACTATCATTTTCCCCATATTCTTAATTGTTTTTTTTTCCTTTTTGATCATGGAATTCTTGATTGTTGGATATACACCCCCAAAGGGATTGCCATAGGAGCACCTACAAAGCCACTTGGTTCTTTAACCAAATGAAGTGTGGATCTTATTCTGAATTTTGGGAGATGATCCGTATAACGACCCGTGCTAGTTGACATGTTTACCCTTCGCCTAATAACGTGGCTTAAAAAGTTTACCTTAGGTTATATGATCGTGAATCCTTATATACTATTTCATTTTTCCTAGAATTCCCGACGTGGGTTCTCACAATCCTCTTGTCTAATAGTTCTTCCTTCATTTGCTCTTACTAATTAAAAGGAATCCATGATCAAGAGGCGATCTGCTCTATTTATGTTGTTTGTTTCCACATGCAATTCATTCGCGTTTATTTCGTACGTTCCCATATGCAATCCTTCGCGTGAAACATCATGTAGACGTTCCTTTTCTGAAATACAATTTGATTTCAAACTAGTCTGATAATAAATCGCATAGTTATGATTAGGCAAAAGGATTTGCTATACCCTTACAGCTCACCGGATGTGAGTCCATTGAGCTAGGACACGGTCAGTCACACCCCAAAGACAATCTATCTCTCTAGAACCCTTTGAAACTTTGTATGTTTTGAGAAAGAGGAGCAGTTGTCCGAGCCATTCATTGTCGATATATATTAGCTAGATCCAGCTCCCATTTGTCATATGTCCTCGAAAATACTAGCGACACAGTAAATGACACCCAAATACAGTTCTAAATCCGTCACATTTTTTGTATGTGTTGTTATTTTCCAATGTTTTGGACTTCTTGAACAAATCGTCCATACTTCAATTGGTAGATAAAGTTTTTATTCGTCCATCGGAATATAATTTTTGTTAATCCGATTACAGGAAACCACTATTGGAAAAAGGAATAAAAATACTGATACATTCATCTTGCTAAAATTCCTAGATATTGGTGAGGACCATGCCACCTATACCAATAGCTGCCTCCCGTATAATTTCAGCCGCAAGATTGCACAAAAAAATCTTACAGACCTTTGTACTAATGAAATTAAATTCTAGCCGCATGACACTAAAATCGTACGAGAAAAGAGGTACACTCACTTTTTCGACACAGAAGACTCGACCCTGTGTTGGTGAGGGAGTCGAATTAGATTATTGGTCCAGCCCTTAGTAGTTAAGAGGGTATTTATGGGAAAAAGGGTGATTGATCCTCAAGACATTGAAGGGCCAAACCATACCATTGATTTAGGTAGAGAGAGAAAGTGATTGGTTCTTTCTCCCCTACCCTACTTTCCCAAGAAATATACTCCATTGAGCTTGTGCCAGATCTGAACCATCCGAATTTGCCTTTTTATAAACCTTGTTTTCACCTTTTATTTTGGTAATTCTCTGGTCAAACTTTGTTCCATTTAAGAGCCCGCTTGGTACAGGTTTTATGAGTGGGAGGACAGTTTGGTTACGCCCGATCCTGCCGGGTTTTTGTGCAATGTGCAACCGATACATTATTAATCTTCTTCATTCGATGTACAGTGAAAACTTGTATTAGCCGTAGATGTACTCAATTACTGATCAATTGCGAAATATTAGAGAAAATATAGGTGTCGACACTTTCCTGTTTACACTTTTTTGCTTAATGATTCGTCGTGCTCTTTTACGTGTTTGTCTTGGGTCTATTTCACGGAAGAGGATTCCGTTCAGTTTTTGCTTGAGACCAGTCCGGTCCAGTTTTGAACAATTTGTGGGCCCTTTCCGGACCCACAACAATGATCGAAACCGTTAACATTTTAGATCTCGTCGAGTACTATCGTTTGCTATGATATCGAAATGCATTGATCTTGAGATAACTGCGTCGAATGTGTTGCAATCCGGCGTTGCACACTTGTTTATCCCTAACAAACTTAATGCGTTTCAAAAATCATATCAAACGATATCCGATCAACGTGATTTTTAGCGTGGTTAATGTTCTCGACGAGCTCTAAAGTTTGAACTGTTCCGATCACTATTTTCGGGCCCACAAATGGTCCAAACTGGACCGAACTGGTCAGAACCAAACTAGACGGGATACGCCCACTTCTTTCACAACACTCAGGCAGGTATCTATGGTCCCCCAACCCATTGCCAACCATAACTACCCTACGATGATCACAACCGGGATCTATTTGGTTCTTCCTTAATGACCATTTTACCCCTACTTTATTTATCTTGATTAAGATTTATCTTAGGAAATCTTAAAGAAGTAAAGTCCTTGAAGGACTTATTTACCAGTCAAAGACCACACACAAGTGTTTTCAATGATAGATATTGAAGAAAAGGAAAAATAAGAAGTAATTTATGTGGTTCAGCCACGGATTTTGACTTACATCCACAGGAGAAGGTAGGAGAATTCTTATTCATGGGTTGCTATAATAGAGCACCCTCAATATAATACAATATCATGAGAGCAATCAAGGGAATTAATCCCATGGCTTAAGCATCAAGATAAGCATCCAATCTTCACATAATAGGCAACATAATCACCAAATAATCTGTTACCAAATATGAACATATTTTTCCTCCTTCTTCGCCAACACTCCCCCTCAAGTTTGCACGAAGATATCAATCGAGCCCAACTTGGACAAGATCTCATGAAATTTCACTGATGGCAACCCTTTAGTAAATATGTCGGCTAACTGATCAGCACTACGAACATATGGCATGCTAATTATTAGCTTGTACCTTCTAACTCACAAAATGGCAATCAACTTCTATGTGTTTTGTTCTTTTGTGAAATACCTGATTAGACACAATGTGAATCGCTGCTTGATTATCACAGAACAACTCGATTGGTTAAAGAGATTCAAAACCCAAATCATGTAAAAGAGCTCGAAGCCAGATTATCTCACTAGTTGTAGATGCCATGGCTCTATATTCGGCTTTTGCACTTGAACGAACTATGACATTTTGTTTTTTGCTTCTCCATGTAACTAGGTTTCCTTCAACAAAAGTACAATATCCAGTAGTAGAGCGTCGATCAATTGGACTACCTGCCCAATCCGCATCAGTATATCCAACAATCTGTGTGTGCCCCTTTCTTTGCATCCATATGCCACGACCAGGACAAAATTTCAAGTACTGAAGAATTCTATGCACTGCATTCAAATGATTAGTTCGCAGAGCATGCATGAATTGACTTACGAGACTTGCAGCATAAGTGATATCGGGGCGAGTAATAGTTAAATAAATTAGCTTACCAACAAGCCTCTGATATTGATCAATATCGTCAAGAGTTCACCCTCATTCCCAAATTTCCCATAACTATCAGTAGGGGTTTCAACAGGTTTGACACCTAATTTTCCGGTCCCCTTCAACAAATCCAAAACATACTTCCTTTGGTTCAAGAATAAACCCTTCTTCGAGTGAGCAATCTCTATCCCCAAAAAGTACTTCAAGATGCCCAAGTCTTTAATAGAGAACTTGTTCTCTCATATCATCTCCTGTGATGATTATGTCATCTACATATACCAAAACAATTGTAGTTCTAGTGGCAGCACGTTTCACAACAAAGATGAATCGGCTGAGCTTCTTCAAAGACCATTTTCCATAAGAACCACACTAAGCTTTGCATACCACATTCGTGGAGACTATTTGAGTGCATAAAGAGCTTTATTCAGTTTGCACACCAAATGTTTTTGATCTTCTTGAGGATGCCCTGGAGAAATTGACATGTACACCTCCTAATCTAAGTCTCCATGCAAAAACGCATTTTTCACGTCCATTTGGAACAATTGCCAATTGCAATTAACAGCAACAGACAAAACACGAACCGTGTTCATTTTGGCAACCGGAGCACATGTCTCTTTGTAGTCCACCCCATAAGTTTGAGTACACCCCTTGGCAACTAGTCTTCCTCTATGTCTCTCAATGCTCGCATCACTCTGATATTTGATTTTATACACCCATTTACATCTGACAGGTTTCTTCCCTTTCGGCAATTGAACAATTTCCAGGTTTTATTTTGATCAAGTGCAAGAAGTTTCTCCTTCATAGCCTTGCTCCAAACTGATTGCTTATTGGCTTCTTGAAAGCTAGTGGGCTCATCGGAAATAGAGCTCAAAAAAGCAATGTGGGAATGAGACACATTAGCATATGACAAATAATTTTGAATGGGAAATGTTGAAGCATGATAGGTATAAAAATCTTGCATTTTAGCTGGAGGCCGACTGACTCTAGAAGATTGACGTTGTGGTGGCACATAGATAGAAGGGGCAACTTCATCAGAGGAAAAAAATTCAACAGGAAGGGCCATGGTGGAAGTTTTAGGTGATGCATCTCCTCGTGGACTATCAATAGGATTTGTGTCAACAATAGGAATATGAATGAAATCATCTAGACACTCCCCCTCTAGCAGATTACCGGTTGGATTCTTAAAAAAAGATGTATCTTCGACAAAACGAACATCACGAGAGATGAACATCTTTTGACTGTGAGGCAAGACACTTGTATCCCTTTTGAATCGAGGAGTAACCTAGAAAAACACACTTAGTTGCATGAGCATCAAGTTTGTCTCTGTGAGAGGCATGGACATGAACCTATAAACACCCAAAGACACAAATGTACGAAAGATCAATTTTGCGTTGCTTAAGAGTTTCCAAAGGTGACTTATGCCCAAGGACACGACTTGGAAGTCGATTGATGAGATAGGCAGCGCTAAGCACGCCATAAGACCAATATTTTTTTTGGAACATGCATCTGAAACATGAGAGATCGAGTAGTTTCCAAGAGATGACGATTTTTGCGTTCGGCAATTCCATTTTGTTGTGGAGTGTCAACGCAACTAGTTTGATGGATAATTCCTTGGTTACTCTTAAATCATCCTTCAAGATTTTTTATAAATTCGGTGCCGTTATCAGACCGAAGAACCTTGACATGAGCATTGAATTGAGTGACAATCATGGCATGAAAGGTTTGAAAAATAGTCGCAACTTCACTTTTTTTCTTCAAATATATCCATGTGGCACGAGAATGATCATCAATAAACGTGACAAAATATTTAAAACCATCACGAGATTCAACAGGGGCAGGACCCCACAAGTCTGAATGAATTAACTCAAAAGGTTTAGCCGTGACAGATAAAGACGAACCAAAAGGCAAACGAGTCAATTTAGAAAATTGACAAACTTCACATGGACTTGCCAAAGGTGCAGTAGGAAAAAGCAAAGACAAATTTCGATCACATGGATGTCCTAAACGCTTGTGCCAAAGGTTTGGATGTTGGACACTCAATGCTTGAAAACTAGGCTGGAGGAGGTATAAACCATGAGAATAGATGCCTTCACCAATCTTCTTCCCCATGACCCGATCCTGAAAAATCACAGAAGTAGGAGAAAAAATAAGGTGTTAGTAAGTTTGCCAACAGAAAGAAGTTTGGAAGGGAATGATGGAATATAAAGTGCTTCAGAATATGGATGGTCAGAAAAAAAAAATTCAGTTTACCACATCCATGAATAGGAATGGATGATCCATTGGCAACCGACACCGAATTATTAGTTTTAGGAGTAAACTCACATAAGCTACCACAATCATTAGTAATGTGGTCAGTAGCACTATAATCCATAATCCAAGTGCAATTTTTAAAGCTTAAGGAAAGAAAAGCTTTAAGGTTACCTGAGACATGAGTAGAGGATGAGGTTTCAATAGAGGAACCTATTTTGTTGTATTGTTGCAAGAGTTTACTCAATTGTCCAACTAAGTCGGAAGCCTCAGAAGTTACACTATTGGCAGCCCTATCCATCTTTTCTCCTCGTTTGAATTTTGGCTTCAAGTGTGGAAAAAGAATCCAACAACGATCCTTACTATGACCATCTTTGTCACAATGGTCACGGTGACAACCTTTATTAAGAGAAAGATTACCACTTAGCTTCCTAGTGTCAACTTTCCTCTTATCCACCATTAGAGCACTGGCTTTAGAATGGATGATAGCAGATTTGGGCTCAATGTTCATTGCTTTCCTCCTAGTTTCTTCCTATTGGATGCTAGCACAAACACTTGAAAGAGAAGGAATGTCATTGTTAGATCCCATTAAAATTTGGCTTCAAAGATTCTCAAAATCTGGTTTGATTAGGGCCAAAAGCTGAAAGACTTTATCTTGCTCCGCCCTTTGCAGCAATGTTACAAGATCAGTCACAAGAAGGCGATACAAACCAAGTTCATCCCACGTGCTCTTCAATTCACCGAAGTATTCGACAAAAGAATGATCTCCTTGTTCGCAATTATTGATAGCTTGCTGCAATTGATAAATACGAGCAGCATTGTGTTGATGCCCATACAAATCCTTTGCAGATGTCCAAAGATCTTGAGCACTATCAGCAAAAGTAAAGATTTCAGCAACTTTCGGTTCCATAGAATTGAGAAGCAAAGACATGGTGTACTGATTTTCGGATTTCCATTCACCATACTTCTCAACTTCATCAGTTTTAGGAGGTTTGGATACTGTTGGAGGGGTTTTAGTTCCATCAATACGCCCATACAATGATTTTCCACCGAGTGCTAGTACCACGACACGAAACCATGGAACATAATTCAGTCCATTAAGAAGAACTGATGAAAGCCTTGGGGCCGAATTATTTTGTGATTGTTCACCCATCGGTCCCGAAAGAAATAGTACGAAAAAAATACTGTCAAGTTTCGATGAGATTTGCAAGAACGTAAAGAAAGGGGTACAATACCTTACCTTCTTCCTGCTCTGATACCATGAAGAAACAGAAAAAAGAAGAAGTAATTTACGTGATTCAGTCACGGATTGTAACTTACATCCACGAGAGAAGGTAGGAGAATTCTTATTCATGGGTTGCTATAACAGAACACCCTCGATATAAATACAATTACGTGAGAGCAATCAAGGGAATTAATCCACGGCTTAAGCAGCAAGATAAGCATCCAATCTTCACATAATAGGCAACATAATCACCAAATAATCTGTTACCAAATGTGAACATATTTTTCCTCCTTCTTCGCCAACAGATACAGCAGTGACGTTTTACATGATAAGGTTTCACATAAACAGGGTCGTTATTGTTGGTTATCATGTGGATGTAAATTTTTTTTTTTGGGTTGGTTATTGTGGATGTAAATTTTTTTTTTTGGGTTGGTTATTGTGGATGTAAATTTTTTTTCTTTTGGGTTGGTTATTGTGGATGTAAATTTTTTTTTTTTAGGTTAACGGTCGCGTTATTTTTAAGCTTATCCATTCATATTTTTTCGGATCGAACCCCGCGTCTCGTATTTTTCACGTTTCTGATGAAAAGGATTTTCGCTTCCTAGAAGAGTGGGTCTTTAAATCGATCCTTTGATCCTACTTTGTCTGAATTTTGTAGCCGATTATGAATGATTCGAGATGAAATAATGAAACAGTGATCCCAAATCTCTTGAATAAGGAAGCACTATTTGGTGCTCCGAGGTAATAGAATCTTGTGGACTCGTGCATTTGAGGTAAATTATGGGTGAGAATTTTCGACACGACACGAACATGACACGAAGTTATTGGGTTAGGGTCGACTATTCCTGACACGAAAAACGAATATAACACGACACGATAATACGAAAAGTTAAACAGGTCGGGTTAGGGTTGAGAGAATTCTAACATGAACACAAGATGATACGAACACGACATGACACGAGACGATGCCCACCCCAAAGGTAAATCGTGTGATGTATGGAACAGGTCTATACATAAAATAGAGCGGTTTCTGATTAAAATGTCTAGGAATGTAAATGAAAGCAAACTTTACAACCGTTAGTTCACTTCATGTTAAATTTATAGATATCAGATCATTTCATTTTTAAAAGATATAGAGAATATTCTTCTAATAAATCTATCCCTCTTTATCCTCACTTTTTAGGCAACGTATCTTATATGAAATAATGTTACCTTATATGATCAAATAGGAAAAAATATCTCAAAATGATAATTGTGGAGATTGTAACTATCCCGTAAAGTAGTCGGGTAGCAATCTATTTAAGTTGAGATTATGATACGTTCCAACGTGCCTTCAGACACGAGCACCCAATCTAGTGATTGACAAAATGGAGTATGATAAATGAAAAGTTACAGTAGACTTGTTGCTTGAATTTGTAAATTGGACAATTAAAACTCATATTGCGATATGATTGATTTATATTGATTTCCTTTCCAAAAATTAGACTGATAATTTCTTTGTAAAATTCTTGTTATTATTCTGTGAAAAGTTGAAGAAAAGTAGTAAAAAATGAGAGAGAAATAACAAAAAGCAACGTAAGGAAGATATGTCATGAAAAAGCTTCGTTTTATTTTAGATAACTACACGAACTTAATATAAAGTATAGGTAGATTCATTCCGATATCTTTCTGTATTTTTCTCCCATCTGTTCCTCTCTTAATAATGTTCTGTACAAACATAATAACTAAAATTCTCTTTCTTTCAACCATTTTTGGAATTTTTCACAAATATTTCCAAAACTATTTTTTATATTCTAGTGAAAGAATTTAATGTTTCAATTTATCTCGACAAGACAAACCAAACAAGATAAAAATAAAATAAAACTTCATTAAATAACGACTATTACTCGCAAACGAGTAAAACATATAGACTAGTTTTCTTGCCTATTTCTTCATGATTTCTTTAAAGTACAACACAATTTTCTTTTTAACAATTCCATTTACTGATGACAAAACAAAAAAAATAATTTATTTTGACCAAAATCCACTTTTTTTTAAAAAAAAAATAGAACAATTGAATATATTTCAATGAATGAAAGAATAAATAAAGCCCGGCCAAACTGGCATAATCTTTTAATTACTAGTCATGTTTTTTTTTTTTTTTTTTAAACAATACACTACTTAGTTGTTTTTTTTAAAAAAAATTTGACATTCCACTGCGATGTCAATAATTTACTGAAAATGACCAAAAGAAACACACACTCCTATGCAGTCATTAATACAACTTCACACGCTTTTATAAAAATCTTAACATTTCAATACATTTATTTAACATTAATAAGACTATTCTTTATATTTTACTTATTTTTAGTGGGTAGTATAATATATATATATATATATATATATATATATATATAGATCTTTTTTTTGTCCTTTGAACAACACAGCTAGCTCATTTTGTTTGGTTTTGAATTTTGGAAAAAAAAAATTAATGTAATAAGTGAAAAGTGATATTCGTAAAAACTCATTGAGAACCGCACAAAATGTAATTTATTTATTTATTTTTTTCAAAACTTATAAAAGAACAAAGCGGAATCCTATAACTACTCATTGAGTAATTTTCCCCTCACCAGTCTCTTTCTATCCATGCCCCACCTTTCATTACGCTCTTTTACCACTTGACCTTCCCTTCCCCCCTCATGTGTGGAATTTGACAGAATCAACTCAATCTCTCTCTCTCTCTCTCTCTCCCTCTCCCTCTCCCTCTCAATGAACAAAAAGAATGTTTTATTTGTTTTATTTATTCATATATATACACACATATATATATGTAACTACTCACACATACACATATATCACCATCCCCGCTCACTCTCTCTCTCTCTCTGTTGAATTAAACCCCGTAGCCTTCTCCCCCCTCCCTCCGCTCATTCCTACATTGAAACCACTACTTAGATTCAACTCATACCCATTCTCCCCTATTGGATAAGAACCCTCCTAATCCACTCCCCTTATTCAGGAAGAATTCACCTCATCCCCAATCTCTCCCTCCCTCTCTCTCTCTCTACATAAGAGAGAAACTCGCCTACCCATCTAACCTCAATCACTAGACTTCTTATAGAGTGAGAGAAAGAGTGATAGACAGAGAGAGAAAGAGTGAAAGGCAGAGAGAGTGATAGGCAGAGATATATGCTCTGTTTTCACTATATGGGTCTCCTCTGTTTTCACTAAAATGGGTCTCCCCTGTTTCATTCCCCCAAAGAATTTTTTCAGTGCTCAATCCAAACAGCTTTGAAATTACGTACGCACAACCCGTCAAGTGCTCAATTGAGCGTTCTGCGATGGACTTCTTGAGGGAAATAGAAGGGAAAAAATCGCACGATCCGTTGCTCTCCGGCGAGGACAAAGCGACGGCGCCGGACCGGAGGTGCAGGTTCGTTCCCGGCCCGGTGATCGTCGGGGCCGGCCCGTCCGGCCTGGCGGCCGCGGCCTGCTTGAAGCAGAAAGGAATCGAGAGCCTGGTGCTCGAGCGGTCCAACTGCATCGCGTCGCTGTGGCAGCTCAAGACGTACGACCGGCTCCGGCTCCACTTGCCCAAGAAATTCTGCGAATTACCGCTTATGCCTTTCCCCCAGGACTTTCCGAACTACCCTTCCAAGCAGCAGTTCGTGGACTACTTGAAGGATTACGCCAGGGAATTCGACATAAGGCCAGTCTTCAACGAGACGGTGGCGCGTGCGGAGTACGACTCCGGGGCGGGGTACTGGCGGGTGAGGTGCACGGGGGGCGGCGGCGGAGGGGAGGAGAGAGAGTACGTGAGCAGGTGGTTGGTGGTGGCGACGGGGGAGAATGCGGAGGAGGTGGTGCCGGAGGTGGAAGGGAGGGAGGAGTTTGGGGGGAGCGTAGTGCACACGAGTAGGTACAAGACTGGGGAGGTGTTCAGAGGGAAGAGGGTTTTGGTGGTTGGTTGTGGGAACTCGGGCATGGAGGTGTGTTTGGATCTGTGCAACCATAGCGCTTCGCCTTCCCTCGTGGTCAAAGACACCGTAAGCTTTCTTTTTAGATCTCGATCTTTCTCCCTCCCTCCCTCCCTCCCTCGGTTTCAGTCACGGTCACGTAGTGTTTCCGGGACCTTTTAAACCATGCATCAGCAGTATTTAGTGTAGGTCTCGGTCACGGTCACGTGGTGTTTCCGGGACCTTTTAGACCACGCATCAGTATTTAGTGTAGGCTCGCCACCAAAATCCAAATATGTATCTCTCACTCTCCCATCTAAAAAGCCATGTGTAGTGGAGTTCAAATGCAATCACATTTTTTGTTTTTTAAAACATAATTGCATACTATATATATATATATATATATATTAAGAATTGATTTGTAGAAGAATATTGTTTTGGAATAACTGTTTGATTGTGGGGTTTTGAGTCTGGGAATTATTTGGACACAGATGCTCGGACGAAAATGCAGTAGCAACCATCTAGTGCGTGTGAATCTTGCGTGTATTCTTTTGCAGTTTGGGCGAACTTCTGTATATGTAAACATTATTACTTTTTTAACTTTGTTTCGAGTGAAGTTTGTTTGACAAAAAGTAGTTACCAAAAAAGAAAAGTTTGTTTGACGAAGAGTTTATTTTTCAAACGTTATGATATTCTCATAAACTATTTTCTCTAAAAATGGACAAATTATGCAAATATTGAGTGTGTTTTTCTTATTAAACAATAGGCTAAGTAAAATATTCTTCGAAAATTCTATCTATGTTGTAGGTATAAAATTTTGCTTAATAAGATCGAATTTTCGTGCGTTTTTTCTGAGTATTTTTTTATATTTCAATTTTTTTTTTCTTGGTAATAGAAATTAAGATCGATGCAAAGTCGGAAAATATGCAACGTATTTATCTGATTGACATGAGGTGATTCCTTTCTCTTTCTATTTTGGGATTTTTCATACTCCATAGTATTATTTTCAAAATTGAAAAAGTAAATAAATTTCACTGTCAACCAGCCCATTTTCTCGGCTGGCATTTAATGACAATCTTTTGTCTTTTTTTGCAACTTCTTGTGTTACTGTTACGAGAAATTTTGGGTGCCGAGCGAGTAAGAAGTGGCGGTATCTGTCGGCGATCCCAACTATCGAAACATGTTTTGAGTGGTCTAAATTTATTTTCTCTGTCTCTCCTCACTCCACCATTCTCTTTCCTCTTTTTCTTTGTCTAAAATTCGAACCGTCTGAAACACGTTTAGACCGTTGAAATCGCTGATGACCCGGCGCCCAAAAACTCCCCCCAAGCCTACATCAACTTCCAACACCCTATTCGAAGTTGATCACAATCTACCACTGTAAATTTCCATTTTTTGGCATTGGAGAAAACAAATCTTTTGACAATTCACTTTCTTGGGATACCCAAAGCATGAGCGACACCAGTCACAAACGTAGGATATGCCTTATTTTCAATCCCATAATTTCAAGACATATGACCGATTGTGTTCGCTTTGGGTCTCAACACCCCACCCCCCGCGCCCATGGTTCTTATATCATTTATTTCTCTATGTCTCTTCATTCATTATTTTAAAATCTCTCTCAAAATTCAAATCAAACAAACTTTAATTTCGAATTTGTATAAGCGGAGTTTGTGAGTTCAAATAGGAGCCACACCCAAATAAGAGTGTGCTTTTTTTTTTTTTATTGATCAAGTGATGATTACTTCTGCTTAGTTATTTTGCTGTTTTGTTTAAGGTCTGGTCATGTTCCAGAACTGAGTGCAATTTTATTAACCCACCTCAAAGGTTTGTGAATATTTTGCAGTCTCTATGGAGCCCACACTATGTCTCACTATTAGGACCAGAGTCGTTCATTTCATAGAGCTGAGGTTTTAAGCCCGATGCTGCAAAAAAAAAAAAAAAACAGCTTAATTCCACATCGACAAGTAATTGATAGTATAACACTTGCCTAATCTTTAAAGTGCGATTCGGTATGTGAAGTATAGAAAACAGGCAATATCCACTAAAATTCGAATAGATGAACAAATTTGCACTCTTCAAAGCTATCGCCTTTGCATGACAGCAATTCTCTCTCACATACCACACAATTCATTTTTTCTGGGTAACCTCCTTTTTGTGGGCGTGTCCTAATCTTTTTGGTCACACTTTTTGATGATGAATCATTACAATGAAGGTACACGTCCTACCGCGGGAGATGCTGGGCAGATCGACTTTTGGGCTGTCTATGTGGTTGCTAAAGTGGCTGCCCATCCGCCTTGTCGATCGCTTTTTGCTCATCTTATCGTGGCTTGTCCTCGGCGACACTGCCCGGCTCGGCCTCCACCGTCCCTCGGTTGGCCCCCTCCAGCTAAAAAACTCTGCGGGGAAAACGCCCGTGTTGGACATCGGCACCCTTGCCAAGATCAAAAGTGGAGATATCAAGGTGTGTACTCGACTTTGCAATTTACATAATTTTATGCACTAATATTTTATGTTCGTAGCTTATTATAAAAAGTCGTGTTATTTTTTTAAATATATATAAAAGGACTTTTCTTAATGGACTGTGATGTGAATATGGACATGTTATAGTGTGCTTCCAAGCAACAAATGAAACATATTCTTTTTATTATTCGCTTCTCTTGTTCATTTATTTATTTATTTGTTTAGCTCGAATTGGAAAATTGAAGAATTTCATAACAGAGTCATTCTTACATTTTATTTTGACACTCTTGGTGTAGATATGTCCAGCTCTTCGGAAACTGACACGTCATAGCGCGGAATTTATCAATGGAGAAAAGGAAAATTTTGATGCAATCATCTTAGCAACTGGTTACAAAAGCAATGTACCATCTTGGCTTAAGGTAACATTTTTTTCATCTTTCTTTTTTCTTCTTGATTCTCAAGATTATGTTATATTCTCACTAGTTCAAACGACTAAAGAAGACTTATTGTATCTGATTGTCCCTATAGGAGAGCGATATGTTTTCCGAGAAAGATGGGTTACCACGAAGGCCATTTCCTAATGGTTGGAAAGGCGAGTGTGGGTTGTATGCCGTAGGGTTCACGAAACGCGGGTTACTTGGTGCATCTATAGATGCTAAGAGGATCGCAGAAGATATCGAGCAATGTTGGAGACACGAGGCGAAATATCTTACAGCTATTGCGCAATCGCTCTCGTCAGAATTACGAAATTAGGGCTTGAGATTTGAGGAGTTATAGAGTGGAGAAAATTTTGTGGGTACTATTGGCATAATGGTGGTACCAAGAGTTGCTCTTCCTATTGAGGAAATAAAGAGAAAAAGCAAAAAGAGAGAGTGAGCCCTCTCTCTTTGAATTGACACCAAGCCTAGAGGAGGAGGAATTGACACCAAAACATGTTTTTTTTTTTTCTTCTTCTTCTTCTTTTAGGTGGGGGAACCTAAACTATATATCTACCATCTTTTTGTACATCTTGTACATTGCCAATTTTCTCTAATTATTAGGTATGACTTTTTTGGGAGAGGAGGAGGAGGAGGGGGAAGAAGGTGAGTGGTGTTTGGGATTGGCTTTTGAAATTGACATGGTTTTGATTAACCAAGATTTTGATTGGGCTTTTGTATGATTTTGATGAAATCTATCTGAATATAGGGGTTTTTTGATTTTGGGGATTTATTTGGAGGAAAGTTCTAGCTAGGATTCATGACTTCTAATTAAATTTGGATAGTGAAATATTGGTGTCATATTGATGTCTATCTCTGATTTCTAAAGCATTTACTATTCTTTCTGCAAGTTTCATTGTTGAAATGATTGCTTTCTCAAGTAGCTAGTACCAAGGACCACCAGCTTCAATGCCCTAAATAATACCATGCCCAATTATTAGATTTGGCAAATCTAATCTACTTTTACCGACAGCATGAAGAATGCGATTTTCTCCATTTTAGAGTTCATGACATTGCTTTGTATAGTGTCTGCATTTATTACAAGAGACATGGTGAAAATAGAGACAAAAAAGAATCTAGCTCCTCTCTGGAATTGACCGTTCTGTCACGGCCTTTTGTGGTTTTTTTCCTCGTCCATTTTGAGGATTGGAGTTGTTTCCATTTGAGCTCGTTGAAAACATTATCCATATTGAAATCATGGTGAACGGATATCGATAAGTACGTGATTAAAATTCATTTGTATTGAGAAAAATGAATCCTCATCCAATGTGCACGCTTTTTTGTTTTGTTTCAATATAAAAGGATATTGAAGTCATATCAAATTATTGATCGATACCCAGTCTGACATGTTTTTAATAGACTTTTTCATCGAAATGAGCTCTGAAAAAGGTCATGAATAACCCAACAGCACGATTCGGGACAAGAGGAGGAGAAAAAAATAAGACTTTAACAGAGAATCACAATTAGAGAAAGGAAATTATGTATCTGATCATGAGCTTTCATGGAGGTATGGCAACTGAGTTATTGAGTTGTAATCACGATTTTTATTCGGATACTTCTATGGAAGGTCACTAGCTAGCTAGATTGAAAATTCCATTGTTGAGAAGAAAAATATAAGAGAAAAGAATAGTAGAGAATGAATAGCAAAGCAAGATCATGGGGCATTACCAATGAGATCTTAGCTCAGTTGTTACACCTCTCTTAGTGGAGGCACAAGCCCTGCGAGGGGTGGTTCGGAGTTCAAGACTATAGATAGTCTCTGAACTTCTTGTAGATTAATATACTAACACCATGTTAACTCCTGCAAATGTATACGAAAAAAAAAAAAATTAGAAGAAAAGATCATGGTGCATTATTTATGCATACAAGCTTTAATTCTTTAATTGTTGTGGGGCTTTCAACTTCATTGTGGAGTCAAACTTAATTCCGAAGAAAAAATATTCTATCTGATCTAGTCGTGCCCAACCTAAAGGAGCATTAGCTTATTGTTTATGAAAGGGGGAGGATCATCACTAGTAATTGCAAATGGATTGGACCATCCTGTTTTCCTATAAATCTGTGGGTCTTTCCCTGGCCTACTTTGATGATCTAAACTATTCACATTTTAGAATTCGCCGGGAACTTTTGACACGGAAAAAAATCACGTTGATCGGTGTAGGCGCGATCAAAACTATTAACATGACAGCAAGGAGGACTTGTTGACCCTCCAATTGTCAGCGGACACATGGCAGCAGGGCCCGCGCAGGGGGAGAGCCTTGGTCAAGGTCACATTCCAAGAAGAGGGTTGACCACCCAATGGGAAAAGAACATGTGTACTGCGTAAAGAATGACGTCCGTGGAGACGGTCCGCGGAAGGGGTAACCATCGCGGGACCTTCGCTGTCCCCACGGGAGGATTAAAGATGTACCAAAATGGGCGCGGCGGCAGAGAGCCGTAGGAAGACCCCGGGATTCCACCTGGACCTAGAGGTAGGGTCCGGAGGGGGTCCCGCGGAAAACACACGATCGCCGCGGGTCACGACCTCGCTCTAGCGAGAATTGGGAAGATTCTTATGGCTTGGTGGCTTGGGATGGAGGTAACGTCGCGGAAATTCGAGCTATCCCGCGAAGGGACCTCTGCGGGACGGCGAGTTTATCCGCGACCTGATGTACGAGAGGGACACGTGTTGGGGTCCTGTAGGAGCGCCGTTCTGGGCCTGACCTAGGCCCAGGTGCCCTATAAATACCCCTGACATTCCCAATGATTGAGACAGAGACTTTTCTAGGGAAAGAGCAGGTGGGAGCACTGATTCTGAGGAAGGAGAACATTCTTCCCCGGAGAGAGGGTGATCTCACCCGTTCGAACCCAAGGAAAGCCAACATCACCCCGCGGAGAATACAAGGGACACGCTGCCTTTGTCTCTCTCGTGCCTCTTGCTCCGTCCTCACCCCCAAGATTTCTCCCATTTTCCTCTTCCTTTTTACTAATCATCAACCAATCGCACCTCTCCAGCTCACACTTATACACGTAAGTATAGTCAACAGAACCCAACACACCCACATTCAAGCGACTCTGCTGGGGAGGTGTCTTTTGGTTTATGGTTAGCACTCGTTCCGAGGAATACATCAAACCACCACGTCGTAGGACAATGACGGCGTCAGACGGCAACATACCAGTCATCGAGGAAGTCGGAGAAACCAACAGCGCGGGTGCGGCTACGCAAACGCTGCGGGCCCTCCAACATGGGCAGCGACAGTTCCTCGAGACGCAGAAACAACTGCTCGTGGCCTTTATCGGCCTTACTGAGCTCATCTTGGCGGCGCTACCAAAGGCCGCGGTTGGCCAAAATGACGAGCCACAACAGCACCATGCTGGGGGCAGCACTAGCCAAACAGCACAGCACCAGATTCTTCTGTCTGAGCCTCACCATTTGCGTCCTATACTCGTAGGGGGCATTGCTGGAAACCCCATCGGAGAACGCCAGAAAGAAATTCTCGCGGACAGTATCAACACGCCATACGCGGGACCTTTCATCACAATGGCAGAAGTACAGGCTCTGCTGGCCCAACAGAAGACAAGCGAAGCAAGCAGGAAGGAGGCAGGTGTTGTTGAGACCAGTACCCTATCCGCGGGGCAGTTCATCACTTTTGCAGATGTGCAGGCCCTCCTTACAAAAGAGAAAGCGAAAACAGTCCTACCCTCCCTCCCGAGTCCGGACATTCGCCCGCCGTACCCGGTGACGTCATTACCTTATCTAGAGGGGTATAGCCCACCAAAGTTTGTGAAATTTGATGGGAAAGAGGGAAGCGCACAGGAGCACGTGGTTCGATTCATTGAATCACTGAGGCCTCATGCAGCAGACTATAACCTTCGTCTCCGCGAGTTCTCGAAATCTCTCACCTCCCTCGCGTATACATGGTATGTAACTTGGAGCCTTACTCAATTGCCACTTGGGAAAAAATGGTCAACAGCTTCTATGCTAAGTTCTTTCAAGTCCGCGAGAAGGTGACAGTGATCAGTTTGACAAAGGAAGTCCAGACGAGCGGAGAGGACGTAGTCGACTACATCAAACAATTCCAGGATCGCGCGGTCGACTGCACGGAGTCAGTAAAAGAAGTTCAGCTTGTTGAAATATGTATTGGAGGAATGATGGACGAATTCAAGATGCTACTCATCAACTTGAAGTTGGGGACCCTCTCCACGCTGTTAGAGTCAGCATACAACATCCGCCATGTAGTCAGGCCAACCCGGAAAGATAGCTGGAAGGGCAAAGTTACGAGAGCCACTGTCGTTGTCGCCGAAGGGCCGCGAGCCCAGCAGGCCGGTGGTGGAAGAAAGCGAAGAGAGCGTGAGTCTGGCCCCGCACCAGACTACCCTTGCAGTATGGATAAAATTCGAGCCTTGGTGACCGCGTGGATTGCGGACGGAGAACTAGAACTCCCGCCAGTGAAGTATGAACCAACTCGGGAAGATCGCGACCATCCGCGGTACTGCATGTATCACAGGCACACCAAACACCCGACAAGTGATTGTTGGTCTCTGAAGAGATTGTTCAAGAGGAAGCAGAATGCAAATGAGCTGAGGATAGGACGACGCGACATCCACGTGGACCCTTACCCAGTTCATGGCAACAACAATGGGGAAGTCAACATGGTGGAGTGCTACCCGTTCATGTACGAAGACGAGAGCGATGTCGATAGCCGCTACTATCTTGAAGACAACACAGATGACGGGTGGGCTTACATGGTGTCCTGCCACGAGATCATCGAAGAATTTGGAGAAGGCCCAACCCCCACGGTCGCGCCTGACCCGAACAGTTCAGTTAAGACGTTACAAAACAGTGTGAAGTTCCGCACATTCTTTGACAGTTTCGGCTTCACGCCAGCCACACGCTTGGAGATAACAAAAGCAATAGTCAGTATCGCAGTGGTTCATCAGGAGTCACGCATGTCCACGGAAGGGTCCGTTCCGCGAACAATCCGCGAAGAATCCAACTTCGTCACTTTCTCGGATGCAGATCGCAAGGTGCCATACCCCCACAACCAGCCGCTGTACGTTACGTCCCGCGTCAACGGGATGGAGCTTAAGCGGACTTTCCTCCATGGTGGGGCCTCCATAAACCGCATGCCCTTGTCAACGTTCAAGCGACTAGGGATCCAAGACAATCGGCTAGTGGAGTCACCCATCACCATCACGGGCTTTGGGGGTGACTGCAAACAATCCCTGGGATATGTTGTCGTGGATTTGGAAGTGGGGTGCTTACGCCACAACCTCGCCTTCAAATATAAGGTTGGAAACCCCAAGCGTAGGGCTAGATCGTCGATAGCATAATAACCGGTAAGACCGGGATCGTACCCATAGAGAATCGAATATAGCTTGATTCAGATTGAAGGTGTAATATGGTAGGTTTGCGACATTTAAGACGGCCAACTTGGTTTTGCTTAAAACGGTGGAAAAATTAGAACAAAAGACTAGAAATGAACTTAATGAACTAAAAGAGGCAAGTCTAGGGATCGTTATCCCTTGACAAAGGCTGTTACCGGTTCTCAATTATAACTCAAGTGAGAGTCACGACCGCGTGCTAAACCAACCTATTTTTGCTAATGCATCTAACACGTAGGAGGCCACGAGCCCTCGGCACGTCACTTGCCAAGACCGCTTGACTAAACAACATACTAAGGAGTTAACACCCTTCGCTTAGACCAAAATGGCTAGATTAATCCAATTTCGAAAACCATGATTTTAAGCCCGGAGTTTGAGAACCAAATAACCACCGAAGTCATTGCAATAGATTATCCCGAGACCTAGCCAAACGACTACTCACTCATAGCTAAAGCACAAAAGAAAGCATAAAAATGAGACATGATATTTAACCGACGGAAATGAAAATAAACTTGATATTAGTAAGGATCTCAACCATAGCTATAACATTAATAAACGAGAAAATAATAAACGAACTAAACTTACTTGAGTTCTTAAGGAAATTAAGCTTGAAAACAATGGAGATTTCCTAAGAAGAAGAAAGGCTTAGGCCTAAAGCTCTAGATAATGGCATAAAGTGGAGAGAAGTGTATTTATACATGTCCACTTCTCTCTCCACGAATATCTAAAAACATACTAAAAGTGGAAAACATTCCATAAGTGGAAAGTCCAAAAAGCAGCAAAAAATCTACAGAAAAGAAGCCGTATCGATACGGCCAAAATGCCTGTATCAATACAACATTCCTACGGATTTCTTCCAGTCGCTCTGTTTCCTAATGGTATCGATACGGCAAAAATGGTTGTATCGATACCACAGTGTTATCCCTTCATCCTGGCCTCAGCTTCAGCAGGCAACTCCCAGCAGCTTTACAGCTCCTCAGCATCTTATTTTCATTCTCTAAACTTAAGTAAAGACTACATTTTAATTTATTAGAATTTTACCTTTTCTTTACTTTAATTTATTTAATGAAAATAAGAAAGTACCCCCCATTTGAAAATAATGGCATTACTAGAATTTTAAGATTCTAATTAAATCAAAATGTCAACCCCTCACTTTTAGTGTAAAATGGAAAACTGCACGTTTTTCTCGAGAGAAAATGGCTCAAAACATGATCTTGCTCTTCAAATAAAACCTTGCAACTTTGTAGTTACTCTTAGAAAAATTCAATGATCAATTACCGCCATTTTTTATCGCGAAAATCGATACTTTTTCAGAAAGCCATTTTTCCATACTTAGACAGATTTTAAAGGGGCCGACAGGGTCTTCGGGTACTTGGAAGCACTTAGGCCATGCATGGCATTGAAATGCGCCTTATTTGCACGTTTTACTTGAAATATACAAAAAGTTACCTTACGTGCAATATCACTATAAAAGCTAAATAAACGCGAGATAAAATAACATAAAACGGGACTAGTCGCACCAAATATCTACAATATTGGGTGCTCATCACGGGGGCAATCCGCTCCGCTACCAAATTCCATCTCATTAATGCAGACCCAAATTACCACATTATCCTCGGACGTAGTTGGATGCACAAGTACAAAGTTGTACCGTCAAGCTATCATCAATGCCTGAAAGGAATTTGGGCAGGAAAGAAGGTTACTATCTGCGCATCGGAGAACCCGTTCGATACAAGTGAGGCGCACCTCTCGGACACGGTCTACTTCTCGGAGCTAGGAGAAGTGTCTCGGGCAGTCACCGCTAGGCCACGAGGCATGAAGGACCCAAAGTGGGAAGACATCAAGAATGAAAGGCATAAGACCCGAGAAAGAGACCCACCCGCGGCAGAAGCCGCATCCCCCAGGAAGATCACTAAGACAAAGGAAGGGGGCAAGATGGTGTACTATTTACGACGGTCCACCGGGGCAGCAGTTGACCATGAAACCGCTGGCCCCGGCGGAACATGTGCCACGGTAGACGAAAAGCTAATCCAAAAGCCGGAGCCCGCTCCGAAATGCATGCAGGATCATCCTAAGCCGCAGCAGGAGGGGCTAGAGGAAGTCGATTTGAATAGCGGGGTCGGTCCGCGGAGGTCGGTATTCATCAGCAAGGAATTGGATGGGGAGTTCCGCGAGAAGTTAATCACGCTGCTAAGAGACAACTCAGATGTCTTTGCATGGCACTACGAGGAAATGCCGGGCTTAGACTCGGAGCTGGTCACACACCACTTGGACGTTTTTCTCAATTCAAAGCCGACTAAGCAGTCCCAACGGAAGTACCACCCCGATTTAGAGGGACAAATCAAAGAAGAAGTTGAAAAGTTGCGAAAGGCGGGTTTTATTCGACCAATTCAGTACCCAGAATGGTTAGCAAACATTGTTCCGGTGAAGAAGAAAAATGGACAGATTAGAGTATGTGTTGACTTCTGCGACCTCAACAAGGCATGCCCGAAGGACGAGTTTCCGCTCCTGCACATTGATACATTGGTGGATGCAACTTCTGGCCACCAGATGTTTTCTTTCATGGATGGATTCAACGGATACAACCAGATCAAGATGGCCCCAGAGGACGCGGAGAAAACGGCCTTTTGAACTCCCCTGGGAAACTTCTATTACATCGTGATGCCCTTCGGCCTGAAGAATGCGGGAGCAACTTAACAACGGGTCATGACCGCGATCTTCCATGACCTGATGCATAAGATTATAGAAGATTATGTGGATGACTTAGTGGTAAAGTCAAAAGAGTGGACGGACCACTTAGCGGATCTTGCTACAGTCTTCGGCAGATGCAAGAAGTTCAACCTCAAGATGAATCCGCTGCAGTGCGCGTTTGGAGTTACCGCGGGAAAATTCCTGGGCTTTCTTGTTCATCGTCACGGGATCGACGCGGATGGGGCCAAAATCAAGTCTATCATGGAAATGCCCCCGCCCCACTCTCAGAAGACGCTTAAGCGGTTTCTGGGCAAAGTTTCTTATCTGCGGCGTTTCATCCAAGCATTTGCGGAAATTGCAACCCCTTTCACGGACTTACTAAAAGGAAATACAAAGTTCGAATGGCGGCAAGAGCACCAAGAAGCCTTCGAGCGGATTAAGACGGTTTTGACCTCCCCGCAGACGATGGTAGCCCTAATCGCAGGTAAGCCGCTGATACTCTATTTGACCTCCACCCCGAGATCCATTGGGGCCCTGCTAGTGCAAGAAGTAGATGGGACGGAGCGCCCAGTCTACTACATCAGTCGGAAAGCCCAACGAGCGGAAGAAAGATACACGCCAATCGAGCGGCACTGTCTAGCCCTCGTTTTCACCCCGCAAAAGCTCAGGCACTACTTTTTGTCCTTCCCGATTCAGATCATTACCAAGTGCGACCCAGTACGGTACCTTCTGTCTCGCCCCGCACTCACTGGTCGAGTTGCCCGCTGGCTGTTAGCGCTTGTAGAGTTCGAGATTTCATGCGCCGTACCAAAAGCGATCAAATGTCAAGCCCTCGCGGACCTTTTGGCCCAGTTTCCAAGCGGCCAGTGTGAACCACTCGAAGAATCACTACCCGGAGATGGTTTCGAAGCTTTCGCGGCCAGCGCAAATGACTCGCACTGGATGCTCAGCTTCGATGGGGCCGCGCGTAGTGGATCAGGGGGCGCGGGAATAGTGTTGCAAAGCGGGGAAGGAGAAAAAGTCCACCTGGCTTACAAGTTAAACTTCCCCTGCTCTAATAATGAGGCAGAGTACGAGGCGCTGATCTTGGGGCTAGTAGCGGCGAAAGAAAGAGGGATTAAACACTTGAAGATAGCGGGAGACTCAAAATTGGTGATCCTACAAACAGAAGGGGTTTACTCGCTGAAGGAGCCCACCCTGGCACCATACTGGACGACAGTCCAAAAGTTGATGAATTTTTTCAAAAGTGTTAGTTTTGTCCACAGACCCAGGTCGGAAAATCGTTTCTCGGACGTCCTCACTACGCTGGGGGCAAGAACGGAATTTGAAGAAGACAAGGCTTGTATCGAAATCGTGAAGATGTTTGAGCCATCCGCGCTGGAGGACTTTTCTGAACCAACAGAGGATTGGCGCAGAGCCATTAAGATACAATTGACTACTGGCGTAGGGCACTTGTCCACCGCGGAGCTGTCATGCTTCTTGATCTTACGCGGAGAACTGTATCATCGTGCTCCGCAGGGGTGGCTCGCGCGGTGCGTCGATCCGAGGGAAGTAAAGAGAGTTCTGGATCAGATTCACGACAACAATTGCGTGGATAACGAAATTGCCCTGTACAGAAGAATTCAGAGGCAGGGATACTATTGGCCCAGCATGAAGAAGGACGCGGACCTAATTGCAAAAAACTGCACGTGGTGCTCTTTGTACGCGGTTAGGCCGAAATGCTTAATGGTGTGCCCTGGCAATCAAGAAGGAGATTGGAGGCAGGTCTACATCAACTATCTGAGAGAGGGGTCCCTACCCACGGAGCGAATAGAGGCCGCGAGTCTCGTCCGCGGAGGACGACGTTTTTTCATCGAGGGAGGACATCTGTTCAGAAGAACCCTTGATGGGATGCCCCAGAGGTGTGTGGGTAGAAAAGAAGCAAAGGAAGTACTACAGAAGACCCACGGGACCGAACATCAAGGATGGAGAAAGCTTTACGAGCAATTGGTCAATTTGGATATTTTTGGCCCACCATGGAGGCGGATTCCAAGCGGCACGTGCGACGGTGTCAAGCTTGCCAAAAATTTAAGAATTTAGTTCACGCCCCTTCCGTGGAGCTGCACTCGGTCCGCGCCCCTTACCCGTTCCATACATGGGCCATGGACTTGGTTGGTCCAATCAGGCCTGCCTCGCGGAAGGACAGATGGATTTTGGCAACTACGGAAGTTTACACCAAGTGGGTTGAAGCGGTCCTGCTGAGGAAGGCTACTGGCGACGCGGTAGCAGCATTCATTAAGGAAAATATCATCTGTAGGTTCGGAATACCCAGGATGATCCTGTCTGACAATGGGACCCCATTTATCAACCATCATGTGGGGAGTTTACTCGACGAGTACATGGTGGAACACCGTACTTCCAGCGCCTACTACCTGCAAGGGAACGGGCAGGCAGAGGCGACGAACAATACTCTGATAAGGATTCTGAGCAAGCTGTTGGACGAATGCAGCGGAACTTGGGCGGATCATTTGCCAGGAGCCCTCTGGGCTTACCGAACCTCGAAGAGAAAGTCCACCCACGCAAGCCCCTTCAGTCTGGTTTACGGGGCGGAGGCAGTCCTACCCGCGGAGCTGAGTGTCCCTTCTGCACGAATGATTCTCGCGATGGAGGGCTCCGCGGAGGGGAGAAGAGCGGACTTAGAAGCCCTGGAAGAAAGGAGGGTCACTGCAGCCCTCACTCACGAAAGGTACTGGGAATCTATGGCACGCTACTACAATAAAGGCGTAGTGCCGCGGACGTTGAAGAGGGGAGATTTGGTCTGGAAAGCGACCACGGTGGTGATGAGGGACTTGAAGACCCCGAAGTTCACCCCCAGATGGGAAGGCCCCTATGAAGTGATCGATGCTTCCACGAGTGGATACTACCACTTGGCCCGCGTGGAAGACGATTTCGAGACAGGAGCAGTAAATTCCAAGTACATTAAGAAGTTCTACCCATGAGAGGGCAATAGAGTTCCTGATTTTCTGTTGCTATGTTCTTGTTCTTTTCTTTTAATTATGTCATCGAAATTCAATGAAAGGAGATGTCTTTCCGTGAAGCAATTCTGTGTGAATGAATTACCAGACTGATTGTTAAAGGCTTTAATGAAATATTGCAATTATCCCTCCATTATTGCATCTGATCTACATCCTATGTTGTGACAAAGTGGGAGTGGTCGCGCGGGGAGAACATTTCCGCAAACTCCCCCTACCTCACACTCATCGCGTGCTTTTAAAAAACTTAACGGTTATTAAAAGAGGTAATGTTAAGTCTCCGCGGCCAGAACATGGGCCGTGAGACTTGAGGATTGCCGAATAGAGATAATGTTAAGTTCTGAAGGGTCAGAACATGACCCGCGTGCTTTTAAAAAACTTAACGATTATCAAAAGAGGTAATGTTAAGTCTCCGCGGCCAGAACATGGCCCGCGAGACTTGAGGATTGCCAAATAGAGATAATGTTAAGTTCTAAAGGAACAGAACATGACCCGCGTGCTTTTAAAAAAACTTAACGGTTATCAAAAGAGGTAATGTTAAGTCTCCGCGGACAGAACATGGCCCGCGAGATTTGAGGATTGCCAAATAGAGATAATGTTAAGTTTTGAAGGGTTAGAACATGACCCGCGTGCTTTTAAAAAAATAAGTTAAACGATTATCAAAAGAGGCAATGATAAGTAGTGAAGGGTCGCAGCATGACCCGTGGAGCTTCAAACACAATAATCTTCAGGCAGAAATAATGCTAAGGCGAAAGCATTCAAAACAATAATTTCATTGCAATAATCCCAGTTTTATTCAAAAAAAAAATGGTACACATGTGTTACAAGCGGAAAGAAAAGAAAAGGAATAGGAGCCCTAGGCCAGCCAACCCGCGAAGACGAGCCCCTCTAGATCAGGGTCCTCGAGATGCAAAGCCACAGCAACTAGCTCCGCGTCGCGCTGCATAACCTGGGCGAGCCTGACCTCCAGGTCAACCACCTGCTGCCTTGCGGACTCCAGTTAGGCGGCCAGCCCCTGGATCTCAGGCCTTAGAGTGGCCCTCAAGGCGGAACTCTTCGCGTATAGCCAGCCCAGGTCAAACCCCAAAACTCGCATATCCTGCGCGACCTCCAGCAAGGCAGCTTCCATTTCGAGGGTGAAGTCCCCAAAACGTAGCTGCGCCCAAGGGGCGAGCACGTCATGAAGGCTGCCAAGGAAGAGCACCCCGAGCCGGACAGACCGCGGATTGAAGGGGTCGAATGTCTCTGGGTGAGCCCGGGCTATGGCGTTCAGCAGTGGATGGTAGGCCTCATCTACTGGATAGCCCACGGGGAAGAGGCAGGTTGGCACTTCAGCATCAACGGGCATGGGACCCTTGCCCAGATCTGCGACGGGGCTCCGTCTGGGGGAAGTCTGCTCCCTGGACTCCACCTCCTCTCTTTGTTGTTCGCCCATCTCCAAGTTCAGGTCAAGTGCGAAGTCTCCAAGGGCATGACTTCCCTGTCCCCCCCAAAACATCGTCAGTTGGCAGGAAGGGCATATCCTTAAATAGTAATTGAGGTGGGCCCCCCACAAAGTTCTTGGTTTACCTCCAGCTGCCGGTCAGAGGGAAAGGCTGTGGGCTCAGCGGGCGGAGTGGACGTGCATCTCACGGGCTGATGGGGAGAATGAGCCTGTGAGGTGGAGCATGTCGGGGAATAGGGACTGGTCGTATCTGCGTCCCGTCCTGCGTTTGATCTATTGGGGCCTTGCAGAAAGGAGGCATTGGAGATCCCCGGGGAACCGCCAGCAACCCGGCCTTGGAAGCTTTCCGTGGAGCGGATGCACGCACTGGTGGATTGTTGGTGAGACCCAGAAGGAGTGGAGGTCGAGTTTGCCTCAGGCTAAGTGGTAGCAAGGCCCCCCATGGTAGCCCGAGGAGGTTCCTTAGCGTTATCTTCTTCTTCCTTCCTCAGAAGTCGCGCGGACGCCGCATTGATAGGTCCCGCTGCTGTGTCGGCCTGGCCCATAGATTCGCAGGTATCCATCGACGGAGGAGGCTCGCGGATCTCAGAGGGCGCTGCATGAGATGGGGAGGGTCTCGGTCAGCAAGGTAAATGATGACATTTTCAGAGGTCTCTAGAGACCGTATTCGGATCCCCTCCGAGGTCAACAATGGAGGGCTCGTTAGGTAGCGTACCTCCAAGGACCGCGAAAGACTCTGGGTCCGAGTGAGGAAAGGGAATTGGTTCTGTCCGGGGCTGGATCACCTCCTCCTCCCTTCGCTCTTCTGGAGAGTCAGTGATGTCCACTATGGCGATGTCTCCTGCGGTGGGGCCTTCCGTGGGAGTGGATGACCGGGCTTGTAAGGCCGCCAAGTGGATGCTGAGGGGGACGCGATCTTCGTCATCATCGTCACTGCTGCTGCCCGCCCCCATGTTCTCATATTCCTCATTATCAGACTCCAACACGACTGTTCAAGATTTTGGCAAGGAAATGAATAAAGAAGAAAAAGAAAAAAGAGGGAAACAATGGAGGCGATATGCCGACGAGAGACGCTTACTATCGAGGCGGCGTCGTTTGGGTTGAGCGTCTGGAATGTTTGCTCCTGCTTCCACTCTCGATCCGCCCTCAGCTTGTTTCGCCGCCTCTGCTGCGGCGGCCGCCTCTGGCTCAAAGGCCACGAAGGTACTGGCGTCTCGCTCCCGCTACTGAGAGAGGAAAGTAAAACAAAAAGTATAAACCTCAAGAGGATTAAGCGGCGTAGTAAGATGATTCAGCATAATGGAAAGCACGTACCGTTCGAAGGCGTTTTAGGAGACGAGTCTCCCCCGCCGCGGGCACTTGAGAAGAGGATGGTTGAGATGGCTCCGTTGGAGCCGGAGGTTGGGTCCTCCCGCACGTCCCCCGCGCCTCGGTGCAGCCTGAGGTGGCAAGGGGGGCCTCGCAGGGAACGCCCTGTTTAGAGGAGTGGCGTCAACCACAGCCCATTAGCTGTAAGGTCCGCGCTAGTCAGCTGTTCGGACCTCGGTGATGGCCCGCAGTGAAGTGTCCCTCACGCAGATTGTGGACACCTTGGGGACGACAGCCTGCCCGCCGACGAACATTAGGAAGGAGTCCAGGTTCCTTCGCCAAAACAAACGAAATTCTGGAGTGTAGCCCGAGACCCTATCTCTGGCCGGGATTGTCAAGTCGCCAAGTTGCACCAGGATTGGAGAGAGTTGAGTCACCATGAATCGGAGCTAGGACTCTGCGAAGGAAGGCATCGGAGGGGCGGGCCCGGGCACCCCCTGATCGAACTCAATTGCCTCGCAAAGCGGTCCGTGCGGTAGACTACTACTCCAGCGGCCTCATTGTTTAAGAACGGGAGCCACCCAGGAAGAGCTATGAGTGTAGAATTGACGACCGTCCGGGCTACGGAGTCGCCACCGCTCGCGGCGATGAGAGAAAAAGCAGTGGGGAGAAGGCACGAACCCACACCCATGACGCCAGGGGCAGCAATGTTGTATGGGCACATGGTAAAATTGGCTTCTATGTCACACACCTCGTACCGTAAGGCATTGCTGCTGGTGCCCTGCCATTGCTCTACGCGAGACCGCTGCCCTGAAGCCTGGAAGGCCAGCGGAACTGGGGCGATGGAGCGGAGATGCTCGAAGAAGTACGCAAGTAGAAAGTTGGTGTGGGCCATCGACAGATGGTCACACCTACCGAGGGACCTGGCGTAGTCCGCCTGTACCAAGTCCAGCTGGCGGAAGAGCGACCCCAAGAACAGAGGTGCCAGCGCAACGGGCTGGCCGTGGGCTAGAAGCACTGCCAGCGGAAACACCGCCTGGGAGAGGCCGTCAACGGGATAGTCAGGCAGAACGAAGTAAGAGAGGAAAAAAGAGAAAAGTCCAGCCATGTGGAGCCGCTGCCCATACTCGGGACCCTTAACGAAGTCCCGCGCAGCACCCTGAGCTACGGTCCTTGCGGGCTGGAAGTCCTTGTAGAAGTAACGGATCCAACTCCCAAGGGAGATCTTCTTGGCGTTTGCCGCTGCGACCTTACGGATGCCCTGAGCAATGAAGATGGGCCCACTCTGGGCCAACTTGTGCAGTTTCTTTAAACTCTCGACGTCATCCCAGTCTTCACGCGAGAGTTTGGTCAGGTCCAGAATATTGGCTCTGCGGAGGGGTAGGCTGTAACGACCCGCTCCATCTTTGTACAATATTGTCCGCTTTAGACGCCCAAAGCCCATAGACTTCCCAGTAGGTCACCCATCCCTAGACTACCCCAGGATGAGCACGCTTAACTGTGAAGTTCTTATGCGCTTTGGCCCGCTCTCGCGGCTTTAAAAGGCCTTGTACAAGTAGGAGGGGTCTTTTTCTTATAAACCATGACTTACCCCCTCCCGTCCGGACGGAGCCTGCTTCCTGCAGTACTATCGGCCACCGGAAAGCGGGGTGTCAGATAGGCGGGTGAAAATAAATACATCCTCCAGTGAAAGTCCGCTCTCCCCCCAGGTCTAGACGAAGGAATGGGTATCCACGCTCCAACGTGAGCACGCAAACTCCAAGTTCTTGACGGTCGCCCCCTGCCGAGGGATACTCAGGCGCCACGACAACAAGACGGCGTCATTGGCCCCGTTGGCCACCAACACTTGCCTGAGACGGGGGTTGCTAACAGCCTTGTCCACCCACTCCGCCCAGTCAGTGGGTGGAGAAGCTTGGGCCCCAAAGCGACACTCCACGAAAGGGAAGTCTCCGCGTTCGATACGGAGACGAAGCACGGAAGAGGGGTTGATCAACTCTGTTTGCTCTGGGGCAGCAGGGGCTGTGAAGAAGGTTGGGTCGGCCACGGGAGCACCAATGACAGGGTAGGCCTTCGCGAGGGCCCAGAATGCGTCCCCGACTGTTTGCAAGTACGGGGCCCTTTGCCACTGGTCTGCGGAGGGGACTGGGACTTCGACGTTCGGGTTACGCGCAGCCATTTATACTTTGTGTGGAAGGAAAAGAGAAGGTGTGGCCGCGAAAGGTAGAAAGCAACAGGAGAGAAAGTGATCGCTCGCTAAGAGTCAAACGAGACAGCGACAGCAGTTCGACAGAAATTTGGGCGGTAGGTGAAAAAGGAAATAATGGACAAAGAGTTTATATAGTGGTCAAACGGTGGGAGTATTTATGACGATCGTACACGAAAGGGCACGACCATATACGAAGAGGCACAACGGTATGCGGAAAGGTGTTGTGAACGGTTAGCAATACTGCCGCGGAACAAATCAAAGAATAACTGCGGAAACTAGCAAGCGGAACATGGCGCACGCGAACGACATACGCTCGTCGTACGCGCGCGGGAGGCATATGTAGGCGCGGTCAAAACTATTAACATGACAGCAGGGAGGACTTGTTGACCCTCCAATTGTCACCGGACACATGGCAGCAGGGCCCGCGCGGGGGGAGAGCCTTGGTCAAGGTCTCATTCCAAGAAGAGGGTTGACCACCCAATAGGAAAAGAACACGTGTACTGTGTAAAGAATGACGTCCGCAGAGACGGTCCGCGGAAGGGGTAACCATCGTGGGACCTTCGCTGTCCCCGCGGGAGGATTAAAGATGTACCAAAATGGGCGCGGCGGCAGAGAGCGGTAGGAAGACCCCGGGATTCCACCTGGACCTAGAGGCAGGGTCCGGAGGGGGTCCCGCGGAAAACACACGATTGCCGTGGGTCGCGACTGCGCTCTAGCGGGAATCGGGAAGATTCTTGTGGCTTGGTGGCTTGGGATGGAGGTAACGTCGCGAAAATTCGAGCTCTCCCGCAGAAGGGACCTCTGCGGGACGGCGAGTTTATCCGCGACATGAGGTACGGGAGGGACACACTTATACACGTAAGTATAGTCAACAGAACCCAACACACCCACAATCGGCTACCGATTGATATAATATCGGAATGCATTTGTCTAGCTCTTTGTTACGTTCTAAGAGAAATATTTTTTTGAAACCATATCAAACGATATCTAATCAACTTGAATTTCAGGTGTGGTCTATGAACTTGTCGACCTCTAAAATCTAGATAGTTTGGATCATCAAAGTGGACAGTACTTGAGCACACATATGAAGGCCCTGCCTCTTTTCCTTCTAGGGTTATTGAATAATTCTGTGGAGACAAAAATTAACTACATAGAGGGTTTCGCCAAACTTTATGGTTATATTCTTATTTTTATAAGATTTTCATCTATGTGAACTATTGTTAACTTTGCATAATACTTTTGTTGAATGTTTAACCATCTTTTTTTAGAGAACTGAAAAAAAAAATTCAAGCTTGAAAAAAGTTCAAAATAGAAAATTTTAATTAATTATTTTTATCTATTTTAAGTTATTTGTGTCTTTAGTGAATTTTTAAAATTTTTCTCATCATAATTTTTTTGTCACGCCCCAAATTTTGGGAACGTTAAATAAATCTTCTTTATTTAAAAAAAAAAACTATCTGACTTATTATTACAAATCATAAGAGTACATTTATTTTGCAAGGGCTATTGCTCCGTATGTTCCTCCATCCTTACCAGCTCCTCGGCTCCAAAAGCCTCCAAGGTGTACAGTTCACCCTGATCATCTACACAGTCTGATACATTATACTAGCGTCGCCCCCAGTATAATATGTTAGGATCACCAAAGGTAACACCGTGAACTATGGAACTCAGTAGGGAAATCCCTAACCCGCTAACCCATACTTATAAACAACATGGCATAGAAGTAGTATACTAGGTCATGTAAATTCAGCGATTTCTAAATAGCACATGCATATTCAACAACTTCCGGATAAGCAGTTAACAATAACACATGCACATTTACTATTCAACTGGCGTCAGTGTCCATAAAATCAGAGTTCCTCCTACGCACATTTTCATAGACCGTGTCTCCATTTTTCCATATGATTCCACTTTCCATTTTTCCAAATTAATATTTCCAAAATCGTTTTTCTACACCCAACCTCGATTCCGTCGTCCTGGGCTCCCGAGTATCCTCACAATGGTTCCACTGTTCCGGGCTCCCATTGGCACACAATTTGCATTAGTTCCTCTCCGCAAATAACCAAGCCACACACCCAACCTCGGTTCCGTCGTTCCGAGCTCCCGAGTATCCTCACAATGATTCAGCCATCTCTGGTTCCTATCGGCACACACACACATACACACACAATGGGCTACTAAGTCCGGTCACATTGTGGTTTCAAAAATATTTCCTTTTTAAAACACGTCTTTTCATTTTCAACACCCTACGTGTCGTGTTTCTAACTTTCTCGATTTTTGTGTCTCATCATGGATCGTAATCTTGAAACTAAATTAGAGTGATTCAACAACAAGATCATCCAACTCTATTCTTCATGCTCAACAACAAATCTATAAGATGAACGTAACTCAACATTTGTCAAGTCAAACAAGTAAGTTAAGATGTAAACCATGTATACATGCTCGTAACTATTTCAAATAAGGTTCAAAGGAAACATACTACCGATCAAACTATTATTTCTTATTTATAAAAAAAAATTAGTTTACTTAAAATAAAAAAAATTCGTTCGTTCTTCCTTTATAGGAAGTTCAAAACCACTTATGTTTTTTCGGGATAAAAAGTCGATATAATTTAACATAACCATATTTTATTTAAAAGTTTTAGTAAAACAAGTTTGCTAGCCATTTTTAGTGTTTTAACTCGACATGCATTCTTTTGATCAAAAAGTAACTAGAGTTTTTAGAAGTGAGTAAAGAAAACTCTACAATATGTAACTAATATTTTTACTAGCGAAAATTAGTAGAGATATTTTTCTTAGTCATATTTTACTTTAAAACTTAAGTTTTCTAGCTATTCTTTCACACATTTCAAACATACAAAGTAACATACAAATTTTTTATATTTGGAGATAGTGAGTACGGGAAATCTACCGTACGTCTATGCGGTGATATCGGCTATGGAAGAAAGTACGTCAGCTCGGCGGTCTGGCGAAGTAACGGCTCATTGGGTTGTTTCGAAAGGAAAAAGAAAGACTTTCTTTTTCCTAGAAACAAAGTCTCCACCTAACAACTAAATTTTTTTTGGATCGAGGGGTGATTGAGTGGTGGTTTACCGACTGCTTTGGTTGAGTTTCTTGTAATACTCAAGAACAAGGAAAGAATTCTAAGAACTACTTCAAGAACACTAAAATTTTCTGAAGAGAATTTGGAGGAATTGAATGTGTGAGTTCAAGGCAAGAGTGGGGTGCTATTTATAGCAAAAATTGAGCTCTCCCTCCCTCTCATCTAATTGGCTCTCTCTCTCTCTCTCTCTCTCTCTCTCTCTCTCTCTCTCTCTCTCTCTCTCTCTCTCTCTCTCTCTCTCTCACACACACGCACACACACACACATTTATTTTGCTCTATTGTTTTGTCAAATCTTGGCTTTAAACATGCCATAGCCTTCTCTCACTTGTCATTCCTATTTTTAGGTCAAGATCTAGGTTATCATGAAGGGTTTTGGCCTTGTCTTGTCTAAGATAGTTTGTTTGCAAGAAAGAAGAAAAATAAATGGCTAGGATTATGCTTAAAGTAGCCTAAAATGGTTTACTTTTCCTACACTCAAATGTGTAAGACAATGATCATCCCTCTCCCTCTCTCCTAGCCGAAATTTCCACTCTCTCTTTTCTTTTTCTTTTTTTTTGGTTCTAGGTCTAAGTCTAGGTTTGCATGCATGAACACCTACAATAATCTAGGAAAGTTATTCTTGAAAGAGTAATTAGGTTCAAGTCTATGTCTAGTTGAACCTTTTCAAAGTAAGAAAATATAACTAAGGGGTTGCTTTTCAAATTTCTTAATATTTGTAATGTATAACAAAATAAAAAATTTAGTTTTCTCAACATACTTGGATTATTCAATAAAAAAAAGTTAATGTGCAAAATATCTAACGTATGGTGCATTTTTACTTTGGTAAAACAAAAGTAGAAGATAACATTTTAGAGATAGTCCCTTTAATTTTCATGAAATCTCAATTTCTTCCCCCTGGAAAGAAAAATGACAATTTTGCCTTGAATTTCTTCTGATCCAATCACGTCGTTAGTGAGAGGGACAAAATGAGATGAAATGTTAAGTACAGAGTTGAAATTGACAGAGTTAGTACTAGAGGGAGAAATTGAGAAGTATACAAACTAGAGGGACAATTTCTAAAATTTACAACTCCAAATTTTTTTCCCGGCCAAGTTGTATACATCAGCGAGGTTAGGTGTTTTTAATAAAGTTATTAGGGTCCAAAGACTGTCCATAATCCTAAACCACAAACGCCTCTAACGAGGCTCATACCCTGACCTCCCACTAGCGAAGGAGCAAGAAATACAATTGCGCTGCAAGCCATTTGGCCAAACTCCAAGCTTTCTAGTGGGGATCTTGCAAGGTTTTGGAACAAGCACTACATGTCTAAATCTCACTTCCCTGGTCTCGGATCATCTCGGAAATTAATGTTCCAAATACGTTTGTTATCTTTGACTGGTAATAATTAACTCTTATCGGTCAAAAATAACAAACGTATCCTAACCATTAATTACCGAGATGAACGATCTGGATTAAAATTCTCACACGATTTTCACAATTTTCACAGAAAGGATCTTCATAGAGGATCTCGATCGATTCCTTGGTCCCTCTAGATTTTAAACTCGTCTAACCACAGAAATTCAAATTATTTGTATGAACTCCTATGTGGACGATCCTCACACGGTTCTGTTTGGCTTATTTGTAAGTCCTTATGCTACTACATTCATAATTGAAATCATTTCTTTTTTAAATTACATAAAAAAACATCAATTATATATCCTAAACATCAATTATTGATATCAATGGGTTTTAATAATGCTCTAATCTTTTTCAAGATAAAACGTGTTTCGGTGAACATGATTTTTCGCCTGAATGATACTGTAAATGAGGTCAAAAATTGAATGGTTTAGATGATTAAGCTTTCTTTGGATGAAGTGACTACGATTTTCAATCGACTTGATTTCTTTCCCAGCAGTGCTACGCCCACCGTTCTATGTCACCGCTCAACATCTCACCATCCGTCTTGGCAATCAATGGTCCAGATTTTGTTTTTTTTAAAAAAAACTCTTTTAGGGAAGAACACTTCTCTGAAAAAGTTTTCTAAAATCCGGACAGTCCAAAACAGTTTTAAAAGGTGAAATTGAGAGCGGTGGAGGGAGCAGTAAAAATTAAACGATCGGTGTAGGATTTCTGTTTCTTTTTAGGATGAAACAATTCTTAGGAAGCCTTCCAAAACAATCAACTCCGAACACTAACGTTGGACCCGGACCCACATTGAAAATTTGCTCCAATATTCATAGGATCTTTACTTTTGTCTTCTTGTTTTGCTTCTTTTTTTTTTTTATTTAAAAAATTTATTTTGGGGTTGGGTGGGTGTGTAGAAGTAATTAAAAAAAACTAAGGAGCAAGAGTGGTCCTGCTAGAGTGTATGTGATCCACAAGCTCTTGGATAGGTATTACCACAGCTTCCTCTCATGTCCGTACACATGCTCATCGAGTCATAAAGGACCGTTATTGAATGTGGTCCTAAACCAAATGGAAATTGGATACTCCCTGCAGCGGGTTGATCAATGATTTATCATTTATAGTTGTAATATAATCTAACTAATAAAACAAAAGGGTGTGGGGACCACACAAACACAAGTTGAATGAAGGGCCAAGATTCATTTAATCCAAGGGCTAATGTGTGTTTTCCAACTCTCTTAAAAAAAACACCCACACTCTCACAAATATATTAAAAAAATGTCATCGGAATATATTACAAAAATGCTCGTGCCTATGGCATTACAGGGGTGGGTAGTGCTGTAGACACGGATAAACACTAGTATACATATATACAATGTCATTTATCTCAGTTACCTCAGGTATCTGAGTCGACTTATGTGCACTTTGACTAATCATGCGGTTCAATCCCACCGCCCACCCACTTGCTAGAAACCCCATATGAAATGGCTCCCAAAAAATTGATAATATCTTAGAGGTTTGATCCTGAGAGCTTAATAAATGACAAACCCCTAAATCTCGCGTCTTGACCACTATGCCCAATCCCTTGAGTTATATGTCTCACTTGTACATGGACCATTTTCTCCCCCGGACTGATTTTGTTCATCCTCACTTTGTTCACCCGGCCCCGGCGAGGTTATACTCATTTCGGGTCCCACTTCAAGGATCAAAATCACTTATTTTTTCCAGATTCATTTGTTAGGGGACCTTGTAAAAATTCAGCTCAATTGAATATCGGTAATTGCTTGAGATGAAGTTTATTTTATTTTGTCTAAAAATTGTTGACTCAAGAATAAGATTCTTAGATCAAGCATGTATCGATTTGTGATTGAGCTGAATTTTTGCTGTTAGGACCAAATTCCGTAGTCTTAATTGTATTGGCAATTCCATACGACAAAACACATATTTTATATCGAGTTGTAATTTAATTATTTTTTATAGGCTAATGAGTCTGTATAGGACTAGAGTGGAAGGAATCATTATTATTTGTAATTGAGAATGAGCATTCGGGATAAAAAAGGAGGTCGACTTTTGCAAGACGAATTTTGGCGAAGACGGATCGGTGGATGGATCAATCCGGTTAACAATCGATTCCATTTGTTCTTTTAACAAAAAAAAGGGCATCGTGAAAAAGAGAAAAAAGAAAAAGAAAAGGAAAGAAGTGTCTTATTATTTTCCTAGGGTTTGACTTCATGCAACAATACAAAAGGAAAAGGGGGCAGCCTCACAACTGACCCTCTGGAAGCCACGCATATATTGGATACGACAGCAGGAGCATTACATGTGGTGTGGCGGCGATTTTTGTGAGATCGAGCTATTCCGAAGGGATTTCTATTACTTCTATTGGAGGGCTTGTAGACTTAAGGCCGTTGGCGATCAAGATCACTGGGTGCGGTGTACGTGTGACTCGGCAGGTAGTACTTAGAACGGTGTGAGGATTTACTTCGTTTGGATAGGTATATCTGTAACTGCACGATGATTATAGTGATTTGATTCCTTCCCGTGGTTTTTACCCATTCTGGGGTTTTCTACGTATATCTCTGCGTAGTGCAATTGATTACTTTGCGTAGTTTTTAATTGATAGTATTAATTAGTGATTCACTTTCATACAATTAGGGTTTTTACGGATTATTAAGGAACCCTGATTTTTCAATTGGTATCAGAGCAGGCTGCTCCTTCCGTTAGGATTTATTTTCCTAGAGCAGATATATGATGAGTATGAACATGAATCACATGTCTCAAAATTTTTCTCTACTTGATATTGATAATTCTTGTAAGGTTGAGACTAATCACTCTAATGAATCTGACAATGATGATATATATGATATGGAGGCGATGAATTTGGTTTTGAAAAAATTTAAACCTTTTTCTAAGAAAAATAATAATTCAGGATTAGCCGTCAAGCTAAAACAGTGTGAGAAAGAGAGAAACGATGCATTGCATGAACTTGACATGCTTAAACGAAAAAATATGAATCTTGAAAATGATATGCATAACCTTTTTGAGACTAACACGCTTCTTGAATCAAAAGTAGCAAAATTGCAAGTTAAACTTGACAAGGTCAATGCTACTTTTAAGAAATTGAATGCATGTTCACAAGTGTTAGATAAAATTTTGTCTTCTCAAAAGGTGTCATCGGATAAAGGTGGACTTGGGTATAAAGTAAAAAAATCTCCAAAATCAAAGGCAGGAGGAAAAATATTATTTGTCAAGCCAAATAGCAATGTACTCACTCCTCCTATAGCCAACCAAGCCAAGTCGCCCGTTAAAGAAAATAATGTCAAACATGCTCGCACAAAGACTCCTAAGGCAAAGATGCGATGTGCAACGGTTCCAAAAACCACTATCAAGCATGGTGAGGTAAACGCTTTCAAGTTTAAGCCTTTTTGTCATCATTGTGGTCTTCAAGGTCATATTAGACCTCATTGTATGAAACTGCATGTGACACATAATTCGTATGCTTATTTGGGACATTCTCATAGGTATGTTAAAGATATCCCTACGTGTCTTAATTGTGGAGTGATTGGCCACATAAGACCACATTGCAAGAAACTATATTTACCTAATAAAATAAAATTCTTTAAAGATGCCCATTTTATACCCACGTGTCATTTTTGTGGGATGAAAGGTCCTCCCCACTATCATAATATAAATAATCAAAGGGAGTATTTTCAAAGGCCTAGACGTAGAATGCCTTCGCATTCAAGTTTTACAAAGGTAAATTCAAAGCTCATGACTAATCAAAAGACTCATATTGGAAAGGCCAAAACGAGACAGATTTGGGTTCGTAAAACTGAGTTGATTTCGGATGTTGATGATGACCTTGACCCTCTAGATGACACTGAATTGTCCCGAGGGGTTAACCTTGCCGTTTGAGACTAGGTTATTGTTTCATAACTTAGGTTTAATTAATTTTGCATATCTCATTACCTAGAGTAATGGAGTTTCATTCTTTTAATATTCTTGTTTCATTATTTTTTTTAGTTATTAATCATAATATTAAAAAAAATGTTTTTTTTTTTAATTTTCAAGAGCTAGAGTGTGGGATTGAGCATAATAGTCTTTGGTGCGTAGTTGAATATCATTGGATTTTATGAACATGCTCATCCGTATTTTTATTGCACTTCTTTCATGGTCTTTTCACTGCAAGTATGTTCGAATGTTAATAAATCATGAGTATTCGACATTCTGTACACCCATCCATGCCTATTGGTCAGGTTCTCAAATAGGGATCTCTTTTCTCATATGTTTCGTTTTATCTTGTGTCTTTCCTGAGCCTTGACCACCTATATTTGATTTCCTTTGATAGAGCCCTCGCTTATTCCAAAGAAAGAAAAGAAAAGAAAAGAAAAAGGATAATATTTATCTTGATTTTTGCTTATCCGGGCGTTCATTGAGTAACCGGACAATTGGGGTGAGGTATTTTCTCTCTGAGCGTTCGCGTCAAAATATGGATAGACCTTGTGAATGCACCCGTGTTGGACCATTTGCTTAGTAACCGGGCATTGGGTATAAGGTATTCTTACTCTCAATATTCGCGTCAAACAGCGGTGGGGTAAAAGTAAAAATACGGCTATGAATTTCTATTGATTTCTTATTAATCAACCGCCTGTTGTTGAGGGGAAGTTTGTGATTAATTTTCCGTAGATTGTATGTTGGACCTAGATAGGTGTATCTTGTTGAGGGGGAGCCACTAGATAAACCTTAGCACTTGAGTATCTTGGTCCTGTTTTGAGTTGCTGAATTTTTTGGTCATGGATGCAAACACACACTTTTCTCACGTGTCGATGATCATGGTGTGTTGCATTTCTTCTACCTTGCATGGTGTTATATCATTAGGCGGTGCCTTAAAATTTGGATGTCTTTTTTCATCTCATCTAATGATATAATACTTGCGATAAAACTATCTCATGCTCGTATCTTCACATTTCTCATTCTCTTTTAGCTTATTTTGATTTTATTGGTTTTTGCGTGTCTGTTAGTTCTTCATTCTGTTATTGAATTTAGTCATCAGGCTATTTATGCTAATAGTCACGCTTTGAGATTAAATTTTTTTCTTTGGCTGCTTCTATTGGTCACTCATTGTTTAATTCTCCGATATTCACAATTATTGTTTTATTGTTAATCCTAATCGCCCTTTGTCATTCCATGTCAAAAAGGGGGAGAATGATGAAAGGGGGAGTAGGTTGCCTATTGCTCTAATATATTTGAATGTTGAGTTTTGTTTTGCAGATGCTCTACAACTCGATCTTAGTTCATTAGTTTTTCAATGTAATGTGTTTTGTCATGGAAGTTCCAAAGGGAGAGATTGTTAGGACCAAATTCCGTAGTCTTAATTGTATTGGCAATTCCATACGACAAAACACATATTTTATATCGAGTTGTAATTTAATTATTTTTTATAGGCTAGTGAGTCTGTATAGGACTAGAGTGGAAGGAATCATTATTATTTGTAATTGAGAATGAGCATTCGGGATAAAAAAAAGAGGTCGACTTTTGCAAGACGAATTTTGGCGAAGACGGATCGGTGGATGGATCAATCCGGTTAACAATCGATTCCATTTGTTCTTTTAAAAAAAAAAAAAAGGGCATCGTGAAAAAGAGAAAAAAGAAAAAGAAAAGGAAAGAAGTGTCTTATTATTTTCCTAGGGTTTGACTTCATGCAACAATACAAAAGGAAAAGGGGGCAGCCTCACAACTGACCCTCTGGAAGCCACGCATATATTGGATACGGCAGCAGGAGCATTACGTGTGGTGTGGCGGCGATTTTTGTGAGATCGAGCTATTCCGAAGGGATTTCTATTACGTCTATTGGAGGGCTTGTGGACTCAAGGCCGTTGGCGATCAAGATCACTGGGTGCGGTGTACGTGTGACTCGGCAGGTAGTACTTAGAACGGTGTGAGGATTTACTTCTTTTGGATATGTATATCTATAACTGCACGATGATTATAGTGATTTGATTCCTTCCCGTGGTTTTTACCCATTCTGGGGTTTTCCACGTATATCTCTGCGTAGTGCAATTGATTACTTTGCGTAGTTTTTAATTGATAGTATTAATTAGTGATTCACTTTCATACAATTAGGGTTTTTTCGAATTATTAAGGAACCCTGTTTTTTCATTTGCATACACTTCTGTGAAATAAGTCTGGACAAGGTGAACGATTTGCATAATCAAAATAATATTCAAACTAATTACATCGTCGCGAGGCGAACATTATTGCTCTCTTTTCCTTCCACTCTAAATCGATTGGCTTGCACAAGTCAGCGTCATGATCGGATGGTTAGGGAGTTCCATTGGTATGTCCTAATTGCAAGGACGGAGCTATGCTTTAGGGTGCAGTTTATAAAAAAGAAATAAAATAAGAGAGAGAGGAAGAAAGCCAAAAATAGTGCATCTTTGGTCCCCTGTTTCTGTTTCTCTCTTGCCTTTCTTCGTTCATGGTTTAATATTTTGGTCCCCTATTTCTCTCATGGCTTTCTTCGGTCATGGTTCGATATTTATCCAACTAATTATTAGTGTACAAAAGAATATAAAAAATGGACAAGACAAATGAGAACGAATTGTGTGAGTACCTTTTGCTTTCATGGATAGTCGGATCGGCAACCGTCCTATTTATGACACTGATTGGATAACTTTCCGTGGCAGCTGGACAAGAAACCCTCCCAACCCATGACTTCTAACTAATTGGACTAAACACGAATTAAGATTTTTTTGCATCACACAAGTATTTAATTTTTTTTTTAAATTATCAAAATGATTTTGGACAATTTTTTAAATCGGGTGAAAAAGAAAATACAGGAGCTTATAAAAATAAAGATAAAGCCATTTAACAAAAACATGATACAAAGACATATAAATAAGGGGTTGCTTTCAAATTTCCTACTCCCTCCGTCCCTATTTAATTGTCCACTATGGTTTTGCATGCATTTTCAACGGCATATATCTCTCGACGTATATTATGTTTTATGTTTTTGAAATGATTGTCTTGTAGAAAAGAAATTGAGCTAAGTCGGTGAAAATGCACGCAAAACCGTAGTGGACAATTCAATAAGGACGGAGTGAGTAATATTTGTAATGTATAATAAAATAAAAAAATTTTAGTTTTCTCAACATGCTCTTTTTTTTTATTTTTTTTAAATTGTCCAAAATCATTTTTAAAAAAAAATAATGTAAATTAAATGCTTGTGTGATGGAAAAAAAAAATCTTAATTCGTGTTTAGTCCAATTAGTTAAAAGTCAAGGGTTGGGTGGGTTTCCCACCCACCTGGTTGTCCAATCATTGTCATAAATAGGACAGCTGCCGACCCGACTATCCTTAAAAGAAAAAGTTATTCACATAATCCATTCTCGTTTGTCTTGTCCATTTTTTTATAGTCTTTTGTACATTAATTAGTCGGATAAATAAATAACGTAATTTCGTAATGATATTCCAATATGAAAATCCACCGTAAAAATACTCCAAAAAAACCATTCACAAAATACTCCAAATTTTTTTATATTGAGATTTTCTCTCAAGTAAAAAACCGGGAACCAAAGATGAAGTACTATTTTTCTGTTCTATTATGATGAGTACGAATGGTACTTTTGTTTTTACACCATGTGATATCAATGGTATTTACGTGGAGCCTATTGCACCAACCAATACGAGTTTGTCATTGAACAAAATATTATGTTCCCCATGGCACAGTCAATCGGAGTACTGTCTGCGTAATTTACTACATTTGTGCCGATCAAAAAAAAAAAAAAGTACTACAACATTTAGCATTTATAATATTCAAAAGAATTTGGTCCCGGCTTCAATCGGGCTTCCAGCTGGTGAATCATGGGATTAGGTCGTCATGATGTGCTCATAAATTGACTCGTTACAAACATTTTTCAAAAGAGCGAAACGGTGACGCTCTATGTTTTTCTAAGAAGTTTGGATGGAAAGGGCAACTATCAGAGACCGACCCCGCGTTATAACGGTTTTTTTTTTCCTTCCAAATTTTAATATTAGTAATAGTTGGTTTTTTTTTTCCGTAAGAACGCCTAAACATTGTATTTTGTATTGGGCGTTATTTAGACATTTAAATTTTGGGGAAATTACAGTTACCCCCCATGAACTACCACCCGGCCACACATTGCCCCCTCAAACTACAAAATTCAACACTTAACCCCCTTTAACTACCATTTTCTGAAAATCCCTCGGATGGTGTTAACAAAATTGGTGAAGTTACCTTATTACCCCTTTTCTTTTGCTGCATATATACATACGTATATGTGGGAGAGAATCACCCTTAGCCAACACAAGCAAATAAACAAACCCTAATTGTTGTAATCAGGCTTACGAGCATAACCTAGAGATTTTCACCAGTCAACCTGCAAATCCTCCACTCTTGCAACACCTGATTACCCATCTCCTCATAACCTAATCGCATTCACATTCCAATTGAGTACGACCCATTCCACCCTCTCGTAGCCTATCTTCGCCGCCAGCACCGCAACGGCCGACAACAGCATCTTCCCAAACCCTCTCCTCTTGTAACAACCCCTCACGAACAAGTCCTCGATGTAGAACCTGGGTTTCTCCTGGAAAGTCGAGTAGTTTGGGAAGAATAGAACAAACCCGGCCACGATGGCGCCATTATTTTCAGCCGATTTAAAAAGGTCTGGTTCCGGATCGGCAATGGGGAGGTCGAAGGTGAAGGATTTGTTCATGGGTGTGAAGGAAGTTGAGTGGGTTTGGGGGAAGGGAGTGGTGAGGTTTCAAGGAGGAGGACGGTGAAGGAGTGGAAAGGAGGAGAGGGTTATTATCGAAGAGGATGGAGGAGAGAGAGGATTCGGTGGCGGAGAAGAGGTGGGTGAAGCACTTGAAGACGACCATTGGTGGATGAGCTTCGGCCTGGGTTCTTTTGTGCTCAATGGTGCTACAGTTCTGCAAACAGAGAGAGAGGGTGCAGTTGCAGTTCTGCAAACACGATGGTAAGGATTTATGCATATATACAAGGGGATGAGAGGGCAAAGTTGTCCAATATTTTAGTTCCGTCCACTTCCTTAACAGATTGCAAACGGACATCCTCACAATCTCAGTTTATGGTAGTTAAAGGGGGTTAAGTGTTGAATTTTGTAGTTGGAGGGGGCAATGCGTGGCAGGGTGGTGGTTCATGGGGGGTAACTGTAATTTCCCCTTAAATTTTTTACGAATGTGTTCGTTTTGGGTTCCAAAACTCAAGCTCTCTCTTTGCACACAGTCCCAATAAGTATTTCCTTTAATTACTCCGTTCACTTTCTATCTCTCTTTATTCATTACCTCTCTCTCAAAATTTAAACCAAACAAACTATTAGATTCGGGAACCTTGAAATTTCAAAATCTTCTTGTTCATAATTCGGTCCCTCCGAATTTACAAAATCTTGATTCCATCTCTGACAACCATGCATTGCTTGGCAACATCTTTAGGCGTGATCAGACATGAGTCCCAAAAAGTGATAAGTGAATTTACAAAATCCTGATTCCGTATCTGACAACCATGCATTGCTTGGCAACGTCGGCGTGATCAGATTTGGGTCCCAAAAAGTGATCAGTACCTAGCGCGAGGATCTTAAGATCTTTCTCGAATACGAACTTAAAGTTATAGCCTGACTTCAACTCCATCATTGTAATTTATGGCGAGAAACCAGCTGTGGATCTAAAGGCCCCCATTCGGCAAACAAAAATACGTATTTATTTGAAATTAATTTTTTATATTAAAAGTGATGTATTATGAGATAATGAACTATTTTGTAATACGAAAAATAAGTATTTACAAAATAAGAACCGCAGTGGAATGGAGCATGAATCATGGATGGAGAGTTTCATACTCGAGCGCTTATGTTTTTCAGGATGGGATTCTCTATGCTTACTGTCTCAGACAGTTCATATTTTCTCACAATACAGCATATTCTCATCGATAAGAGTATTTTTGTGGAATCCACACATGTGAGACACCTCCAGTAACTGTCCCGGACAATTCCTTGAGATGATCCATTTCCTATGTTTTTAACCACCGGATCAACAGTACTAATGGCTGGTGATGTGGTCCACACCATAGAGAATATTCCACCCCTCCACCATGCTTTAAAAAGTATCTCCACACTAGATATCTTGGGGAAAAGTACTCATTTGATGACTACATTGGGTAATTAGACTACCCTGTGTGGCGTTATTTATGTGATACTATAGTACTCCAATCGAAATAAAATATACCCAATCCACTAACTTTTCGACCGCATATTTTCTTTAAATCTTTGTAGCCATTGAACTAGAATTTGATCCTGCCGGCTCCTACCTACCCTTGAAATTTACCGCTACATGATTAGTTGAGAATATTACATAAAAATGACATGTCATGTGGTACTTATAGAACGTACGTAGAATAATCTACGGCATTTGATACATAATGCGACGAAAAGGGCAAGACATGCAGGCCTGTGTACATGCTTGAGAATGACCATTCAACATAAGCAGCATATGAAAGATCAGAATCATCGATCTCATCTCATACTTCCCTAGGAATATCTCTCTCTCTCTCTCTCTCTCTCTCTCTCTCTCTCTCTCTCTCTCTCTCTCTCTCTCTCTCTCTGTGCTGTAAGCATATATTTGGACTTGGGACCGCCATCCAACATGTCCATTTCTCTTCTTCAATTATTTTGATTTCCACGACTCAACATTTGTGCTCTTTAATTAGATTCCAGAGCAAAAAGGGATTTGCCAGCCAAGGAATGTGCTTTTAAGCAACCAAAAAAGGGGGAAAGGAAACAAATCTTCAACCCCCCCTTCCCCTCCACCCAACACTAATGTCATCAAGTTAAGCCACGGTTTCTGTTTATACAGGACTTTGCTCCAATTTCGATTAGATTTCTCGCTCGTGGATAGTGAAATTAACTATCTGAATTAATTAGCCGATTTGGCCCGTTGCTAGGTCATAAAAAAGTACACCGAGGGTTGACTTAATTTCAAGTTTAATTTTACCACTTCTACATTCTTTAAGACATCTCAATGATCGGCTTGTCTAATGTCACGTGTTAAAAAAGCTTGAACCGTTCTATGTGGCCACTTTATTCATTTGCAAAAGTTATGATCAATTGAGCTAACTCGGCCGAAGAGCGAAGACTATGAGTTCACTGCACCAAAAGACTCCTTTTCGAAACCCTTTAGATACTTTGTGCTGGAATCCTTCAGTACCCTTGTTTCGATGCATTTTTAACCGGTGAATTAAGTGAAGCTTTTAATAAAAAAAGTACTTGACCGACTATGAGTACAATAAATTCCCTGTAATTACACAGGATTTAAATTCTTTCCGAAGTGATTATAGGTGGTAGGTAGTAGGTAGGGTAAATAGTGTTTGAGAACGTTGTCCCGTTTGAAAAAGGGAAGCCAACTATCTTCCATCAAGCTTTGGATGTAACCCAACTAGCTTCTCCATATATTTATTGCACTTCGGGTTGTGCGCACCTTTAAGCTGTCGAATCGTGTATCTAATGGCTCAGATCTCATATCGGTAATGGACGGTTCTCAATTATTAGTTGCCGAGATGAGATCCGAACCGTCAAATACACGATCTGACGACTTGGAGGTGCGCAACATGATGCTGCTCATACCTCTGCACAACATTATCTCCCAATTCATATTTATTACGTATAGTGAACTTTTCTCCCGATGCATTTTCTTTTATAAAGGAATCCAAAAATAAAAAGTTTCACCAAAATATATAAGGATCATGTTTGAGAATTTTCTCTAAAGGGGAAAAAATCACAAAAAGATATATGGATCATGTTTGAGATTTTTTTAGCCTGTGCAATGACAATGAACCATAAAATGTATTTAGCCCCAAAAAAAAAAAAACAAAAAAAGAAAAGAAAAAAAAAAGATGAACCATAAAATACAATTTTAAAAAAACAATTATACGGAAAAGGGTGGGATGTGGCGACAAGTATAGCAATCCCTTTTCAGCGTGATTATAGGAGCTCTCTATCCGCTAGTGAAATATTCGGCTGAGTCATAGCTACTATCCGAGAAAAAAAGTCGTCACCACAACACTACCTAGATACACGTTGGTGAGAGCACAAAATCCCCAATCTCATGCCACTTGCCCGACTCAAACTCGAGTGCTGCCTGCGGAAAGAGAGAGGCCTTATTTACCCAAAAAAAAAAAAAAAAGAGAGAGGCCTTACCAACGAGTCTACAACCGTAAACTGGTTGCCTTGGGATATTCCTGTTTTGCCACTTGCCTTTGGACCAACCGTAAATCTGGTCCATGTCTTGACTACTACAGATTTAAACCCCATGCATGTTTTTAACTATAGACTTGACCATAATCCATGTTATGTTTACGCTTATGCTCTTCTAATCCTTGTAGTTGATAAATTTTCTGTTTTGCCATTGTAGTTGTGAAAGTTACTATTTTACCCCTTGAAGTTTATAAAATCTCGTAATAAATTTCAATTAGTATTGTTTTTTTTTACTATAAAAATAAATATGACCTTAGACCATGTAGTGCTAGATATTTGAACCCGTTAACTATCATGTTGACCATTTTACCCTTATAGGTTATGAAAAAATGCTGAAATTTACCCTTATGACTTATATTTCTTCTTTATTTGATATCATAATGGGTCCCGACCAGCTTACGTTCGTGCACCTTAACTAATTTTATTCACACTATTTGAACTTAGTTCAATACTCACAAAACTTTAGTTACCATCAATCATTACTTTTCTTTTTTCCTCTATCTCTCTCCAATCATTACATCTATTTTCAATTATTACTCTATTTCTCTTTACAATCATTACCTACAAATCTAAATTCAAAATCCCAAAACGAACGGGGCCGAAATTTATTTATTTTTGGTAAGTACCACCACGAAATGGATACATATCAGTTGTCATGTATTCTAGTTTGTGACACCTCACATCTATATTATAAAACAGAAGGGCCTTTGGGAATATTCCAAACAAAATATTCCTTTTCAACGGTCCAGATTTCTTCTTAACACTAATTTTATCTACCCATACAAACAAATCCAACGGTCTAGATTTCTCCACTCTTTACGGCATCTTCGTAAATAGCTTACATTGTTTGGACAAAAATACAAGCTGTAATTTGACATTGTTCGGTTCTCTCACCGCCTCTCTCTCTCTCTCTCTCTCTCTCTCTCTCTCTCTCTCTCTCTCTCTCTCTCTCTCTCTCTCTCTCTCTCTCTCTCTCTCTCTCTCTCTCTCTCTCTCATTTGCATAAATTTACACATTATTGAACACACACCTCCTCCCTCCCCTCCCGCAACCTCGCTTCCCCTCACCATAACCCACTCTCTCTATTTCTCTCCGGAGAAAAACATTGCTAAAGTGGTCGTCGTCGTCGTTGCTGGGTACTTCATCCGGATGGCTTGATTCCGCCACTTCCGTTGCTCGATCTCTGTCAATCAAGGCTTGATTTCTTGAACTTCATTCTCTCCTTTTAACGTAAGCAATCCCAATTAGTGATTTGTACCACACCTTCTTTTTTTGCGTTCCATGTGTTCATAAAAATGCAACATACAACATACAACTGGAAATATATTTGCGTTCCATGTGTTTGGGAGTCAGTCACTGCACGTAATTCGGGCAAAGGGTACTTATATTGCAATTATATTGAAACTACTGCACTACTGCACTTATATTAAAAATGTACTTCGGGCTCTGGAGTTTCTTGGGTTTAAGAATTAAACACAGGAAAAAGCAAGAAATAGATATAGTAATTCGTCTAATATCCTCTACTAAGTTCTGTCATCAACGGCAAGAACCCGCATACCCACTGAGAATTTATCATTTTCAGGCTCACTTCTGTAACCATCCAGTCTCGCTTCCAGACTCTTGGTTCACTACAAGTGGCGCAAAAGTGATAACATGTTGATTCTCGACAATTCCTTATTCAGCTTTTATGGCATTTCATATGTTTGTAAAAATGCCTCACAAAAATCGAACTGAATGATTAGAAAATGTGGACTCTGTCATTTTTATGTCTAATTATTGCATTCCATCTGTGTGTTTTTCCACTTTTTTTTTTTTAATATCTGGATTGCAATAATTAGCCTGTTGCATAATTGGGAGCTGCGATGGTGATCGATGGTATTTTTTGATCTCTCTCATGGACTCATCAAGTTTGTTGTGGATATTCCCTTTTGTTCTTGCTTTCCTGTTTTTTCTTTTGGCTTCTGACTATTCTTTGGTGCCGCTTGGTACCTGCATTTTGAAAATTTGAATGTATGGTTACGGAACTATCAAGTCAAGGAGGTAAAAGTTAGATTTTTTCTGATTTCATTGATACAGAGTACTAATTGATGTGCTGCTTGATATTTACTGGAATTCCATAAGCAAATTGATAGTTCTTTTCTCTTTCGTGCCACTAAGAAGAGAATTACATACTACACAATAGTTAGCAAGTGCCGTAGGCACGGACAATTTCAACCGGGGTACATAGTGCCGTAGGCACGGATAAGCACTAGTTATACATAATATACAGGGCTCTGCTAGTAGACAGTAGAATGAATGCACGAGAGATCAACTGAGCTACCCATAGGTTGACCCAAGCGTCTTTCAGTGCTTATGGAATCAAAAATATGGGCGCGGTAGCATTGCTTCTTTTTATTCTCTTGGAGTACTAGTCATGATTACCTTGAGAATCTCACGCATGTGTTTGGCTTCTTGTACATGTAAGCCATTTTTCTTTTAATTCGTGTCTTTTTTTGGCACTGCAAGAAGTTGAGGTGGTTCCCCTTTATGGTGCTTGAAATAACAACGGCTTGTCTTGCTAGTGGGATATCTTGAGCTTTTTCCAAGTCAAAAATATGGCATATTAAACCAAGCAATGACCAAAGTCCTATTTGATTGATTCCATCATCACCTAACCAAGTTACTATCAGAATAAAATCTTGCTGAAATTGAGGGACTAAACCGTCCTTTTGTCTTGCCTAACTTCATATTGCATAAATAGATTCATCCCCCCTTGGATTTTGTAGGTACAAAATAAGAAAATGAGCTAAGAAGTTGCAATAACCAAAAATGAGTCTGTAGTTGTGGCTAATTTCGAATTCGTCCCACCTCTTCTTACTTTAAGTGAACAGGGCCGACCCAAGGTATTTGGGGACTCTAAGCCAAATCATCAAGTGAGGCCTTAAATTTTTTCACAATGAAACAATAATAAGAGATAATTTCTAGTATAGAAATTTTAGACCACACATTTCACGCAAAACATGCTTTTGTTCAGTTGTGTGGGTGTTTTCTCTTTGACAAAAGTTAGAAACCCAACAGTAACAAATTTCTTGTGACAAAATAAAAACTCAAGAGAAGTATTAGAGGCGGGAATTGAACCCAACCATAGCGTGTGGATACTCATCTTACCACTAAAACCAAGGAGACTTGTACAATTTATATTGCGATAAATATTATATATCACTACGCTTACTGGGGGCCCCTCTTTTTGGGGCCAAAACTTGGGGCCCAGGCCTCTCGTTCTTGGGTCGGGCCTGATGGTGATCGAAAGAACTTAACTCTGCCTGTGTACATTTTGTGTACATTTTGCCACCGGCAAATTAAAACCCTAAAAGTCCTTAAAAGAAAAGAAGTTGAGATACAATGCTCAAATTTTGTAGTAGTTCTTCTAGGGAATTGATTTTTACACTGCTTTTTTTATATTCGCACTCTTTTTTTGTTTTTTAGCAAAAAAATACATACACTAAAACACAAAAAAAAGTAAGTGTGGATATCGAAATACGATGCGTAGAAATCAATTCCCTTCTTTTTTAAGTATCTGTCAAAAGCCCCCCCTGCAGGCTGAAATGTCCAAATGAGATTCACCACATCCAAATATGGCATGAAATCTTCTTTGGAAATCTTCTTTGATAATCTCCCTCCGTTGCGTGATCAACTTTTCACATTCTATGGTTAACGACAACGATGATGGGGATGTTCAGCACCAAGCATTTATGTTCCCTTTGACTCAAAATCATTTGACCGGTTAATCATTTCTAAGACCATCTCCGACCCTGCTCTTTGCTTTACCTGGCAAAAAGTTAAACAACGGAATCATTTGTATGAACGGCTTATTTGATTGAGCTGATTTTTTTCAAGACAACTGGAAAAATTATTATAAAGTTAATAAATGGCTTAGATAATTTGTATGGAATCCCGGAATGAGCTCCACACACCTATCTGCGCACTGTCGGTAGACTCTACATACACTACAAGATAAAGTGGTTTTGCCGACGCTTCTTGTAGTAGCGTTTCAAAAAACGCCGGCATAGGTGACTTTTCTCGACGTTTCTGGAAAAACGTCGCCAAAGAGGCGATTTTTACTCACGAATCAATCCCAACATTTTTTTCTGGAAAACGCCGCCATAAATCTTTGCCGATGATTTTTAAACGCCAGAAACCCAAGTTGACATTGGCATCCCCAGTGTTTGCAAAAATGCTGCTAAAACTTTTCCTAGAGTTATATAAGCAGTTTTTTTTTTTTTTGTAGTAATAGGTCGGTACGTAGAGTGTTTTTTTTATTTCAAATCGCACAAATTCATCCCCCTTTGGATTCTGTTTTTTAGATACTACTCCGTACAAAATAAGAAGATATGATAATAAGATGCAATAACCAAAAATGAGACGTAGTCGTGGCTAATTTCACATCGCAGAAATTCGTCACCCCACCCCTCTTTTTCTTTTTTTCTTTACCTTTTTTTTTTTGAAAGAACTTAACTCAGCCTATAACCATAATTTTTGACAATCAGCCTATAACCATAATTGTCGAATCAAAAAAGTCGTAGGGTACATTTTGCCACCCACAAATGAAAACCCTAAGTAAAGAGACCCCATGCACGTTCAAATCTTGATCCTTTTTCTCCAATTAAGTATCTTCCGTCAAATTAAAGGCCCCCTGCCATTTCAAAATGATTCACCAAATCCAGTACATATTGCTAGCAGCTGGCGTGAAATCTTCTTAATTTGTGCCTGCATGTTTTAAGAAGATATGCTTTGATTAAGTGCAACATATCACAAACCTAAAAGTGATCAACCTCACAACAGCCTAACACTTCTTTCTCATTATGTGGCTAAAAGCACAAAGAACTTGTGCTGCCTATGACTCAAAAATCAATTTTGACCAATTAATCACATCTAATTACCAGGACAGGGAAACTTAGGGAGTTTTAAAAATGTGTTCAAATTTAGCTTGTTTATGAAGTGTTTCGATCTTGAACGAGCTTTAATATGGGTGTGACAGCTTGACGAGCCTTGGGAACGTTTTAAGCTTACGTTTGTTTATTTGACGAATGGATCTTCAACGAGCTTTTAACAAGCGAACACAAGTAACTACTTTGTTTTGTTGTCAATTTTGAGATAAAAAAGTTATATAGGTTTGCGTATATTCATCTTTAGTCAAATTTTTTTAACATTTTAGCATACTCTCTTATTTTTTGATTAGAGGTACACTATGGCCCCTTTTCAGAACACCTTCTTAAAAAATAAGTACTTATTTCACATTTTTAAACTCAAAAATAGTGTAAATGAAAAATATTTTTTTGATTTTTTTGCACGTATAAAAGATCTTATTGAGATCTTTCAAACAAGAGCCATATTGCATATTCTTAGATTTTAATAAGCCCATTATTTTTAAGCTTAAAATTGCCTTCTTAAAAAATAAGTATTTTTTTTACGTTCCGAAACGGGGCCCTATATGCATCCAAAAAGTGTTTAAAAAAAATGACTAAAGACGAAAAACACAGATAAGGAAATAGTCAAAATTTTTGGGGAGAACATTTCTGAAAGGAGAACCAAACGTAATTAATTGCCACTCTGTTTCTTAAGCTATGTTTGGATCGACCAAACTACTCCTCACTATATACATTATATTAATTTGGAGATCAAGGTTAAATTCTCGCCAAAAATTGGTGGATAAAATAACACGTTTGGATTTAGAATTAATTGTGGAGCCATCAACAAGTGAAACGGAATTAACTTAATTAGTTTCACGGATATTTTTTTATATTAAGGATAGCTAAACAAAAGCTGGCTCGTATGATCGTATTTCTTTTTCCTTCACAATTTTGCGGTCCAAACACAACATAAAGGTAATGAAACATGACCCAATTATTATTATTATTATTTTTTGGGTAACTACCATATTAATGTCGATGATGTTTCCCGTTACAATTTCATATTTTGGAATTTTGAGTTCTATAACTTCTATCGATACCCTGAGTACAAGTTATTGTACTAAGGGTATCGGGATTTTAGACCTCTAGTGATACATCTGCTTAAACTATTTGATTGTTATTGTTACATGTTCTTAAACCCAATAACATAATATATATCTTGATATTTCTATCTAAAAAACTCCTCTCTAAAACCCATCATTGTTTGTCTCGTGATTATCATAATGCCTAATTTTTTTGAAAATGTTTTTTGCCTTTTAAAATTTAAAAACTGCACTATAAATACAAGATATCATGCAAACGTAATTTAAAAATTACATTTGAAAATGTAATTTAAAAAGGCATAGATTTTAGATTAGGGAGAGAGAGAGAGTTGGTCATCGTAATCTCTGTGGAAGACTGGACCTAGGACCTTGAAGCCCAATAAGTCCCCAAGCTTGTCGACCATTTATTCAATCACTTCCATTTGTTACTTGTGGGGCAAGGCCCAAAAACTAATTTTCCAGGTTCATATGTTGAAATTTCCCATGTTCTTTTCTCTTTTTTTTTTGGCCACACGTTATACATCAGCAAGGGTTAGATGAGAGTTATATAATATGCTAGTCTACAGGGGATTCAAAAACGGTCTATATATAGCACTGAACCCACAAACGCCCATGACGGGACGGAAGCTAGGAAGTACTTGATAAGTCCACAATAATGTAAATAAATGAGACTCACCCATCTCATTTTGTCACACTTATATAGATATATACTTGCTTGAATGTATTGATAGTGCACGAAATGTGTGTTTTGTTAGTTTCAGGTAATTCGAGGTTAGAGGAGCATGAAGAGCTTCCAAGTGCTCGTGAGAGTACCCATGGTCCAAGACTTCATGGAAGACATTAATCGAGATTTAGAAGTTGATTTAAGAAGCTTTGGAAGACCAAAGGCCAAGGGAAGAAAAACAAAGAAAGCTAAAAAAAATTTAGTTGCTACCAGTAGGGCCAAAAAGCTCTTGTCGAAAGCAGTTGGCATCGGGAGCAATTCAGCTCCGGTTTTTTTTTGGTCCAGTCTGGTCCAGTTTTGAGCCGTTGTGGGCCTCTCCCGGGTCCACAACAATGATCGGAATCGTTCATTTTGTAGAGCTCGTCGAATATGTCGTCCACGCCAAAAATTAGCTTCATCGAACATCAATAGGTACATGGATGAAACAGATTTGTACAAGGAAAAAGTGATGACAAAAATTAAGTTAAAATTAATAATTGCCCATTTTTTTCATGTACAAATCTGTTTCATCCATGTACCTATTGATGTTCGATGAAGCTAATTTTTGACGTGGACGACATATTCGACGAGTTCTACAAAATGAACGATTCCGATCATTATTGTGGGCCCGGGAGGGGCTCACAACGGCCCAAAACTGGACCGAACTGGACAAAAAAAAAAACTGGAGCTGAATTGCTCCCGTTGGCATCACTCAGCTAATGATTTGGCTACTGGTACAGCCAAAAAGCTCCTACCAATAGTACCTGGACATTTTCTGCGTGAATTTTGTACACGAACTTGTAATGATTTGGGGGTATTTTAGACTTTGTGTAGGAGATTTTGGAGGGCTATAAATAGAACTTATGCCCAAATTATTAGGGTTAGACCCTTATCTCTCCCTTTACTCTCTCTCTCTCTCTCTCTCTCTCTCTCTCTCTCTCTCGTGCGCGCGCGCGCGCTCTGGATTTTCAACATAATAATAATAGCAATTTTGATAAAAATACATCGCGATAATACATCATAATACCCCAAAATGTTTCCTATAATCCATCCTAGAGAACAGTCAAATTTAAAAATTTACAATGATGGCACTCCGGCCCCAAACTCTTAGACAATAATCCAAAGAGAGTAAGGGTCTATTTGATAAAACTGAAAACTGAAATTGAATGCTGAAAAGTTAAGTACTGAAAACTGAAAACTGAATTTTTTAAGCTAAAAAACTATTTGTTAAACATATTAAGTACTGAATAAAAAAAATGATAAATTAATTTTAATTCCGATTGATCTCTCTTAATTTACTAATAGTCAAAATGTACTTATAGTAAAGGTGGAATGGTGATTGTGGTGGTGGTGTGTTGGTGGTGGTAGTAGTGGTGGTGGTGTTGGAGTGGTGGCGATAGTGTTGTAATGGTGGTGGTGGAGCGATGGTGGTGTAATGGTGGCAGTGAGTGGTGTTGGCGGCGGTGTGGGTAATGGTGGTGGTAATGTGGTAATAACTTTTTAGCCTACATTTTAAGTAGCACTTAATCTTGTTTGATAACCTAAATTCATCACTTAAAACTGAATCAATTAAGTAATAAGTGATTCAGTAGGTTTGATAACCATATTTTACATTGTTTAATAAATTAAGTATCACTTAGGCTAAAAAGTTGAAAAAAATTAAGTAGCTTTGAGCTACTTAATTCTGACTGAATTTTTATATACTTACATTTAACCATTATAACACAACCACAACCACTCCCACCAACACCTCCACCACAACCACCACCACCTCCACCACTCCATCACTCCATCACCACTACACCACCACCACCACCACTCTTCCACCACCACCAGCTCCACCACCGCCGCCACCACTCCGCCACTTCCTCCACTACCACCCCCACCAGCTCCACCGCCACCACCACCAGCTCCACCACCACCACCATTACCATCACTAGACCACCACCACCGCTCCTACCACCTCCACCACTCCACCACCATCACCACCACTACTCCACCACCACTCCCACGTACCACTCCACCACCACCACCACTACTTCACCACCACCACATTTACCACTCCTCCACCATTACCATAAGTATATTGTGATTGTTAGTAAATTAAGAGAGAATTGGAACAAAATTAATTCATCATTTTTTTAATTCAGTACTTTTTTTTTTTTGAAGAATCCATTTTCTCATTGACATTAAGAAGGCCTATCCTTCATAAGAAGGTGGCTGAGCCCAGTTGGGACACAATTTGGATTACAAATAAAGCTCCTATCTAGAACATGAGTTGCTAGCCAATGAGCAGCAACATTTTGCTCTCTGCATACCCATCTGATTACCCAGTTTCTTTGTTGAGCCCACTGCTTGATGTCGTCCACTATTGCTTTAATCTCCCACGGTGGTCTCCTGCTCTTGGTGTTGATACAGTCGACCAGCTCTTTACAGTCCGTCTCAAAAATCGCAGAGAATAGTTCCATGTCCACAGCCATACCGCAAGCAATCCTTAGTGCCCAGGCTTCCGTAGCTAAAGCTGATGAAGCAATGATCTTACCAGCTCTGTAACATTTGATTCCTCCACCACTGTCTCTGGCTAAAAAACCAAAGGCAGCCAAGCTGCGGAAAGAGGAAAAAGCACCATCACAATTGAATTTGATAGAAGAATGTGGGGGGGGGGGGGGATTCCATTTCTTTTCTCTGTAAACTTTCTCCGTAGGTGTTCTTGCTCCCTTGAAAGTGGCTAACAGGTAATCAGAGTTTGCTTGCTTTGCCTTGTCCACTGTTCGTTCTGGATTAGGAGGAACCCCATTGAAAACAAAGTCATTCCTTGCCTTCCAGATAGCCCAGCAGACTTGGAAGATAAGTCCAGCTAGCTCTTTGCTGGTTTCCTTAGCAAGGTTCCCACAAAGCAAATCCTCCACCCACTTATCTGCTGAAACAATGGTTTGCTCCTTGGTTCAGTAAGTAAGGCCACATCCAAACCATACCGCCTCAGTCCAGGCACATCGAAAAAGCACATGCTCCATAGTTTCCTGCTCTTGCTCACAAATAGGGCATATCGGTGATTGTGAACATTTTCTTCTGTGTAGATTATCCTTGCAAGCTATCCAGTTTCTAATCACTCTCCAAACAAAGTTCAGTACCTTTGGGATAGTGGGGACTGCCCATAGTTTAACCCAAAAATTGCTTGGAAAGCAATGAGAAGAGGATGCACGATAGCTTTTGGTTCTGAGTTTAGCTTTGAGGGCCTGATCGTATTCTGATTTAACCGTATAGCTACCGTCTTTTGTGTGGCTCCAAATGATGCTATCCCCGGCATTCGTCACGCTGATAGGAAATCTTTGAATGGCCTTCACTTCTTCCCTTGAGACATGATTTTGTAGCTTCCTCACATCCCAAACCTTCCCCTGCTGACATACGAAATCTGAAACTGAAGACCAAGGGCAGTCTACTGTTGGTAAAGACATCGATTTTCCGCCAGCCCAGTTAGGTATCCAATTATCTCCCCAGAACTTGATATTTTCCCCATTACCAACATTCCATCGTAATCCTTTTTCCAAGAGATCTTTGCCTTCCAACAGACTGCTCCATAGCCACGAAGGTGAGGCCCCTCTGCTTGCATTCATACATGAGCTATTGGGAAAAATATAGCCCCTTAAGTACTCGAACCCAAAAAGCATTGGGGTTGTTTAGGATTCTCCAGTATTGTTTGGCCAGTAATGCACAATTGAAAGACTCAAAATCTCGAAAGCCCATGCCACCGTTCCCTTTCGCAGTCGTTAACTTATCCCAAGCCCCCCAGTGCATTTTGCCCCCTCCCTCACCATTCTGCCACCAAAACTTTCCCACAATAGAGTTCAGAATGGAGCAAAGGGATGTGGGAAATTTGAAACACATCATGGGATACATTGGTGTTGCTTGAATCACAGATTTGATCAGTACTTCTTTACTAGCTTGAGGAAGAGTCTTTCCATTCCATCCATGCACCTTCTTCGTGATCTTGTCTTTAATAAAGGCTAACGACTCTTTTTTTGATCTTCCCCAAAACATTGGGAGACCCAGATATTTAGCTCCTGTTGTCATCTCTTCCATCCCAAAAATATTTTTGATCTCCACTTGGTCAGTCATGGGGGTATTTGGAGAGAAGAAAAGACTAAACTTCTGAAAATTGATGTTCAACCCTGATGCTTCACTGAAGCACAGCATGAGGTCCTTGAAGTTAGTGCAACAACTCGCTTCAGCTTCGAGGAAGACCAAGGAGTCATCAGCAAACAACAAATGAGACACCATAGGGCATTTCCTTCTGAGCCGTATTCTTGACAGGGATTTCTTGAGGACAGCCTTGTTGATTAAAGTTGATAACACATTGGAGGCAATAAGGAAAAGATATGGGGAGAGAGGATCTCCCTGGCGGAGACCTCGGTCGGGTACCACGTTGCACACCTGCTCTCCATTAGCAGTGATTGAAAACTTTACGGAGCACATGCATTCCCTTATCTAGTTTATCCAGACAGGAGAAAAACCCATTTTCTCTAGCACCTTCAATAGGAAATCCCAACAAATCCTATCATAAGCTTTGTTTAGGTCCATTTTTATTGCCACAGCCCCTTTCTTCCCTTGTTTCTTATGCTTGAGATAATGAAACACTTCGTGAGTAACAATGATATTGTCATGGATTTGTCTACCTGGTATGAAAGCAGACTGTTGCTCCGAAATAATGTCAGTAATAAAAGGTTGGAGCCGATTTGTAATAATTTTGGAAAAAATTTTGTAGTTGAAACGGCATAAACTGATGGGCCGGAATTGAGACACGGATTCAGGATTAGGTACCTTAGGAATGAGAGTGACATTGGTGTGGTTCATTTCCTTCAAGAGCTGTCCTCCGTCGAAAAAATCCTGAGCTGCCTTGAAAACATCTTCACCCACAATGCTCCAATATTTTTGGTAAAATAACCCAGGGAATCCATCTGATCCTGGGGCTTTTAGAGGACCCATTTGGAAGACTGCCTCTTTCACCTCTTCTCTTATGATGGATTTAATCATAGCTTCGTTCATCTCGGGAGTAACAACAATATCCACCAGTGAAATTATATCCTCAAAGTCCCTTCTTGGTGGGGGTTGATACAGATTTTGGAAATGGCCCTTGATGATTCCAGCAATACTCTCTTTCTCGTTCTGCCATACTCCACCTTCATCCCTTAACTTCACAACTTGGTTTCTCTGACGTCTATGAATCGTGGTTAGGTGAAAGAATCGAGTATTCTTGTCACCCATCCTAAGCCAATTCACCCTTGATCGTTGATTCCAGAACATGGATTCTTTCTGCCACAAATCCCCCAATTTTGTTAAGAGAACTTTCTCATTAACATAATTATCTGAATTGAATCCCTTCTCGTTTTCCTGTTGAATTCCGATCAGCTGTTCCTTAGTAGTAGCAATTTGGAGTTTTAGGTCCCCAAAGTTCTTTTTATGCCATCGTTTGAGGTTCTCCTTGCAACCTCTGAGCTTCTTGCACATTTGGAGCATTTCAGATCCATCAACCTTCCGCGCCCACTCCTCTGAAATGATGTTCTGACATTCCTCCTCCGTTGTCCAAAGGGATTCAAAACGGAAGGGCCTTCTTATCTTGTTCAAAGAAACATCTATGTTAAGGATCAGTGGATTATGGTCCGAGCCCACTGCTGCTTCCACAAAAACCAGAGCCGTTTCAAAAAGAATTCTCCATTCCATATTTGCGAAAGCCATGTCGATTCTCTCCATGATGAAGGCTCCATCTGCTCTATTATTCCTCCACGTGAACCTTGGTCCTTTGCACTCTAAATCCATTAATCCACAATCATTTAGCATACCATGAAAGGCATCAATTCTACCTAAATCCGGAATGTTGCCCCCAATCTTGTCGCAAACGCTAAGAACTTGATTAAAATCTCCAATGCACAGCCATGGCAGACGTTCAGAGCTAGCAATGTCTCAAATCTCATCCCAAACTCTCTCCTTCCCTTCATGCGTAGGACACCCATAGACGAAGGTAGCAGCCCAACTCAAGGACTCTGCTTTTATTGTGATGACTGTGTGTATCAAGTTCTTATGAGAGAACTCCACATCAACAGAAACATCATTATTCCACCATAAAGCTAACCCTCCAGCTAGCCCTTCAGGATCAACGTAGCTACCAAACTCAAACTTTAATCTACGGCGGATGGCCTCCAGCTTGACCTTATTGTTCTTTGTGTCCATCAGGTAGACGATGGAGGGGCTTCTTTTCCGAACCAAATCACCTAAAGCCTGGCTTGTCAAAGCACGCCCAATACCTTGACAGTTCCAGGTTAGGATTAGCATTGGGGGTGTGGCTGTTTCGGGCCAGCCATAAGCCCCAATCCATTTTTTGAGAGAGCAGATCCAATTTCCTCATAATTTCGGACAACTTCAGTGGGTACCAGTCTGGTATCACCATTCTGACCACCAGACTCCTGTTCAATGAAGACCTTACACAGAGCATCTTCGACATCATGGGTGTTGCCAACATCCAAACCTTTCCTATTCGGAGAAGGAATGGGGATTGCTTTCCTTGGGGATCGACGGAGTAGGTTAGGGGTTTTGGTTTTAGAAGGGAGGGAATGGTTTTTTCTGGGGGTGGGTTTGATAATGGGTAAGGGATTGGTGTGGCTAGTGTTTTTGACATCGGGGGCACACAGACACAGGATTTTGGCTCTGTGGGATTCATCAGCATCGTCCTGAGCCTTATGTTTGATAGCAAGGGAGTTGAAGACCTCCGCAAGGGAGACGCCAGCTATGGGAGTAAAGGTTTTATGGTTCAAAGTAGAGGGATTGGGTGTGATTTGGCTATTGGATTGGCTCAAACTAACAGAGAAAGTGTTGGGCTCTGCCAGAGGTTTCAGAGGTTTCGGTGATGGGCTTTTAGGGCTATCAGGGGGTTCGGTTACATAATACTGGTGGGCTATATTAGTGGAATGGGCTGGAAGTAGAGTTGGTTTAGGGATAAAGTTTAGGCCCAAAGAGAGGTTGTGGGTATTAACCAAATTAGGAGGGTCCGAACCAAGTTGGTTACCGAATAAGAAAGTTGACTCACCCGTATTAAAATTGACAAAATCCAAATGGATAGGGCTCACCGAGGAGGATGTCGTACCAGATCCTGCTGTCACTTTGCCATCTATCCCATCGGGTACGTCCGCATAGGCTGGAGAGCGTGGCTGCCCCATTCCCAAAGGACGATGAATATTCTGATCCTCCTGGGTATCTCTCATGCGCTCACCCGCAATCCTCTTGCCACGCGCGTCACCATCCTTGAGAAAAGACCGCCGCCGCTGGAGGAGGAGATTAACTCTAGCCTCCGCTTCATCCACCTGTTGTTGTATTTCCTCAATAGGAATAGCTGACTGTCTGACTTTTCAGGTGCGGAGCTCCGGGCCATATCCAGATCTCTCCCCAGCCTCTCGAGATATAAACTTGCAATTCTTGTTTTCATGCCCGATTCTCCCACAAGCGTAGCAATAGTCGGCCAGCTTCTCAAACTTATACGAGATCCAGAGGTAGTTGCAGCCCGATTTTCATCGGAGGAAGAAGCCTTGGGGAGAGGATCATCCAGCTTGATTTCTGCCCTAACTCTAAGAAAGCTTCTCCCCAAAAGGATTCCATCATGAGAGTTTTCAATGGCCAGCAACCGCCCAAAACGCCGACCTATGATTTCAGCGGTGGCTCTGTTCGTTTTTTCGATAAGTAGCCTGTGGATTTGAATCCAAAATGGGCAGTGCGTGAATACGACATCCGCTACCGACCCACCGTCTAGAAGAGGTTGGAGGACTAACAGATTATTTGCCACCGACCATGGTCTCTCCTTGAGAATGAGATCTCTATCTTCAGCCTCTTCAAAGCGGAAAAGGAAGGTGTTGTTGCTCCATGGGACCACAGAGAAAGGGGCTCTTGTCTTCCATGCCACGTTACAGACATTTGAAACCGCTATAATGTTACACGGTTTAGGACTGAGAATCTTCCCTATTAGGCACCTGCTTTGGATAACGTCAGTTTCTCCATATCCTTCTTCGAGATCTAGGATTTCCGTGGCTGCCATGGTTCCTAAGCAACACAGAAAAGGTGCAGCAGAGGTGGGGGGGTGGAGTACAGGGAAAATGAGGAGTAGAGAGAAAAAAGGGATGAGAAAAAGTAGTTGGAAAAGTTGGGAGATGGTGGAGGAGGTAGGATGAAAAAAGGGTGAATGTGGGAAAAGGAGGAGGCACGGTGGCAAGAAGGGACAGATTATCCCACAGGTCCACTATGGGACAAATCTCTCATTCTAGAGAGATAATATATTTATTAAACAGCTTTTCAGCTTAAAAATTTCAGCATTCAGCTTTTAGTACTTAATTTTTCAGCTTTCAGTTTTATCAAACAGCCTTACTGAATCACTTATTACTTAATTAATTCAGTTTTAAGTGCTAAATTTAGGTTAGCAAACAAGCCCTAAGTCAGGAGAATATGATTGAAATTACAATTACATCTTCAAAAGGGATTTTACAAAAGATGCCATGGTAATTCGTCGGTGTTAGCTTTCAAAAGTATAATCGAAATGCACTGCAAGCACTCTATGTCAATGCTCTTGAGGTGTACCTGAAAATATTAATAGGTTGAGCTACACTAGCTCAGTAGAGAAAGTTTTGCTCAAACTATACGCATATGTGATAGACAATGCACCGAGATGAACATTGATACAAGGAAGTTTCCCACGTGAACAAAAGCAAGAGGATAATACTTGACAATCAACACCGTTCATATTCACGTCACTTAATAATCTCTAAATTCTTTGTTTTCATTATATCAAGTGTTCTCGATTTCCTTTCCGGGCATTTAGGATCCCGTGCATCTCGAATTCATTCTGGCATCGCACCATTCAACGGATCCGTGGCTTTCTTGTGCACTTTCGGGCATTTTGGGACCCAGTGCATCCCGTTTCCGGCATCACACCTTTTAGTGGATCCATGGCTTTCTTCGTTTCGTCCTGTCGTTCTAAATTGTGATTATTCATTCTACAAGCCTCAATACTGTAAAGCATGACGTATGTCAAGTCCGTATCATTCATAAAATATGCCACAATACTCATGTAATAACCCGAATGCATAGACAAACGAACAAGTTTCGAATTCATTTAGTTTACACTTTTCTTTATTATAACGAGAGCCAAAACAGTGGGGACGAACAACGAATCATTGGAACGCAAGCAATCAAGTTTAGAAATGATTAGGATGTGATTGGAGAGTGTTAGAAGTGATCGGGGATCAACACAATCGACGAATGATCGACAAAGTTCAAATATAGTTTTTTGAGTCATCGGTACCAATACCTCAAAAAGTAGGTATCGGTACCAAACCAATCCAGTGAACAATTAGAGTCAAGGTATCGGTACCTCAAAAATTAGGTATCGATACCAAAGGTACTGGTACCTCAAAAAAGTGGTATCGATACCACTGCATTACATTGCATTATTTGTAGAAAAATCAAGAGTGAGCATAATTTTGAATACAACCAATTAGAGCACAATTTTGGCACACAATCAATTCATAAACATGTAGAGAGAGTAAAAAATTCCTACCTCGATTCCCAAAGCCGAACCCAAAGAGATTGATCAAGCCCTAGAACTCCAAAGCCGAAACCGAGCAAGAAAACTCCTCCCCAAGCTAGACCGAACGAGATACGAGCTCAATAACACGAATAGATGAAGGATTGGAGGTTATTGCCATGGGTTTTGAGTGATTGATGCTGTGTTTGGATTGTATTTAAAAAATAGTAGGGGTAATAAGTGGAGAGAGATAGAGAGATAAATGTTGGAAGTAGATGGAATCTAGGAGAATTTTTTGAAAAATTCTTTTTGAATTGCAAAGAGAACACAGCATGAGTGGAATTTTGGGTATTGGAGGGAGGGAGAGAGAGAGAGTGTCGAGAGGAGAGGGGGATCGGGAGATTGAGAGAGAGTGCGAGGGGTATTTTACTCCTCTACACCCACACCCACATCCACACATATATATACTCACATAAACACATATTGCACATATACCCTACTACAAACAATTCCATCGCATTCACCCTAATTTATTTAAACTCAATAAAACCCATATTTTTCTTATTTATAACATCACATAAACCTTTTATTAATTTCTGAAAATACGGGTCCTTACACACACACACACACACACACACACTCTCTCTCTCTCTCTCTCTCTCTCTCTCTCTCTCTCTCTCTCCAGATGCTATGACCAAAGGAATGGAGTTGTATGACCCCATGGGAAAAAAAGAAATTGCCTATTATTGTGCCAAAGAATTCTACTTGATTATTTCACTGCGCCCATTGAAATATGGGAAAGGCTACAATACACACCCCTCATTTGGGTGTGTATCATATGCACCTCCAAAATATTATGATTCATAGAGAAACTATTACGAATCATACTGCTAAAAAGTTACAGTTTTAGCATAAAAGTTACGAATCATAAATGTTACGAATTCTATTGCTAAAAAGTTACGATTTTTTAGTGTAAAAGTTGTGAGATGCACAAAATGTTATGAATCATAATAAAAATGTTATGGATTGTATTGCTGAAAGATTATGAGTTCTAGAACAAAAGTTACGAAACACCCTAAAATGTTATGAATGAACCATACAATAGGTATATATGGTACACACTTTTTAAGGGGTGTGTATTGTAGACTTTCTCTTGAAGCATTGTATTGACTATTGATGCCACAAAGGTATAAAACAAAAGAAATTTTGCCCATTATGAGAATTCATCATCTAAATTTAGTCCACTTTATGCAGACGATTCCAAATATGTTTGTGCTCAAATATGTGCACAAATCTGCGAGACTCTCTCTTAGTATGTACAAAACTATGGTTCATATTATGAAAATTGTTTCGGATAATCCAAAGGGGTAGTTTTAGTGGTTAGGGTCTGTGACTTAAGGGTTTATTTTGTTCTAAGATTTTTGAAACCTCTTAGTTGTTATCAAGTCCCTTGGCGTCAGGACATACGGTGCTTTACCTCGGCTTTAATTGAGATCCCCATCCCCCACTAAATTGCTCTTCCAAGAGATTAGTCGATGTGCGCATAAGCTGGTCCGAACACCACAATTTATCAAAATAATAACGTTTTACGTAATGAAAAATACTCGTCTATATAATTAAAAGTGTTAGGTAGTATCCATGTTATTTTCTACATCACAATTAATATTCTAGTTTCTAAACGACCCCATTCATTTAGAATCCTGGAGTTGTCACGGTCTCTCTCTACCTCCCTCTCTTATGGTTAGCTCAAATCCTCCATGGATTGAGCTCTAGGTTTCCATTTCATCTTGCAATTTCGTTTCCATTTTATGTAAGTACTCTGAATTTCAATACATATTTTAGTCATTGTTTTATCCTTCATCTTTCTTGCTTAGTTCATATCTAATGAAAGGGTAGCCTCATTGGATTTGGTCATGGGATGGTCTTCATCCTAAGACCTAGGTTATAAAAAATAACGGTCAGTTTGGCCAGCTAAAGAGGTCAGGTCGTGCCTTATGAAAAATCACAGGTAAATAAGAAATGTCTCTTCTTATAAGAGCAATCAAGACTTGGCTCGTTGAGGTAGGGAAACTACCAATACGTACCCCGTATCGAACGGTAAAATTTGGTGGCTTTTGGCACGTGTTACCTCAAGATACTGAATCTTTGCCCCTCGGTACTCCAACATGTTACTTACGTGCGTACTTAACTTCAACTAATCTACATAGGCACATAGCCATCTTCAAGAAAAAGGAAAAAAAATCTACCAAACAAACACAATACATGGGTCATTCCCTCCTCCTTTTAACTTGTAGTTGTAATACTCATCCCAAGTATTAGAGTATTCAATTCATCTTTTAATTGAATTATATGTTTTCGGGGTTGATTTGTATATGATGGAAGTTTGAGGGTATTGTGTGTGACTTAAGGATGGAGCATAAGTGAGCATGTGGTTTCACTCGCGTTGGATTATTTTACTTTAAGCCTTTTATCAAATATCCTGGGGATCTTTTTGGGAGATATTTCTTCCCTTATTCTCATCTTGTTTCTAACGTAGAGAGAGAGGGGTCGGGGGGGGGGGGAGAAATAGAAAGAAGAAGAAGGAAAAGAAGAGAGGAGAGCTTGGAGGTTCTTGGTTGTGTAATGTGTAGGTTGTTGATCATCTAGGTAATTCCATGTTTTAATTGTTAGACTTCATGTTTGAGTAAGCTTAATTTCATGCTTTAATAGTTGGGTTCATGCTTTAATTAGATGATGCAAGTTGATTTGGGTAGGAGAAGAACACTACTTGAATCTCTTGAGTTATTGTATTTTAAGCTTCTTTGATTTACGAAGTTTGATGTTCTTGAGTAGCTCCTTGTTATAAATGAGTTAAAGCATGATTTGGTGTAGTTTTGAAGAGTTTTAGATGTGGTTTGAGTGGAGGAAAAGGTTGGAAATCGAAAAGAATTGGATTTTCGCTGAAAAACCCAGTTGGTACCTGTACCACTTTTTAGGTGGTACCTGTACTGGTGGAACAGAATTGAAGCATTTGTGTCGATTTTGTGTGGGTACCTGTACCGAGTTTTTGTGGTACCTGTACCTCTCGAGTAATTTTTCGGCAACTGTTGTGAAACTTCGGACGATCATATCTTTTTCATCCAGACTCCATTTTGGGCAAATTATATATCGAAATTGAGGTACTAAAAACATATTTTATAATGGTGGTGGTGTTATGACCTAATTCTAATCCTAAAAGAAGTTATGGTCAAAATTCGGTGGAATAGTTATTGGATTCTTTACCGGTTTTGGGGTTATGTCATGTTTAAGCGCTATGCTTGGGGACCCTTGGAGGTCTTTGAGATGACATGTTTAAGTTCATTGGATATCATTTAATACCTTGTTAGCTTTATAACTTGATATCAAATGGTTGTAAAATGGATTAGGGGACGTTTAGTGACCTTGTTAACCTTTGGACATGTGTTAGCTTGGTAAAATGTTATAGAGTGTTATCATACATTTGTTTGATCATTCCAATGGAGAAGTGTGCTAATATGAGTTAGCCTATGACTAGGTAGCGAGCTAGTCAAATGGAAGGGGTTGAAACCGTAAGTTTGGCATACTTCAGTCGAATCGAAGGTGAGTGTATCTAATATGGTTCTTCTCAATAAGATATTGTTGTGGTGGTGAGTGTATACCTTGCTAATGGTATTTTAGCTTTTGATATGGTTATCTTTAACGAGATATTGCTGTAATGTGGGGTATATCATGCTATTGTTGTTTAGCTTTTGATATATTGTGAATGTGTGCGTGTGAGGCACACCATGTCGTAAGCCATATCGTTCAATGGACGATGGTTAGGAGCATGGTGTGTGGGACACGAGATTTGGTTATGATATGTGTGTTAGATGAATATGCATGCTGATGGGTGTTGATTGAACCGCCGAAAGTTAGCGTGTGAGGCAGGCCATGTTGTATGCCATACCAACTAATTGTTGGTGGATGAGAGCATGGTATGTGGGACACCTCGTCTTGGGTACATGCGATGTGACAGACGTGTCACTACATGTGATGTGATTATATCATGTTGTGGTGTATTGAATATTACTGCTCTGTGACAGGTTAATTGTAACTATTGTATACATTTGAGTATTTTAGTTACGTTGGTGATGTGTATTCATGTTGATATTCCTTCAGGTATTGTGATATCTTATCGAGCACTTCTATATCTCACACACTCTGGTTTTCCTTTTTGGTTTGCCAGATAGCAGTTGGCTTAGAGTGGGTCCACTACCGGTCAATGTGTTGAGGTGTATTCGAGCATTAGCTTTGGGATATGTTGGTGGTCGAGCTTGTTGTAGTTAGTTAATGAATGAATTGATTTATATAAGTTGTAATCAAGTCATTGGTGGATATGTTGAAGCATAGAACTTATTAAGTATTGTAATAGAGGTTGTGGTTACCTTGTATGAACTTGTGATTGGTTGGTTGGTATGTTGACTCAATTTTGTTTTATTGTGAGAAGTCTTCCGCTGGGTGTTTATTCTGTCAGGTTGTGTTGTGTTGTGTGGTTGGGTCTTCTGTGGGGAATGCCATTCGGCCGCACTTGCTCGGGCCCACTTTGGGTGCCGTTGCAGGGCGGGGCATGACAGTAGTGCTTTTTGGTCTGTACAAGGGAATGTTGCCTTCATCAGAAAATTGTCGGAAAACATAAAATTAAAGAATTTGTCTGAAAATATAAAAGAAAAATAAAGATGAAATTGAGTTGTCATTGGATCATTGTATCAAACAGTTAGTAGGCAAATCAAGTAAGAGGACGATATTCACAAGTTTGCATGAGGAAAATGTTGCCTTCATCAGAAAACGGTCAGAAAACAAAAAAAAAAAAATATAGTAATGGTGAAACTAAAGTAAGATCCACCGTCTACCCTTTTCGTGTGTGCACGATAGAGAGAACGCATCCAACAGAGTTGTTGTAATGAGTTGTGTGTGTGTGTGTGTGTGAGAGAGAGAGAGAGAGAGAGCTGTGCCATTTCTGGTGTTATTATTTTGGAGGAATGTCGTTCTTCTTTGGATGGAGGCATCGTTCTCTCTCTCTTTTTGTTATACAGGAAAGGAGGCACCGTTTGCTTGTACTACCTTGTAGTGTTTAGTTGTCAGAAATAGTGAAAGGATATTTTGGATGGGGCAGGTATTAGTTGCAGGTGCTTAGAGGATCTGCAATGTTATAATCAAAATTAAAAAATTGCTAAAGTTAGCAATGTGTACTTAAAAAAATGCTCACATTGTAATAATCAAAGTTAGCAACTTCCTAACCAATAATCAAATTTGGATATTTGAATAATCAAAAGTAACAATGTGAGACTTCACATTGCTAACTTTAGTAACCCTCTAAATGAATAATCAAAAACTGATGTGGCAAGTTTTGATTATTCACTTCTGATTATTACATTGCGGATGCTCTTAGGGCATTTGTGGGAAGCAAAAATAGAATACATCTTCATACATTTAAAAGAAGTAGTATATATTTGATTTGATTTTCTATTTTGGTGTATACAAAATACAAAATCAAGGGAGCCAATACTTCCACGAACCTTATCTTTAATGGCACGATTAGTTAAGTTCTCAGACCCTTTTGCCTTATTCTCTTGTTTCTTTTTATCGCTTGAAAAACAGCCATTCCTTTCTCTCTCTCTCTCTCTCTCTCTCCTCTCCACACGTACACATGCATAATCCCCTTCCTCCAATAACTCCATTTGTGAAGCATAAGAATCATCGATTACTACAAATCAAATTGTAGAGGTGATTACAAAAACTTCTGAAAGAAACTCGACACAATGACCACCTCACTTCAATTTTCGGCATCCATAATCAGTTCTAAACCACATAAAAATGGAATTGAAGAAATCGACAAATCCAAAAGTCGACAAACACGAATCTTGCACCGGCAAGAAACATAATCTACAAACCACCAAACTTTCTAATTAATTCAGGAATGACTATAATCTTTACAATTCGTTGGGCAAAATATAATTACAAAGAGTCAAACTTACATATCGATACAAATTTGCAGTCAAGGTCAATCCCTCAATAATAAACAATGCGCACAAATAGATCAATCGATAAAATCAAATCCTATAGCCCTTGTTGGATTCGACGTATGGGCTGATCGAACAACAATAGGAGAGAAAGAAGGAGAGAGGGAGAGAAGAGGAGGAGGACAGAGATATAGTTCTTCCTTCGTAGGTAGTGTACATTTGTGGGGAAGTATTTCTTGTTTTGAGAAAATGAAAATAGGTAATGAGCTATAATAGATAACAAGGGTACAATTGACCAACGAACAAAATGGTCGTGGCACTAAAATAAGAAGTTATGACATTATCGGTTTCCTAAAATCAACTCCTCCTTTCGTTAATGGAAATCAAATTCATAACACAATCACCCCATACAAAGGAAAACACCACGAACTAACAACTAAACTGGCTATCATACCATTGTTTCAACACAAAGATTTCACCAAAAAGGTTTTACAAACACACCCACAAAAATAGAAAGCAATGCATTGATCCATTTATCAAAAATGCAGTTGCCACAAACAAATATACCTTTTTATTTAAGAAACACATTTAGGCCGAAGCTCAATGCCTTCAATAATGACGCCCCTCTTTCCAGTTCCCTCTTTCGACCTCCATCAAACGCATTTCCTCTTCACCACTATCTCGACCATTGAATAACTCTCACAATTCAATCTTCATTTAGTTGTCCATTCTTTTCTACGGGAGTAGTCCCCTGATTGCACTCATTTCAAGACCAGATTGTCGCGGTTTCAAATAAACAATGTTGGTGATCTCATTTTCATTTTCATTTTTGTATCCTCTTTCCCCAACAAATCTTATAGATGCATTTATTGGTAGAGAATTAAACCCATAGTTTCTTCACCTCATCATTTTGAACACAAGGTATGCTACATAATTGGTTCTTGGGGACAACAATTGAGCCTCTATTTTGCGTTGAATATCAAACCAACACACTGCCAAAAGTGTGACCACCTCCAAGAATCTCTCCATGGTCAAAAGGCATGCATATAAGACTTAAAATGCACATAAAAGAGGAATTAGGATCCTCGCATGTGTTAATCTCATGTGAGGAGAAACAGAACCCACCAAAGTCGCATTATTGTGATCCAACTTGTCATTGTGATTCAACCTGTTTAATTTTAGGTCTCTATGTGTAAATCATGTATGCAAAAATATCAGGATAATTGTATTTCAGTCGAATTGTATTTATCCCGAGAGGAATAGATAGTCAACTATGAAATGAATTGTCAGATTTCTGATCGCTCAATTCCCTTAACACCAAATATGATGTGTTGTGATTGACTATCAATGTACAATAAATTAATTACAATAAATCAATTATTTGCATAAATGATTTACACATCAAGACTTTTATAATGAAGGCTTAGATGATAAAAAGTAGACCATGGCGGGCCCATTTCCCCTCACGTGAGAATTACGTGGAAGGGTCCGCGTTCGAAAAAATGAGAGAGAGGGAAGGGGGACCTTGATTGAGGTAAAGACATCCATTTCCAATAATCTGGAAAATTTGTGAATATAATTGTAAGCTCCCGGGCTCCTAACACAAAACACTTTTTGACACGAGCTTTATTTAAAGTGAAGAAGCTCTTGTACAAAAAGTAAGAATTTGTTGAATTAATAAGAGAGCTGGTCAAATTAAGAAGAAAAAAAAAATTAGCAAAGAATTGTCGAAGTACAAGGTTAATACGTAAAAGCCACTCCAACTACCGCCAAAATTTAGCAAAAACAGTTGTTGTTCACAATTCCTGTGCTGTTTTCACCAAAACTAATAATCTAATATAATAGCATCCCTCAATATAGTGAGTTGATTCCGACCAAATCTACCATTGATGTTGGATAGTACTTGTGAGCTACTGGAAGGGTAAATTGGAAGGAAACGGTAATAAATGAAGGTCTTGGAGGAGTAAATGGGACTCTCGAAGCATATCACAAGAGCATAGCCAGAAAATTTATTCAGGGGTCATTTAACAAGTTATGTTAGGTGTCGTTCTAGATGCGCTGTAAAAGAAATTTTAAGAAAAGGAAAGTTTTTTAAGCTCAAATATAATGAAAATAAAAAATAATTTTTAAAAATTTTTTTCACCATTTAAAAGATCTCAATGAGATCTATCAAACAAGATCCATATTGGTAGGAAAATTATTTGCATAAACACATGATTTTTGAGCTTGAAAAATCTTCCTTTTCCTAAAGTTCCTTTTACTGCGCATCCTCTGAAACGGCACCTAGTTAGAGCATGTACACCATTACATAGCCAAAATTGCTGGTGAACAGTACCTTTTTTTCATTTTATCTACTCACATTTTTTTTAATACTATACCAATACAATCTATTTTACCTATTTTTTATTAAAATATTAATAAAGAGAGAGAGAGAGCAAGAGAGAGAGAGAGAGAAGAGCAAGAGAGGGAGAGAGAATACAATAAAAAATTGGGTACATAATGAACAGTCGTTAGCTTCTTTTAGCTCGAAACTGTAGCTGGATGGACTTTAGCTCATCCTTTACCAAATTTGTTGTGGCCAATTTTCTCACTTTTGGTTAGCTAAAATGACTAAAAATACATTATACATTATCTAGTGTACTTGCTCTTAGATGTTAGATATGCACAATGTATCAAAATCAATAAAACCAATTATTTACGCACACACAATGCAGATTCTAATCTAATTAAAATCCACACGATCACAACAAAAATTAGACGTAGCCAATCTGACAGTTTGACCTGAAAACCCCAAGACTGTATCTCATTAAAGGCACAAACAGGAAATGGAACAAAAGCCCAACTTTTAGAAAAAGCCACTGAGATTATCATAGAGTTTAACCTCCCAGTCAAGCAGTACTTAAGAGCAGGGCCGGTCCAATGGAAAGGTCTAAGGCGACCTCCATATTTTGGACCAAAAATAGGGCACTCTTTCCTCGATAAGTATATATATTTTCTGTGTACAATTATAATACGAACTCGTTTGGTGGTTCAGTGGTAAGATGCTCTTCCACATAAGATGCCTAGGTCCAAATTTTGGTAGGGTACTTTTTGGAAGTGTCTTTTGCCAAATTCTCCTACCACATAAATTGGAACTGTTGTGATTCAAACCTGAATCCGCTGAATATTATTACAATCGCAGAAGCCATTAAGGCCGAAATATTTACCATGTTGAATAGTATAAATGAAAATGATATAAATATTTCTGTTTATTATTTTTAAATTAAAAAATTTATGTAAGACACTATTTCACCACTTAGTATAAAACATCCAAATATATTAGGCCGACCCTGCCAAGAGTGTAACATCCCACCTAAATATTTGAATCATATTTTCAGATAAACGTACGCTAGCATTTATTATTCAATGGAATAGAGATAACTTGTGAAACGTTGGATTATGCACCACGTGGAGGTAAGCATGGGTAATTTTACAAGTAAATTTGTTGCTAGTGAATGACAAGAAAGCGAAGGAGATAACACGTGTAGAGTGAGTTTGCGTATCCACGCGAAATTCTTGATTTATGAGCAGTGTGCATGTGTCCTGTTTGGACTCCTCGAAATGGGTAGCATGTTCAAAAATATGAGTTCGGAATTTGACAAGAGCGAGGAACGAGAGTATTTGTATTATGCTTGAACTCAATTTTTTTTTTTGTTGGCTTGTTACAAATTACAAAATGGCTAGAACCAATACCTATTTATACTATCCCATGGAAGGGTTTAATATGTAGATATTTTCATACAAGATAAACTTACTCTAGATATTTTATTTTTCTAGAGCTAGATATTTCAGGAGGTTTGGTCATGGGGTGGTCTTCATCCTAAGACATTTTTTATTTACCTATGCTCTTGTGAAAATAACGTGCCCCAAAACAACGGCCTCCGCTAAAGAGATCGTGTTGTGTCATTCCGTGCCGCTCTTAAACGTATTGTGCTCGTGACGTGTCTGTGCCGGTCTAACCCGTTTGACACCTCTATTCAAGTCCAGTTTTAAAATAATCGAAATCGTCCGCTTGGTAAAACTCGTCAAGAACAACATTCATGGCGGAAATCAATTTGATCGGAATCTCTTGTTTTTTTGGTTTGCCATATAACTGAATCACGTTTGTGCGGAAAAAAGGAAAAGGAAAGGCCAAATGTAGTTTGAAAGTCCATCCAGCCATATGGATAAAAAAAAAAGCTGAAATTAAAGTAGAAGGAACTGGAGGTCACGCTAAATTTTTTTTTTTTTTTGGTGAATAAGTTGCGACAAATTCACATATTGTTTGTATTAATCAACAAATTTTGTTTGTTGTTTACACTAAGTAGCAAGTTATTAATTAATGTGAATAATTAGACAACAATTTGATATTTTTTAACAACTTGTACGTTGGGGTCTGTTTGATTAGTTAGATAACGGTAGAAAATGAAAAAAAGAGAAAAAAAATAATACTTTTTTGTATTCATTTAGCAAGAATATCCGATAAAATGGTAGAAAGTGAACATTCAAAAAATTTTATTTTCTTGAAAAAATCAACAACAATTATTCTAAATTCATTCTTTATCCTCTTCTCTCCACCTTTTCTTTTCTAATTTCAACAATTTTTTTTTCCCTCCAAACAACAAAGATATTATTTTTTCTACTATTTTCTTGCGAAACTTTTATTCTAATCAAATAGATATGAATTTTTTTTTTTCACTTTACATTCTAGTATCATTTTCACTTTCTATTTTATTTTTCTGGTTGATCAAACGGACATTTAGGCTCTGTTTGGAACCTAGGGAAAGGAAAAGAAAGGAAAAGAAAATAAAATGGAAGGAAAATGAGAGGAAAATGAGAGGGAAAAATTACTGTTCACAAAACTGAAAAGTGTTATTTTCTTCCCACTTTCTCTTCAAACCAAACAATGGAAAGGAAAATTTTTTTATTTTCCGTTCTTTTCCTTTCCTTTCCTCGGGTTCCAAACAGACCCTTAGTGTGAACAATGGTGAACGCCCTCAAACTGGAGATAGTGGTGTGCGTAGTATCATGTTACGCACCTTTGAACCATCAGACCGTGCAATGATTTAGATCTCATATCGACAATCAACAATTGAGAACCGTTTATTATCAAGATAAGATGCGAGCCATTGAATACATTATCTACGGCTCGAAACTGTGCTGCGTATACAACGTCACAACAATTGAGAACCGTTTATTATCAAGATAAGATGCGAGCCATTGAATACATTATCTACGGCTCGAAACTGTGCTGCGTATACAACGTCACAACACCATTCCCGTTCTAAAAAGTGGTCGGGAACCGCTTCCCAGATTCATTACATCCCAACGGCCTCTCCGTTGTCTCCCTCCCTCGCTGTGAAAACCCTAGCCCCTACTCCTCTCCACGCGTTAACCGTCCATCCCCCCCTCCCGCCTCTCCCCCTCCCCCTTCTCTCTCCCTCTCTACTCCCCCCCCCCCCCCTCCCTCTCTCTCACACACGCACACACTACACTGGCGAGAAACCAAACCGGAACTTTTTCTCTCACCGTCCTCTGCCTCTCCCCTCTCCCACAGAGACTCCACCGCTGAAGAACCGAAGAACCCTAAATTAGTTACCAGGGGATTTTTGGCGGGTCCCATCCAACTCCAATAGGAACCGGTTTTCAAGGTACTTCCATATTGATTGCTCTCCGTATTTGAAGTTTTTAGGGGTCTTTTTGAATAATGGTTGGGTTTCTGGGTTTGTCACTATTCTCGAGGGAAAAAAATCGATTTAGAGCAAGTTATTGGATTCGTTGATGTCGTATGATAAATTGTGTAATATAGTAGTAGAATGTTCTGTTTAGATCTTTTTTAGCTCGGAAAAAGTTTTTAACATATCCAATTCATATGTGCTACTGCAGATTTTGTAAATTTTCTGTTTACATCAAGTTTTGATAAATTGATTGTTTTCTTAATGGGATTTGTGAATTATGGTGTTTGATAGAGTTACCTATTGGTCACGTCTATTTATAAACGAGTGTTTTGTTGGGTTTTTATTTTTTTGTTCGACGTCAGTGGTGTCGGGGCTAGCTTACGTGCGGCTCAACTATTCCCCTCTCCGATCTTGCCAAAGGCAGGCCATCCATGTTGGGACTCTGGGAATTCACTAGAAATTAATTTCTTTGCGTTAGGCAACAAATTGTTAGAAGGTGGCTCTGTTTATATAGTGATGGGATTAACTGTTGGCAGTGGTACAGAAGTTGTGATATTGTTTGGTCTACAAGTTTGAATGAGTACCTTAGTTTAGCCATATCGTAGTTGGAAAGACTCAAAGTTAAGGGATATTGTATTGCAACGAACACTTGGAGATTTTTGTTTGTGGCTTATGACACCAATATCGGTTTGATGGCCAAGCTGTGTTAGGCCGTTTTTTATAACAGCATTTCTAAGCATGGGAGAGCCTTTTGACCCCCAATCCATTGTTCGAGTTATGAATTATTAGTTTGTGTGAGTGTAGTTCGAGTAGCGGGAGACTTGTAGCACAAGGCATATATAAGACAGTTCCAGACACATTTGGATCTATGTATATTTGTATCTGTTTGGTTTAAAGTATAAACCATCAATTTCTCCCCCAAACAGTCGACCTTGCACTACAAAACCACAACCTTCCCCATACTTCCATTCCTCTTGTTTCACAACACTCTTTACTCTCTGCTTCGTTCATACCACGCTCCTTTTTGGCTATATATCGCCGGTGACAATCACCGCTGATTGAAATGCCAAAAGCGGGGCTGAATATGGCTAGCGCTTCGACCAGTATTGTTTTTGCGGTGCCCTAGCCTCTCTAGGTTTTCGATCCAAAGAAACCCAACTGTTGTAGCTTTGTGTCCCCTATTTTTTGGTTTGCATATCATTTTTCTAACTTTATTTGTAAGCCTTAATAGCTATTTGGTTGATATTTATTTTTTGTTTTGAATCTTTTCCACAAAAACTTCACGATTAAGGGGAAATGTTTTATGGTTGAAGTTCATCGAGGATACACATTTCTTGTTCTTCTTGCTTTATACTTGAATCTGCAAATAATTTTTCCCTGGATTGGTTTGATATTTTCGAAATACAAGATTTGTCGAAACCCCAAATCCGCGTTTAGGGCTTCATTTTCATTCGAGGGGTCAAACTAAGCCAATTAACTTCTTTTTTTTATTTTATAGGAAAGTGGAGTAAATACACTTAGTTAACATTTGTTTTTTGCTTTTCTATGCAAAACATTATAAGACTGTATTTGTTTGCTTTCCTTGGGGCCAAAACACCCATGTACTTGTTGTGCTAATTAAGACTGTAAAAAGTCTCAGGACTAATGTAAAATTACTTGAATTTTGAAGGGACAATTCTAAATTTTTTTAAATTTGTAGAGTCTAATTTATTTATGATATGGAGTACAACCTAAACAATGAGATGGTTAATCCGGGGAGAAAGGTTTCAGAAGTCTTGTAGGTCTTTATGGCTCCAAGATTTTCATCCAGTGGTGACAAAAATATATGACGTGTCAATGAAGAAAAGCTCTAGGGAAAAATTATACTCTAATTTGGCGAGATATATTATGAGCAAAAGGAAAATGCATGTATAGATTCCTGTTTATTCGTTTACCAATGTATTTTTTGGGTCCGAAAATGTATTCGATTGGGCTTAGTTTGGTTTGTTGGCTATGTTTTTTAGTTACTCAATTTCAATTGAACTTTCAAATACTTTACAACTTTGCTATCACCCCACTCACACAGTTTATACCCAATCAGAATGTGAGGCTGTGTGTTTAGGGAATCTAACCTGCATGTTACAAGCATTATTCATGGCTGAATGTTTTATTGTTTCAGTTGTCATTTCTAGTTAATTTTTAGTGAGAAATTTGATTTGGAGAGAATATGGTTTTATTTGTGGGGTTGCTTTACTCGGACACTGATTTGTTGTTGCTTGGTTTGGTTGGAGACTTGCTGGTATGTCCCATTCAAGTGAAGCTGGCCAAAATGAGAACCTTGAATTTAAGTGGGGACAGAAGAGAACTGTGGGTGGGAAGAAAGGCGAGGTCCAGTTTTACGGAACTTTTACTTATGATGGTGTTGACTACAGCCTATATGACTGCGTATACATGCACAATGAAGAGGAAACCGAGCCTTATATTGGTAAGCTGATAAAGATATGGGAGACTGCGGATAAAAAGAAGAAAGTAAAGATTCACTGGTTCTTTCACTCTTCAGAGATTATTAATTGGCTTGGAGATGAAGAGGTGCATGCAAATGAAATTTTTTTGGCATCAGGTGAAGGTTCTGGTGTGGCGAATATTTGTGATCTGGTAAATGACTTTGGCTTTGTTCGGTTCTTAACTTAGTTTTAGTTTTAGTTTTGTTTCCAATCATTACCCTATATATTTCTCCAATCATTATCCTATATTTTCAATTATTAATTTCATTTCTCTCTCTATCTCTCTCCAATCATTACCTCTATTTTCAATCATTACTCTATTTCTCTCTCCATCTACTACCAAAACTAAACTAAACTAAACTCCCAACCAAACACAACCTTTGACATTGTTTTACCGTCGTGTGTCATAGCAAATTGACAATTCACGTCATTTGGATTAATGGATTCTGGTAAAAATGATACGTCTCCCATTCGGATACATCTCGATTAAGATTTGATGCCTAGTTTGACAATCTAATGGCTGTTCTATTTCCATAATTTTCGCACTTGGAAAGGTACTTTGTTTTGGATTCCCTTTAAACACAATGTGGTTATCAATGTATGATTGTGGAGTGGGTGTATAAAAACGATACTTCTCATGTTATGTAGTCCCATTCGAATACATTTCAATCAAAATTTGATACCTAGTTTGACAATCTAATGGCCGTTCTATTTCCATAAATTTTGCACTTGGAAAATTATCTTGTTTTAAATCCCTTTAATTAAAATGTGGTTATGTATGTATGATTGTGGAGTGGGTGTGCGTTCAAGCATTAGACCTCCCACACCGTGAATGTGAAGATAGAAGGATATGCATTCAAAAGTAGGGTACTGGACATCATGAACGCTTAACTTGGTTCTTTGGTTATTATTGCTTTGATCCACTGTATTTTGAGCAAAATACTCAGGATGTAAGTGCTACTGTCATTTTTTTCATGTGAATATACTGCCATTTGAATGTGAGCAATTTGAAAATACAGATTTATCCTCAATTACCCCATGCCTTCTTTCATTATCCTTCTCATTTTCCCTGTCTATAATTAGCAGTTTTGCATAGACCTCCCATCCAAACCCTTACTCTCTTTGCTCTCTCAGCTGTCCCTCGCTATCACAATTGCATAACTCTATCTATTTATCATTATAAGGGGGAAATCCACTTCCTCTCTGAAAAGTAACACAAATGTGTAACTCTTGATCCTCTCAAAAGAAAAGAAAAATTACACTAGTCACAAGATAACCTAATTTTGAATTTATGCTACGCAATGAAGGGTATCACTACGATTGATGTGGTTTGCCTATTTTTTGGATTCCAACCCTCATTGGAGAGGTTGGGTCACGGGAGCTGTGCAGGTTGGTTCATGAGATATACACACACACACATTTACTCTCTATTCTTGTTCGTAATAATATGCATATACATGCTTTTTGATTTGGAAGGTAATTTTGTTGGTTTAATTTGCGTATTGGTGAAGAATAGATATCGTAGAGTAGCTGGGTTTGTTTGTTGATTGTGCGATTGCAAGAAACCATTTTACAGTTTGAGGTTTCACCAGCTGTGTGGAAGAAGCCCCTTCCATTTGTTGATGGAAAGGCACTTTAAAGCCATCATAACTTCATTTAGACATGCTTTTGTAGTAGACTGGTCATGTTCACATCTATTTGATTGATGCATATGGATCAGACTAGCTGCCTTCAGCTTGACCCTTCTGCTATTGAGATGATGAGCAATTAATCTTGGAAATCAAATATTGGTCGTGATCTTTGAGCATAGTTTGTGATGTGGTTCTGGATCCATGTTTAGGAGGTAGGCTAAGCATCTTAGGTTACATATTGTAATGACGTATTGATTTCCTTTTGTGCTATTGGGCTCAAAGTTTTTGAGGTAAAGTGGCTATTTAACTTGCTGAGTTTCCATCTATCTAACCAGGAAGCAATTGCTGGCAAATGCAATGTTGTCTGCATCTCGAAGGACAGCCGAATCCCACAACCTTCAGAGCAAGAACTTCAGATGGCTGACTATGTTTTTTCCCGTACTTTTGATGTTCGACATTGCACAATATCGGATCAGATGGATGATAAAGTTGCTGGGCTTGCAGGTTGTCTTTGTTCCCTTAACTTTCCCATTAAAGCTTGGCCCTATTTCCTCAATAGGTTGCATCTTTCTGGTAGTCAAACTCTGACGTAATTTTGGTTTTTGATTTGTTACAGTCAAGGTTCTATTTGTCAAGAAAGAGGAGCCTCTAGAGTTCAAAACTGAAAGGACTGAGGGAAATCCAAATGGTTTGGTGCCAAGAGGAAGTGAAGAAGTTAAAGACTCTCTGGTTGGAAGGAAATCTTTACCTGACGTTAAACCTGCATGTGGCGCTGCCTTGGCTACAACCAGTGGTCGACAGGTATCACTTGTAGGAGACAAAGCCACGACGTATGGGACGGAGTCTGATAAGAATGAGATGAAAAGAAGTAAGCTTCCTGCCGAATACGTTGAAGCTGAAGATAAAGGAAAATCTTCTGAAGATTCTGGTGCTTTGGAGAACAAGGCATCCAAGAACTCAACAGCTGATGGTTCTGTTAAATTTTCCGAAAGAGGGAATATCAATAGGAAGATAACAGTCAACGGGAATGATGCCAAGGCCTTGGTTACAAGTACTACTTCTACCAAAAAGAAACCAAAAACTGTGCCCGCAAAGGATTTTTTGGGATCAGACAAGGGTGTAAAATCTGCTAAAGATACTGGTGCTTTGGATGATAGGCCTTCTAAAAAAGCAAGAGTTGATTCTGTTAAACTATCCGAGAACAATAATGATATTGGTGGTCAGAAATTGAGCCTCAATTCAGATAGGAATAAGGGAAAGGAGTTAGCAGCACCCTTTACTTCTGGAGGGGCATTGAAAGCTGGAGTTTCTTCGCATTGGCTTGACAAGGACCCTAAGCAAAAGACTGATGAGAAGACGACAAAGCTTTCCAATGGGAAGCTGCTTAAGGTATCAACCAGGAATTGTCAAGGCGAGAACAGAATACCTGAAGGCGACGCATCTGAAGTAACCCCCAAACCAGCCGATGTAAGTCTTATATGACACTATCGCCTGGAATGTTCTGTTATTTTTGCTATCATGACATTGGGTTAGTGAAATCAATCATTCTTAGACAAACTACAGCTGTATAATATTGAGTAGAAAAACTCTTTGAAATGAACACTGGCTATCTTTGCAACATTGAGGTGTTAAACTGCAAAGAAGTATTAAAGAGGTACCAATATGTATATAGCTTAGTTGTTGGAAAGCCTTCTCTAGGTCGGTTAGGTAAGCCTTCTCTCTCTCTTACCCTTCCCTTTTACCCTAGAAACCTCTCATATTCCTACCTCGGGGGCGCTCCTGCCTCCCCCCGAAACTCCTTCCTTTATTTTCTCTCCTCCTCTTCCCTTTCCTCTAGCGACTTTCTTCCCTTCCTTTTCTCCATCGTCTGGCTGTTTCCTTGCCAATCCCGCTGTGCCATTTGGTCTTTCGTTTCTCATTAGATCTATTCTCTGGGTTGGATCTGGTTTTGGGCTTAACGGCGAGGTGGAGTGCGGCGGCTGGTGGTGGCGGTTTTGGTTGTCAGAATCCTGCCGGGTCCTTCCATGGCTGGATCTGGTTTGCTTAACAACGTTTTCTTCGCGGCTTCGTTTGGGGTATTCCTCTTCTTCAGTCTCTTGCCGATCAGTCCACTTTGGGTATGAGGTTGTGCTCCATAGGCTTTGTTGGTACTTGGTCGGAGCTGAGTGTTGTTCTCGATGTTGGCTGTAGGATCGGTTGTGATGGAGTTTGGGCTATGGCTGGTGGTTGGTTGGAGGCTAGGGTTAGGGTTTTTGTTTCTTTTTGTTTCTGGTTTGTTTTGCAGATGGTGGTTTGTGGTGCGTGCTGGTTGTGTTGTGGGCTTGGTGCTCAGGTGGTTTGGGGGCAGCTTGGGGAGGTTTTGGAGGTTGTAGGTGGATTCAAGGCGGCGATGGATGGGGTGGCAGATCCAATGGTGGCTACTGGCAGCAGGAGGTGGGGATGCGAGGTGTTTGCAGCTGGCGACTCTCGGAGCGTTTTTGGGGCCGATGACATACGACGGGTTCACGGCGGCACTCGCGGCGGCGGCGCTTCGGATCTTGGCTGTTTGAATGCTGCAGTGGTGGTTGACGTGGGGGGCAACTGTCGACTGTTTAGGGTTTGATTTGGGCTTAATTTTATTGGGCTTTTCCGATTATCTGGGCTTTTAAGTGTTTGGGCTTGTCCCCGTTTTATTCGGGCTTTTAGTCCTTGTAGGAGTTTGGGCTTGTCCCATTGGGTTTTTCTTTGGTTGGTATCTTGCCAATCAAGGGATTGGGTCTTGGACTCGGCATTTATGTTGTTTGCCTTGTCCTGTTAGTCTTTGTACGTTGTTCTTAGATTAATAAATTTCTTTTTTGTCTTTCAGAAAAAAAGAGGTACTAATATATACCTCCATTTTCACGCAATAGAGGAAGACTCAGAAGACGACTAAATAAATTGGCCCTTGTACTCCAAATACACCAAATTAGCCATGGAAAAAGCCTCTTCTTACGGCTTGTCAGGCGATTCTACTTCCCAGCATGGGAAATGTGCAAGCCTTGTAAACCAAAGAACTTTGGTTCTTAGATTGTATAGTAAGGCTCTGTTTGTTTTGTTGTTTGGTTGTACAAACATGAAAAAAGCATACCTCGGTCGCGGAAAATAACTGTATGATAGAACTTCTGTTAGTAATTTTACCTGTTGCATGCCGATTGATATGCCCATTCAATCCACCTTAGCACCTCCTCACCTTAGCCATAAATGTCCCAATTTCCCCCCTCTCAAACCTGAAGCGGACTGTTATACATGACCCCTACTCTCTCTCTCTCTCACATTTCCACATATACATACATACTATGTAGCGCAGACACTTCGTCGGAGCTCACGTACGAGTCGGACACTTCTTGGACACCGACACTCTTCGGACATGTGTCCAACACTCAAATCTGAAGTGTCCTTTTTCTCAACGTTTTTGGTTTGGACACTCCAAAAACTGTTTAGGACACTCTTGGGAGTTGGGACATTCGCAAGACATGTCGGGGTGTTAAATGAAATGGTTTTTCTTCTTTGTGTACCATATGATTGTTTATTGATGACAAAGACACATATGACGAAATGCTTTTTGTTGGAATACTTTTATGAATAATGTGATATATAAGATTTAAGCTATATATGGTGTTGTATATATCGAATTAGAGCCTTTTTATACGTATAATTGTGCACATATATATCATTTAAAACGTGTCCCCTAATGTGTCTTGTCGTGTCCTCCAATTTATTAACATTGGCGTGTCGGAGTGTCAGTGTCGTGTTGCGTGTCCGTGTCGGTCGGTGCTGCATAGCATACATATATATGTATGTAATTTACACAGTATGTTTCACTGGATTTGAATAGAGAAATCTTCCTGCTTTGTTCTGATCTATGAAGTGCATTATCTTTTTCAATCACGATCATAATAAGATTTTTTAACTTCTTCATTTTTTAGATTTCATTGTTCTGCAAATTCATGGGGAAAACTATTTTTCCAACTATCCATCAAACGCCGGAAAACAAAAGTGAGAACCATCTTTTTGGCAAAATTATTTTTCATGAAAGTTTTTTACTTCATAGAACATTTTCCATTGAAACAAACAGAGCCTAAGTTGATGTTATTTGATGTCCATTAGTTTTACTAGATATGAGCATGAGCATTTTGCGTAGCATTATGAAGCACGAATACTCTATTTTGGCCTCCGTATCGGATACCGATACTCTTGGATACGCTCTGGATACGTATCCGATGAGTTTTTTTTTTAAAGTATCCTGCGTTTAGAATTATTTTTTGGTATCCCGATATGTTTCGGATATGCGTGGATACATGTTGGATACGTTTGGATGCATTTTGGATACGCGGGATTTATATGTTATTACTTAAAATATATGGGTTAAAATTGCAATTAAGACTATATTTTTCTTTTTACCCCACCAAAGGACACCAAAAACACACCAACGATATCCTCTCTCTCATCTTTCATCTTTCTCGACAACCTCTCGTCTCTCTCTCTCCCTCTCTCGTTGTGCGTATGTATGTATATATATATAACTATAGATGCAGTTATATATATAACTGTATGTAAATATATCTCTCTCGGCATGTGAAGTGGTGAATTTTTGTAATGGAAAACTTTAATCATTAATGGAATTTTAGGAATTAAATTTTTTATATATAATATATTTTTTATTTATTTTTATATTCAACGTATCCCCCAACGTATCGTATCCTTCTTTTTGGAAAAATCATGTATCGCGTATCCGTATTGTATCTCTATCCCGTATCCATGCTTCTTAGGCGTAGCATATTACACATAATTTGCAGATTTAGAGGGGTGTCCAAAAGCATAGTGAACCCTAACCAAATTCCCGACTTTCCTGGGGCTGCATTGTTTTTTTCAAAAGGTTGATACCTATGGCCACACCTCAAGCATTGCACTAAACATTTTGGGTATATGTGGCGATCTCAATTCATCCACGTGGTTGTGCCTCATGAATCTCCTGAGCATCAATCCTCTAGACTCACCCATTGAAATGTTAAACAAAAGTTTTCCCCTCACTGATGCTAGTGACGTTCGGGGACTATTGGGCTTGTCTAACTTTGCTAACTCCCACTTCTCTTGCCACCTCAAAGTGAGATTGTCACATTCAATTTAGGATCTTTCTCACATTCAATGTAGGATTATTTGATTGGCCCTTTTTAACTCTGCAACAACATAGGTTGAGATAGGGCCTAGGGATCTCCCTGTGTGAGGTCATTGGAGGACTTGTGGCGAAACTAAAGTTGAGTAACCTACCCTGATTGAATGTAGATGATTTTTGTCGTGGCACATGACATTATAGTAGGCAAGTAGCACGCCTGACCTTAGTAGCAGGAAACGCCTGCAAGGCTGACTATTCTCAGCAAGAAACACGGTTCTGTGTTTCAAAGGAAGTGGCAGGAAATGCGTTCCTCAAAAGATGGGAACTTCGCCCCAAAAACCAAGCAAATCGCAGATCTGGACAGCTTGTGCACGCAGTTGCAACAGCTTGTGTTCGATCTGGACAGCTGCTGCTGCAAGACACATTTGCAGACGAAGAAGAAGAGGAAGAAGCAGACCTGTAGGATTTGATTAGTTGTTGGGCTTGTCTACTTATTGGGCTTTCATTTAGTAATGGATTTGTGGGCTTTTGTATTCAATAGAAGAAGTGATAGTTGTTTGGGCTCCTTCATTAAATTAGGCTCTGGTGGGCCTATTAAGTTGTGTGGAGTTCAAATGAAAATTAATTGTTTTTTGGACTACAACTGGATTTTTTAAAATGTTTTGCAATTTAAGTGATAGAATATTTTTTTTGACATTTAATTATATAAAAACCACAAAAATATATATTATTTTAATAAAAAATTACTTTACAGTAGACGCTTCCGACGGTGCTCCCACACTTCCATGATGATCCACTCCCCCGCTCCCGCTCTCGTCCCCGCTCCTACTTGTGCAACTAAGCGCCTGACGTTGCACTAGGAGTGTGCAAACACTACAAGATGACCTGACTTTGTGGAAGGAGATCTCTTAATGTCCCTTGGTAGTGTCATGACATAGGTCATATATGAGTCCTCTAGCTTGTGGAACCAAGGCATCGACCTTACCTGTCCCTTGTGGACTTTCCCCATGGTTCGACCTCGTCTTTGTAACATCACTCTCCTTAACTCCAAACCAGCAACGATTTAGAACATAGTTTCTCATCTCATCGTTGCGTTTATCGATTTATCTTCTCTATCCGTGAAGTCACCTAACCACTTTAGGCAAGGAAACATTCAATCAAAGCCTCCTAAGGTGTCAGGAGTAAAAAGTCGATCTTTCCTCAATACGCTTCCGGAACTGTCACATTCTCTCTTAGAGAATCTTCCATCTACCATATATCATAAAGCAGGTGAAGCAAATTTATTTATCACATTTTTGATTAGGCAAACTCATGTTTATAATAGAGGTTATTGCATGAGAGTTTATGTTTGTTGACATCCTAGACATACTTTGTTTTTCTTTGTATGTATTTATTCCTTTCTGTTGTTTGGTAAGAAGATGCTTTCATTGTTGCTACGTATAGATCTTTGTAGATAAGGTTTTTACATGTTTTCTTTTTGACATGATTGCAGGTGAGAGGAAATTGGTTTAGGCAACTTGTGAGTGGTCCTTCCTCTTGTGTGATGTTCTTTTTGTGCCATGGTTGCATTGATATTTTTTTATGCTTAGTGTTTCGATCGCTGTGTTGAACCATGAGAGTACTAGAAATGCAAAAATTGTGTTATGGATTTTGAAGCCTTAAATATTTGAACAAGTTGAAGGTACAATCATTTAAGTAGTAACAACAGGCTATAGCGTTTGGAAGTTGAAAATATCTATATTCCCGTGAAGGTGTGTCTTAAAATCAGAGTTTGGTAAATTTTATCTCTTCAGATTTGGGTTTCTTACCCATAAATCGCATATGAGTGCATTAACACAAGTTGAACATTTGAATCTATTGAAAGTACCAAGGTTGATAAGACGGGATACCTATCATGTATCGTCGTCCTCATTTTTTGTATTTTATCAGGATTCGTAAAGCTTATCACAGGATACGTTAACGGGAAAATATTTGTTGAAAAAAACTATTGTACTTGATGTCAAATGCGGAATCCGTAGCTTATAGTGAAGGAAAAACTTTGAAGATTCGACCTTACAATACATTCTAATAAAAAAAATTTGTGGTGTCTGGTCTCTGGTGTCATTCGTATGAGAATCACAAAAGTATTAACCTAAGCATAAAATAGGTGTAAAGATACGTGTTGTTTTTATCTCGAAACGTACGAAATTGAAAAATACGAACTGTATTGTAAGTGTATCATCGGGGGCTTCTAAACATAGGATAGTTTTAGAGATACGTATCAATAAGATGATATGTATTGAGAGTCATAAGATTTTGACGACACTGGAAGTACACCACTTGCACATATTGTAAGAGTTTCTAAAGTGGTGTGAGGTACATTTATGGTTCCTTATCCCTCAACTATCACACAACACCATTCACTTTTTTTCTCGTCTCATTAGCCAATTCTTGAGCCCTAATGATGCTGTTGTGGGTTGTAATAGGATCATATTTATTCTCCTTAAGCTCTAAGATCAAAGATGTTCCATCTATTAACTTGCAACTATTTATCTCATGAATGTGAAAGGATTATTCCCATTTGTGGTTTATTTAATAGTCCTGAGCATTTGGTTGTGATTTTGATATAAAATAATTTGTGTGCATATGTTCTTTGATCGTCACACTTTCTTTTGGCAGGAATTGCTAAATCTGCAGCCATTGTGGTTGTATCTCCCCCTCTCTTACATTTCGGGATCTACATGTAAGAGGGAGGGTTGTGGATACAACCATTTGGCTGTAGATCTAGCATGTCTTTCCTTTCCTTTGTGGGTTTTCAGCCTTGGGAGCAAAGAATGATAACTGCGCAGGAGCAAGGAACACTTGTCCAGCTCTCAAATTTGGATCCAGCATGTACTTCAAAACAAGTGGAGGTAATGTCCATGTTCTTTAAAGCGAGATGTTTTTATTATGTAACGACTCCTTTTTCCTGTTGTGTTGTGCAGTTTTTGTGGATTCTTGAACGCATACTACGGTCTAGTGGTGATTTCATCATGTTCATTATTGTAGTCATCTTTTGTGTTGTTTTTGTTATTTGAGTTGTGGTTGCATTCATCCTCCAATGACAGGGTAATGGAGACTTCATGATTACATCAAGAAAAATTATCACATAATATTCTCAAATGCTTAGTGTTCACATAATTTGTTGGATCCTTTATTCCATTACTCTCCCTAGATACTCTATAGTGGAGAGACTTTGGCATCAAGAGAGTTTGTGTTACAATTTCTCCTTAGTGATTTCATCAAGAAAGATTATCTCATAATATCACCAAACACTTAGAGCTTGTTCGTTTTGGTATTTGGGATTTTAGATTCTCTCTCAGCGCACGGTCCCCAATAAATTTTCTCTCAATCATTACTCATTTCTCTCTCTATCTCTCTTCAGTCATTACCCAAAATCCAAATACCAAAACGAACAAGCTCTTAGTGTTCACATAATTTGTTGGATCGTTTATTCTGTTACTCTCCCTGGATACTTGATAATGGAGAGTTTATGTGAACACTATTTGTTGGATATTTTATGGCATCATGAGAGTTTATCTTATGATTTTCTCAAATGCTTAGGTTTTCACACGATTTGTTGGATATTTTATTCCCTTTTTTTTGTTTGTATGTGAAGCAAATATAGAAAGTTATGGCTAGTACCTGTCAACCTCTTCCATCCATCCCTTCGATGTTGTGCATTGCCTCTTCCAACCTGTTAACCTCATTTGGTGCTTCCATACCGCCTCGTCCCAAATGGCCTTGTCAGTAAAGGATGGGCTCAAGGTGAGAGTCTAGGAGATGACAAACCATGCATCAAATGATAGCTGTCGAAGACTCCATATCTCTCCTATTAGGATCAACTTAAACTTTGCCATTTTTTGATTGTTTGTCGAAACAACTCTCTAAGCACAACAACAGACATTCTGAGATAGCTCAAATGGTTAGGGTTGACATTGTAGAAGGTAATAGTGCCATTTGCTACAAGTTCAAAACTTCAACTATGCTCGTTGCCATACCCACCTTGAGAATCCTCTACAAAATGACCATGCACTTCTCTCCAATGTGCAACCGCAAGTCCAACATCAATGTGTTAGCTGTCTCATTGCTTCCGTCTTGGAAATAAATGACGACGACGATATATGGTCCCTCTAAGGATAGATAGAAAAGGTGGGAGAGGGTTTCACTTGACTTTTTTTTTTCTTTATGCTGTTCGGAAAGACCAGTAAGTTTTGGCATATCTTATGCAATCGATTGATTCTATCAGGTCCATTCTTCGGTAGTGCATACGCTCCGGCTTTTTCCTCTAGCCGAGCCACTACTTGCGTGTGTGTAATTCATGGCAGTTTTTTATTATGGAGCTAGTCTCTTTCTTGGATTTTCTCATAGGAAGCACCTTGGAAGATTGAGTGTAGCTACATGGGTTCTATTGACTAGAATCGATCTAAGAAGCACGGATATGGGATACGGACACGATACAATACGGATACGCGGATACGTGATTTTTTCAAAAAGAAGGATGTGATACGTTGAATATAAAAGTAAAAATATATTATATATATAATTTTTAATTCCTAAAATTCCATTATTGATTAAATTTTTCCATTACACAAATTCACTATTTTCACATGCCAAGAGAGATATATTTACATCTAGTTATATATATATATATATATACAATCATTTTAAAATGAGGAGGTCGTTAAAATAAGGACCTCCCCATTTCTCCCTTTTCCCGTTCGAATTTCGATGATCTGAGATGCTCATTGTGTTCAGAATGTGATTTTAAGAGTACCCACGAGGAATCGGCAAAAAAACAATGACCAGGAAGGGTTTCATCCAAGCAGTTTTTATTTGAACCGATCGATAAAAACCAAACAAAAATTGCTCAGATGAAGCCCTTCCCGGTAATTTTTTTTGCTGATTTCTCGTGAGTATCCTTAAAATCACGTCCTGGAACACTCTGAACAGCTCGGATCATCGAAATTCGATTGGGGAGGAAAGTTAGCATTTTATTAAGCTAAGGTGGTTCTTAGGAGAAGGGGTATATATATACACACACACACACACATATACATACATAACAGAACGAGAGAGAGATAAGAGGGAGAGAGATGAGAGAAAGACTTGCAAGGTTGTCAAGAGAGATGAGAGACGAAAGAGGGATATCATTCGTGTGTTTCTTGTGTCGATTGGTGGGGGGAAAAAGAAAAATATAGTTCTAATTGCAATTTTAACCCACATATTTACCCTCGCACGTATCCGCGCGTATCCGAAACGTATCGGGATACCAAATAATAATTCTAAAAGCAGGATACTTTTAAAAACGTATCGGATATGTATCCGGAGAGTATCGATATCCGTATACGTGATACAGAGGCCAAAATAGAGTATTCGTGCTTCGTAGGAATTGATAGTCTAATGATGGATATGCAAAAGTGAACCCGATATGTCCAATTGCTCTAAAACCTATCCTCTGTGGATGTTTAAACTTACATGGTTGAAAGTCTTCTTGATATCTAAATTGCAAACAACCTCTACCTCGTCAATGTGCATCCGCAGTCCTCATGCTAATTGTGCATTACCGCATCTAGAATCTAACATACTTAAATGCAGGTGTAGAGGGCCTTGGAATAGCTTTCTTGGACTTTCGCCAACAACTTGTACATACCACACATAAGGCTAATAGGCCTAAGGTCCTTTATATCTTGCACTCGGCCTTTTTGGGATTCAATGCCATGAATGACTCATTTAAACCGCTCTCAGAGGTAGCAACGTCATGGAGTAAGCACAACTATGAAGCAAAATTGCAGAATGCATACTAAAGAAGCATAACTCTAGAATGACGCAACATTGACATTGGTGATCAGATTTGAGCAACATTGGAAAAGTTCTCTACCCGCTATGGGGAACTCAAGTAGTAATCAATTCATAACATGGATTGGCCGTTTGGGCATGTAAGAGAACATCCCTACAAAGGAAGACCCTTAGCTTCAAGTTGAGAAGGATAAACTTACCATTGCGCTTGTCAATTGTTGATTCCTCGCCTTTTCTCGTAGGAAACAAACGTCATTAAATTCCTTCCGGTGCACAATGGGACTTCCCCCCTAAAGCAATAGCACCTAACTCGCTTCACACCTCTCATCTCTCCGTTTCTCGTTGTTTCACCATAAACGCCTAAGAATACCCACCACAAGTAATTATCCACCCAACTTAACAATTGGGGCAACAAAGATGCACCTAACTCCTCCTCAAGCACTACCCTATTATCCTATGAGCATAACGCGCTCGGCCACCCTATCACACGAAGATAAACCCAATCATCGCAACCCAATGACCCTCATGACCGCCCTCTCCAACCACAATATGTTGTTTCTAGGAGACATGACATTGACCTTCCAATCGCTAAGGATGGATCTCCCTCGTTCAATTCTCTCATATTTCCGTAGGTAATTTTAGCCTCATGTTAATGGAAGCGTAGATATTTGTCTTTCCTCCCCCATAGCCCTCATCCTTACTAATTAGAATCAAATCCACTGAGGCCAAGATATAGCAGGTTTGTGAAATTTTCACATTCTTCAGAGGCCAAAGTTGAAATGGTTATATTTCCATTTTTGAATGCATTTTGCTTAGTTTGTTATTAGGTAAATTACCAAAACCACCCTTGAGGTTTCTAAAAATTATAGATTGCCCCTTCACATTAGGGAAATTAGTCTTATAATAAATTACTCCATTGTCGAGATTTAGCCGCTAGGGAGTTCGAGAGAATCTATCTGACATCATCAAATCCTAATTATGGTGGACTCTTTTTAGCATGTGGAATGCTTTTTGCACACCTTTGCATCAGCCTTCTACAAGCTAGTTCTTTGCAATTAGGATTTGATGATGACAGACAGATTCCTTTGAACTTGCTAGCGGCTGCATCACAACGAAGGAGTAATTTGTTACAAGACATAGGGTATTTTGTAATTTCCCAAACGTGAAGGGGCAAGTTATAATTTTCAAAAACCTAGGGGTGGCTTTGGTAATTTGCTCGTGTTATTACTTTGGTAATTGAATTATTGAGGTTTATTTTCTTTTACATTTTACGAATTTTATTTCCTTATAGAAAAAGGAAAACAAGTAAATTTATTTTGTAGGGCAAAAGTTGGGAGTCTTTAACGTCCTTTCAAAGTTTTATCTTTAACCTCAACACCTTAGCTTTTTATCTTTCAGGATATCATTTGGCATGCTTTTAAGGAAAATTGCACGGCGAAAATGGTACAACACACTGCAATTTCTAGTCCACACTCTGGTACTGAACAAATCAAATATCTTGCTCTTTAGCTATTGTCGTTAGAAATTGAGTGTGTATTCTGTTCAAAAAATCAGTCTTTTGTGACAATACAAAGACGAGTCTTCAGTGGCTGGGGTGTTTGTTTGCTTCAACGTAGAATCCGATGTTAGTATTTTCAAGATTGTGTGTTTATCCATTGAATTGACGACTAAAATGACCATTTCTTTCGAACTTGGCGACAATGGCCTCGTCCATTTTAATTTCCTAGGTCAAGCTTTTATTATTTTGAAAACAAGAGGTGCAGCCGAAAGGATCATCACAGAATTGGATGACAGATGCTTAATGCTATCAAATAGGAGGTATGTACACAAGTCCATCTATTTGATTGTCGCAGTACTATTTGTTTTCTCGAGAAGCAAGGGAAAATTGAGTGGTACAAAGGGAAGCAACCCACATGTTGAGAGTAGACATGATAAAGGTACCTCTCTGTGATAGCATAAACTTTGGGACAAGTTATTTGTTAGTAGTTTAACATGATATCAAAGCAAAAAATACATGCTATTTTTGGTAATCATTAATGCTTTCATATGTTTGGCTTGCTTATGGTGAATGGTTTGGCCACATGTGAAAGGTGGGTGAGTATAAATGTCGAAGCTATCCCTCTCTTGAACATCTGAGCTTTCAGATGAGTTGATGGTCTAGAGTGTAATGTGATATGCACTCATATATTGGGTGGCCGTACTTGTCAAGCATCTGACTCAAAACCGATTGGCAGTGAGTAAAAAGATAACTCGGGCTTATATACTAGTTTTGAAGGAGATTTACAGATGTGGGAGAAAGCTCCAACACTCTCTTGCATGTGACTCGCACTTTGGAGGTAAGCAAATGAACGAGATCACATGGGTCATGACGAAACAAAGTGCACTTATGGCACTAATAGAAGGAATCAATAGGGATTCTTGACTTGTTGCTCGTGAACGCTCATCTCTTATACCTTGTTTAAGCATTCATCTCTAAACTAGCCCCAGGCCAATGGCTGTTAGAAGCTCCATCGATGTGCATCCTCCAAATATCCCCATGGAACATCTGCCAAGCTTCGCTCGACTTGTATTGTTCGACGGGATCATGACTTGGGCGGGGCGCCCCAGGTTCAGTTCAGCAATGAAGTTAGCCATAACTTGTGCCTTGATTGCTATTCGCGGCTCATACCGGATGTCAAAGTTTGCCAGCTTGACGGCCCATTAAGACACTTAGTTAGAAAGGTTGGCTTATCGAAGTAAAGCTTGCAACGGGTATTCGGTTAATACAATGATCGTGTGAGCCTGGAAATAGGGAGCGAGCTTTTGAGCCACTGGTACTAGGGCTAATGCTAACTTCTCCAAGGGTAGGTACTTGGTCTGAGCCGGTAGCAATGTCTTACTAGTGAAGTACACACGGTCTTCGGCACCCTCCTTTCGGATAGACAAGTGCTGAGCTAACGGCATGAGGAGAGACAGACAAATAGAGGTGCAAATCCTCATGTCCCTTTGGCGTGAAGAGGAGAGGAGCCGAGCCCAGATGCGTCTCCAATTCTTCCGGTGTCTAGTAGCACATTGCCGTCCATTTAAATCTTCTTCTGCTAGTCTTCAAGGCTTGAAAGAAGGCGTGGCACTTATCCAAAGAACAACTAATGAACTGGTTAAGTGTCACGGCCATTCCTGTAAGCTTTTGAACCAGTGATTTAAAAAGCGCGAGGCATAGCGCAGCGCAAGGATTGCGCTTCGAAACTGTGGGCTATAGCGCAGAACACAAAGGCGCTAAGGCGCGCGCTATAGCGTGAGGCGCCAAGGCGCGCGCTTTTTGCTGTGAGGTAAAAATCGATCTCACATTCACGATGCACTGAATAATTTCTTCCTTTAAATCGATGGGAGCCCTACGATCGACAAACCAGATCGAGCAGGAGCCGTTTCGACGATTCAAAGTCTCAGACGGTCGGACCCAACTTCTTCTCCGGTCTCCCTCTCCCTCTCTGATCGTTGACTCCAGGTAACTTCTTCTTCTTCTTTCTCCTCCTCCTCTCACCGTCTCACGTCTTCTCCTCCTCCTCCTCCTCCTCCTCTCACCTTCTTCTGCCACCTTTTCTTTCTATTTTCACCGACTGTCCACGACCCCCCCTTTTCTTTTTTCTTTTCTTTTTTCCAGTCACAATCCCCCTTTTGTTTTCTTTTTTCTTTTTTCTTTTTTTTTCCAAGAACAGGACCTCCCTTTTCTTTTTTTCTTTTTCCAGGCACCACCGCTCACCTATTGTACTAACTTTTTTTTTTTGTTTTTGTTTCCAGCTCTATTTAAAGTATTTGTTCAATTTGTTGTATTTATTTGTACTTGTTATTTGTAGATGACATCTGAAAATTCTAGTAAAAAAGACCTTGGTTGGAAGTATTGCGAAAAGGTTGATCCACACAATAATACCAAGTTGAAATGTATTTTTTTTAACGAAGTGAAAATGGGGGTGTGTCAAGAATTAAACAACAACTTGCAGGAGGAGCTAAAAGGAATACGGTGGCATGTTGCCGATGCCCACCTGAGGTTAGAGAGGAGATGAGGGAGTTTATACGTAAAAGGGATGAAGCAAAGAGTCAAGTTTATGACATTTGAAAGTTTTACAAGTGTTTATTTGTGTTGAAAACTTGTTCTAATAAAATTTGCCTCGTTTTGAAAAATTTATTTTTTTGCTCTTCGCATCAATAAAGCATGCGCCGTGCCTTGCACTTTGCGCGAAAGCCCTAGGGGATCATTGCGCCTTGGTGCGCCTCTCGCCATTTAAAACACTGTTTTGAACTTCTCTCACTGTACTTGGAGCCTTCAGCTTCTTCACTGCGAAGATTTGATTGGGATCGGCCTCAATGCCTAGGCGTGTCCCCATATGACCAAGAAATTTGCCCGAGCCTACACCAAATGCACACTTCTCGGCGTTCGGCTTCAGCTAATGCTCCTTCACCACGGCAAATACGTTGGCCAAGTGGTCCAGATGGTCAAACTCCTGTTTGCTTTTGACGATCATATCGTCAATGTACACTTTTATAGTATTGCCGAGTTGTTGGCCAAACATGAGTGTCACCATTCGCTGATATGTTGCTCCGGCATTCTTCAAATTGAAGGGCATCATTTTGTCACAGTAGATCCCTCTCGGCATGGTAAATCGTCTTCTCCATGTCCTTATCCAAAGCAATCTAGCCCGTGAAGGCATCCATGAAACTCAAACGAGCGTGCTCAATTGTTGCATTCATAAGTTGGTTGATTCGGGGGAGGGGGAAATAGTCCTTAGGTCACGCATTGTTCAAATTGGTGTAGTCTACACAGACGCTCCACTTGTCGTTCTTTTTCTTTACCACCATTGTATTGGCGAGGTAATTGGGGTATTGAACTTCTTTAGCTCCGGCCTCGAGGAGCCGGTCTACTTCTATTACTGCTTCGGAAGGAGCCGGGGCCTATCGTCGTGTGCATTGAATGTTCGGCTTTCGCTTCTCGTCGACATTCAGACTATGGCAAATGAAGGACGGGTCGACGCTTGGTAGCTCGTACATTATCCACACAAAGACCTTCACATTTGCCTTCAACAATTAAATCAGTTTTTCACGCTCGGTGTCCTCAATTGTGGAGCCAATCAAGAAATACCAATTGCCGTCATCGTTGATTGGTACGGTAACAAGGTCTTCCACAACCTTCTCTTTGGCAGGGGCCCGCCGTCCTCCAAAACTAGCTCGCCGAGTACCTCTGTCCAATTTACTTCTTTCGGCTTGCTCAAGTTCCTGATTGCCGACACATAACACTTCATCGAGGCGTCCTGGTCACCGTATAAATCCTCCTGCCGACCACTAGCGCTGATGAGTCTGACCACCTGGCAGTAAGTTGAAGCGATTGCTTTCATCCCATGAAGCTGAGCTCTTACCAAATTTGCATTGTAGAGCTCGACACGTTTACAACGACGAACTCAATGTTTAACGTGACCAAACCCACAAACCCACTTTGATAGGTAGAGTAACCCAATAGAGTGGCTAGACTGGAGCCCGGTTGAAGTCAACGAGCAAGACTTCGATTGGCAAGAAGTCAGTTTCGGGAATCTTGAGCTACTTGAAGAGTGAGTAATACATCACCTTAGCCGAGCTCCCTTGGTCGACAAGGCCATTCTTACGTCTTGTGTCCTGATCTGGACAGTCACCACCAGCGCGTCATTGTGTGGTGCTTGAAACCTTTGGAGGTCGCACTCGGTGAAGGCGATCATCCATCTGGGATACGCGTTGATCTTTGGTCGCTTTGATGTGTTTCTGACTGAGAAGACCTGCCTAACAGTCGTCGCTCAGTCAAGTTTGCTGAAAGCTTCTCTTCAGTTTTGTGGTTCACCAGACCATGCATCACGTTTATCATCGGGAGAGCTTCCTTTTGAGGGTTTCAACCAAGAATGTTCAGTTGGCGGTAGGGTGTCGTCGCTCGGTTGATCCATTGCTCTAGGTGACCTCGTGTCGGCACCGGTTCCAGGAAAGCTTTGTATGGCTACTAGGCCGTTGTGTAGTGTCCCAACTCATCATGGTAGGGCCACTTTTTCTTTGGATCTTGGTTCTAACCTCCATTGTCCATTCCCAGCTTGCCCTCCGGCCAACGGAAGAATAACTTCCTTTGGATTGTCCAAAGAAGAACATGGATAGGTTCTGTAATTACTATTGTTTCAGCCACAAAGTCATGCTCATTTGGCGCCCTTCTATTCCTAGATTTGATATAGTTTACTTGCTTTTTGTGTTGCAGTAGGGCCAAGAACTTTTGAACTTTTGCACAACTAGCTGGACGATAGGGACGGCCTGTGTAACGGTCGGTGTGGGATGTCGAGCGCTCCGCGTACATCTCTTCAAGCTCATAGAATTTCTCTACAACCAACATCAGGTCATCCACATCATCTGGGGGTCGGATTGCAAGCTCATCCAGGATTTTACTCCCGAACTCTAGTCCGTTCTTGAATGACCGGGCGGCCGAGTTTTTTAGTCGACGCTTGGAATTTTGTCGAACAATTGCCAGTAGCAGTCGGCGTACCAGAGACGCCTCTTTGGGTCGTTTCCTCCTTTGGGAGAGGGCTCGGGGTACTTGGTTTGCTTGTTGCTGGTAATGAACTGGGTCATGAAGTCTCACTCCAGCTTGGCGAAGCTTCGAATAGACCTAGCACTCTGGTTGTTGAACCATAGCAATCCTAGGTTCCCCAAGGCTTGATGGAAAAGCTTTGCACATGATGGCTTCACTTCGGGTATAGGGAGATATAGTGTTCCGAAAGTGGATGAGGTGAGTTTAGGCCTTACTTACCTTTGGGTCAAAATTAGCGAACTTCGGGAGGTGGAAATCGAGCAGTGGAATCTCTGCTTCTATTTCGAGAGAAAAGGGGGAGACGCCAAGCTGTTTGAGTCGGTATTCGTGAATCGGCCTTGGTAGTTGGCCATGTCGCTCCGTGCGAGACTTCTTTGCCGATTCGTGATACTTTATTTCTTTCTCTGTAGGCTTAGCTCGGCCAGAGGCTGGAGGGAGGGTTGCTCACGCTTCCCTGTCTCCTTCGGCTGTGGAGGTTCCTTTGGGTTTTCCCTAGTTTGGCAAACATGACGTATACCCAAGCGATCATTGCGTGGGAATGTTGATGCCGACTCCTCTGCCCTTTGAGTCACATAGAGCTTCCTTCACACCCTCATAGCTTCTTTGAGGGGCCTTGCCATGATGCTCGACACTCAGTGAGATCCTCGGTCGTGTTCTTTTCAGGATACTCCACTGCTCCATGAGTTCCATCATCTTGCAGCTGTATAGTTTCATAACTTTTCAAGCCTTTGGAATGCTCGTTATGTCCGATAGAGTAAGAACTTGCAATCGATCCAGTGCCAGCCCTTATGTGGCTCCGCGCTCGTCTGCTTGTCGAGCGATGTTGAGGGGAGGGTGTTCGCTATCTAAAAACTACCTCTAAATACACCTCCCCCGCTCGGCCATCCTCGACAGGCAAAGCAAGCTGGTCCTTTACAGAGCCCCTGTGGGGATGTTCCTCTTGGAGGTTGTGCGGTGGAGGAGGTGGAAGCCTCTCACGCTGCCTTCCTTCGCTGTTGGATCTCGAAACCAAGGAGGTTGTGCGGTGGAACGCATCCTTCAGCCTCCCCATCTCCAACTTGAGGGCAATATCTGTGTCCGTCTAATCCAGTCGCTTTTTCAGCAACTAGATGTACATCGTCATCACGTCAGGAGAGGGAGAGAGGCCCTCAACTGGTGGAATGGACACTGAGATGTGACCGTCGGCCGGAGGAGTAAGGGTGGTGTCCTTGAAGCCAGAAATGCCGATGACAGACTGCTCGCCACCCATTTTCGCCGACCTCTAAGGTTGATCTTAATGGAGAAAAGACGTTAGAAAAAAGCGATCAGAACCACCGTGGATATGTGGGTTCACGTCGGGTTCACCAATTGTGGGGTTGTCAATCTAAATCTGGTCACCTCTCAGAGTCTTTGGTTCGGTTACTGTTCATGCCTAGCTTTGCTTGACTTGCACATGGAATGCATGACTAAAAGGCCACACTGGTTGACTACCGGGATGACCCTCAAGCGAGAAAGTGTAGAGGAAGGAGTAAAGGACTAGAGTTTTGAGTAGAGAAGAGACCCTACCTCATTAGGGTTGTATCCTTTCCTTTATATAGAGTTATCTGACTTGCTCTCCAAGTACATGTGCGTGCAACTCACGCTCGGCAACTGCTTCAGCTAATGTCACTCTTGACGTACGGGATAAGGCCGTTATTGGATAGGTGTATGAGCTGTCACCCATGTGCACACATGCCTAACTCATGCCCTAACCGCCACAAGTGATGTCACAAGACTCACAACTGATGATAAGGGCAAGGTGGTGAGGATCACGAAGATGAGCAGGCATGGTAGGGCTTTTGCCAAACCTAACAGTCCGAACCCTCGAGGGTCAAGTGTCATTCTTGGCACAGCTTGACAGTTGGATATTCCACATTCGAGCGCTGCCCTCGTCGAACCCTTGTACTGAACCTCAAATTCCGGCGTCTGGGCTAACTTGCTCAGACAGAATTGAGGGGCTAAGCCCGGCCTACAGCCGAGCGTATTGAACCTAGACTGTAGTAGCATATTCGGCCTACTATAGTGATCATTATCGTTTTGTATTGTGCTGCCATTAGTGACGTGAAGCTTCAACTCTTTCATGAATTTGTAATGAAAGATTTGTGCCTCCTTCAAAATCTTCTAACTATTGAGGTTGGCTCTTCCTCTAAGGCCCTATCTTTTCGCACTCTAAATATACAAATGAAATCCTTCATCGCGCTCATCTCATTAACGACAAAATAGTTGGCACACTGCTTTGATGGTTTACCTTTTTGTGATCGTGTGGAATATTGTTTACTAGTGGGTTATTTAGTGTAGCTTTTGGTGACTTGGCTCCATATTTTAAACGAGGTTCATGTTGTTAGTTTGTCTCTGCATCCTCTACTCATTGGTCTGCTTTGTTGCGTATTTTGTTGTATGTTTGGGGCGCTATTTTTCAGTGCTAACTCCTATCTTCTATTTCGAGTTTTACTCTTCAGGCTTATGCTGATAGACGATTTCTCCCATCAATATTCCGCATCTGAATTACGTGTTTTTCCAGGCGACTCACTTATTTCCTAGAAACAAAATAAGCAATCTATTTTGTTTGTTCTCCTCTGAAGCAAAATGTCATGCCATGTCTCAAGCCACATTCGAAATAGTTTGGCTTCGATGGCTTATATTGTCCGTCTTCCTTCTTCCATGCCTCCTTATTGTTTTAATAAAAGTGCTATTTAGATTGTCCAATATTCGGTTTCGTTTGCGGCATCTTGCGACAAGCACTATTGATCTATTGTTTGTTCAGACTTCGGTGCAGTCGGCTGATTTCTTCCCTAAGACCACGCTACTCCTTATTATAGTTCTTGCTTGGCAAACTCTCTGCGCGCTCGCATCCTGAGTTTGAAGAGAGGGGTGGGTGTGGGTGGGTGTTTGTGTCCGTGGGTGGGTGTGAGATAGTCGTCTTTCATCATATGTAGTGGGATGGTTTGATCTTCTTGGTCTTATTAGGTTTAAGGTGTGCTCTATATATCCTCAAAACAAGAGTTGTATCTTTAATCTTCAATAACATTTATTTTTGCATTCTAAGAGGAAGATGGTGATATGATATGTTGGTGGCAACATTGATGTGGGAAAGGACGTTTGATGTAGCTTTCCCTTTTGCTTTCCTTGCTGCATAGGGAAGTGAGGCGAATATGTTTTAGTAGGGAGGGGGAGAGAATTTCTTTGGGGAAATCGGTCAAAGGAGAACTATGCAGGATTGGAGTTGGATAAGCTTGTTATCGTGCTTGACTACATTAATGCTCTTTGAGGGTCGAAAAGAGAAGATTTACATTGGGTCTTGTAGATGGGATGATATCATACTTGTAGGCGCCTCTATGTTGGAGTGTTTGGGAGGACATCAAGCCCTTAGCAATATCCGAATGAGCTGGTTTTTACTCTTACCCTTAGCAATATCCGAATGAGCTGGTTTTTACTCTTAAAAACATGTTTTAAACAAATTGAACGGCCCCGATTATTTGCGTGGGACTCCAAAATGGGTCCCACATAAGTTTTTTTACATTTTGTGTCAAAAGTTGTCTCCGGAACCGCCTCCTCTGTGTGTGTGTATTTCCATTGGTCTTGTTTCATCATTCGATATGCCAATCTATTTTGTGTAGCTGTGATACTAGTGGTTTTGTAGACTCTTCACATAGGTGATTGGTTTGCCTTGCGAGCTGAGGTGGGTTTGTTCTACCTTTTTGGTTTTTATGTTGTCTTGTTGATCAGTGGCATACTCTTGATGCCTTTTAATGCAATATTTGCTTATCGAAGAAATGCATAAAATGAAGTTGCTAGGTAGTATAGGCTGGACTTGGCTGCTGGAGAACAGGGTGGTGCAAAATCGGGCAAACTGTGAATGGGGGTGGAGTTTAAGCAGGTGTGATGGTGGTTCATCCAAGCAGGACACTTAATCGATTCCTCTTTTCATGCATGGCGGAAGTGACAATTTGGTGTTGAGAAGTGAAATTTAGAGATCAATCAGATTGGTGTTTTTTGACAGCCAGTTGCCCTTAGGGACAGGGCCGAGTGTAGGTGAATTCGGTGGGTCTGCTGATTGTTTTGTGAAATGAGGAAGTTTTGAAGATATTGCTGATTAGGTGGGGTTTCCTTGGAGTGGGCAAACTGAGTTTCTTTTACAAATAATTTCTTTGTCCTCTCAGTGTTACATGTGCTCCCAATATCATCCTTGGAATGCCATTGAGCTACTAATTCCAAATTATTTGGCCTCCGAATAGCTGCTGAAAGTAAACTGAGTTTGTTAATTCAATTTAAAAAAAAACTGAATATGTTAAGGAATCATCTGGAAAGGTCCAAGTAAACGGGGATCTAGGTCATTGTCTATGATGGATTTTGGGGTAGTGAAGGGGGGATCTAGGGTTCATAGTCCCACTAGTGGGCTTTAGCATTGAAGAGTTTCCTGGAAGGAAGATCACCTTTTCTCTTACAGCCCCTCCAAAAAATACTTGGCCTGGGACCCAAAAAAATATGCCGCTTCACTTGAAGAAATACAGATCCGAAAGCCAAAGAATGGCTGATTGGGGAAGCAGCATGACTACTTTCAGCTTGAATTTCATTTCTCACACAGAAAATTTTGGGGAAAAAGATTGTTGCAGTAATTAGAGTTTTCACCGGTAGTGGTAGGTGAATGAATACGGTACGATAACCATAACGACGTATTAGAAGCCGTGTTGGAAAAAGGGAACATCTAGATGTATGCTAGACACGACGTGGACCTACTTGACCTTTTTTCTACCACTGAAAAAGCATTCTCTTTGTTTCTTACCATATTGCAATTCCTATAGGCTAGAAATGAGCCTTTTTGTTTTATTCGTTGTGGAGTTCAAATTGATTAGTTCCAACCACCACTCATGACAACCTATGAAAGGGATTGATCAACTATGTTGCTGTACGTATTAAGAATATTGATGATTTAAGTAACAGCTGTTTAGTTTATCGAAAACTAACGACACAATGTAGTCTATATTTTAGTAGAAAATGCTCCGTAGCAATGTACATATTGGAAGTTTGGAACACACGTCCCGAAACATGATACCCCTGTGTTTTCAAACGGTAAATTTAGCTATCCTAATAGACCCCCAAAGGTTTTCTGAATTATTAGCTAAACACTAGAACATAATCCAATCCAAAGTCAATGCTTGCGAATATACCCCCAAGGTTTTCTGTTCTTAACGCAGCTTTGACAAGGAAAAAAATACTAAGGAAGTCAGTCAGAGCATCCGCATTGTAATAAGCAAATGAGTGTGGATAAGCAAATTTAACAACAATGCTAAAAAAACACCTCACATTGTAATAAGTAAAGTTACAAGTCTTTTAGCAAATAATCAAATTCCACTCATTCCATAACCAAACTTAACAACTTTTACCAATAATCAAAACTCAATAACCAAATTCAATAAGCAAACTCAAAACCCAATAACTCAAAAACACTCCACATTGGAATCGTCTCATCGAGACGAATAATTTGGTGTGGTCGGGTGTGATTGAAACTTGTTTGCGATTAGACATATGTGCATTGTGTATTGTGGGAATTTTTTTGGTCAGGGATGCAAAAATAACCAATGTGGAGGTAGAGGTTGTTAAGTTTGATTATAAACTAAATGGATAATCAAATGCTGACGTGGCACATTTTGGTTATTAGTTTTGATTATTCCCATTGCGGATGCTCTCATAAATCCTTTACATATTTGTTTTACAGGGTAATTTGAAAGATGTTACTCTGTTTTGGTAGATGTATCAGTCTGAAGTATAGTACGGTGTTTGCCTATATAGAAGTCTACTCCTATGTACTCCCTCCACCCCATATTGCTTGTCCTGCTTTCTATTTTGGGATGTCCCAAAATGATTGTCCTCTTTGAAAGTCAGACTAAAAAGTGTACGTTTCCACAAACTAACCCTCATAAATGATTAGAAGTAGTTTTTGATGAAGAGTGAGGGATAACATTCGAAATCTAATCAAACTTTCTAAGGAGACCTGCATTAATTGCATGTTCGCTTAAAAGTTGGATTCCCCGTACGTGACAAGCAATATGGGATGGAGGTAGACCATATATTTATGGCATGTAGAATAACCCTTCCCGGTTAATGTACCAGAACAGTCCACATTCCATGTGACATAGGTTAGCCTTGCCTTTGTTATCCAGTAGCTATGTCTGCTCTTTTATGGTTGAATGATGTGTTTTTCCTGCTAATGATTACTAGTGCCATTGAATGTGTGGTTTTACGCCTGCTTGACATGCAGAGAGGATTCCTACTTATGCAATTTTTTTTTATTCCCAGTCCTCTTGTTGGAAGCGTTCCACCTCCTCGTTCTGTTCAAAAGAAGTCGGCATTTGTTGGCCATCTGTCCATCGATATAATTAAACATCAAATGCAAAGGGAGTGGGTATGATCTGTTGGCCCCCTATGTTTTTTAAAAATTCCCAGAGTCTCACTTTCATGTGGCACACTTGCACGCCTTATTTTTTGTTTGTAAAACATCGTATTTGGTTATGTATCTATAGTGACATCTTTGTCTTCTTTTTGTACAGAAAGAAGCTTTATCAACTTCACATTATTCTCAGCCGAACAATATGGAATACGAGATGGCCATGGAATGGTGCTTGCTACAGTCAAGATCGAAACTTTGGTGGAACAAGTTTTACAAGGTTGGTGTACTGTCTATAGTAAACACAATGCAAAATTGTATTGCTGCCTTTATATAATTCGCTTTTTCAACTGATCATTTTGGATTCGTGAAGATACAAGGGGAGGAGTTGAGAAAACTTAAGGCCAACCTCAAGTTGAAGTGAGCACCAACTGTGAAAATATCTTCCAGCGTTTCTTGGTGAGTACCTACAAAAGAATATTCATGTCCTTCGATTTATTGTGTGGTAAACAGGTGATCTGTAAACTTCCATTCTTGCACGCAGTATCTCTGAACAATTTTCTATGTTTGTTCTATGAGGTCAATTTCACTTGTGTCCCCTAAACTATTGAAAATTGTTTCTTTGTCCTTCACTTAGGTTTGGTTTGGCCTATTAAGCCACTTGTATTATCTTGTCTTTATTTGATTTTTTTTTTCATTGTTAGTTTTGCTTCAAATTCTTGGGGATTATTCGTTCGTCTCGATGAGAGAAATCGGAAAAGTAAAAAAATTCAATTTTTTTGATTTAAAACAAAAAAAAAAAGCCAAAAAGACAGATTTTTTTTCTTCTTTATTCAAAAAATATATTAAGTTTTGGTCATAATATTTTACTCTTCCAATTTCTCTCGTCGAGACAAACCAACAATTGACAAAAAATGGACGCAAACCTAACAAAGGTGTGCAAAATTGAATAAGGATGAAAAAATAAGCCAAGTGGCTTTTTTTAAGCAAAACTAGGCCTTAATAAAAGTGTTTTGTCCCTTAATTTATAGAAACCTAATCTTGGTGGTCCTTTTCGGATGGGCCGTTTGAAGGAAAGAAGGCATACGTGCACTGCAGCAGCTTTTTCAACTGTTTTAAGGGGGAATATTGACCTTGTCATGAAAGGAAATGTGGAACTTTCTGCGTGCTCGTTTGTTAGGGGCATTATATTTACCCACGACCCACGTCATTTCCTTAGTACCCACACTCAACATTCTTCTTATCTTCCCCATCCAAAACCCTAGTCTCAGTACCCACACCAAGTCTCTGCGTCCTCAGCCTCCTTGGCCCCATAGCTGCCAGATATCCACACCCTTCCTTATTGTTGCTGCCCTCCCGCAACTCTTGCACACCGAGTCCTCCATTCGAGAGGGATCCAAAGGGTGGGAATGAAGCACAAATTTTTCAAGAAACTTTTGATTACCGATCCCCAACAGATTGTGCTAAACAGATTTTGCACGTATTCAGCTTCTGTGCACTTAACAGACCCATAGATTTTGGTGGTGCCATGTTAAGGGAGGGAGGAGTAAGAGGAGTGGTGATGGCAGCGGTGTAAGAAGGGGAGGGAGGCCGGTGGGGGAGGAAGGAGCGAGGGCCTGGTGGTGCTTCGAACGGAGTGTGGAGGATTACCGAGGCGAGGCCATTGGCTGGTGGATGGCGAATGTAATGGTGGGTGTGGTGATATGAGATTAGGGTTTGGATGGTAAAGATGGTGGCTGTTTGGTAAGTTCATGAAAAACAAATACTTTTGGGCTCCGTTTGTTTCGATGTAAAATGTTTTTTCAGAAAACAAATTTCACACTTTTATTTTCCGATGTTTGGTTGGCACATGAAAAAATATTTTCAGAAATTAACAAAATAGTGTAGAGAGAGATCTAAGAATAAGGGAGTTGAATGTGGGACTAACGATCGAGAAAACTAAGCAGTGGGAATTGCAATAGAAGGTAGCGGGTTCATTTCGGAAAGTAACTTAGAGAAGATTTAAAGGAATTCAATTAATGAAAAATGTTTTGCATGTAAAATGTTTTCCTCATTTTTTATACAACCAAAACACTTGAAAATAGGTAAAATATTTTACCAGAAAACATTTTACGCCCAAACAAACATAGCCTTGGTATGGGTGCTCAAAAAAAAATTGGGAGTGGAATCATTAGCTGCTTCATTCAATATTTTTAACGGTCTGTTTGAAAAAGGACTGGATTAGGTTTCTGTTAGTTGAGGTGGATGAGGTGGACTTTTCTTGAATAGGTTAGAACTTTAGGGGATAAAACTGAAATTAACTCTTGATAAGTTAGATTAGTTTTATGAAGTTTTGTTTCGTTTGGCTACTTTTGTTCTTAAATATGTTGACTACCTTTGTTCTTAAATATGTTGAAGGAATGGATATATGATTGGTAGCTAAGTCCTGGTTACTGTTTCACTTGTTTTGCACTGTATTGAAACGTCGAAATTGTTTCCCATTTTCTCCTTCATCTTAAAGGAAATAATGCTTTTTGCATTGTCAACTGGAATTGATACGATTCAATCAGCAGTGCTGAATATCTGCTTTTGGAAACTAACGTTGAGAATTTGCTCTTCTTCCCTAATCCCTCAATTTTAGGAACGGGAATATGTTCCTTTTTTATGTTTTAATCATAAAGCTCTTGGCTTCTATTCTTTATTGTAGTTTACTTTTCTACTCTTGTATGTAGAAGGTATGCGTTCCTTGATGAAGATGTGTTCTCTTCTATTTTTGGTTTAACTTCCCACGTATTCACGTGTCTATATATGGTCGATTGTATGCTTTACGGTCCTCGCTACTTCTGATCGATCTTATTTTTTGTGTTTCATTCCAGAAGTAGATGAAATGCCTATGCCGAAAGTTGTAGTTCCCGTACAGAGCGAAGAACCAAGGTGAATTGTCATCGTGCATATTTAGAATGGATGAGAATCAGTTTTCAGGGTTTTGCATGAGAAACACAAGTATGAATATGGCACAAAGCGTCATACATCAAGCTGGCTCTTCCGTGGGTTATAGTTTGTGCATGAGATGTTTCTTTTGTAAATTCTGAATGGGCAACGTTAAACCAATGCATATGACGGTTTTGAATGTAGTTAAGTGGGCAGAAGCTCGCTTTCAGTTTGCTTGTTTTGAAGGAGGGCAAGAGGGTAATTTCACATACCAACTCGTCTAAGCAATTGCTGACTAAGGAGAGGCATAATGGACCCTTTAAACCCACACACACAATACCCAACTCCCGATGTGGGAGCCAACCCAACTGACGCAGGCCCAAGAGTCTCGCCTTTAAAGAGTGGCACCACGACAAAGGGCCCAAGGGGCCTACACTAGAGGTCAAGCACCCAAACCACAACGGATGGGCGAGACTTGGTTGTTTTGAAGGAGGGTAAGAGGGTAATTTTACATACTCACTTAGGTAATTGCTGACTAGGGAGAGGCATAATGGACCCTTTAAATACACACACACAATACCTAAACTCCCGATGTGGGAGCCCTTCAGTTTGGTTGTTAAGTCCGCCTAATTTTGTGTCTTTGGGTCCACAAAGGTGAGCGGAATCCTTTGTCCGGACCATCTGAGAAAATCTTCCATGCAAACAACCAGTTGGATCAGACAATAATAGCAGTGTCGTGTGGCTGTTCAATTTTTCTCGCAAAATGTGATTTGTTTGTGCAGCTGTTGATGTTTGTATTTGTTGCATGCATGAGCTACATTGTAAGGTCAGGTTGCGATAACTTTTGCGAGGACGATCTGTTCCCTTCTACGTTTACCCTCCCCGCCCTTGTAAACCAACTACCCAAAAATCCTTGCACAGCAAAACCCATTTCTCTCCCTTTCTCCCATTCCAATTTTTCGGGAGAGAGAGAGAGAGAGAGGAGGAACACAACTTATAGCAACCTACTCTTTTCCATTTTTGTCCAACAGCCGTGAGAGAAAGAGATGCCATCATCCTTTATTCTCCATCCTAATCTCCACCTTCACTACCGAAATCACCACCGTCCGGATCACCACAAACCACCATGTTCCATCTCTATTTTAGCTCAGAAAACAACCCCAAAAGTACCTCCCAAAATGGCTCCAGAACCAGCTGAAAAGCAGCCCAAACCAAGTCCCATTACGGCTCTGAACCAGCCCGAACACCATTCCCTGTTTCCGCCTCAAAACACCATCGAACCAGTCACAAGACCAGCCCAGTTTCAGCTCTCAAAACAGCTCCAAAATCAGCTCCATTCCAGTTCCAAACCAGCTGCAAATCTGTTCCATAAACTCCAGTTCCGAACAGCCCTGTAGCAACCCAATAAGTCTCCATGGCAGACCAAAAAACAGCCACAACCTGGCCCCGACAGAGCTCCATCACCGTATGTTTGATCAACCCATTGTCGTTTTCCGTAGAACTATCAGACCGAGGTAGTTAAAACATGGCTCCCTAAGTGTATTTGTATATAGTTTGTTAACGTGAGATTTAATTGTCGCGATGTATGTTCTCTTTTTCACCAGAATGAATGGCGTGTGGCGAAGCATATTGCAGCAGAGAATAGTAAGAACTAATTACTGAGATGTATTTGTGCTAAAAAAGCCCTTTCCAATTGTCACGCCCTCGATTTTTAACTTAAAAATAAATACTTTTCATAATTCAAGAATCCTCACAAATATTAGCCGAATACTCCAAGTGAAATATCTCATTTTCACAAGACCAAAGCACATGTCCAGCTCCAAGTAATTCAGAAGGTTACAACCTTGGCACGATGGCCCAAATATAACATAATTACAATTAAAGTTAAAAGCTAAGAAGTTTACATGAGTTTCAAGTCAAAAGAGCGATTATGAAAGGTACATCATATCTTCCGTAAATAAAATAGACACAATGCTAGGTAACTTCTCGATGTCAGCTTTCAAAATGATGAAGTCAAATGCACGGCAAGCACTCCATGTCAATACCCTTGTGATGTACCTGAAAAGAATGATAGGTTGAGCTACACTAGCCCAGTAGGAAAATCTCTACAAACTTTATATGCAATTGAGGAGATTTGAACACATAAGAAGCAAAATCTTAGATAACAAGGGAGGATACAATCGGACACCAATATCAAACCGGGAATCCAAGACTCAAGGGACTTCACTATCATTACCTAATCCAATAATCGTTCCTTTCATCCTTTTCTATTCAAGGCTTTACTTCTCACACCCTCATATTAAGGAGCACACAATCCGATCGTTGAGGATCTCATATATTCCCCGTTAATCTCAAAGCTCAAGTAGCTCCCTTACTAGCTTCACACCGAATGGTGGATCTAAAGACATTCCGGGTGATTGCGACCCCGTACATCCATTATGCATTCCGGGTGATTGCGACCCCGTACATCCATTATGCATTCCGGGTGATTGCGACCCCGTACATCCATTTCACATTCCGAGTCTCGGACCCCGTATATCCGTTTCACGTTTCGGGTATTAAGACCCCGTATGTCCACTTCAAGTCATTTGTATTCCATCTCGTCATACGTATTTCTAGGATCTTAATCACAAGGTTGTAAATAAAGAAGGGTTAGTCTTACGTAGATGGTTCACACCACAACTCACTTTCCCATTTCGTTCCTAAACTTGCTATCTAAATCCATTCTCCGTACTACCTAGCCTCAAGTGTCAAATCATCTCATTACGTTCATGACGACTCCACCTTTCTATTCAACAATCAACCTTATCATCACACATTGGTTTAAAGAGTCTCGATCTTCTAATTTAACATCTCCTAATATTCTACGTAGTTAAGCAATTGCACATGTAAAGTATTAGTACAATATTCATTCAATATAACACTAGAATTCTATGCAACACGAGCCAATGGATGAAGATGACCAAAGATTCATTGGAGCACCAATAGCCATGTTTGGAAGTGGTTAGAGCAATCAACAGTGAGCTAGAAATGAGTGGAAGTGGCTACAATTGAACAGTGAACAGCGGCAACAAAACTGTCCAAACAGAGGTGGTATCGATACCCATCAAAGGTGGTATCGATACCCAAGGTTTCAAGACGGTTCCAGGTTCAAGGGTATCGATACCTCTTTGGGGAGGTATCGATACCAAGGCAGTACGCACAGAGATTTTCCTGCAGTTTTCTCTCGAAACAAAACCCAACTTCTATCAACGATCTACGGCATGAACAAGGTACAAAATCAACTCAATAACATATAAAGAGTGTGAGAAATCCCTACCTTGAGTTTGGAGAGCAAAACCCCAAAGATTAATCAAGCCCTAGACTTGCAATGCCTTGAATCCACCGAAATACGAGTCCTCCAAGCGAAACCCACGAAATTCAAGCTCACAATTACGATTGAGGGGTGGATTGGAGGTTAATCTATGAAGATTTTAGTGAAATTTGGAGTGAGGGAACGAGAGAGAGTTGAGAGCCGAGAGAGAGAGGGGTTTCGGAGAGAGAGAGAAAATGAGAGTTGTGTGTGTGTGTCGGCTGATTTAGGAAAAGAAAAGGAAAAGAGGGAAAAATATTTCCCTGCTACTCACCCACACATCTATGCATGCACACACACACTAATTGCACTAGCATCCTTCCACGAATAAAGTCATCACATCTGCCCCAAATCAAATAACCACGTCATTCTTCGTATTTTCGACATTTTTGCCTTTTACTAACGAGTTATGAAATAAATAAATAAATAAATAACACGGGTCTCCACACCAATGGCATGTCCGGTCTGTGGACATCCATTTTACCCCCATGGGGTTTGCATCTCTCTGATGTTTAGGCCCTGCCTATCAGATGAAAAAAATTCTTCTCACCTTTTGTCAAAAAAAAAAAAAAGGAGAAATGATCGGTTAAATAGGAACTCTAATAAGAGTATTGTATTATGTGTTCTGAACTCTACTGTAGCATACTATATTGTTCCTTAAATTGTGTAAACCCGTGCACTAACTAGTAGTACGACTAGGACAATTTGTTAAAAGTTACATAGAAATTTAAATGATTGTTAGCTCTGGAAGTTAATACTACCGTCTATCCCCGTCTCAAAATGTTTGTTTGGTGCATAAAACGAAAACTACAGTAAAAATAATGCACTTCTTTCAAGGAAAAATTCAATTTTTTTTTCATAAATTAAAAGAACTCATCATTATCTAGTGCATTGTTGGAAAAAAAAAAATTGAATTTTTCTTACAAAAATTATATTATTTTTACGTCTTTCTTTTATGGATTGGACAAACATTATGGGACGGAGGGAGTAAATGTTATTGTGGTGGCCTCGGTTACAAGCTCGGTAACCTGGCCATATGAGGTGACTCCGACACTTGAAGAGCCTTGAGCCGAAGCCATATGTGGACTCCATTCCTCGGTCAACTCCTCGGTGCCAAGCCTCTGTGTGCTGCATTGCTGTCAATTGCCCTGCCTCCCCTAAAGATATTTTTGAGGCCATCAACGGAAAGTTGTTACGCCATGAGATCCCCACAAAGATCGTGCAACGAACGCAATCATTGGGATTCCCCTGGACCATGTGCTCCATAACTGTTTCCTCCCTCTCGTCACATATAACGTCACCCGAGGCGGTTACCTGAGCGTATACTCCACGCGCTAGCTTGGAGTCCAAGAAACCCTAGGTCTATAAATACAAAAGGATACTCACCTGAGAGAGGTATGCCATTCTACCCTAACCCTATACCTATACACTTTCCCCTGAGATCTAACTTGATCGTCACTGGGCTGTCCCAGCCCTAGTGACTTGTTGCAGGTCTCAGCGGCAGAAGCGCGGAGCAGCGGGGGGAGGAGCCTAACCTGAGCCTTGGATCTGATCCTGATAATTCGAACCCTTACAATTGGCGACTCTGTTGGGGACCAGCCAATCTCACAGCCGTTCGTCTCCCTTCACCCAAAGAGCTTCGTCAAGACCTCCCGTCGCAGCAATGGTGGAAGTCAAAGATCCTCACCCCAGTGAAACAACCCTCGGCCTCGGCCCATTCGGAGAACCAATCCTGGTTCCTGGCGGGGTCGGTGCCCCAGGGAAGGCTCACATGTCCATCGGAGTCGGAGCTGGGACCTCAACCCAGGACGTGGGAGCTGGCTCCGAACTCCACACCTACATCCGCCACCTAGAGCGGAAGATCGATGACTTGTCAACAGCCGTGGAACGCGACAAGCATGTCCACGACGAGCTCGCTGAGATCAAGCATCTCCTCCAGATCTCCACATCTCACTCCTCCGGAGGTCGTGGGGGAAGAAGAAGCCATCAAAGCCCTTCCCGCATTCGCGAGGGGGGCCATTTGGTCGAACACCAGCCTCGACCTTCTGTCAAAGACCATTTCGAGCCTCCTGTTGCAAAGGGCGGGCGAGCTGAAGGTGGCGCTGGGTGTAGGGAGCGCTTCCGTTCCCCTGACCCTAAAGACCCACGAAGAAAGCGATCCGCCTTCGAAAGACTCGGCGCCGGTAGCGACTCCGCCTCCTCCACACACCCGGTCAGGATTGGGAAGGGAACTCGTGAGCCCACCCCTAGCTTCACCAAAATTGCCAACGACGAAGACAGCCTCCTGGAGTTCCAGACAAAAGGGTATCGCGAACGCCTCAAGAACGCTCGCGCCAAAAGCCCATTTGTCTCACATCCAAGGGACAAAAGAGGCAGAAGCCATGTCACGGAGCGCCTCGAGCCCTACGCTCGAGATAGCTAAAAGAAGGACCGACAGGAGCGATCTCATCAGAGATCAGGAAGCACCCCACCGAAGAGGAAGAGTACGAAAGGTTGGACGAGTCGATCCCAAAAAAACGCCCCGCGACCGAGCGTCCAAACGGTCCTGACCGTTCAATCCGACCTCATCGCGACGCCCGACTCCAAAGACTCACGACCTCCCCCTTCACACGGGAAATTGACTCGGTCACCCCCCCCCCAAAAGGATTTACCCAGCCCAAATTTGCCAAGTACGATGGCAAGACCGAGGCATACACTCACTTGGTGTAGTACAAGTTCGTCATGTCTCTCTTCCTCCGAAATGAGCCCTCGGACGACGCTTTCCTCTGTAAGGTCTTCCCTGCCAGCCTTGGGAACCTAGGCCTTACATGGTCTAACCAGTTGCCTGCCAGGTCAATCTCTTCGTTTGACTCCCTGTGCGATGCCTTCATGGCTCGGTTCGTCACGAGCAACAAGCATGAGAAAGAGATTGATTCCCTCATCGCTCTTCGAAAATGACCCGACGAGACGCTTCGCCAATACGTCGGTCACTACTGGGAGCTATTCAATGAAATCGAAGGCTGCGACGGTGTCATTTCGGCCTGAGAATTCAAACTCGGTCTCACCTCCCAGGACGAGCAGGTCTACGACGACCTCACCCGCAACAAGCCCGACTCCATGAAGAACCTCATGACCCGCATCGAAGGCTGGTGCCAGCTCATCGAGTCCAAAGCTGAAAGGGACATTGGAAAGTCCACGAGCTCCAAAATCACATCTGTCTCGGCCAACGCTTCGGTTCCCGCACCTGTTTCAATGCCCAAGAAGCAGGTCAACAACATCAAGCAATCCCCGAAGAAGGGACCAAAGCCAAACGACTCCAACGCTGAGAAAACCGTCTTCACCATTCCTATTTACCGGATCATTGATCAGGTGAAGGATCAACCTTTTTTCTCCTTCCCGAATCAGAAGCTCAGCACCGAGAACGGGAAGATCAAAAACCCAATCGTCCGATGCAGCTATCATAATGAGCAAGGCCACTTCACTACCGCCTGTAAGTCCTTCAAGGCCTACTTGGAGCAGCTTGTCGCCGGTGGCCACCTCAATCATCTCATCGATCAAGAGAAAACCAAGGCTCGGGCAGAGCGAGTCGAGCACAGAACCGATGAAAAAATTCAGACGATTCATGTTATCCACGGTTCGCTGCACCCCAAAGCCGCACGCATCATTCGCGCTGAGTTAAACGACACATCCTTTTCCAAACAGGTTATGCTCGTCGATCCCGACACCAAGCGTGCCCGCACCAACGACGGCTCAAAATGGACAATCACGTTTACTGAGAATGACCTCGACCGTGTCCAGCTGCCACATAACGACGCCCTCGTCATCACACTCCGCATCGGAACTTTTAACGTCCGCCGTGTCCTCGTTGACCAAGGCAGCTCGGCCGAGGCATGTACTACTTCCTGTTTCAGGACCTGAAACTCTCAGACTCCGACCTTCGTCCTTCCGAAGTCCCCCTCATAGGCTTCAACGGGGCCCCGATATGGCCTCTCGATCTAATCACTCTCCCCGTCCGCGCAGGCTCGGTGCTCTTCGATATGGAGTTCGTGGTCGTTGATGCACCTAGCCCTTACAATGCAATCGTCGGGCGCACCTGGCTCCATAAGTTAAAGGCTATCGCCTCCACTTATCACCAGGTGGTCCGCTTTATAGGCGCTAACGGACGTTAGGAGGACCTATACGGCGACCAAACCGCGGTAAAGAGGTGTTATGTTAATGCAGTCCGAAGCAATAAGAAGAGTTCCCAGGTCAATCTCATTGAGGTCCCCGAAGCCCCAGTTCTGGAAGATGTCGGCAGGCCTGCCGACGAGAAAGCGGTCGAAGAACTTGTTACCGTTCCCATCACGTTTTTTCCTTGTCGGTTCTTCACTCAGTGACACCGAGCGGAAAGACATGGTGGATTTCCTCAAAAAGAATATCGAAGTATTTGCATGGACTCCTTACGAGATGCCCGGAGTCAATCCCTCAATCATTTGCCACAAGCTCAACATCGATCGAACCAAACGCCCCATCGTCCAAAAGGCCCGGCGCTCTTCTCCGGTTTATTCCGAAGCTGTCATCGAGGAAGTCAACCGACTCCTCAACGCCAATGCCATCCGAGAGGTCCAATACCCCAAGTGGTTGGCCAACACCGTGGTTGTTAAGAAGAAGAATGGCAAGTGGCGCGTCTGCGTTGATTACTCCAACCTCAACGATGACTGCCTGAAGGACTTTTTCCAACTCGTTGATGCCACGGCCGGCCACGACCGACTCAGTTTTATGGATGCCTACCGAGGCTACCATCAGATTGCCATGAGTGAAGGAGACGTCGAGAACACGGCCTTCATCACCCCTCATGGAATCTTCGGATATCTTGTCATGCCCTTCGGTCTCAAGAACGCTTGGGCAACTTGCTAGCCATTCTGCAGTCTTATAAGATTAGTGGGTCTTGGGTCTAGGAAATGCCAACAGAGAAGCTTATGGGAGACTAACTTAACCTTAAGGCAATAAGAAGAGAACTATTCAATGGGAAAGTTGCTTCCTGAAGGCTCTTTTCTCTTCTTAACAGATATGAGATAGATGCAGAGACTCGTCCGGTGGAGAAATGACATAATATAATGCTAATATCCTTAGGCCTTGCTTTGAATAGCCCTATGGCAGACGTACCAAAATGTTCGAGCGCCTCCTAGGAGACACAATGATGGCGTACATCGACGATATGGTGGTCAAGAGCATGCTCGCCGGTGATCACCTCACCCATGTCACCGAAACCTTTGAAATCCTCAAACAGCACAAACTCTGCCTCAACACCGAGAAATGTGCCTTCGGCGTCAGCTCCGGCAAATTCTTAGGACACCTCGTGTCCCAGCGCGGGATCGAAGCCGACCCTGCTCAACTGCTGGCCATCGAGAAGCTCTCGGCTCCCCACAACAAGAGGGACGTACAGCGCCTGACAGGCATGGCAGCGACCTTGAACCGATTCATAAGTCGTTCTTCCAACAAGTGCCAGCCTTTCTTTGCCCTCCTGAAAGGCAGCCGACGGAGCTTCCAGTGGATAAAAGACTGTGACCGAGCCCTGCAACAGTTGAAGACTTACCTCTCCGAAGCACCGCCCCTCGTCACGCCTCAGGACCAGGAGGACCTGTTCCTGTATCTTGCCGTCTCCTCACATGCGATAAGTTCAGTTCTCGTTCGACAGGAAGGACAGGACCACCAACCCATCTACTACTCCAGTAAGACGATGACTCCCGCCGAGACACGCTATCTTCCTTTGGAAAAGCTTGTCCTCGCCCTCGTCTCGGCATCTCTGAAGCTTGCCCCATATTTCCAGTCTCACCGCATCATTGTTCTCACCGAGTACCCGCTCAAATCACTCCTCCGCAAGGCAGCCCTCTCCAACCGAATCTCCCAGTGGGCCATCGAGCTGGCGAATTATGAAATCCACTTCCAGCCTCGGACAACAATCAAAGCCCAGGTTCTTGCCGACTTCAACCCCGAGCTCACTCCAGTCGACGTCCTGGCTTCAACCCCTCCCCCCGTCCCGAAGCCGTCCTCCAGGCCAATCCGAGCACCGCCTGGAAGCTCTTTCACGGCAATGTTTGGAAAATGTACGTTGACGGCGCGTCTAACAACCGAGGCACCGGGGCTGGGATCGTGCTCCTCACCCCTTCCGGCGTCCTGCATGAAAGCTCCCTCTCCATCAACTTCCCGGCCTCCAACAATGAGGCTAAGTACGAAGCACTTATCTCCAGACTTAAGACCACCGAAGCCCTCGGTATCGAGGAGCTTGTCATCTACAGTGACTCTCAGTCGGTGGTCAACCAGCTCTCGGAAGAATATGAAGCTCCGGACGACTGAATGCGAACCTACCTCAGCTGCGCCGTCCGGCTCCTCAAAAGCTTTAAGGCCATTCACGTCGAACATATTCCTAGGGAATAGAACGCCCACGCCCACGCCCTAGATGGGCTCGCTTTGGCCTGCGCTGCTTCGGAACATCGTTCCATCTCCTTTAGCTCCATTGACAAACCCAGTTTCGAACTTGAAGTTTTAAGCCACGAGGTTCTTAACATCGAGCTCGGTCCAAGCTGGATGGATGAGATCGTCGGTTACTTAAAGGATGACATCCTCCTTGCCGATAAGAAGGAAGCCCACCGACTTCGCAACAGGGCTGCACTCTTCTGGCTCAACCCCAACGGAAATCTTTACTGAAGATCATTTACCGGTCCCTACTTGCTGGTTGCCCACCCCCACCAGGTCCAGGGCATCATCGAGGAGCTTCATTCTGGTGACAGTGGTTGCCACTCTAGCGAGCGCTCTCTTGCTCACCGAGCCATAACCCAGGGGTACTGGTGGCCCACAATGAAGAAAGACTTTGAAGAATATGTCAAGCGTTGTCAGAAGTGCCAAATGTTTGCCCCTATCATCCACCAGCCGGCTCGGGATCTCAGCCCACTCACCAGCCCCTAGCCCTTCTCTCAATGGGGCATGGACATAGTTGGCAAGCTCCCCGTCGCTCCAGGAGGCTTCAAGTTCCATCTCACCGCCACCGATTACTTCTCCAAGTGAGTCGAGGCCGAGCCCCTGCTTACCATTGAGGAAACAGACGTCATTCGCTTCGTCTGGCGCAACATCATTTCCCGCTTCAGTGTACCCTTCGCCATCATCACCGACAACGAGAAGCAGTTCACCGGGCAGCGGTTCCGAGCTCTCTTGGACGAGTATGGCATTAAGTGGGACACCTCCACTCCGGGCTATCCACAGGGCAACGGCCAGGCCGAGGCCGCCAACAAGGCCATCTCCTCAGGCCTCAAACGCCGACTCAAATCCCGCCGGGGCAAATGGGCTGAAGAATTGCCAAGAGTCCTCTGGGGCTACCGAACCACTCCCAGGCGCTCCACGGGCCGTACCCCATTCTTTTTGGCCTTCGGAATGGAGGCTGTTATTCCTCTGCAGGTCGGTCTTCCCACGTTCGTACCGAGAACTTCGACTACGAGGTCAACAATGAAAACATTGCTGCGGATCTTGACCTGGCTGAGGAGGAGTGTGAGAGTGCCCGAATCAAGCTCGCTTCGTACCAACAGGAGGTCGCCAAGGGTTACAACCGAAGCGTCCGCCTCAGGTCTTTCAAGTCAGACGACCTCGTCTGGAAAAAAGTGATCGAGAAATCAAAGAAGAGGAAGCTGATGCCCAACTGGGAGGGTCCTTTCCGAGTCTTGAAGCACCTAGGCTCGAGGAATTACAAGCTGGAGAAGCTGGACGGTTCTCTAATTGCCAAAACCTGGAATGCCAACAACCTCAAGAAGTTCTATGGCTAGCCAGGCTTCGGCGTCCGCGGACCTATTCCCCCTTTGTTCCTAGTTTTTTGTTTTCCAAGCTATGCTTGTGAGTACCTATGTAATGGCCTGTCCTACGTTCATTTCAATGAGAATTTTCCTATCACTACTAGGTGTTATTACTCTAGTCATTTACTTTTTACTATTCAGTTCAACCTTGTTTGAATCGTTTTACCTTGACTTCGGGACTCCGTCCTCCCATGGGTACTCCCCTCAGACGAAAATCATCACCAAGTCACCACGGCCTTCTCGGTCATTCGGACTCTCGGTTGTTCGTCTTAAGGATACTCGGCCTTTTTCCTGTGCCCCTTCTGCCGACTTCCCTGTACGTCATCTACTGTTTTGGATTCGCAGAATTCCGAAGCCGTGGCCGATGCCATTTCCCTTCTGTACTCTAGCCCCAATCCATTAGCAGACTACCTCACCCCAAGTACCTGTCACTCAAGTTACCTACCCAACACGCGACCGAGGCACCTAACCCGAAGCAGGGGCACGCGAAATTCAACGTTTGACTTTTCTTTGCTTCGGGATGACTCCCTTGATCTCTCTAAGCAGGGGCTTCGGTTAAACTTCGCCTTCGCTTCGGTTATTTCCCTGTTTGCCTACTGTGGAAGCCTCCAGGCACAGGGGCTAGCACATGTTTCTTTTCTGACACACCTCTCTACATTTTTGAGATCTCCTCGGTTTATACTTCGGTTTAAACTTTTTGTTTATCCAAAATTCAACCGAAGCAGGGGCAGAGACACCTTTTGGTTACAGCTATAAAAGCGTACAAACATCTCAAAGGATAAAAACAGTGTTCGGAGAAGAAAAGCATCCATTCAAACAAGTGATGAAATAAGCTACAAAGATAAAACCCTACTTAACTATTACATCCAGTCAGGCTTCGGCCAACTGTTCGGCGCCTGACATCAAAACGACACTTACAGACCCTGGAACGGCAAACTCCAAATGTCTGGAGCCGTCCAGTCAAGAATAGAAACAAAAAAAAAGAGCAAGAGAAAATCTTAAGTGTCCTGAGGAATAGGAGCTTGGAGAGGAATAGGAGCTTGGATTGTGTCGTCGGCTGGAGCTGCGGTCTGGGAAGCGACTGGGCCTTCGAAAGGAATCCCTGCCTCGGGATTTTGCTCCTGTTCACCTTCCTCCTCGGGCATCGCGAGTTCCTCCGGGGGTGCTTCAGGCAGGGCTCAGAGTTCAGAGTCCTCGGGGAGATTCAGCTTCTGAAGAAGAGCCTCGTGGCTGAAACGAAGTCCGTCCAAGAAGCGATCTCTGTACAGCTCGTTCTCGATTTCTCGTACCTGCTTCTTGTACTCCACCCCGGCCACATCCCAGCCTTGGTTATAGCCCGCCTGCAGCGCGCCTTCCACCTCCCAAGCTCGTGTGGCCCTCAGGGTGTTGGCATCTTCCTCGGCCTTAGTGGCTCTGCCCTCGGCATACAGCCTCTCCCTGTCGCACCTCTGAAAGTCCGACAGGTAGAGTTCGCAGCTCTCTCGAGCCACTTTCAAGTCCTCCTCCTTTTGGGCCAAAGCCTTCCTCAGCTCCTCATTCTCTGCCTTCCAGGCTTTGCATCGGCGATTAACCGAAAGAGTCCGAGCGCCAGCCTGCCAACACAGAATGAAAGAAAAAGAATTTTTACAAGTATGAAACACTAGCCGAAGGAAATAAGGAACAGAATAGCAGTAAGCTTACCACGAAAAGGGCTTGGGCAATCTCCGTGGTCAAGTACTCGGTAAGACCGTCAACAGCTTGGGCATCCCGAGGAAGGATGCAGCCCTGGAGCATACCGTAGGCTACGCCGAGGTTCTTGACACTGTCAGCGTGTGTGATCAGCCGACCAGTAAAATGTCAGAACTCGAGCGCCTAGGGAAGCTCCCGGGGGTGGACCCAGGTCCCCTCCTCCCCGCCGGCGGGTTGCTCCTCCCTTCTTCCCCCCTGTTCATCCTCAATGGTTATCGGCTTCTTTTCTCGGCTTCGGTCGCCGACCACCTCCTCATGCCGAGCCTTCTTCTCCAGAGGCCCCTACGGTGAAACCGAGGTTACTCCCGAGGTCCTGGCTTCTGGCACACCGACGGGGGCAGCACCCCTGCCTTGGCCCCTCGGTCGCTGTCGCCTAAGGTTCAACACCTCTCGGGTTCCAAGCCCGGCCATCTCTTCACTCAGCTCTGTCCTTTCTGGGGTCTCCCTGTCAACTTCTTCCCTTATGACTCCCCGAGGCCCGGAGCTGCTCCCCTCGGTATCGAGCGTGACTCCTCCGCTTCCTCCCCCTCTTTCTGTTCCTCCGCCTTGACCTCAACCGCGCCCTCGGCTAGCCCTCGGTATGCCTTGCTGTTTCAGTCTTTTCTTCAGATAGCTCGTATACGTCGGCTTGTATCCAAGCAGTTCTGGAGCGTAGTGGTTGGTGATTGGAATGGCGTATGCGGCGTCGATCCGAACTTTAGAGACTCTCTCCCGAAGACCGGCAACAACCCCCTCGGCTGCAATAAAACTCCAAAGGGGAAAAGAAGTTAGTAAATATTCAAGATACAGTGGAAGCATGCATCGTAAAAACAGAAGACTAAGTTTACTGACTAGGCTTCCCGGCCTCGAACTAAACCGTGGTGGCAGTATCAACGCTCTCCCCGGGACCAAACATGAAGTACCCGGAGATCGCGATGTATATTCCCACCCACTCCTCGGAGTCCAGTAAGCGGTCAATCAAGAATGTATCGTAATCTGACCTGCACGACAAGTAGTGTCGGCCACATTCTCAGTTGATCCCCACCAAATATACCCCGAACAGTTCTTCAAGCCCAAAGGTCAGGTTGTACTGCCTCCTCAGCTCGATAATACTGGTAATGATTCGATAGGAATTCACCGTGAGCTGGGAGGAGGTGAGGGTAAGGGTCCGGAGCACCCGTCGGACAAACTGATGGAGGGGGAATCTGACTCCCCCCTCGGTAATAGCCATCAGGGGAAAGATCAACTCCCCCTGGCGGTGTGGAAGCTTCAAAAGGTCGGTATCTCGAAGTAATCGGACCTCAACGTCCGGGGGTATGCTGTGGACCCTCTTGAACTCTGCGTAGGCTGCGGGCCTGCCATTAAAGTACTAGCCCAGGAAGGGACATGGCCCTATCGGTCTTCTCCGGCCCCGCACCTCCTCGGGAGCATTCGCGAAGGGTCCCGGGCCCTGGTTTGATGTGCTCGAGGCCTCTGTCATGTTTGGGTCGAAGGTTGTCACTTGACGGGGAGCTCGGTCAAGGTCAACCGGTTCAATAATATCGATTGGGATTCGATATAATCTCCGGTTCCAAGCCTGTTGAAAGATGCCCCCGAGCGTGGAAGAATTTGAACTACTGGAACTGTCCGAAGAGAGATCAACGACCATCCGCCCCTTCCTAAACAAAGACAAGAACGTGCAAAAAACCCATTAGCTATATGCTTCGGGGAAGGCAAGAGGACCGGACGCTCGGGACGGAATGATCATCACTCTTCGGCGGGACTTGGTCTCGGTCATTTCTGGGAAATTCCTCCTCGGGAGGAGCCCCTCGGGTCTCGCACTAATTCCTAAAGGTCCAAGAACAAAGGCGGGCCTCGGGAAGAACTATGGCCTCGGGAAGAACAGGGGCCTCGGTTTCAGGAACCACTGCGGAGAACGCCATCGACACCGCGAACCAGGCGGCGGCGAACGGTGCCTCCGCCTCAATGGGTGACAAAAACAACGCAAAAGCTTGAAAAAATTGTCAAGACTTGAAGATTATGGTTTGGAGAACATCATACCTGATTTTTGTTGGAAGATCTGCCCTCAAAATGTCCCAAAACTCGATCAAAAGTTTGAACAGCACGGCGGTAGCGGTTCGATGTCTTTTCAGAGCTCCAGTACATTTCTCTCTCCTCCTTCTCCGTTTTTATAATGGAATGGACGAGTGGTTGGCGGGAAACGAAGCGTCGTGCACCGAGCCGTTTGATTCATGACACGCGTCTTCATCGAATGATCGACATCCAACGGTTTGCATCGGGGTCAGAAGCGCCGCTGGCTGAGCCACTTGTGTTTTGTCACGTGTCCTCGACAGGATGGTTCGTACCAATCATCTGATGTACCACGTGCCGAGGCAGCTTTTGGACTCCAATGCTTCAGCAAATGCTGACATGTGGCCCCAAGGGCTGGGGCTGGCTATCCTCGGCTACCGAAGTCAATTCACTCCTCGGCGCCTCAGATGTCGGAAACTCCAGTTGTGTCGGATCACGCGAAGGATCAACTCCCCAGAGCCGAAGCAGGCGTTGCGCTTCGAAGAGTTGAGGGGCTATTGTGGTGGCCTCAGTTAGAAGCTCGGTAACCTGGCCATATGAGGTGACTCCGACACTTGAGGAGCCTTGAGCCGAAGCCATATGTGGACTCCATTCCTCGGTCAACTCCTCGGTGTTGCTCTCGGTGCCAAGCCTCTGTGTGCTGCATTGCTGTCAGTTGCCCTGCCTCCCCTGAAGATATTCCTGAGGCCATCAACGGAAAGTTGTTACGCCATGAGGTCCCCACGGACTTAGTTTTAGTCATATATCATGTCATCTTAACTATGAGCATGTGTATAAATTGTGCATATTATTGTGTGTCTTATGTAATTGGTAAAAAAAAATTATTCAATAATCCCAGAGTAAATGAACAGTACACTCCATCCTCTCACATAACACGTGGGATCCACACGAAAGACACCCGTATGGATCCCACGTGTTATGTGAGAGGAGGGAGTACTCGTAATTGATAGCCCCCCCTGTTAGTTGGCTGAATCGGTAATTGCCATAAATGAGAAGGATGAGTGAGAATTCTCATGACAAAATATTTTATCTTTTTCAAAACCGAGAAGTGTGAGTTATATGATGAAAGTGAAAAAAAAGGGTGGGATTCGTTTTTGTCATGAGTTTAGTGTTTTTTTCATTTGCTTTTTTGAGCAAGTGTGCTTTTAAATAGGGAAACTTACCGAAAGCACCCCTGAGATTTTTGTAAATTATAAATTGTCTCTTGTTTGAGAAATCACAAATCAACCCATGTCCCACAACAAATTAACCCATGTCATGATGTAGCAAGCTAGAAAATTCGACGGAATCTATTTGACACTATCAAATACTCTCTCCGTTCCAAATTGAGAGTCCCTTTTGGGAATTCTAACTATTTAAGAGGACATGCAATGATTACACCTATAATACTTATTATTTCTACTATTACCCTATATTTTACCTACTTTATAGTAACACATATATTCACCTGTAAATGACACTTTTGGAAAATCACTAAATTTTTTTTTCCATTTTTGAAAAATGACTATCATTTTGAAACACTCCAAAATGAAATAATGGACTCTCAATTTGGAACGAAGGGAGTACTAATTATAATGGATTACACCGCCTTTTTGTAACTTGTGAAAGATAGTAAACGTGTGAAAAGTAACCTTTCACAGGCTAAAAAAGATAGCTTAGTCCATTGTTAGGTAGATTTTGTCGAATTTCCTAACAGCTGACTAGGAAGTAATTTGTTGTGCAACGGAGGTTATTTTATAATTTCCCAAATATGAAGGGGCAATGTGTAATTTTTAGAAACCTTGTGGGTGGTTTCGATAGTATGCCCTTTTCAGTAGGGTGGTGTTATTCGCAGCTACGTATTTTCTTCCATAGCCCGCTATATTTCGGTAGGTAGTTGTTGAAAATTATAAATAACATTTCGGTAAATAGATGTTGAAAACAAAATTATATTTCGGCAACTGCATATCGAAAATATGTTCAACCTTCGGTATGCAACTGCTAATACATACATTTCGGTAAGTAGCTGTTGAAAAAAAGATTATATTTCGGTAATTGGGTGCTGAAAATGTATCTCAATTTCGGTAACTAACTGTCGAGTATAGTTGAAAATTTTTAGCGGACTATGGGAGAAAATACGTAGCTGCGAATAACACCACCCTTTAGTATTTGTTAAGATGTGTTAAAGTACATAATCTGATAAAATAAAATAAAAGTACATAACCCAAAAAAAACTAAAATTGTGGGCCCCACATTAATCCTTCCATGTCTGGACGGATCTCTCCTCCTAGTGTCCATTGGAAGCTAATGGGTGATAACAATACCTGTGTATCTATTATTGGAAGAGGAGTAGTACAGTCCGCGAAATTCAACACATGAAACTGTCTATGAAAATAAATCAAAAGTCCAAATTCACATATTTGTTTTCATTGAATTGGAGGATGGTGTTGTGCAATAGTGTGCACAGTACCGTATTATACACCTCCAAGCCGTCTGATCGTGCATCCGACAACTCAGATTTCATCTTAGCAATAAATGGTTCTTGATCGTTAGTTGCCGAGATGAAATCCGAACTGTTAGATACACTATCCAACGACTCAAAGATACGCAGCACGGTGCTGTACACCTCACTTTAGAGCATCAACCAAAGTCCATTTTCATCGACACTTTCATGTGTGTGTCATGGATAACACTTTTGTTATCGGAATTTAGCGACAGAACAATTAACATGAATCTGACACTCCAATGCACATGCTCCAGGTCACTAATAAGTCCTTTTTATCCTTAATTCTTTTTTCTTTTCTATTTTTGTTGTTTTATTCTTATTTTACAAAAAATTCTACATTTATTAATTTTACGTCAAATTTTTGTGAACTATTGTTTCATCTCAACGAGAGGACTCAAAAAATCAAAAGTTTTTACTTTTATCTAAATATTTTTGAAAATATTCAAATTAAAGCCCCAAAAGTCGACTTTTTGTGCTCTATCTTGGATATTTTCAAATATATTTAGATAAGAGTAAGAAAAAAATTACTTTTCTAATTCCGTTCGTCAAGATCGACGAATCAATAATCCACAAGAGTTTAGCGCAAATTTAATAAATGCGATTTTTTTTTTGAATAAGGACAAAACGCCAAAAAGCTAAGAAGAACAAAGCCTTAAATATTTATACATATCCGCTATCCAAAAAAATATAAAAAGGCAACTAAAAATTTTGTTCAATCTCTATTGGTCATTTATTAAATAGTGACAATGTCTCATGAATATTTCATGTGAAACAAATGGATTATAATAACCATTCAAACTTGACATATTCGGATAGTGTTAAAAAAATAGATAACAGTAAATATAATGCATTTGAACATTCCAATTATCTTTAAGAAAATCCCAATTCTGTTAGCTAGGATCAAATCATATATTGTATTTCAAATTTTCAAATCTATCTCACCCATCCCAATTCTGTTAAGAATATTCTACGGAAAACGTTACTTTCCATTACTTTCTAGGACTTTTTTTTAAGTGAACACGCAAAAAATATTTTTTTTTTCCCCTCTTTCTTGTATTATTTATCATTATATCCATTTCGAGATTTTCAAAAATATTGTAACATATTGCCTACAAATACTGAGTTTTTTTTTTTTTTTTTTTTTTTTTTGGGGGGTAAGTTACAAATACTGAGTTCTTTACCTAACAAAGATAATTCACTTTTTAATTTCCACATCGCATTCACACTTTTTTGTAATCACCCAAAAACAATCTCCTAGATGAAGACAAGCCGACATCGAGGATAACCGGCAAACCTTCGCTGCCAAAGGAAGTATTCCAACAACCGGATCCCAAAACCAACGAATGATATTCTAACAAAACTCGCACTCATAAAACATCACTAGCCACCAAATCTAGGGAGACCAAAATCTGGGGTAGGAAAACCAAACTGAGGGAGACCCAGCCGGGAGAAAACTCACCGACAAGAACCAGTGAAGAAAACCCCTAGTCTCTCCACCAAGCCTCGATTCTTATTAGCCACACCGCTGACTCCTAGCTCACCAGATCTATAGACTCCAGGATGAAGGGCAAGTTAGGGACATTACACGGCGGGAGACAGCCCGCCACAAGAGGGAGACCACGCTGGTCTCAAACCCAACCCGCCGGAGAGTGAGGGGAAGGCAAGCAGGGGAGAGAGGGATGAGGAGGGAGAGAGGAAAACAAACGAGAGAGGGGGGAGGGCAGGTGGAGAACGCTAGTCAACATTTGTGTGCGATATTTATTACTAGTATTATATACGTAGTAATGCCAACAACAGGATTTACTAACTTATAAATCATGACGTAATTAAGTATGTGCTTAAATGGATAAAAAGTACAGCTTAGTGTCTGTAAGGAAACTTGCAGAAAATTAATCTATATTACTCCATAAAACAGGATGAGTATATTTAAAAATGTCTATGCATACAAACAAAGTAACATCTACAGCCGTTCAATCGTACTTTCTAATAAGGTTATAGCCATCAGATTGAATGATTAAATATACACCCCTTTCTTTAAACTTAATTTTCTTACATTCAATTCCATATGTGTTTTTAAGTTGATTCATTTTAGGTTGATTTTACTACATTAAAAAAGAAACAATCATTTTTGGATTCAAACGTGAAAATGAAACAACCATTTTTATAAGAATACACAATATTCTTCTACATGTTTCTTCGGGAAAAAAAAAATATTGATGAGTGAAGGAGGATGATATGTTGAATTTATTTTTTTTTCCCTTTTTGTGTTAAAGAGTTTAGAGGAATATTTAAGAATAATTTTTTGCCCATCAATTCGGTGCCGTGCCTTCAGGCAAGGGCATGCGCTAGTAATAATATATGTTACATAGACACAAAAATGTGGTAGCTAGCAATATTAGGGCTGCGCACGGGTCCAGATCGGATCGGAGTCCTATGAATCAAATCCTAATCCGGCGAGTTATGGTTTTTTGAAAATGAAATCCGTGTCCGGACTAAAAATCTTACGGTTCGGTTCCAATTCGAACTGTGAGTCATAGTTCGGTCCAGTTTTTATCCACGGATTTCATCATCCAACAACCAAATACATGATTCCAATCACTAACTCCGATTCAGTTTCTGCAAGTTTCTCAAACATTTTAATCTGCCATCTTCCATAGAACAAAGAAACTTGGATTTTCATTTTTTTTTTTTTTTTCGTGTAATTCTACGGTTCCCAGTCATTACATCAAGTTCTAGTTTTCAAGTTCAATGGCATAAAGATGATTACAGTTCAATAGCAAAGTACTTCAATAAAATTTTTAAAAAAAAACAGAAAAAAACAGTTCCAGTTTACTACTACTATGATTTACTGATTTAGGGTTAGAAAATAGAAAGGAAATAAACGACTGCCCCCTACAATGAAAATTGCAGTCTACCCCCCTTAGGTTTAATAGTTTATAAAGATATACCATATTGTCAAATAATTAAAAATAATGTATAAAAATAGGTGTAAAATTATAATTATTTACTTGTTACATATATATTATATACAGTATGTATTTTTTATTTGATTATATCTCACGGTCCGGTTCGGATAATCCACGTTTTTCAAATGAAAAATCCAATCCTAATCCGTATGTCACGGTTTTTTAATTTTTGAATCTGTGTCTGGACCATTAATTTACAGACAAAATCCAAAAGGTACGGATCGGTTCGATCCGGACCAATTTCACGGTTCGCCGGATTTTTTGTGCAATCCTAAATATAATTATCTTAATAGTTTATTTACTACTAGGATATAAGATGAGTCAAGTTTTTGAAATCTTACAGAGTGATAGCAAAGCGCAAACCGCATTCCTCCATGCATGCCTGTCCTAGCTGGTCTTCCCTTCCAATCCACCTTTCCCTCAATCGTCTCATCACGTCTCTCCTGCAAGTCATAGACAAACACGTACATATTCATAAACAAACAGGTAGATTGGTTACAAATAAACCCAAAAAAATAAATCTATTAGGGGTACATATTTTGGGCCCCTCCGGCCAAACTTTTCCCGGACTTTTTGACACAGTATTTTGCCTGGCTTTTTGGATATTTTCCGTCGTCTTAGATGAACTTTTTTCAACTTTGATATACATTTTTTTTTTTAACTTTTTCAATTCATTTTATTGAAACGAAAAATATATATGATGTAAAAAATTGGACTCAGATCAAGAAAAAAAATTACGAGAAAACAACGAAAAATACCATCTCAAAAAGTTCAGGAAATGTTTGGCCAAAAGTGCCCGAAGAAATGGACTCGGATCTTGTCCATTTGCTTCGGATCAGTTCGATTCATTTGGTGCATCCGAGCCGTCTTAGATGTACCAAATGGACCAAACTGGTCTGAAGCAAATGAACGGGATCTGGTCCCAAAGAAATGAAATAAAATTACAGAAGTACGTACCATAGCTGAAAATTGAGGTTTTTAAGCTGGGAAAAATTCAAAATACCCCCCAACCTTTAGACCAAAATTCAATTAGGCTCCCAACCTTTTAAAAACTTCAATTTTACTCCCAATGTTATCTTCCGTTAATCAAAACGCTCCCTTCCGTCCAAATGACTAATAGATTCCGCTAAAGGCTCCGTTAAATATCATCCCAATCGTATTTTGATGATTCAAGCCGCTCAATGTGTTCAAAACTTGATTTTAAGGGTACCTATGTGAAATTAGCAAAAAAAATGATCGGGAAGGGCTTCATCTGAACAGTTTTTTATTCATAGTTCAATAAAAAAACTGTTCAGATGAAGCCCTTCCCGATCATTTTTTTTACTAATTTTTCGCGAGTACCCTTAAAATCACGTTTTGAACACATTGAGCGGCTTGGATCATCGAAATTCAATTAGAAAAAGGGAGGTGTAAACCGAAGCAAAATCCGGACGTTCGGACTTGAACAAAATCTGGATCAATCCGCACCTCCTCTTTCTCAATCGAATTTTGATGATCCGATCCGCTTAATGTGTTCAAAACATGATTTTAAGGGTACCCGCTAGAAATCGGCAAAAAAAAAGACCCAGAAGGGCTTCATCTGAACAATTTTTTATTCAAGTTAAATGCAGCAAGATTTTTTCAAATGGAAGAGAGATTCTAATGACACATCCAAAATTATACTCCATTAATTAGTGGAGTACGTACTAGTTAAATATGTCACACCAATTTTGACACCAGAGAATAAAACAAAAGGCTTTGATTATTGTATTGATTTGGGTGAAGGCACATTTTAATATATCTTGAACTTTAAAATTCCTGTATGGATTGGCGGGATGCCCAAGAATAGAAGTACTAGCTTTCATGTTTCTAAACCCAGACCTTATGAGAAGCTTTTCTGGAAGAATCCATCAGTTTTCTCGTCTTCTCTGTTTCGCAAAAAAAGAATTTTCTCTAACAACGGAAGTCTTCAAATAATGAAAATAAAGGCCCCCTCATTAAAAGCGCCATGTATACAGGGCGCTTCTAATAAAGACGCCCTTATTAGAGTTAAATGCGGACATCTTTGGTAGCCGTTGGATCATGATTTTAATGGTCCAGATCTTAATTACGGAGTAAAAAATTTCGGGAAAAAGTTAATTATAACTGGTCATAAATCATCAGCAGATCCAAATCATTGAAATCACTATCCAACGACTGACAATAGAAGTCTGCAAATAATGAAAATAAGAGCACCCTCATTAGAAGCGTATATACCGGGCACTTCTAATAAGGGTGCCCTTATTAGAGTTAAATGCGAACGTCCCTGGTAGCTGTTGAATCGCGATTTCAATGGTCCAGATCCTAATGAAACTTTTTCGGGAAAAGGTTAATTGTGACCGGTTATAAACCATCAGCAAATCCGGACCATTGAAATCAGGATCCAATGACTGTCAATAGAAGTCCGTAAATAACAAAAATAAGGACGCCCTCATTAGAAGCGCCCTATGTGTGTGTGATTGGAACAAATGAAAATCCCTATATTTGTGATTGGAACAAATGAAAATCAATTCTGGAAAGTAAAGAGGTCCTTATGTTTTTTTCCCTCCTAAAGGGATTAGTTTGAAGTGTACTTAATTGAGTTGGCCTGGAATACCCTCCATTACCAAAAATCCCTATATTTGTCGTTCGCTAGCTGAATTAGTTTTGGATACATCGACCCGTTTAGATGCAGGAAAAGAATTGGGGGTATTAGTTAATAAGAAGGATAAGATAGTAGGGGATATTAGTTAATAAGGGATGACCCACATTAATGTATATGGAGGGAATATTAAATAGTACTTGGTTTGGATGAAGTTTTACAAAAGGGGTATAAAATAGCACTTGATTTGGATGGAGGATAAATTGGGGATATAAGGAATGGTGGATGATGTAAAAAGCTGTCAAATGATCCTTTTGCCCTTGTGCAGTCCCTAAATTAATTATGTATTACGTTTTATATATAATTGCAAATTTAATTATTCTTTCACAATTTAAGCCGTAATATTTATTTCTACTAACAAATTAACGAATTTAGTATTATTATAAAACAAATTTTTTTATAAAATTTGATTTTTTTTAAAATAAATTGGTTATTTGTTTTTTGAAAAAACACATAGTTTGGTAGTTAGAAATGTGTCCATCAAACTAGTAAAGTCAATTCTCATGTCGACAACAATATTATTTGGTAAAAATGTCTAACTAATGGTCAACTTTTTTCGTATAAATTGTGAAAGTTACTTTTCTTCTCATATCACATTTCATCTTCATTCAAATAATTAGTTTTTAATTTTATTTGTCAACCTCTTTGATGGCACGCCGAGATTAGACCAAGGTTAAAGAACAAATGTTACTAACAAACGTTATGAACCTTGTAGATAAAAGGATTTGGCAAGCCGAGAGCGGTGGGTGGCATCTCAGCTACTTGGCAGTTCTTGAAAACCAGATGCAAGCTTCATTTCCCCAAGCTAGTATCGAACAAAATCATATCCCTAGCAAGATGAAAACATTGAAGAGAGATTATTGGCATCTTGCATCTATGTTTCACCGTCCTGGGTTTGGGTGGAATGCAAATGAAAACAAATTGGTGGCAGAAGATGAAATTTGGAATGACTTCGTCCAAGTAAGTTAAAATGTTATAAAGTCCTATTTAGTAAATACAATTTTGTCTCATTTAGTAAATTATCTAAATGATTTTTCTAACTTTATGTAGGATCAACTACAGTTGAGACGTTATCGAGACATGCAATTTTTCAATTTCATCCAATGGGGCCTTATTTTTGGTTGTCGTGAAAACGATAAGTTGAAGGCAGGTGTTCGAAGAAACATTTAGTTCTGACAATAAATGGATTTGCCCTTTGATGGCTTCCATTTTTTTTTGCATGTGTGTTATAATGTTTCGTATGTGTGATTTGTCTTTATGTTTGAACCTATTACCGGCCTCTGTTGTAGCATGTTTTCAATTGAATTTTCGAACAAGTGATTTATCTTTTCATGCATTATTTTGTAACTGAATCTGACAACCAAAATGTAAGCACATTATTTATTTGTCAGTATCCTCAATCAAAGTTTTGAAATTACAAATTTTACAAGTTTATTCCGAATGTAATACATGTGCCAGTAAAATACAACATACGAATTCGAAGAAAAAAAATTACAATAAAGTATGTTATTAGACTCGTTCAATGTTGAACTTTCAAAACAATTGCGGATGTGGAAGCACTGTCACTTAATTGACGTTTGGTTGGAGCCAACTGTATCTCTTGATTCAGCCGGTATCTTTCCTCATAAAATTTTAACAATGCTCCTTCTACTTCATTGAATGTGTTGTACCGTTTCTTCAAGTTCCCCGGATATCCATTAACTTACAATTCTGCGGTCCCCCAACTTGTATAAATCCCAGGATTACGAGCAATGAAAACCACCCAATAATTTTCTTTATCTTCACTCCTCATCGAAAAATCTATTAGGATATAACAATATTGATATTTCATTGTGAAACAATACTAATAGTACGATTAGGAATTGTATTCGGCTCAGATATATTGACAGGCACAAAGTGCACTACAAGTTATGTTGTCCAATAGTGATTGAACCGTTGGCTCTCATAACTTGTCCCACCAAGGTAAGTGACTTGCCTAAAAATGTCTCATTTTATATCATCATGGCCTACATAAAACCGACAATTCGACAACAAAATAGCAGCAGGAGTTGAAAAACCCTCAAAACAGCATCAAAACTGTGCATAGGTCACTACACTGCAGAAAATACCAACTCAAAAAACTGCGAAAAACAGTCACTTAAACTGTAGACTGCACTAGACTAGAACCAAAAACCTATCATAACAGCAGAAGGATCGACTGCACTAAACTTGAACCAAAAATCTATCATAACTGTCACGCCCTCGATTTTCAACATAAATAAATAATCCATTTTAAATAAAAGTCCCTCGCATATCATGAATAATACCCAAAAGAGTCTTCCACCTGATTAATTTACAAATCAAGTCCCCACGATTAAACGAAGTACAATTTGGCTCACCGGCCCAAATATTAAACTTAAGTACAAGTACGAACAAATTATTGGATTACAACCGGTTTGGTCAGGAAGTTCAAAAGTTTTTGGTTACAAGTCGTCTTTAACAAAAAGGGGGACCATTTCAAGATGATTAAGAAACTAATGAAGCCAGCTTCTGAAAAGTATACTTCTTCATCCAAGCACTCGATATATGTGAGCCATTGACCGGAATTTGAACCTGAAAAGAAGGATTTTGTTGAGCTATACTAGCCCAGTAGGAAAATCTCTAACAAACTCTATATGCTTATGGGAAGACGAGTGCCAAGGAAAAATATTTTAATGCAACCAAAACGTTTTGACTAGAAGTAGAACAAGTAACTCAGTCTCAACTTTTTAAAACGAACACGTAACATAGCACTCTATCTCATACATATTAACCTTAATAACCACGCACATACACCTTTCAATTTGACCTTGGTTTGCCATTACCAATATTGTCTCTTGTTATTACATTCCCATTTCAATGATCTAGAAATGTTCCGAATCTGTAACGACCATTTCTTCTTTCTTATCTCATTTCACTAACCCACGTTTCATCTAAGTATACACACTAAGTATGAAAAGGAGAAGCATAAAGCAAACTAAGACACTTCAAACTATACGTCACGACGACGTCAAGAATCCATAAAGCTACATGGTTCAATCTCTTAAGTCTCAGGTTAATGCTTATCGTACCCTCCCTTGTGTCCCCTTCATGACTTTCTCATGTTAAAGCCATTGTATCAACGTCTACTCATTTTCACACACGCACACATGCCCCTTATCCTATACCCATGTTCCTTAAATGTTCATTTTAACTCCTCATGCAAATATTAATCTAAACCTTCTAGAACCACTATCACACCTCAAGTATCAACATGTCTCCATACCAAACAAATCACAAAGTCGACATAGAATTAATGAACCAGTGCAATCGAAAAGGCTGTAAGAAGAAAAGGAAGCCACACACAGACATTTCAAACAGTCTAACATACCGACCCAGGTTCACTGTTCATAGTTCTCATATGATCACACCATCTTGTCTCATTTTCTATTAACGATTACCAGAACCATTCTCATATAAAACTTCCATTTTCCCAAATCCTTTTCATAAACCACAACTCCATGTTTTATAGTAAACAAAATATAACAACTCTGGCAAAGAATGACCATAACTCTTTGAATTTCCTCGTAAGTAACCAATAAACTCATCGGTGTTCCACATTAATTGTTCCTCATTCGTAATCGTCTTTCTTTCTCAAGTTCTCATTTATGCTCTTGTGAGCGAATGCTCCTACCGGGCGTTATGGGACCCGCTTCCCCTGCCCTAGCACCACACCCATTGGTGGGCCTAGTCCGTGTCATGAGCGAATGCTCCTGCCGGGCGTTATGGGACCCGCTTCCCCTGCCCTAGCACCACACCCGCTGGTGGGCCTAGTCCATGTCATGAGTGAATGCTCCTGCCAGGGGTTATGGGACCCGCTTCCCCTGCCCTAGCACCACACCCGCTGGTGGGCCTAGTCCATGTCATGAGCGAATGCTCCTGCCGGGCGTTATGGGGCCCCCCTTCCCCTCATGTAAAACAACAACTCTTAGTTCTTATCAATCGAATGACTTCAATATCAAATCATCTCGGTGTATATCAAGACCGCAATAATACATATGCATCGCCAACCGTTACACATCACGTTTCCCATGATTCTCATCATTAGTCTCATCACCATCCCATCGGTTCTACTACTAAGTATTTACCAACTAATCGCAACCGAACTTCATGCAAGTAGTTAGGAATGCTTCACATTTTGATTTACAGTTCAAGAGGAAATTTAATCATTATAACTCACGCTTTTCACTTCATAAGATAATTGATCATCGTCACTCACATACCCCCGATCCAACTTTGATATACAACCAATCATCCCGACCCATAATTCCTCTAGGTATCGACCAACATTTCCCAAGTATGATAGCCTACCACGTAAACTTTGTTAGACCATTCAATTGAATACTCAGGAGAACCTAAGAACGTCCGTATCTCACCCAAACGACTTTAAGGGAAAGGATTTCCCAACATATACGAACATATCTATCTTAAACGATATCTCATGAATACTAATATGTCCATGTCAACACCTAGAAGTGTCCCAAAACAATCATAAAGTTCAAATATGAAATAACTCTTGAAACAGGTTTGTAAACTTATGACCAGCTTGTCTTATTTTGGCCATAAATTTTAATTGCATTAGAACTAGATCATGAGACCACCACCAACGGAAAGTACGTTCCGAGTACATCAATTTCGATATAAAATTTGTCCAAAACGGAGTTCGGATGAAAAAGTTATGCCCGTTTGAAGTTTTTCCAAAAATGCTGATTTTTCACTACCTACCGGTAGAACACAATTTCTATCGGTAGAAGACCAAATTTTTCGTTACCTACCGATAGAATACAATTCCTACCGGTAGAACACCAAATTTTTCATTACCTACCGGTAGGAAACAACCTCCTACCGGTAGGAGACCAGAATTTCACAAAAGAGACATTACTGGACAGCTTTTCTACCGGTAGATACACAATTCCTACCGGTAGGACCTGGGTTTACAGCCTACGATTTCAAATTTGAACAGATTTCTCCCAATAACAACTACGGACATTTAAGCACCCTTAAACACATCAAAACAACACATAAACACATAAAGGAGGAGAGAAATCCCTACCTCAAGCTTGGAGAGCGAAACCCACGAGATTTGAACAAGCCCTAGCTTCCGAAGCTTTAAAATCAATCGCACGCTCCACTCTGAGCTAAACCCAACAAAATACGAGCTCAAGATCGTGTACGGAAGGTGGGATGGAGGTTAAATCTCATGGGTTTTGAGTGAGAAAGGGGAGGGAGAGAGATATCGGAGAGAGAGAGAGCGAGAGAGCCGAGAGAGGGAGGAGAGTCGTGAGGTGTGTGTGTGTTTAGGAAAAAGAAAAATGATTCTCTACACACACCCCATCTATATATACTCCCATACTTTCAAATTACACTTGCACCCCAAACTTCCAAATCCTATCACATAAATCCCAAACACACATACAAATCACCTTTCTCATTATTTCATAATTCTAACTTTTATTTGAACATTAAAATTATTGAAATTTAACACGGGTCTCTACAATAACAGCAGAAGGACCAGAATTTTCAGCACGTGTATCCAATTTGGACACGACAGCAACACAAACTACTCTTTGGATGCTGTAACTATGCACACATCTGCTGGAACACCAGTCCAAAAATAGCAGCAACAGCACACAACACACACACACACACACATACCAGTCCAAAAACACACCTGTTGGATCACACTCACACACACACACACACACACACACACCTCTGTTGCACAAGCACACGCACACATCAACCCTGTAGCCGACACACCCTTTCATAGCTCAACACATGCACTCACACACAACACAGTTTTGAAGCCTAAAAAACTTGCAATAACAGCATTCTAAACCCACAGAATTGCTTCAAAACCCAATAAACAGCATGAAAACTGCAGAAAACAGCTTGCAAGCCCAAAATACAGCTTTCTAAATCAAGAGAACAACATGCAAACTCCAACAACAGAGTCAAAGTTGTAGAAAAATAGCTTGCAAACCCAGAAAATAGCTTACTAAACCAAACATGGGCTCATAAAATATATTTTGGAAATCACAAAGGTACTCATGGCTGCAACAAAAAAAGTTATCCCGCCAAAGTAGCCACCTTAATTATGATTGAATTGATTCATCATTGCCCATAAATAAACAGAATACACATGTTGCAGTTTCTAAGTTTAGGATGCTGTTTTTTGGGTTTAACCTGTGAAATTTGGACTTTGTCTGGACTGGCTCAACTTATAACACACACACACACGGCTCAGCTTATAACACATCATAGCCACCAAATTTGTTCTGCATTTCCATAAAAGCATGGTAACAGCATAAAACAGCCTTGTAAACCTCAGAAATTTTAAAACATGTGTGTTTAAACCTCAGAATTTGCGATAAAATGCATTCTAAACCTCAAAAACTGCAGAAAATAGCATTCTAATATTATCATCAACTGCAAAAACAACATTGTAAACCTCAAAAACAGCATTCTAAACCTCAGAAATAGCATTCTGAACATAGAATATCTTTTAAATCCAGTAAACAGCATGAAAACTGTAGAAACTGCACAAAATAGCATGCTACCAAACTCTGGACACACACACACTTGGCTCAGCTTATAGCACGTCATAGCCACCAAATTCTTTCTGCATTTTCATAAAAGCATAGTAACATCAGAAAATAACATTCTAAACCAAAGAAACTGCAGAAACATTGTAAACCTCATAAACAACATGCTCAAGATTGCACTTGCACAATTTTAGTCACAGTCACACCTGCACAATGGGACTACACAAACACACACATGTGTGGGCTCCCGCGCCCGAAAAGCGCTAACTCGAGATGGATCATCCGAGAAACCGAGAAGTCGTTTGGAAAAGGTTTTTGGTCTAGCGAAAACGTTGAGATATTGGGTTCGGGAGCCACATTACGAATGGGGAAGGTTTTTCTTTAAAAAGCACCCCATTCGCCCGGTAAAACCGGTCTCTACTTAATGTTTTCAAAAGGGGGAATTTTCAATATTATTTGGAATATCAAACTCTTTAATAAAGCACATAGCAGGGAAGGGACATGGGAAATATATCACATTGACGCGTACGTGGTGTCTGTACAATAGTGATAAAGTGATGTGAGCAGATGAAATAAACAACATTTAGCACGCTGTCCTCAACCAAACTGTTCACGGCACCTTGAGATGCCGCGCCCGTCACCTCAACCTGCCGTGTGCTCTGCTGTCAGACTGTTGAACACTTTCAAAATATTATCTAGCTCATAGCTTTTCTCTGTATCTCTTTTGAAAAACTCATCAGAAGCCCACAGCAGTCGGATCATCCCAAAAATGTCATTGTCTTTCTCAAAACATGGTTTTAAAGTAATTTTAACATATTTGATCATTTGGGATGATCTTGAAAAAGCTTTAAAAGAGGCAGAACATGACTTGTAGATATGGTCTTTTTTAAGAGCAACAGAGACAGTAGCAGCAGATACAAATAACCACAACAGAGGAAAACTCGAATCCAAGGCAGCCTGCTCACAATAGCATCGGTATGTACCTTGGCGCGCGAGGGTCGAGTGGTGGCGTTTGATCAGCAGGCCGCGGTTCCCAACCTCAAAGACAGTTGTTGATTTTATTTTATGAAAATGGGTTTTGAGTCGAGATCTAATCAAAAGGGTTTTAGACCTCACGTGAGAAAAGTCCCCTCAAGACCAGAACGGAGTCTAGTCCAAGGAAACAAGTGTTTACCTTTGGTTTCGAGCTTGATCAATGGTCGTTGATGCGAAGGTATGGATGGATCGTCACGGATGTAGATGGAGGAGGTTGATTGAGACAAGGGGAGTATGTGTATGAGTGAAGGTTAGGTATTTTGAGAAATGGGACTTTGAAGTTAATAAAGGATGAACTTCAATGATGAGAAAGGAGTGAGTGAAGGTGCTTAAAGAATGTCTTTTGGGAATGACATCCTTTAAGACTTGGAAATGGAAATGGTATGAAGAAAGTGGGTGTGGTAACTAGAGAGAGAAAGCAAAGAGAGCCAAAAGAAATGCCAAGAGGGACTCAAAAGAAGGACCATTTCTCCTTGAGTGGATGGGTCAATTTATAAGCAAAGGCCAAGGACTTTGAATTTCAAATGGTGGAGGTATTTTCTGGGCGGGCCAGAAGTGCATTTTCGGCTAAGCCGCCATCACCGTGGCTCAAATCGGGCGTGGCCGGCGACTTTCGAGCGATCGACCTTTGCTCAAGGTGCCGTGCGGTGAAGGTTTGCGCCACGGTCCCTTGATTTCAAGGTGCCGCGGCGCTCGGTCTACTCCGCACGATGCCTCTTCCTTCGGCCCAGGGTCTTTTGGGCTTTGTCGGGGCTTTGTCTGGGCCTTTCAGGTTTTTCTGGGTTTTTGGGTTTTATTTGGGCTTAGGGAGATCCTTTTTCAAGCTCGCAAAGATACCGTTTCCTCTATTTCATCATCGGGGCGGACAAAAACTCTCCGAGGTCCGGATTGGGGTGTCTACAACATGCTGCAGCAGCAACACACAAACCAAGCAATTTTTGAACACACAAACCCTACACTTGTCTCCTTCACATCCCACACTAAGGGGTCGTTTGTATGCGTCTTTAGGTGGGGGATAAGTTTTGACCCCAAAATAAGTCCCTGGACCTCTCCCTTTACCCTCGTTTGGGAAGGCAAAATTCAAGAGTTTTTCACAAATACTGCAGAAACAGCAATAACAAACCTAGAAACAGCAGCAACCAACATGGCAAACCCAGAAATAGGTAGCCAAAATCAAAAAACCAAAGCAAACAGTGGCTGGCATGAATTTTTTTTGCAGTTTGCACACTCACACTGTCCAGTGGCCAACAATATGCACAAACCAAGCATAGTGCACAAGCAGCAGCAAATAGCCACTAAGCTAAGTGCAAAAAACTACCAACTGCGCGCACACACACACACACATGGTACTCATGGCTTAATCTTGCAGAAAATAAGCATTTGGGCTCAGACATTGGAAATTAATCATAAGGGCACTCATTGGCTACAACTAATATTACCTCGCCAAAGTACATACCTCAATTAACAAATGAATTGACTCATCATTGCCCTTGCTAGTCACACATTACTTGCCAAAACCTATCATGCAAATATTTATAATATTATATCTCCATAATTACCAAAAAAAATGTATGAAATATACAAATAGAAGACATACAACGCCTACACATTATACGAATGGCCTATGATCATTCACCATTCTTCATAGTTTACCTTCTGCAAGTTAGCATGACCTAATTCATTCATTATACATTAAACGAATGGTTTATACTATACGACTACAAAGTTCAGCCACTTCAAAAAAGTGGGTTAAGTATCAATCCTGTTTATAATGGTACTTAAACCACTTCAAAAAGGCATACATGCACACTACTAAATAGGACCATAGACAACACCACTATGGATGGCCTCAACATATGCTTCTCTTCTCGGGCTTGATGCTGTAGAAGTTGTTTACCATTTGCTCCTCTTGGCAAATTACCGCACTTAACTTGAATTTCTCCGTCAAAGTAATATCGAGTTTTGACAGCTCATCTGGCACTTTAGTGCGTCGGGCGGATAGCTTTTTGTCATAGCCAAAGGAATTGACCATCTTTTCCATATGCCCCAAGCTCAAGGTCATCCAATTCTACATGCTTGCAAGCATGGACAACTCCTCATCACCCATTCTTGCCCTCTTCCTCCCCTTTGTGCCTCCGACATTAGGCTGCGGCACTAAGGTTTGGGGACTAGACGTGGGGAGTGAGCTATGAGGTGTGAATATTAGAGGTATGAGAGTGATGGGAGTTGCGGGAGACAACGGGGTTTGATTTGGGAATGCACCATAGTCTTCTCTAAATTGAGGAATATAGGAATCATTGAAAGTGGGGAGAGTTTCGTTCACAACACTTGCGCGCCCCGTTGCCTCAGAGTCTCTGCTCCTTCCCCCATAGCTTTATCATTTCTGAATATGAATTGTCAATCATCAAAGTACGGGAAGGTCTTCCTGTACATGTCATTTGCCTTTTTAGGATGGGCCTACATAGACGTTGGGCGTTAGTATAAATTCACATGCCTTAATGTTGACTTAAAGTATTGGAACTAAAAATTGAAATTTTGGAAGTTATCTTTTCATATTTGTCTCATGTGTCTTTCTCCATTAAAATGCATTTGTTGACATCATCCCACCTGAAGCCACTAAGGGCAATAATGTCAACAATTTTCACCCACGTTACTTCCCAATACTTCACTTTCGAGTCAATGTGGGGTTAGCCTTAAGGTCAGTCCTCAGTAAGAACTTCTCCAGCTTTTTCTTCAAGTGGTTGAAGAAACCACATTTGAAACCATTTTCGACTCTCTACTTATCCCCCACCAACTCATTCACAATGCACTTCATTAGTGCATCCTCTTCCTTAGTCCTCAAATTCTTACGTTTTTGCTTCGTAGGCGCATCCACTACTTCGACTTCATTGGTATCCATTACTGCAAATGCATTGTTTAAGTTGAATATACGAATGTAAAAGCACGACCTCACACATTAAAGAGTACATTGGAAAATAAATTGCTAAGTTAAAAGTTGTTCAAACACAAATGTTACAAAGAAATAGTACGCTACAAGTTCTTCAAACACAATTAATACAAAGAAGTTCCAAACAATACAATCACAATGCCAACAAAAATTCAACAAACTAAGTTATAGGTCAAATATTTGGGTCTTATTCCCCATCATTGGCTAACCAATGGTTATACATGGCCGCAACTAGCGCATCCCACCCCACAGTCCACTCATTGGAAGAATTTACAGTACCAATGTGATCATCATCAGGGACATCGTTCACGTGATCTCGTTCCCACATGTCGTATTCTTGTTCAATGGGATCGTTGGGTATCTCTCTCTTAATTAGGTTATGGATAAAACAACATGTTGTTACAATATGGATTTGAGTCCTTATAGGGTAATAGGAGGCTGATTTTAAAATTGCAAACTGCATCTTAAGAACCCCAAAACTCCTCTCAATGACATTCCTAGCAGCGGAGTGCTTCATGTTGAAGTACTCCTCTTTGCTCGCTGGCATATGACCTTGCCTTCAGATGTTAATGTAATACCGTTGGCCACGGTATGGTGCTAGAAAACCGTTCTAATTTGTGTAACCAGCATCGACAAGGTAATAATGTCCTGTTAGCAATGCGAGTTAAGAGAATAACTTAAAAAATGGATAGCTAATGGTAATGGAGCGAAGGAAAATATTAACTTAGGATATGGAGCATATCATGGGGGACTATGAGACCTTCGGGTCTTTCGATGGCATTCTGAAGGATTCTAGAATCAGTGGCCAACCCTTTCCAACCAGACAAGACATAGACAAATTTAAGGTCTCTAGTACAAACACCTAAAACATTTATAGTAATCTCACCCTTCCTTAACCTATATCATGCCCAGTCAGCAGTTGGGGGATTAACTGGCACGTAGGTTCCATCCAATGCCCCAAGACAATTCTAACAGATGTTGGGAAAAGTATTAAAATTAAAGTAAATATGGCCAATTAGAGGGAATATTTAAAATGAAAAAAATCAAAGAATGTAAAAGCACGAGTGTACCTGAAACCAACTCCATATACTGTCTTCGTAGTTAGGAGGTACAAGCTCAGGCCTTACCAGGGGCATGTCGTAAAGGCGCAAGACAGCTAAGAGTACCTCATTGAAATGCCTACTTACAATCTCGATAGATCTCCAAAACTTATATCGTACGACTTTGCTTTGTATGGTGACCGAGGATCCACAAGAATATTGCTACCCTCTCCTCCAGACATACATTACATGTGTCCCCTAACCCAACACATCGGTCTAAACAGCACAATCTCAAAAAAGTATGCCTATTCACCCTCAACTGGTCATGGCAGTCAACGTCACTACCCCTTACAAGTCTGTTGATATTATTTATGTGTGTCGAGTAAAAGTTTGGATTCAGAGATAACTCGGGACGAAGTTGTTGGCGCGACGTGGATATGATGAAGAGGTAGAGGCGAAACATACCCATTACATTAGTAATAAAGGCATGTAATGCCATGACTACCTTTTACTCTTCTCTTCTCCTCATTTGTTTTCTGTTTAATCTTAGCATCCTAAAAAATACTAATAAGGGTTTCATCAATTAAATATTCACTACAACTATCCATACAAAACTCCAAATTTGAACTTTTGTGCAAAATTTAAGCGTTTTTTAAAACACATGCATTCATATTAACAAACCTAATTTGGTTGATTAAAGACTAAAATAAATGTGGGCCACTCTATTTGGCCCATAGATTAGTTTCTATATAGTTTCGGCTAGGACCATAATAACTAACAAAGAGGTTCGGAAGAGAAAAAAATCATAAAAGGAGAAACAATTTAACAAGTGGGACCACATGATCAATTACTTGGTCTTCTGAGAAAAGGACAACATGGAAGCAATAATCACATCCAATCAAGTCTCTAGAAGGTAACACTTACACGCACTTACAAAGTTACAGTTTACAAGTTAGCATCACATATCTCACAAACAATTATGCTTTTCACAGTTTCCCTCATTCAACTCCTTCCTTTTTCATACGTGCATCACATAAAACTATAGTAACAATTAAGCACATTTTGTCTTTCCTTAATTTTTTTTCCAAACCCACTTAAGCATGTGTTTTTAGCCCGATATTTACATATGATGGTCCTTTTGGAGTCCTAAATTCAGTTACAAAAACAAGAAGGTTTTCCTAACTGAATTTTGAAATCAATGACTGAAGTTTTGGTTCCTCAACTAGGACCATGAGGCAAGCAGTCTATTCCTGATTTTTCCTTGAATCATAAAAATCATACGAACATAGTTATTGAACGTTTCTTGCACCATTCTTTACTGAACACAGTATGACAGGGGCACGTTGCTCTTTGGGTTGGTCTACTGGTGTATACTATTATAACTTCTTGACAGACTCGAGTTAGAGGCTATCCCCTAGAAAATCAAATAAAAAACCTATTTTGCCCTGGTATGTAGATAGCAATTATTGGAGGTAATATTTGTTTTTCTTTTAATCTCTTCTACTCAAAAATCAACATTTTGTTTTGTAAATGACCAACCCATGGCAGCAAAAAAACACTTGAAAAACATTCAATTGACGTAGGTTGAATGGACATTTCTCAGCATTTTTTAAGTTTTATCACTTTATAATGGTTTTCAACATACAACAAATCATCATCCTAGTTTTTTGTTTTCTATGCGTAGATAAAACAAATTGGGTTCAGTCCAGCCACAGCCATGTGGTTCTGGATTCAATCAGAACAATGGGGGGAGAGAGAGAGAGAGAGAGAGAGAGAGAGAGAGAGAGGTTTCATAATCTACAATGAAAAATCTGTGTTACATGTCCGGACCCAAAAACATCTATGGAGAACACACCAAAGCGCAGGTACAAGAAAAATCCACACATCATTGTACTTGAAAATCAACAAAAAAAAAAAAAAAACTCATCACACAACATTATATCAGTTAATCGAACCTCATACCTGAGTTACTCGAAACTCAAATTGGTTGCACTCACCAAATCGTCACGGCTCATCGAACAAAACCAGAAATGGTGGGCGGCAGAAATGGGAAGCTAGGGTGAGATAATGGGGATAAGGAGGAGTGAAATCATCAAGTTTCAAGGGGGATTAGGGGGGATAACTTATGTGGACCTTAAATCCTAACCGAAGATAATACCATTTTTCCCCCCTTCTCCAGTCTTAGCCAAGAAACAGGACAAACGAAAACCCCTGAATTTTGCCTTCCCAAACGAGGCTAGTGGTATACTTAAGGTTTTGTAGTGGTTGTTGGGTTCCATGTGAGTATTGACACTGAAACGAGAACTTAGAGAATATAATGAATATAGGTGGGTGAAAGTTGTATGTGTTGATATACGATGTGAAAGACGAGCACGTGGAACACTCCGCTGAGTTAAACAATGCTAGACATGAATACGAGAGACATTCCCCTTATGTTTGATATGTGGTACATCTCTTGTGTAACTTGTGCGGCTTATATGAGTTGCAAGGTGAAATTTATAAATCATTGTGAGAAAATATCATTTGATATGTGAATGCTTATAGGGTGATGAGAAACTAATAACGTAATGATATCGAGTTGACTGAGGTGAAATTATTCGTAGTACTTCTATGTGAATAAGTCTTCATTGTGAATTCATCATATGTGATTGAGATGAATGGCTAAGTTATGAAGTATATTGGAGGAACTGTGGTACGGTGACATATACTATGTGATATGATTCAGTTCCTTTAGTGAGGGAGATACTTGTAGGGAGTAGCGGGATTCCATAAACAGACCGGAAAGAGCAATCGCTTACAACATGTGATGTGGGATTGCAACGGTGATGTATTTGAGTAAACGTAAGGGTTTGTTCGATGAATATGCAAGAGAAATGATTGGTTGTCGAAACAACACCATAGAGTCATGTATCAATAGGTCCTTTTCTTTAAACGCGCGTTGTTATGACTAAGGTGAAGTCGAGGAGCGGATAGAGTATTCGGAATAAGATGTTGTGGTTAGCCTAGAACCTTGATGTGTAGTCATTATGTTGTATTATCATGAACGACGGTGAGATATCTATTATTTTCCATTCTGTTTTAAACTTGAGACATAGTAATTTACCTACTTTATTCATTCTTCCTGTCATCCCATTTGCATATAATGGTTGTGTAGATTTCTCTACTGGGCTAATGTAGCTCAATCTATCATTTTTCAGGTGTGATCCCGGAGCAGTAGCATAGAGCGAAGTGCATGCATTCAAGTGCATATTTTCGAAAGAAGTGGTAAAAGTGACTCATGGACATTTTGGTAAATCATATTTTGGGAAAGAACTTTAACTCAATTTCTTTTAATGATGTAATATATTCAAACTCTTTTGGGGTATTATGTAAGATAATGAAAGGAGTTTTATTTATGGAAAGCTATCTTTATTTATGATGGAAATCGAGAGCGTGACATGTGTGGTCAAATTTCTCCTTAAATCAATTCAAAACTCAAAAGTGTTAAGCGTTTGATAAAGCATCGACAGTTAATTCTAGCACACATAATGCTTGGGTCGCTGTCCTTTTGAGGGTTCGACCAACTCCTTCGAGAAATTTCATCGCATTTTAGCATAATCTTTCGATCGGGCACACAAATTACCTGTGGGACTTCATTGTGTAAATTGCGAGACTTTTGGATTACTTAGGTTATAGGTGGTTTAAACCCTTGGCCCAAGCCCATCTTTAATACTTGCAATAAGTAGTTTTATTTCAAAATAGGAAATCCTAGTCATAAATCACCAAAAATCAAAGGTTAGATATTTACAGCTACAAACCACCATATAGCCCGATAAAGCTTTTCACTCCAATAAACAATTCTTTGTGGTTCGACCTTGGACTTACCGAGTTATTTTGCGAGCAACTTGAGAGGCCTACGCTTGAAGGTAGGCACCCAAGAATACAATCTTCCGTTGCAACCATCAACCGACCCCACCAATTGTATACTGGCGTCACCCTGGAGAGGCAAACTGATTCAGAAATCTGGTCATTCAAGTCCGAAATTCCGGTCATTCAAATGTGGTTCTAGAGAGAGTTCTGGTCATTCAAATGTAGTTTTGGAGCAAAGAAACACTCTGTGCACTAAAGTGGGATTTAGTCCATGAAAAAGGTTATTGTTGACGTGCATGGTGCGTACCATTGGTATTTTTTCTTTTTTTTTGGGGGGTAACTACCATTGTCAATTTACTTACTTTTTTAATTTTTGTTATTCACTTTTTGGTTTTTTTATTTATTTATCAGAATTTACTTTTTGGTTTGTTAATGTATTTTCGTAGTTACAAATAGGCATGTCCATAATTAGTCAAGCTATGCTTATTTAGTTTTGAATTTTTTACATTTCAAGTGTTGTGCAACTTTCATTGTCAGGTTCGTTTGCTACTTTTTTGGTTCATTTGTAACGACTATTTATAGTGTTAGTTATTATATATTATTTTGGTCAGTTACCAACAACAATGTATTGTACGTACGGAAATGTGAATAATTTTGACAAGTTAGACAAAAAATTTATGATAGTTACCAATTTAGTTAGACTATGTAAACTTCGATCAAAATTGTACCTCAGGCTTCTTGTTTAAATTCTCAGTAATCAAAGTACAAAAACAAAGTCATTTTGCGGCCTCACAGGGGCAGGTGAAAAGGCAATTTAGAGTACTGCAACCAATTTACAGATACAGCATATTTGATAGTAGTATAATACTGTGGCATTGTATTTCTGTCATCAACAGTGAGAAGATAACACTGCTAAATTGTATGCACGTCTTTCCTATCAACTTCTGTACAAACACCACCCACAAGGGTTCTATTGAATACAAACTTCACAAATCTATTTCTCAAAACTCCACAAAACTAAAGAATTGGCCAATGATCTATTAGCCCATACAGGAAAAAATACATCTACCCAACAAATAGCTTCCAGCCAAACCAACTATACACACAACATACGAAAACCTCAGAATTTGAAGATGCAAACCTCACACCCAAACAATCTACCAAACCAATATACTAATATTTTCTGAAAGGGTACACTCACAAAATCACATGCCCGTCCCTGTGTCCCTTGGACCACTTGCAGACGTCCAATATCCTTTGTGGAAGCGACTCCAAAAGTAGGGATAAACAGGATGGTGAAACTAACTCCTCTAAAAGCCACTCCTTGACAAACTCTTAATGTCATGCATGAAAGAGACATGCAACTGCCAAAACTGAGTGAAGATTTATCTGAGCCATATGGTAACGTTAACTATCATCGTTGCCGCCGGGGTGTGCCTTTAACAACAGCCTTCATGTTCTGCGAATCCTTAAAGCAAACGAAGTGCACAAGGGTCTTACCATTTGGATACACTGCAAAAACACTAGTCCCTATCTTCTTGTTACAAAGGGAACACATACTATCACCCATAATCTTCACTACTGTTTTCCGTTGGTTGCAAAGTTCATCTTTGACCTGTTTTCAAGCAATGAGCTTTCAGACAAGCAGAGAAGGAAGGAATGAAACTTATAAAAACGAATCTAATCAGACTGAGCACTGAAGGAATCAAAGAAGAAGCTGTAATACGGTATGAGTTGCAGTAACAGTGAAGTAGCATACTAATTTACTTCCAACATATCTATCATTTTATGCACCAATGAGAAATACCTGCAGGTTCTCACTCTCCCTCAAACTCTTGACGACAGAAAAGTTCCTGTATGCTTCACTGGATTTCCTCAGAAGTGGTCCAAGAAATGGAAGCAAGTTCTGCAAAATCAATAAAAAAAATAATTTAAAAAAAAAAAAGGCGGCCATTAGATGGACATGTTTTCTGGTTTTCTCCATTGTCAACATCAGCATCACCAAGATTGTGACATGCGTGCACACACACAGATGCTAAAGACTACTTGAGAGTAGGATATCTTTCTACAGTTGAATTTATAAGCTAATTGCATGGCAAGCCCTACATAGAATGTGAAGCATGAAAATAATCTTGGCAAAGCGCAATCTTGCCTTCCTAGAGATTGATTGTATGTGACCATCCAATAATCATTACCTGCAACTTAGTATCATTTGGTAATAGTTTGAGCGCCTGTGCCCCATTGACTCTGTCCCATCTTCGGCTTAACAAATCAAGGACCTCATCCAACATAATACTAGAACCTGCTTCTTCAATGAGATCATCTGTGTCAGCATCACCATCACTCCTTCCACTGTCAGTAGTACTGCCTGGACTAAATCGGACGTCTTCTGCACCCTCTATCTCTGCAATTTTTCTAGCTGGACGACTAACTTTGGATTTGGCTGAACTCCACAAACCAGCCTTTGGAACGCTAGAATTTGGAGTTGATACCACGTTAATGATTCTCTTTTCAAAGTTTTTGGTTGTCCTTCGAGGATTCAAATATATTTGCAGAAGAGTGAGGTATATAGTGCTATAAGATTTTGCAGATGCAGACTCGTAAATCCGGTCACAGTAGGACAGTGCCAGTTCTGGAAGATGAAGCTACAATTTCAATAGAAAGAAACATTATTACACATTATCAAAGCAGTACAAGGAAGAAAGAAATAGCCGATATACAAACTGGGTTTTGCGCTAGCAACAGCATCAGACTGCATTAATGGGCTCTCTCCAGTACTGTTAGGAATGGATCATTAAGAGGTGCACACGACCACATTGGTTCAGTTCTGTAAAAGTTCAGTAACTAGACCATTCCAAACGATTTCAATAAATTGGGAACCAAAACCTAACCATTATACATGTAAAACCTGACTGACTGCAAGACTAGTCCAGTTCTTGTTCAGATTACACCATTCGGAGAATTTTGAATTTGCCTTGCAGTTCTAAACCAAACCAACCAAACAGAGCCTTCTGTCCCAATCAATTGGGGTCGGCTACATGAATACTTTTTCTCCATCGAGCTCTGTCAATGGCCACTGTTCACTCAAACCCATTAGACTCATCTTTGCGCACAATATCTAATGTCAATTTAGGTCTTTCCCTCCCCGTAGCGTTGCTACCCAAAGCTATCCTATCCTCTCTCTTAACTACTGTGTCTCAAGGTCTATTGTAGACATGCCCAAATCACCTTAGCCTATTTTCCCTCAACTTCTCCTCTATAGGCGCTACACCTACCATCTCACGGACCATTTCATTTTTAATCCTGTCTTTTCTAGTCTTACCACACATCCACCACAACATTCTCATTTTCGCTACACTCATCTTACTCACCTATTGTTTCTTAATAGGCCAACATTCTGTCTCGTAAAGAATCGCTGGTCTTATGGCAGTTCTATAGAAATTTTCCTTCAATTTTGTGGGTACCCTCTCATCACATAGAACACCCCCTCCTCCACTTGAGCCACCTCACTTGGATCCTATAGGTCACATCATCAATCTCTCCATCTTTACTAATAATTGAACCTAAATACCTTAAATGGTCACTCTTTGGTATCTCTTGGTCTTGAATCAACACTATTTCTGCAAGCACACTATTGGTACCACTAAACTTGCACACCATATACTCAATTTTACTCCTACCTATCCGAAAACCCTTTTGACTCTAATGCTTCCCTCCAAATTTCTAAATTTGTATTAACATCTCTAGCGGTTTCATCTACGAGGACAATATCATCTGCAAACAATATACACCATGGGATATATCCTCCTGAAACTGTCTAGTCAATTCATCCATAACTAAGGCAAATTCACTCATTTCCCCTACTAGTGACCTGATGGTAGTGACAGCACTTTCATACATGTCTCTAATCACCTTGATATACCCTTTGGTCACTCCCTTTCTCTCCAAAACCCACCATATGATGTCTCTAGGCACCCTATCATAAGCCTTTTCTAAGTCTGAATTCCCTTTGCAATTCTACCTTGTTCAAATTCAAACACTTACAACAAAAACATAAAATGAAGATTTAGACTCAATAGCAACCTCATTAACACTCCAAATCTAAATTAGTTTACGAAGTAGTTAATAATTTCCTACCTCTAAAGCAACTCACAAAATTGGAATAAAATAGGGCTCATAAGCATTGCAGTTATGTCATAAAAGACAGAAACCAGAATTAAAGGGAGAGAACTGTATATGATACATTTAGTGAAATGTAGAAGGGGGAAACCAGACTCAACTCCTTATCTTGAATAGGAAAAATACCCCTGCCTGAACCCTCAGAAACAGCAGGCAGGTTGACAGCTCTGGTGAAGTACGGCTAGGGTTGTTAAATGAACAAATCTGCTTGAGCTTGCTCCTTTTCAGCTAATTCAAGATCGGTTCATCTAATAAACAAGCCAAGGATGAACACATGTTTTGAGCTCACTAAATACACTCATTTATCTTGAACAGCCTACTACTTGGCTCAGTAAGCGTACACTGTTTTAAAAAACCAGCTGCTCGAGCTCACTCAGTTCATGTTTGGCTCATTAAAAGCCTGTTCAAGATCGGTTCGACTAGTATACAAACCAACTTCAAACACATTTTTGAAACTCGTTAAAATTCAAACCAAGGTCGAACAGTTCATTGTTTGGCTCATTTATCAGCCCTAAGTAATGCCACCACTTCCACCCAAGAACCACAAAAGACACAGCTAAATTAAATAACTTTCCAAGTTTAAAAGGTTGCAAAAAATAACATGAGTCTTGTACCGGAATTTAAATTTATCAAGTGAAAAGATTGTGGAATTGCTTTTGAGGATAGGACAATGCTCAAACTTCCATGCACAAGTTTATTTATCTCACCCGTTTCTTTGTAGGTGGCACTATAATAATCTCTAAAGATAACTGCCGAGTTAATAGAAGTACCTTATGAACATATATTGACAAGGCAAGCTCATGTTGGTTCATTTTCCCCAACAAAATTGCACGCTCTTCATACAAAGCATCTGCAGGGAGTCGCTTTAACAGAGCCTCCGGGTTGTACCCCGAGATACTCTCCAAAGCAGACAATAACTTCTTCCTTGTAGGTGAATAAGCTTTCTCATCCCACGCCTGTTGAGCACTTAGATTTGTGTACCAATCAAGCACTTCGGAGAGATAGATTTGCACCTACCACACGTACCACTACTAAGTAAATCCATTTTAGAAGTAAAATCTTCATCACCACAGCAATGCTGAACAATTATTACAGCCAAGTAGTTTGGGTTGGCTACAACATGTAATGCCAGACCGTCCCACTATGGCATTACTCATAAAATCATCCTCTCTATCAAAAGTTACAGATTTACGCAAGAAGTTTTACCATTTCATTCTGCAGATTTCCAGAGATTCCATTTTCATTCATTGCCAGCATCAGTTCTAGGTATGTGGCCTGCATACTTGGAGCATGTTGTTTTAAGTACACATTTACCAAATCTGCTGGAACATTTCCAGACAAAAATAGGTCAATAGTTTGCGTAGGACAGCTTTCGAGCACGAGCATCGCATACTCCAACACAAGCATAGTGTCAGTCCCGCAGAGAGGCTGCATAAGAAATACAACAAAATAGCCACTCAAAAAGTTCTTTTCTCAAAAGCCAAACCAGCAATTCAATTCTTGATTTTCTACACAGTACACACAAAATGTCCATGCTTGGATACAGTTTCTGTAGTCTCTACAGATTCCGGCAAAGAGGAATCACCACAATGTTTAGCTAGGTAAATGTCATAAAAGCAACTCGTATGAACGTAACACAGATATCCACCGAAACTGAAAAACAAAGGCGTAAAATTCGTAAACTTCATGTAAAAGAAATCTTTAAAAAGTTAAATAAATTTAAACTTCTGGTGTGGACCAAAAAGAAAACTTGCATAATTAAAGTTTGAGGTCTATGGCTGCTATTTTAATTAAATTAATAAGATGAAACTGACAGTAATTCGAGAAAGGTGGAAGATGCAAATGAAGGAAGACAACTTACATTCAGAACGGAAATTCACCAAAAAAAAAATGCTAGGGTACAAGGGCGATAGACTAACATCCTCTGAAATTATAGCCCTCAATTGAGTGGGATGCAGAAATAAGATGTATGCAATGGGACAAGCCTTTGTTGAGTTCATTTCAAGTCCTACAGTCTAGCTGTTCTAACATCCATAAGCTAAACATAATAGCTACATCACGGCAATTCCATGAAATGTTATAAAGCTATAACACGTCCTGGGCCGTCATTTTCCCAAGTTCGAGAAAATGACAGTCAAGGACGTGTTTTGATAATTAATACCCGCCAAGGACACGTTAAGAACATTTGTTAATGCTAAAAATGTCCTTGGCGGGTATTAATTATCAAAACACGTCCCGGGCCGTCATTTTCCCTTGTTCATGAGTTGAGAGTATAGATGCCATATTCTTTACATATCATCCTTCCAAATTTCAGATAGAGAAATATAATCACAATAGAAAGGAAAACTTACTTTTAGATAGTCAATAATCATCTCAGGCTTGAATTTTTGTCTCAGCTCTGCTTGTACCTGGTCTGATTTTGACTCTTCAATTAGTTGATGCAGAAGTTTGAGAGCTTCATGGTGCATAGCATTGCATTTGTAGAGTTCCAGCAAGGCATCGTAGTGATTTCTTTTCTGCAGAAACTCTTCGCATATTTTTACCTCACAGTAGTTAACAGTTTTCAGTAGTTCCACAGCAGCTGAAGATTGTCCAGTTAGAACCAGAGCTTGGAGTAGTGCTGTGTCCAGTACAGCTGCTATCTCTCTAGCACCCGAGCTAATGGCCATGTTAAGTCGGCCCTTAAAAACCAAGAAGCCAATTAGAAGATGGAACGAGATATAGATATAGAGTTGTTCGAGTATAACTAATATCTAGTATCAAGGGCTATGGGTAGACATAAAAGATACTGCATGATATCTAAATATCTAAAGCACAAGATATCAGTTGAAAAATCACTGTTGGCAAAATTAATCATGAGAAATATACATAGCATTGATTTTTTTGATCTGTAAATAAATATAACATTGAATCAAGTGAGCTGACATAGATAAAATGTTAAGAATCTATTTCGAGTTATCGTCATACAATCATTGAGCCGTATTCTATTATTATAAGCCATCAAGTCCATGGAAAAGTAGATAGACGTGTAATATGTAATATCTTCAACGAACCTCCACTATAAGATGGCCAAACAAATGCAAGTATTAAAATTAACATATAGGCAGTGAGACATGAATTTGCTAGCTCTGATATCAGAGTAAATAATTAAGCACTAACTTGTCTATGAACTTACGGATGTAAAGAGAACCTTTAAAGCCCATTTGTCCAACCAAAAGTTAAGTGGATAGATGGCCTATTTTAAAGGCATACCAGTAATATAACTCTTACAAGTGTGTTGAGAGAGATTTCCTTAGTAAAAAACTTGAATCAGAAAGCTAAAATTAAATGAGTCAAAACTGCATGATATAAGAACAGAAATTGTGCCCTTATTTGTGTCTGAAAAAGATGAGTGCAGAGGGAAGCATCTGCCCATTCAGTGTTCTAAAAATCAGCCGCCGGCACCTAGGCGTTGGGCAATACCCTGCCGCAGTGCCTAGGGGCCTAGGTGTTAGTCTAGGCACCGGGTCAATTAATCAGCCGCTAGGCGGGGTTAGTCAGCGATTTAGGCAGCTAGGCAGATTAGGCGGGATTATGCAGCTAGGTGGATGATTAGGAGGGTAGGCAATGTGATTTTAAAAAATTAAGGGCTTTAGTATAGTGGTAATTTAGTACGAGGGGCTTTGGTATAGTTCTACTATGATACCCAGTTCTCTTACACGATTGAAAATTTCAATAGCCCTAAATATCAAAAACCCAGTTGCACTTACACAGATCCACAATTTCCAGAATAGTAGAATACTTAAAAAAAGACGGAAAATCCGCTTAATGTCTAGGCGCCGACTGATCGGCCTGGACGCTAGGTGGTGCCCGGCCATCTGCCTAGCGACTTTTAGAACCTTGTGCCATTGCATCCAACTTTTTCCTATAATTTCACTCTACTTCATTTCAGGAACTGCTTTTGGTTTCTTTGTTATATGCATACATGTCTTTCACTCAGCATGCCTATCATTCTCACCTCTTAAGCCATTTTCCACTAAAGGAACCTAAGTGCGAGGCTGTACTCTAATGGTTTTGGACAGTTATAATGTTGTAATAACTGGCACGCCTATAGCTATCTGGCTGGAAAGGGTGGTCTGGAAGCGATTCAAGGCCCAATTTGATTTCATAATGGTCTACAAAGGCATCTACTGACAGGGGCAGAGCATGACTATAGCGCTGGAAAGTGAATATAATTCCGAGTGTTTATACAAGGAAACATAATAGTCTTCCCATTGAAGTCTGGAAGCGCCTTATGAATTATCATCTAGGTCATACCCCTTTATAGTTCATCTTGTCAAACACCTTTCAACTCCCTCATATACAGATCAGTATGTGAGGCCTGGTACGAAAAGTTATGCAAAAGAACATACTGCTGCATCTGTTGGGTCTGCAAATTTTAATGGCTTGCAGAGTTGAGCATCTTCGATGCAGCAGGATAAGGCGCTTGAATGTATGAACAGTGGGTGGTTACCAATCAAGTTAACAATACAGATGATCCCAAGCCAAAAGTAGGAAAGGGTTCACGTAGATAGCAGACAGTAAGGAGACTCTTTAGTCAGACCCACAAAAATGTCATACTCTCTTTGTATGCTTAAACTGCACAGTGATAGTGTAAAGGTAGAATATTAGGATTAGTTAACCACTATTAGCACATAAGTCTACTATAACCAACTCAGCAATCCAGATTTATTGTGCATGCGTTCCTTTGTACTTTCTTTTTCTTTCAGTGAGGCTGGAGAATGAGACTTGAATCTTAAAGCACCGATCTCTACAGGAAAGTATAGCCTTACAAGGTGTTGACAGAGACATAGTTAACCCATCCTAGGATCCTGGAGGATAGTAATCCTGAAAGTAATCCAAAGAAAAGTTGAGGCGAGAAAAGAGAACAAGAAAGGGAGAGCTGATGGAGAGAAAAGACGACTTAGGGTTCTCTCACAACCCTTTGTATTAAAAAATACCCTTGAAGAAAACTAATAAAAGGTGAAAAAGAACGATAACACTCGGCTCTCCCCCGCAAGCTAGTGCAAAGACGTTTCTAATACCCAGCTTGTTAAAGGAAAATATAAGCAACACAGGAGGAGTACAAATCACACAATAACTATGTTTTCCGAAGTAAAATGTCTATCAACCTCCACATGTTTGGTCCTGTCATGTTGAAATGGATTGTGAGCAATGTTGACAACGGGTTCATTATCACAAGCAATATAACTTCGTAGGCCCTTTGTGATGGAAGCCCAATTCAGTCAATAGGCACTTCAGCCACACCAATTCTCAAATCCCCTACGCCATTGGACTCTCCATAGCAAGTGTCTAAAAGTGATCCAACAGCAACCATACAGCATGTAGGGCATGAAATATACTGCAATAGAAGAAGCCTGCTGCTAGTGTAGTAAATCCGACATTTCAAATCATAACTCTGTGCAATACTCCCTTTCTGCTAGTACATTGGGATAGCTGCATCCCAAATCTCTTCTTGCATTGTCCATGAAAAAGAACCCGTTACTAATATCAGGCTGCATAGGGTTTAGGAGCCACAACATGACAGTCAAATTGTCAGTCTCCCGTTGGGCAAAAAGCAGGTCATCCTCTTGCGCGCTGGAGACGTGCCATTCAAAAAACACTTTTGCCCTTTAGTCTTAGTAAACAGCTTAAAATATTGACACCATGTAAAGTAGGATTTTCCATCCCAACTTGACTAACCGTAGCAGGTTTCATCTATTGTTGCACTATTCTCTAACATTATATGTTTACCAGAAACAGTAAACTTATATAAAAAGTAGCTAGAATACCACAGAAGTACCCCAAGGGAGTAAACAGTTGCAAATAGGGACCCCAAACTGCAAATAGACGCTGAACAGCTCCAATATGGAAGATTGGCCAGAGGAACAACTACTGACTGGGGAAAAGGGATTGCTGATCATTAAAAAAACATAACAAAAAAGGGATTGCTGAACATCAATAAGTAAATAAAGGGATAATTCTCCCAAAAGTCACGCATCTAACTTTCAAAGACCATGGGTGAAGCGAATTTCAACCCCCCTACAGCAAATTGAGTCAGCAGGGAGCTTCAAGCAAGTCCCAGTCTGAGGAAAAGTCCCTTTCAAAAAATGAAGAAAAAAGGAAACTCACGTAGGACAACTAAGGATCAAGAAACTAAAAAATTATTCGCAAGAAACAAAATATTGTTTTTATTTGCATCCTATCACTCAAACAGCCAGATCGAAAAAAGAAAAATTGACGCTCTGATACCAACTTAAAATAAAATACAAATAAAAGATGAAGATAGAATAGAGAAAGAGAGCTCATGGAGAAAAAAACAAGATTGAGGGTTCGTTCTCACCCCCTCTGTTATTTACACTGGTAAGATTCGTATCACAAAAATACCCCTATATAAGATACAAATAATTCTCAATAAATAAGCCCTTAGTGGGATCACATACCCATTTATTTGTCAATAAGAGCAAAAAATTGAAGTACGGAAGATGCCACAGGGGTACCGCCCCTATACGAGAGAGAGAGAGAGCAACAAAGTCCTGGTGCTGTTTAAAGGCTCCTTTTCATTTCTGGAAGACGAGAACGATTAGATATCTTGGTGGTCAAGAGGCAGGATAGGCGATTCAATTATCGATGGGAGAAAGCTAACAGCGGGAGTGGTGACATGGCCTAAGAGTGGCAAGTGGATAGATTACTTTTATCAAAATGGGAGACAGATAGCAGGGGGCAATCTATTCGGTTGGCCGGCAATTCAAGTGGCCAACTCTTGGGGATGTCATCAGTTGGAGGCAGCTATCATAGAGGAGTTTTCCATCTAAGCTTCCACCAGGACGCAGATGATAAATTGGCTACCCAATTTATATGCTCCGCACTTAGCTACCCAGCATTTTCCGCAAGTTTCGGTACCTTGCTGGAGTAAATCTTCAAGTTGACTCATCAAAGTTCCTAATATTCCCATTTCCACATCTTAATACCTCAAACAAAATAATGGTGGTAGAAGAGATAAATAGGGTCTTCAAACTCGGAATTGCTAGCCAATTATACATCCAATACCAGCATTATCCAGAAACTTTCATGTCAGCTATCCATTTTAATGAAATTACTGCAATTGTGTACTTCATTAGTGACAAATGCTTTGAACTAACACACAAAGCCATAGCTAGGCTCGCATGATATTTTCTTTAGATTGGGTCAAAACATATGTTCCTCATTTCTTAGTACGGATGAGACAGAAACGGAATACATGAGCAGAAAGAGAACGTCAATAGAGGGAAAGAAAGAAGATGGAAAGAGATAATGAACATGAGAAAATAAGAAGACCCACATAAAGAGAAAAGGAAAGAGAACGAAGAAATATGAGTCAGGAAAAAAGTAAAGTTCTTCTAAATATTTCACTGCCAGTCATTCAAAGTCTCATTTGTTCCATCCAAACATCAATTTGTAGGGTTCATACGACGGCTAAAACAACAGAAATTGTCAAAAATTAAGGCTATGCGGCATAGAAACCTAAAGCTACTAATTAGTAGACTTCAGCCTCAAGGTTCTCAATCGAACAAATATGTAACTAGATCGAATTATAGACTCCTATCAAGACTAATTTCTACTTAGAAATTAGGTCCTGTAACAACTTGAGTGCAGGATACGAAGTTTATAGGGTAGAACGGGCAACCCACTACACCGGGGTCTGAGAAGCGCAAGGTTCTGGCCTAAATATATTTCTTTCTTTCCAAATAAATAAAGCAAAGTAATCAGGAGTGATTTTTCATCCAAGCTTGCATGTCCTTTTGCAAAATAATGCAGTTAGATATGATGTTAAAGTTCAACATTCATCCAAGGTATTACCAGAGTGACAGATTTTTCAGACTATACTATTTCTTAGCCTAAAACAGATATTCGAGCCAAATAATTATCTGCACTTGCTGTCCAGCCAATCAGCACTCAAGGTTATGCAGGAGATAGGGTCTCTCACATAATGTATATGCATATTCTAACATATCTACGTGTGGACATGTCAGGATGGCATTTAGTGAAGGCAGAGTTTTAGCATACGTGAATTGAACACCAAAGGTTGAAATATTCGGGAATTTAATGTTAAAAAAGGTATAATCTAAAGCTACAGCAAATCCATGCAGAAACAGTTTGAATTATATTGGACATGAAGTAGTTTTTCTCGTCAAGGAAAAATGTCGAAGAGTAGGTTACCTTGGCTGATTTCTTAGACCGATTTGAATCATAAAATATATAAGTATCTCCAACAGCATCTGAAACAACCTCCTCAGTTCCCTCGGCAGTGGCTTTTTCAATTATACCATATCTCTTCTTCTGCAAAAACTTGATGAGAGCCATCAGCGTGTTATGGCTCATTTTCTTGGACTCGAGTGCAGCACCCTCGTCAGTTTCCAATAGCTGTGGAGGAGGTGAGTATTCCATATCATCCGATAAACCAGATGAACCTCTAGAAAGATATGGATTATCTCCACTGATGTCCATGAACTTCTCTGCTTCAGGTACCACAATTGATTTTGGAAGGGCAATAGATGGATAAAAAGAAAGCACATGTGTGATTTCTACTTGAGATGCCAAAAAATGCTCCATTGCCTCCTCATAGCTTCCATTCTCAAACAGATAGTGTGCATATCTGTGGAATTAATTATTTCTGACATGAATTCATGATTGTAAATGCACCAAAAGCTCGAGCAGAGCATCTAGAAAACATTGGGGGGAAATCAAAGCTAGAGGAAAAGCTCAACAAAAAAATGCAAGGGCAAGAAATGGTTTCTTTTCCTATCAACAACAAGAATGCTTTCAAACAGAGAACAAATAATGTAAGAAGATAGGTCAGGGAACAAGACACGAAGAGAGAAATAATAATTGAGTAGAATTACATATCAATGATATCACCCTTACAACTAACAACCAAAAGCAAGGGTACTTCCCAATAGAGGGAACGTGCAGCCCAATTTTTCATTCCATAACCGGCAGCCAAAATGAAGACATTACTAACCATAGAACCACATCTCTTCAAACTTTTCGTCAAAAACTATCTAGCATTTTCCGTGAAATTATATCACAAAAAACAGGACATGAACTACTTCTTTCCAAGCTAAAAGTTGTTCAGCATCTTTGTAATACGCCGATGAGGCTTTGAGCTACTCAGTAACGGGGGTGCTCACTGGTGTTCCAAAAGAAAGTCTTGTTTCCAAATACAAGATATATCTATCAGGGTGAAAATAGACTAGCCAAAAACAAATATAAAAGGGTGCTAATAGATTTGTTTCTCCTTCAGTAGATTTGTATTTATTCTAAAGATTGATCTAAACTACTCTTGCCTTAATATATCAGCACTGTTTATTGCCTGGTCAACAACAGCATATTGAACATCTACAAAGACTGGTATCATGTCTAGGAATATACAAAGACTTAAGAGGTGTCATGTCTATGAGTAAATAAATAGCAAGAATCTGACATCAAAATGCAACTTCAAACAGTGGTGGAAAAAGAAGGCATAATAACTCCTGAAAGTAATGGAACTTTAAAGGCTTAAAAGAAGAACAAATCTAGCATCAATATGTGTGGGACAGACTTCTTTGGAGAAATGTACATGTTATAACTTATACTAGAAACATACAGTACATTGCTTGCCAGAGAAATATATTTAAAAAAAATGCATCCATGCGCAAAATTTACCCACATATATTTTCACAATCCAACAACGGAAGAACACAAGTTGTCATTTTGAAATGAACTGTCCCATGTCAAGGCAAATTTAGAACTTGGAAAACTATGCAAGGGATATGTGGACCTTATATGAATTGACTGCTCTTTTGCAGCTCGGAGGCTTGAATCCTCTAGTGGGAGCATCCTACACAAAGCCAATGCTTCCTCAAAATTTCCAGATGCGGTTAATTGTACTATCTGTATTGCAAATAAGGTATAAGAGTTCATCAAATTCTTCATCCAAATGTTTTATTTCAAGGGAGAAGAACGTTTCAAGTTCATAATCAAAATTCTCATGACAACTATTCATAATATTAAACAGTTTTAAAATGCAAGGGTCTTAACTCTTAAATTCTGTTTGTTCTTAACTTTTTCAAGACACAAATTCAGAAGAAAAATTAGAGAAATGAGTTCAATGTATCATCTTTTCAAGGACAAACACAGATAATGTTCGATGTATACTGGACACTATATAAAAAGGTTTTCTATCTCTACTATATTACCCAAAATGAAACCAAAACATACGTGTGTGTAGTCTGATAACATGTTCAGAGATGCATTCAATACATGGGTTAGATTCAAGAGGCGTCCTCTGTTAGAATGGCCGGAATTGGGTCCGTCTGCGCAAATCAGCAAAGCACAAAGGGTGCGGATGCAACAAAGTGAACATGAGGTATTAGTGAAGTTTGCCCAATCCAAAACTAGTATGAGTATCAGCAGCCTCTCCATTCATCACTAATTTGTTTTAAGTTGAATGCCTGAAAATGGAGTTAGAACTAGGATTTCAGATGCTTTGCAACAAGACTCTCTCAAGTGAATCCCTACTTGTTTGTGTCATACCTCCCTTCCTACTACAGCTTAGTCTGCATTGGTTGCGAATAATGAGTTTCCTAAACTCCTCGTTGTCGTCCAGAGCTTAGTAAGAGTCATGAGTAAGTATCCCGATCGTTTTGGTTGCTCCGCACTTATTATTCTTCTAACTTTTGTTCTTTTTTTACCTTTGATTCTCTATTTTTTCTTTAATGAACCCACCTCCTATTAGGAGGCTGTTCTTGTCCCTCTTTCGCAACATGCTATGAATGAAGAACTTTCTAAGAAGTGAATACCTTTCTGAATTGCACAAGGCTGACACTTACGTATCTTGTACCTCTACCTCCTCGTAAGCACGCAGTTGGTTGCCAATGGGTTTGTAAAATCAAACCAAAACTTATGGTTCTGTAGAACGATATAGGGATGGCTTGGTGGCTAAGGATTTTCCCCAGAAATATGGCATTGAGACTGTTGTTCCTACCCTAATTGCAATTGTAGTACTTCGCCAATTGAATATATCATGGATGGATGTCAATAATTCTTGCAATGAGGAAATATTTATGGTCCCACCTCCAGGTTTCCACACAATTCAGGCTCAGTTTGAAAACTTTTCAAGTGATGCTATGCATTGAAGTTCCTCAAGTATGTATTTTTTAGGCAACTTCCATTGAAGTTGGTTATTTTCATCAACTTCTTTGGTTCGTGCCTACTTTTTCATGGGTGATTCTCTTACTTCTAACAAAAGCAAAAAGCAAATTGTTGTTGCATGCGTGTTGTCGGACTGAGGCTAAAAATCATGCTATGGCTACCACTGCATCACAAAAATTTTGGTTGCATCGGTACTTGCTGATCCTGGAGTTTCCTCCTCTGCTCTTACCCATGTGTAATGATTAAAAGAGTGCCCTTCAGATTGCTCATCATGGGACTTTCATGACAATACCAAGCATATTGAGTCAATTGTGTCTTCGCCAACCACAATTCAGTACATTGGGCTGATGTTTTCCGCATTAATATATATTTCCAACTACCATTTGAGTTAGTCATTCATCATCTTCTTTGGAAGTTACTGCCTTCTCTGAGCAGGGGACACTATAAATCGCACTTCTAGTGATGTTTGTTTTTTCATGGGTGAATCTCTTATTCCATACAAATGTAAAAACCAAACTGTTGTCGCACGTTCTTCTACTGAGGCCGAATATCATGCTATGGCTACCACTCCATCACAAAAAGTTGGTTGCATTGGTACCTGCTAATCCTGGACTTTCTCCTCTGCTCTTACCTCTATGCATATTGACTTATGATAAAAAAAGAAAAGAGTACCAAAGCATATTGAGATTTTCAGACTGACAATTAACTTAATAACAATCCTATGATGGCCCAGCACTCTCCATTGAGTTGAGTTGATTCATAATTATAGGAACTTAACATCAATCCTTGATACAAACTCCCCCCTCCCTCACTCTCTGTGATAAATGAACTTGTCCTTCCTCTTATTCTCAAAATAGGCATCGCTCAAGTTCCAACTAATTAACAGTGGACTGGATTGATACTCTTTTTCTTTACTACTTTACACTATATCTGTAACAGCAATAAAGACCTACTGTTTATAACAAACATTCATTTAATTTACAACAATATTTGCCTTGTTAAATAGGCATTGAGAAGTAAGAATTAAGTTGCATTGATATAAGCAGGACTATAGTTGGGTCAACAACAATTGAAAGCAATTAGTGGTGGCAAAATATATCTCCAGTGGAAACCGACTATTTGGAGAGCCTTAAAGTGATCGATGAACAAATCTATGTAGAAGATCATTTCCTAGAATGGGTTTCTTCTTTGAGGGTGAATGTGACAATTTCATAGAAACAAAGGTGAATGTGACTCCTCAGAAGTACAATAAAAATCCAGATTTATACATATTATCTTTTGACTCCTCAGAAATCCAAAAGAGCTGAAATGGTATCTTGTTAAGAGAGTGCGGTGCTGTGTGTGAAGAACTGCATGCATCAGAAATGCAGCAATGACGGGTAATGTCCACAACGAAAGCAAGGCCATCGCCGTGACCAATAAGCATAGATCAAGATGGACCATTGTAAGAACAGCATTTATAGAAGTAGTCCACAGCCTTAGGCATCAAACCAATTGCCTAAAAGCTTCTGCGATTGATGCGCAAAAGGTGGGAATGGAGATCAAGTCAGGTGGGGACAGCTAAAACAAATCCCTAGATTTATATTAATGCAAGTACCCTTATCAAATTCTCAATACTTTATGAAGGGGATTATAACATGAAAAGTATGACAGATTCTTAAAGAACACTGATACTTTCCTTCTTCAGAGGCATCTATCAAGTCCATTTATCAGAGCAATGGGGAACTAGTTGAGACAAGAAGTCAAGAACGAAAAACAGATGCATGCTTTTTCTCTTATTTCTATTTACAGAAGTAGGCGATAGCGCACATAAGATACTGACTGTAAATCTTCCAGGGTTCCAAGACATACCTGAGCACCGAGAGGAATGGGAAATAACCCACAAACAGAGTTATCTAACGCCACAATAAGGGCATAGTTGGTTTGCAAAAGGTGCCGAACATTACGGAGGACAACAGTTTGTATCAAAGGATAAGGAACTCGGAGTGACCGTATCTGCAAACCTCAAATAGCAAATCGAACATAAATAAGCAATGAGATACGCCAAAACAAAAGAACCAAGAGAATGTAGCTTAAAGAAAATTGTCAAATCACCTCAACATGCCTTGGTAAGAGACCTACAGCATACGGCTTCTGAATGACAACAGTAGCAGGGGCCTCAGACCAACAAATCCTGCCTTCTTGAAGAAGTTTACCATTTTGGTCCACAAACACTCCAATATTATCCTAAGAGCAAAACATGTACAAATCTGTTGTAAGGTCTGTGTAGATAAGGTTGATTAACTACTTTGAGTAGTTAACAAATACTATCATATTACTGATCGAACTATATTTACCAGCTGAATGAAGACATTTTCTTTGAGGATATGGTCTAGCAGTACTAAGTCTACTCACAAGCTAATTATTCAATCTTACTGCAGTATTGGTGTTAGTGTTATGTCCACATGATATGCATGAATGTGATTGTACTTCATTTTGATAAGTATAATCTGCATCTATTGAGAAAAACAGAGTCCATAATCAACCTAGTATTAATTTATGTTGGGTGGTATTTTTGGATTATTTCGTTGCAGAATGTAGCCTACAAGAATTTCTTGATGCCTATACACAATCTGGTGCTATCTTCCCTATCGCTGAACTTTAAAGTAGCTTTTAGTGCCTTTTACTGACTACCTATCACCAGATTGAACATGGTACTAGCTTTAACCAAGTCAGGGAAACCATGACTGATCTAGTTACAAAATATCAACAAATCACCTTTAGGTAATGGGGCTCAAAAGAAATAATGTAGTTACTATGCCTGCTTAACATGATATATTTTAATATAGCAAATAGGAACATTGCAAACTCGATGAACTTTTCTCAAAATCACGCCACACTGTTTCGGTACAAAGAAGATAAGCACTAAAGGCCAAACCAACCAAAAATGTGCAATCACAATAGCAAAAAGAACAAAAAGCCAACAGCCCTCATAATCTCATCGTCTTTGAGGTACAAGACTTCTTTACAAGGCATGGAGTCGGGGATAGGTATGCCAATTATTGCCTTGACCTGTACCAGATTCGTCCTGACCTAAAAATTGTGGGCTTCTTCTGATCAGCTGGACGTCTGGGGGTCATCAAGTCCGTGGGTGGAGCAGATATCCGTTAACCGGACCCCAACCCAAGTACAATTGAAATATTAAAGGGTTCATCTACTAACTTTGTATCAACCAAAAAAACAGCTGAATGAACACCTAGGTTAACTGTTATCTCACGATACTTTTTTCCTCCTCCTCTCTCTCTTTCCCCTTTGGCAGATGGCAGCCCCTACCATCTGTATAGTCAGCCACCACGACCAAGCACCACCACTGACGATTTCTCTCATTTCCCTACATTTCGGATGAAGTGGTGTGACCTTGAAGGTGTTATCAATGCTGGGCCCACTCCGGAAGGAGAACTCCTCGATTTGTTAACAGTTTTTTTTTTTATATATAAGTAAATAATTATATTAGCAACGAGGCATTAAGGGAATGCTGCCCATATACAAAAAGTGGTCGTAGACAAAAAGGCCCTATACACCACCGTGTGAATTGAAAAGTACAAACCAATCTAGAAACTGATCAGGAGATGGATTACATTCTCTTTTCTCCCAGCTATACAAGCTATTCACCAAAAAACTTTTAAGTCTAACCAGCGAATTTTCGATTACTTCAAAACATCTCGAATTTCTCTCTCGCCAAATAATCCACATCAAGCAAAGAGGAACCATGGCCCAAAAGAACAAACAAAATTTGTGTTTATAATTTTGTGTGTTTACGCTAGTGATACACAAGTAGCTATATATCTGTATTTCTAGAAAATTAGAAATGCTGTTTGACAATATACTCCTCCATCTCTGTAGATCTGAAATTTGATAACTTGATTTGCAATTTGGCTAGTGTTAGACAATGTTGGCAAAATATTAGATAGATTCCATGCAAATGTTGATGTGTACTGGGTACATGTACGTGAATTTGGTGGGTCGGAGGAACATCCTATCAACCATAGAATAGGACAACTCCCCAGTCTCCATTCAAGAAAACCTTTTCAAGTTTCAAGGAACAAGATCTACGTGATTCATGTTAAGTTTCTCGCAGGTGGATGGGACAGGGTTTGAGTACCTGTGGAATGAGGAAGGGAGGAAAACCCTACCAGAAGGAGGATTGAGGGCCGTTGCCATCCCTAGTCAAGGACAACAAGACAACACAAGTATGTGAACACCAGATTAATGTCGGAGAAGATATCAGTGAGAAACATTACTGTGTGCACAGCACTCTAATACATATCCTAAGGTGGAAAAATTACTGCTCTACATAGAATAATGCAAGTAAAATGTTGCAAGAAGACAGAACAGACGCTTCAAAAACCCACACCTGTTATAGAGGATAATGCTAATGCGGTTTCATATTTTAACTCTTACACGGAATATAATCTGATGACATCATTCCAAATGTTCTCTTGATTAAAATTTGTAAGAGGAAGGGGGGAATCTGACGAGAAACATAGGCTGAATTCAGTAATATCTTGCCACATATTTCAAAACTAATCCGATCAAAACAACTTCTGAAATAGAGCTCCTTTTGAAGTTAAACTAGAGAGAATTATGAATGCAATCTCTCATCGACAGAATAAGAACGATAACTATAGTGTCAAATAAAAGTAAGATAACTCGCTCAAACAATCGCAACTCAGCAGTCACTGAGTTTGTCAATCCTTTCTGCCTAGAGGTTGCAAGACATGCAAATGCATAAAAAATGGCATAGATTTCATCTGTACTCAGTCACAGGTTAACTATATCGAACAACTACAGTGATCCAACCTGGAATCTAACAGTATTCAGAAGCACTACAGTGAATTGGAGGCCTCGAGGCAGAGAAAAAAAGGAAAAACATCTACCGCTGATACCTTTGATCTTTTTATCTAATTGAATATGTTCCAATCACTGCTGAGGGTTTGGTTTGTATTCAAGAGTGCCTCTGGTTCTTGTTGTTTGGTTTGGAATACAAATTAAACTCCCCAACAAAATATATGTAAATTATGAGCAAAAGATTAGAGTACCTTCCCAAGAAGAAGTTCTCCAGATGGAAGACACACTACCAATGGCGGGGCAATCCTTCCAGAAGGAAATACCTCGGACAATGCACCATTTGTCGAATTCAGTATTACGTATTCCCTTTTAATACCCAGACATATGTTCTCCCCACACCAAGCCATTGACTTCACCGTATCAGGAACACCAAATTCTTTCACCTCCACGAATCCCCGTCCCCCTACCAAAGTAAGAAAACCAATTAGATCATATTATGAACCGATACCTCAAGCCTAAAGGAAAATATTTTCACTTCTCCAGCAAAATTGCGGGTGGCTTGATGAAGTTCCAAAAATTTAATTGTAAAACTAATCCCTTTTAAGTAGGTATGATATGATTCGTATGAAGACATCAGAAAAGAGCAAGAAAACTCTACAATTACACCGTTGCGACCCTTGAAAGCAAAATGTAAACTCGACCAAGCCTAATTCAACTATTTTATATGGTGGGGGTTACTTTTTCATTCTTCTTCCTATTCACCAAAATACTCATAAAAGCCAAACAAGTTTAAGTATTATCCAAAGTTTCGCTTCCTTCTACCCTTCTACTAATCCCCCAAACTGAGTGTTTAATTATAAAGTACATCCCTTCACTAGAATAAATAAACTGGACTTAGGCCATGTTCTCCCTAAATTATTGTTTTGGTACTAATTTCATCTTTTATGAAATTTTGTGAGATTCACTTTAAGCTTTAAGAAATGGTCATTCGTCCCAGCCCAGGAGGAGTCTAAAAAGTAAAAAATTACAACCGCAAGAAAAAAAGAAACAGTTCAAAAATGGAAAATTACCTTGTTTCTTAGTGTCGTTCTATATGAAACTTTCAAACTCCGGCCCATATTTCTATACTTTCTTAATTCCTCTTGACAATTCCTCTTGACAAGACGAATGATTAATCCCAAATAATTAGTTTAACGGACAGCTAAACGAATAATTACAACAAGCAAATACTCCCTTATACTTCCTTCCTCCCATATTGTATGTCCACTTTTTGACTTTTGAGTGTCCCAAATTGTTTGTACATTTTGAAAACCGCAACAATATAGCCCTATGAAAACACATTTTTAACCTTATCTCTTGATTTAAAGCCACAATTTGAACTAAAAGGAATTGTTGGAAACTTTGAAACTGTAACCGTTATTTGTTAGGCTTCTTACATGGGTGGGTGAGACCCACAACAGCATTGGGGCCATGAGTACATTGAATTTTTGTTCCATTAATTAGACCGCATTCTCCCAAAATTTTGGTATTTTCTGAAGTTATAATTCGAGTTCTCCAAATTGCACAAACAGACCCTTAGTTTTCGGGAAAATTACCGTCGTGTCTGAATATACAGATCCTCTTCTGCCTCGCGAAGCACAAGAACCCCCTCCGATCGTCCCACGCGTAAGCATTCGCGCCCTTTGCCTTGGTAATAACCGCGATGGTCTCCAAATTGGGAAGCCGGTGGAAGGCGATGGACTCCGAAAGCGAGAGGAGCAGCTCCCTCGACCCCGAAGCCTCCATCGCGACCATCGGCCGCTTCGAGAAGGCGTTCACGGCTCGCTCGAGAACGTAGGGTTCCTTCCGCAGCGCCTCATGGGTCCGGTCGGCGGGCGAGGAGGGAGGAGGAGAGCGGTCGGATTCGGGGGCGTAGATGCGGAGGGATCCGTCGGAGCAGGCGAGGAGGAGTTTGGAGCCGTGGGATTCGACGGCGTCGATCTTTGTGGGGCAGCCGGTGAGGAGCTCGAAGGTGTCGTAGGCGCTGTGGACCATTGTTGGCCTCTTGGGTAGTTTCTCTCACTGTGTTTTCCGCTGCCTGCTTGCAGTTTTCAGGGGAATGAAAAAAAGGGAGTTTTTTTTTATGAAAGTAATCTCTTTTTTAGACAATTGGCCGGAATCCTGTGGTTTTCAACAGGCTTTACCCGATTAGCGCCATTGCAATTGATTGCAATTGTTGGTATGGGGTTCGTTTCCATAGGATTGGATTTGAGGGTATTTTTTTATATTATAAGAGAGATAAGAAGAAGAATTGAATAATAATAGGGGTAGTAGTTTATAAGAGATGCTTCATATTAATGTTTATGTTTATAGAAGGGGTGTTTTATAGAAGGGGTATTAAATAGTATTTAGTTTGGATGAGATATTAGAAAACAGATATAAAATAGTACTACTTAGATTTGGATGGAGGATTAATTAGGGATATAAGGTCATTCACATTGGTATAATCAAAAAAGGATAACCAAAAATTGACACATCAATTTTTAATTATTCATCTAAGAGGTTGCTAAGTTAAACAATATTGAGCTTCACAATAGTCACTTCCAATACAAACTAAAATAAGAGTCCACTACAATTTCACTCTCTCTCCCCCTCTGTTTCCTGTCATTTAATTCTCTCCATTGACTTTTTTTTTGGCAAAAATATATTTATTCTCTCTTAATTTTGGGGAAAAATATGTGACTTCCTTCCCTCCTATAATGAATTTTTTTTGGGGAAAAAAAAATAGACACATGAAAGAATAGTGAAATATTTTAATATGGCGATGAAGGGTTGAATTGTAGATGATCGAGACATATGAGTTTCATTTTTTGGGGGAGAGAAAGAGAATAATTTGTAGATGAAGTGAAGAAGATTTGGAGTAGGCGAAGAATAAAAAAATACCAATTGATATACGCTTGTATACAAATTTTGGAACTTGTTAACTTATGTGGTGTGGAGTTTACAAATTTTGATTATTGAAAAAGACTGTTAGTTTTGGGTATCCAAAGGTCAAAATTTGATTATTTCTAAGGATGTTGCTAAATTTGATTATATCATTGTGAGCTATTTTTAATGACTATAACTAGTAACGAAATTTTATGTTTGAGATTTTTGGCCTAGATTAATAATGCTAGTTCATTTTTATGGTTTTAAATTAGCCTCTTTCATTTTGGAACATAATTTGTCAAGCTTGAAAGCACAAAACTTTATGAGTTTAAGATCGTACTTGAAATTTCGAGATTGACTTGCATATTTCACAGGCTAACCCAAGCTTATCATGAACGTAAAATTTCAAACTCGAGTTGAGTTTAAACAATTAACCTCAAAAAGTTTCAAACTCAAACCAAGCTTCAACACATGTAATAAGGAGTCAGGCCAAGCTTGAGTAATATTGTGTTTGACTTATTTAGCTCGATTAGCACCACTAATTACAGCCCTTTAGATTATCAAATTATTTGATGGTATGGGGGTATCGCCACGTTGTCACGCCCCCGATTTTAGAGATAAATAAATAAACATTTAATAAGAGCAAATAGGGGGGTCTCATAACCACTTAAAAAAAAAAAATACAAGTTTGATAAGTCTACAAATGGGCACCCTCGCCCCAAAGGTGGAGTACGGTAAAATACTAAAGTTATTACAAACATTAAGTCAAAAGGGATGAAATAAGGGAGTTACAAGTTCATCTTTCCAAAATAACAACACAAAAGATGACCAACTAACTCCTCGCATGTGTCATGCATCCATGTCAAACAATCCATGCCGACTCCGCCTAATGTCCATGCGGGGTACCTGAAAATGATAAGGATGAGTTATACTAGCCCAGTAAAGGTCTATCTACCACATTTAAATGAAATGTAATGCAATGAGCATGAGAAGTGATGAAAGAGGTACCACAAGTGATAAGAAGGATTGTGTTTCGTCGTTTAAGCAAAGAAACGTTACTTTGAAGATCACACAGTTCACCTTTTGTTCCAAAACCCAAGTCAAACGTAACACACGCTCCATTTGTTTCCAAATTCCTACCATTTGTTCAAAAACTGGGATTTTTGGGTCCCCTGGCCCCTGCCGAGCATTTTGGGTCTCGTGTACCCCTGCCGAGCAATTTAGGGACGTCTCCCAAGGACCTCGTGTAGCCCTCTGCCGAGCATTTTGGGTCTCGTGTACCCCTGCCGAGTTCACGGGCCTCGTAACCCATGCCCCGGGTTCACCAAAGGTGACCCGAGCAATCACATTTTCACCAAAACACCATTTCATCTCATTTATAGTTCAAACATCCCTTTGAATTCCATCCTGTCCGATACGTGTCGACATGTGTCCCTTATTCCATTTTGCCAAGTTTTTCGTCAAATCTAAGTACGAAACGTGTTCCGATGTCCCAAAGCCTTAAGCATTCGCGTGTCATATCCACTCAATCAACGAATCAACAAATTCATTGGTGACGTCAAGAAATGGAGGTTATGCGATGAATTAACAAGAAACAAGGTTTAGAAGTCCAATTCGATAAGTTTCTATGCTCAAAACACGAAAGGGGATCAAAGGAAGGCCGAACAGACAAAATCAGAAGAGTTCAATTTTCACACCTACTGGAATTTTCGTCCGGACGGCTATGGGTCCCGCCCAGACGGCCGTGACAGGCACTGTGAGTCCGAAAATAAACTGCAGATTTTACCAAGAGGTGGGGATCTCAACCCAATCAAGTTCTAACACAAATGTATGTTCAAAAACACTACAAAGCACTTAAATATGGTAGAGAATCAACCCTTACCTTGAGATTGAGCTTCAAAAACGTGATTGAAGAGAGGAGACAAAACCCTAGCCTCAAACCCGAAGTCCCACAGATTTTGTTGCTTCCAAGCTAAAACCCGCGCAATAGAAGCTTGAAAAACGTGTAAGAACCTTAGAACTTGGTAGATCTTTGGGTGGGTTAACTTGGGGAAGTGATTTGGTGAGAGTTTGGGGGAGTTTTAGAGAGAAATAGAGAGAGAAAAGGCAGCAGACTGCTGCTGCCCGAAAAATGAGCAGAAATGCTCTCTTTTTCCTTCTTTTTCTCATTTTAAACATCACCCACTCTTTACACATTACACCCTTAACTTATTTGTGCATTCTAAACAAGTCCAAAGCTATTAAAATCAACCCGAATCCCCTTCTTTTAACATTTTATTCACAACCTCACATTTCCCGATATTATTATTGTTATTATTTTTTTTTTTCAAAAAGTATTTAGAATTTTTCGGGTCTCTACACACGTGGTGCTCCAACACCTTTATTCACTATACATTTTTTACAGATTCTCCATGAAAACGAATGATGGATAAGGCTTTGTTTGGAAACGTTTTTATTTTCATTTTTTTATTTTGTTTCCAATATTGAAATAGGTACCATAAACATGTTTGTATTACTATTTTTGTTTACAAAATATATACACAATTCCACTAGTTTACGGAAATTATAGAAACACAAAAATTGTGTTTTCATTTATTTTGAAAACACTTTCGGGAGCCCACAAAATAAATAAACAAAAACTATTATGGTCACCAAACCTTTTTTTTTTTTAAATAAATAAACAAAAACTCATTTATTGTTTTTCATTATGAAAAACAAAAAAACAGGTAACTTTGCCAAATACACCTTAATCACAGTTCTTCAAGAGCATTGAATAATTACTTCTTTTGGAGAGTTTGAAGGGAGCAATTATTCTATGCCCTTGAGGCACTGTGTAGCGATATCTCAAACTTCATCGTGACCATCGGCCTCGAAGCCTCCATCACAACCATCGGCCACTTCGAGAAGGCGTTCGCGGCTCGCTCGAGAACGTAGGGTTCCTTCCGCAACGCCTCATGGGTCCGGTCGGCGACCGAGGAGGGAGGAGAAAAACGGTCAAATTCGGGGGTGTAGATGCGGAGGGATCCATCGGAGCAGGCGAGGAGGAGTTTGGAGCCGTGGGATTTGAAAGCATCAATCTTTGTGGGGCAGCCGGTGAGGAGCTCGAAGGTGTCGTGGGCGGTATGGACCATTGTTGTCCTCTTGGTAGTTTTTCTCCGATTGTGTACACCAGTTTAGGTTAAAAAAAAATGAGCTAAAAATGCTAGTTAACAGTACACATTTTGCTATTTATCATTTGAGAAAAAATTCTTTTCACCTTAGGTGGAAACCCACCACACATTGCGGGTTCCGTCGTGTATTTTTTTCAGTCTACCTTAGGTAGAAAAATGGGATTTTCCACTACCATTAATTGTGGACCCCACCGTGCGTACATTATAGTAACCTGAACCGTTCATCTTGTAGGGTTCGCAAAGTAGTATATATTCACTAAAAATTAGTTTTATCGGAGTTGGATAGGAATAAAAAAATTGAAATTTGGTTTAAAAAAATTGACGATAGATAAGTTCAACACTACACTAATATTATTTATTTTACCTATACTTTATTAAATTATCATTTCTTCTTTTCTTTTATGTTTTTTCCATCTTTCCCATTCTAGATTTGTGTTTGAAGCCCAATTCCCTGACACCCAGATTCGACCCAATTCCCGTACGCCCAAATTCAAGACTTTCACTACGACACAAATCCTCCGTCTAATTCCACGTTTTTGACGGATTTGTATGTGTAGAATTCGTAAGAACTCAGAATCTCACAAAAATTTCAAACTCCTAAGTTTTCTAAACACCTCCCATTAAGAAGAACTAGATTTCATTCTCAAAACTCGCCATAGATTTTGGGAGTTTATAAATACAACTGCGAATTTACTGCATGTAACGTGTTTTTAAGTAAATAATATTTGGACAAAAATGCCCTTATAAAAATGGACAAAAATACTCCTACTTTTATAACATACAACCACAAACATACAACCACAACCAAAAACACATACAACCCGGACCACATACCACAACCCGTTTCCCTCCATTTTTCCATCTTCTTCCAGGGGAAAAACTTACGTCTGGTTCTTCAGTTCCAGAGCAACACCATTGTTGAACTCCCACCTCCCACCATAAACCCAGTCAACATCTGCCTCTGAACTCTCACCTCACACCTCCTAACTCTCAATGGAAACCTCCATTGCTTCCTCTCCCTCCATTGGTAAAGAAGAAGTTTTTGACCCAACATATGAGAGCAATGTGTATTTTGATTGGGGATTGGATGGTTGTGCAATGGAAATGGAAGTTGACAAAGAAGAGGGAGTTATGGATGTTGCAGTTTCAGAGCCGAAATCACAGCAAGAGGTAACTCAGCACTCCTCTCAATTTTTAGCAATGTTCTGTCCCGACATTATCATATTCTAACACTTGAAATTACGTCACAATTTCAAACTCTAGAGTTTGAAAATTGGTAACAATATCATATTCTAAAATTTGAAATTGTCCAAAATTTCAAACTTTAGAGTTCGAAATTTGTCGACAACAATCACACCTCCATTTTAAACCTGGTTCTGGCACGACATTGTCAGATTATAAAACATGAAATTAGGCCAACATTTCAAACTCTGGAGTTTGACAATTGGAGATAATATCATATTCTGAAACTTGAACTTATCACAACATTTCAAACTCTAGAGTTTGAAACTTTTTGACAATGTCATATTCTAAAACTTGAAATGCTGCCAAAATTTTAAACTGCAGATTTCGAATATTGTGTGGAGTGTGTTTAATTGGTTTTTCTTTGGATGTTATAGGGTGACACTTCAACATTTGGTAGTCATGTAGGGCCCGCAACTAATCCTACTCCCACTCCGGCACTATATGATTATACGGAGCATTTTACAACGGATAAGGTGAGTGTTTCAAACTATGGAGTTTTTTTTCATGTCCAACCTTATGGTACGGGATATGATTATTTTTTTTTACGTTTCTACAGGTATTTTCGTCCGAGAAAGAGTTGGTAGAGTGGATAAGATCTACGGGTAAACGATACGGCTTTGTCATTATCATTAAGGCCTCAGAAAAGTTTATTAAGAATCGCAAACCAAGGATGAGGTTTTCATGCGAAAGGAGCGGGAAGTATAGGAAGTTTGTGAAGAAGTCTTTGGGGGAGGAGGTGGCTGTGCAGAAGAGGGCGACGCGTTCCACGGGCACAAAGAAAATTGAATGCCCATTTCTATTGAAAGGTGTAAAGGGCAATGATGGTTGGACTGTCTCTATCCATAATGGCACTCACAATCATCCTCCAGCGGTGTACTTGGAAGGGCATTCGTATCCTGGAAGGTTGTCGGCAGAGCAAACTGCCATGTTGGTGGATTTATCAGTCTCTATGGTTAAACCCAAACAAATTCTAAGTCAATTAAAGGGCAATGATCCTTCGAACGTCACGACAATCAAACATGTGTACAATGCACGACATAAGTACCGAGTGATAGAGAAAGCCGGGAGAACTCAAATGCAACATCTAATGGCTAGGCTACAACATTTTAGCTATGTCAATTGGGACCGTTCGAACAAGGATGGGAATGTCACGGACTTGTTTTGGGCTCCCCCTTGCGCTGGCGAGATGTTACGTGCTTTTCCTCGAGTGTTAATGATGGATTGCACGTACAAGACAAATAGGTACAAGTTTCCATTGCTGCAAATTGTTGGTGTAACATGTACGGAGTTGACCTTTAACGTAGCCTTTGCTTTCATTGAGTGTGAAAAGGAGGAAAACTACACCTGGGTGTTGGAGAAGTTAAAGGGCATGATGGATGCTGATGCGTTTCCGGTTGTTATCGTCACAGATAGAGAGTTGGCGCTTATGAATGCCATCAGAAGTGTTTTTCCTCATGCTACCAATCTCCTATGTAGGTTTCATATCTCAAAGAACGTCTTAGCTAAGTGTAGGAAGATGTTTGATGACAAGACGTGGGAGGAGTTTAGTTGTAGTTGGGGCCTAGTTGTCCTTTCAGCGAGTCTCACACAGTATGAGGAGCGCCTTCGTGCTTTGAAGCGTGATTTTCAAATGTTTCCTGCAGCACTTGATTATGTGGAGAAAAATTGGTTAATACCTTATAAGGAGAGGTTTGTTGGAGCTTGGACGGATAAAGTCATGCATTTTGGTAACCTAACAAGTAATAGGTAAATGTTTTATTCGCAATTTAAGCACTTTCTTTTTGCATTTCAAGTAAAATCTATATATGTTATTTGATATGGCTAACGTCTAGATATATTTATTTATTCGTAGGGCGGAGAGTGCACATGCCGCACTAAAACATCACCTAGAGCACTCCCAATGCAATTTTGACAATATATGGGAGAAAATGCACCGACTTATTCTGTTACAAGAAACTGAAGTCAAAGCTTCTTTGGAGAAGAGTCTTACTTCTATCCCACATGAATTTAGGAGTCCTTTATTTGAGATGTTGAGGGGAGTTGTTTCATCTAAAAGGATATTACATCTCACATAGTGCAAGCAAATAAGACTCATTCTTGGAAAAATATCATAAGAAAGAAACACAAAAAACCTAGTACCAAAGTGGAAAAGGCATTCATTTTTTGCCCAAAAAAAAATTTGCGCATATAAGTGTCATACCATGAGAAACAAATCAGAAGTTTACATTTCCCCTTTCAACGTAGTCAAGGAAATAACTACAAAATTCAACTTCCACAATGTTTTTTAGTCCAAACACTAGCAGCAAGCCAACAAACATTCAAAAAAGAAACCAATCCGACCTTAATGAACCACTAAATCTTTTTCAAGTTTTGACTTGGAGGCTTTACCTTTTCATTTAAAATGTCTTCTTTTCCTATACAAGGAGCTGAAACTTATTTGGCTCAATCGGATCATGTGTGGACCGTGCCGTTTCATCGCCCCAAAAAAGAAAGCTGGAACTTGTTTTTAACCTTTACTGTATGCGGTTGTACTCTATGAGCTTCTGTTTTAAAAGTATTGAATGGGCAGTTAATTGTGCCAACTTATTTTTCAGAGGGAAGGGAGAATTATATCTACCCAGCTGTGATTTGTTATGATGTTAGTGCATAACAATGTGCTGGGACTCTTGTTCTTTCTTAAATGTAAACAACTTATGAAGTTAAGCATGAAAGTGCCAATGAATGACACCGGCGTTGTGCTGTCAAGTTGTCCGTGTAGGTGAAGGTGGATGTTGATGAATTTGGATTAGTGAACTCAAAATGGATGGATTTCTATATTCTACTAAAAAAAAAATCAGATCAACTACTCCTCTTTTCTATATTGGTTTTTCTCTTACGAATTTCAACGAACACATGGTGTGCAAAGTTATTTACAGTTGATTAGAAACATATAAAACAAACATAGAGAACCACTATAATTTTCAATTACCTGTTTCCGAAACGAAAGGGGATTTATTTCAGATTCAAACATTTGAAATAAGTGTAAAAATTCGGATTCTTAAGTTTGAAATCTGTCGCAGAAATCAATTTCAAACATCTGAAATAAATTGAAAATTTCAAGTTCATATGTATGAATATGGCACAAGATTTTCGGACTCTAATAATAGAATAGAAAACCTAAAATCAAGTTCTAAAATCTGATTGTATCAGTTAGGGATTCAAAAATTACCTTTTTAAGGACTTGGGTTCACAAGCGTAGGGTCCCAACTCTGAGGAACTTTGTTAGGATCTTCTAAATTTGTTCGTAGGCTGTGTAAAGCATCACCTGTTCACGTAGGAAAGCAAGAGCATCAGATTATGGAAGGGACATTTACAACATCAAATCAAGAACTGGTCTGCTGTGCACCGATATTGCGGTTTGGTGGTGGCGTTTTGGTTTGGGTTGGGGGGCGGGAGACAACAGGGGTAGGGAGGGAGAAGAATGGGGAGAAGGGGGAAGGGAATGGAGGGTGGCGTTTTGGGTGGAGCTAGGGGAATGGAGGATGGAGGGTTTTCAGATTGGGATTTGGTTTCAGAAAACAGAGGGCGTGTTTTCAAAATTTTTTTGGCCGAATTGCTTGGTGGGAGGAGAGAAGGACAATTTTGGAAGTTCATGGTTATTTTGAGGTTGTATGGTAGCAAATTTTTATAAGATTTGTGGTTTAAGTTAGCAAAAAGTTACGTGCAGTAAATTCGCAGTTGTATTTATAAACTCCCTAGATTTTTACACCCCTAATTTTGTACTCCTTAATAGAAAGAGAAGATTATTTAACCTGCTATTGAATGGAAGATGAATGGCGACTGGAAGAAACCAAGAAGCTCCGATTCAAGTTTCCATTTTTGGTGCTTGATCAACTCCATCCGATATGTTTTGGTGCTTAATCCAATCTTTTCATTTTTCATTCGATCTTTCATTTTTTCCAATTTTTATCCAATTCCAAGAGCTAATTTTTCGATACATCGGTCAGTCTGGTCTCCAACACGTCGATTTCTTTAATTTTATCGTTTGAAAAATTATGTTGAACTGAAGTTTTTTCATGTATTGTTTTCTGAAATTTAGGTATGCATGTAACACAGTGCTAGTTGTACTATAGAACACACACAGAACTAAACTAACAATAACTTAACTCACACAATTGGGTCTCATTTTTTACACTTTTATGTCATATAACAACACAAATTAAACTCAATTATTGGAGATGGCTTTAGGGCCCGAGCTTAGTCAGATAGGCCTTCAAAATACACACACGCGCTTTCAAATCTTGCATTGCATTTACGCTCTTAATCATCGCTTTCGTGAAATTTTGTATTTGGAGATTTAATACACAAATGTTTTTGTGCATACACACAGAGAATTATGTGACTTAGGACTTGAGGGTTGACTAAGAGGTGGTTTGGCATTTTAATTAAGTTAGAAAGTTTTTTTTTGTCCTTGTTCAAAAAAATTCATATTTGTTAGTTTTTTGTCGATTTTTTGAGAATTATTGCTTATTCATGACAAGACGAAGATAAAAAGTAAAAGATTACGATTAAAATCCAATTTTATGAAAAAAAATTAGATTTTTAAACAAAAAATATGCATCTTTTGTAAGGCCTAGTTTTGCGCGCCGGACACTTATTTAGGGACGGAGGGAGTAGTTTTTTGTCGATTTTTTGAGAATTATTGCTTATTCATGACAAGACGAATATAAAAAGTAAAAGATAACGATTAAAATCCAATTTTATTTGAATAAAGACAAAATATAAGTCAATAAGTCAATTTTTTTCGTTTTTATTTTAAAAAATTGAATTTTGACGATAATTTTTTACATTTTAGATTTCTCTATTCATGACAAAAACAATAATCTTAAAAAAATGGACGAAAGACTAAAAAATGCAAATTTTTAAATTAAAAAAATATCTGGGTTAATTAAAATGCCAAAACGAATTGATTCTCCCTTTTTATCTACTGTATATATTTGACAAATTTTCATTATATATTTCCAAGTGTGGTGGATTTGGATTTCAACTTTCGCCAACTGCCACTGAAATAAGATTTCCCCTTCAGAAAATGCATTAGGATTTAGGGATAAGAATCGTATGATTGATGTCGTCAGACTTTCGGGCGCTCGAAATCGTACAAATATGTACAGAATCCCCCCCACTCCCTCTCTCTCTCTCTCTCTCTCTCTTGCTACAACTGCAAGAATGCCGAGAACACTCACCAGCACAAGAGGTACCAAACTCTTTTCTTTTATCAATAACGAAAACAATTCAATTTTTTTCGCTTTACCCTGCTGTTGCACAGAGCTGAGAGGTGCTCCTTATCTTTCATTTCTCCTTTGACAAACAGGCCAAATAATGAGTATGTGGGTTGCGTGGTTGATACTTAACTGTGGAGTGTTAAAGAATTAGTCCGTTGGTTTTTTTTTTTTTTCTTCAAGCATTTTGATGGATGACATAGTAATTGTTATTAATCATCCACCCAGATGGTTTGGATTTTCTCCAATAGTCTCGTCTTCTTCCCCATTTGGCTTCTTCAACGAGCCAAACCCATCAAAACCCTCAGCCAACAGCCTCGGCGAACCCGCGACTGCTACAGTACCACGCCAGCCCTGGCGTGCTGCTGTAGCCTCGCCCCGTCTCTCTCTCTCTCTCACACACAGCTTTGGCTCCGGCGTTGTCGCCGTCGGCAAGCTGTGGGGTCAGGTTCCGGTGCGTTTGATTCAGCCATCGTTGGCTCTGGATTTCAGGCGACTACAACAGCAATGACGACTTCGTTTCCGGCGATGTCGATTTAAACGGCTCAGGCATTTTCGAATTCGATGGCGACAGAGTCTTAGGCGATTTCAAGCTGGTAAATTACTATTATTTCCAAAATTAGGGTTTTTTTTTTTTTTGAGTTTTTTGATTGAATCTCTGAATCTGATTCTTTTGTTTTCAATCGATTATTGGGCGATGGAGTGATCGATTATTGGTGACTATGGCTTGATTTGTGGGTTGTTTAAGTTCAATTTCAGAGGCGTACTGCTTCGGCATCCTCTTTTCCAATTTCAAGGGGCTAGGGTTCATGAATTAAAAATGGTATTTGGGATTTGAATAGCCCAATTGCTTAGGCTGTTGGGAGGTTCATACTTATAGAGGCTAGCTAAACTAGCATTTTGGCCTTTTGGATAGTCTCTTTGCCTAGGATTGGCTTGAGGCTATTGGAGATGGTATGGTGATTTAGTACCGAGTGTTGGTGATTTTCATAGGAGGTGGTATTTGGTTTGTGAGAGTATCTTTAACAATTTGAGCCATTTTTTTCAAGCCAAAGTTATTGTTTGGCTTGCTACTAGTGCCGGCCCAGGGCTAAAGCCTAAGGTGCGGCCGCTTGAGACCCTCCAAAAATAAACAGAACTTAGGAGTCCCTTCTGTTTTGTATCGATAAAGTATACAAGGAAAAATAATACGTAATGAGATACATGCGATGAATATTTTGTTTTTTTTGTTTGATATGAACAAGTTAGTACCTTTGCTGCTAAAATTCTCTTGATACTAAAATTAGAAGAGAGTGATATTTAAGTTATGCTTTTGAAATCTTGTAATGTTCCCCAATATATATATATATATATATTTTTGTGAAATCTTGTTATGAAGTTATAACATCTCCATCAGAATCGTAAGAGGCATTTTGTGTCAGATTTAGTAAAGGATTCGAATCTTTTCCAAGATGACTACCTCATCACATATCTGAAAACTGAGGAGGTTGGGAAGTAGAGCCGTAGTTAGTAGAAGAGAACAGTATATCGCCCCTCTCAATCCGGAAACGCAGCCCCGAAGATGGGGGAATCAGATTACCCTAATCAAGAGCCATCTCTAGGCAGAAATACAATGTGAGACAAATCCTCAGCGGTAGGGATGAAGTCCTAAACCCCCTTCAAAAAAGGATCTTCTCTCCCCTTCAGGTAAGGGGCCTGGTGCCACTCACTGGGTGGTGGAGGATCACTATCATCCAAAGGAGTTGCCCTCTCGATATGCATAATGTCAATAGCACGACAGTGAGCCATGGAAGGCCAGAGATATAATAGGGAATGGAGGTTGTGTGGAAGAAAGAAGAACATAAGACCCTGGCTTGCGTAACAAGAGAAAAGAGAGATTGGGAGTCGAACAAATCTTAGAGAGAGAGACAGGCGTGCACATGACCTTTGTTGTGCTCCTTATTCTCTAAATTGGACCAGCCGAGGGTCCCCTTATACTTTGGACACTCAAACATACTAGTTAGCAAACTTACTAGATATTCTAAATGGAGCACACATCCACTCTGTGGCTAACAAATGTACAAACCCTTAGCACACAAAACTGGGTTGCCTTGTACCAATGTTTATCATTTCAAACTCCTTAACAAGAACATTTTTAAGAGTCCAATGCATTGTTTTTTATTTCATTCAATCATGTACCATAGATAAACATTTGTTTTTCCTTTTTCCTTGTTGTTGTTTTTCAATGTTGAGAGATTGCCAGGTAACCAACGGTTTATGAGAAAATTGTTACTTCCATACATTTTAAATTTGGCGAGGGAAAACGAAATTTAGAGACGTGCACATTTTATCTATCTGCTAGGTATCACGGAATGTGTTTCCTTTTATCTGCAAGAGTTGTTGAATGGGGTTGTCTTGGTGTAGGGCACCAAAGTCCTTGTCCTACTTCCTGAGAATCCAATTGTTTCTTTTGCTACATTGCTCTTTGAACTTTTCCAAATGCTATAGATAGATGTAGTCCGATGACAAATTGGTATTATTGAAAGTGGTTGATATGGGTTCAAGCTTTCTTGGATTTTACATTTCATATTGGTTTAACAGATTGATATTGAACCACTTGCATCGTGCTGTGGAACCATATATATGCTAGGATGGCCCATGCCGTTCCTCGAACGGGAAAGCATAATAGGTTTACATTAAGGCTTTGTTTTTTTCGGCTGTAATATGTTTTCTCCAAACTATTGTACCAAATTTCTGTTGTTTTGTTGTGGAAGAAGGAAGTAAAATACATTTTATGGCAAAAGTATCTTAATTTTTGTTGCTTAGATAAAGTACAATATCGCTGTCGAAAGCACAAAAATCTACATCCTCTCATAATTTGCGCAAGTCATATACTGGAGTGTATCTTTTGATTTTGCCCTCTAGTTGCTGAATATGGTTGCTATTGTCTCACTCTAAGTCATCCTATCTGTCATGTCATTGTGAAAGTCTGGTTCCGATACCTAATTGGCTCTCTCTCCATTCTCTTGTCGCCCAAATATACAGTCCCCTCATATATAATATACAAAATATACAAATACATATACATATATATTTAACACCTAAAAAAACACCCCAAATCTTAATCTCATAGTTCCCAATCAAATTTTTATGATCCGAACCGTTCAATGTGTGCAGAATGTGATTTTAAGGGTGCTCGCGAGAAATTAGCAAAATTTATGACCGGGAAGTGCTCGTTTTGAGCAGTTTTTAATTGAACCGTTCATTAAATCTAAGATAAAAACTGCTCAGATCAAGCCTTTCCCGGTCTTTTTTTTTGCTGATTTCTTGCGGGCACCCTTAAAATCACGTTCTGATCACATTGAGTGGCTCGGATCATCAAAATGTGATCGAGAACTATGAGGTGTTTTTTTGGGTGTCCCTTGAACCGCCCCGATGTATATATATGTATTTATTATAAGTATGTATTCTTACATACATGGCATATATAAATTTTGAGGGAGATAGGGAGAGATGAAGGGGGGGAGAGGGAATGGAAGGGTGGTGAGAAAAAAGAGGAGCTTCAGTTGTTGGAATGGCATAGGCAGTAGGCTGCTTGATTGTTACTAGTACATACATAAGAAAATATTTTATAATTAAAATGTTTTACATAACTTGCTCTGTCCTTTTCATTCAATGTTACCTAAACAAATATGGTCTTTATTGTGACCCATGTTTTCCATTTTTCCCCAATTAGATTCATGTACGCCTTAAAATCTTCTATCGTCCGTCTCTTTGTTTAGTTTTTCAGCAAAATCCCGAAGATTTACTCTTGCGCTTACCTTCATACTACTTTCCCGTTCTCTCTTTTTCTTTCTACTTTCATCTCTTCGATTAGTGCTTAACTTAATGGTGGTCTTACTCGTAGAGCTGCTACTCTTTGTGGTCATGAACCATACAAAGATAGCTATCGTGCTCGGTGTGTGTTTAAATTGATAGCATTTCATGCTATCACCAGACTCTCTATTAGTTGCAACCATTCACCAAGGTTTGTTCAAACTGATATTCCCACTCAATCCTCACATGTTGATGTTTTGGCACCGCCACTGCTTGTATTGTCTCTGCTTCCGTCAAAATTTAATTTAGTTTTAATTAATTGATTCATACTACTTTGCTTGCGTTGTATCTGCTTGCATTGCATCTACTTATGTGGTTTCGAATTCTCGGTTATATCACGTTCAGTTGTGTTATTTCTCCTGTCAAGTTATGCTTTCTTGTAAGAGTGTTTGCACTGCACTAGATTGATTTATGGTGCATGACACAATTTACCTATTCACTTCACAAAATTGCTCATATTCAGATGTCCTGACACAAAATTCCTAAGAGGTCTGTGAAACTGGACCAAGCAGAGGTTACATCTTGGGTGTAAACTGTAAAGTCAAGGCAAACAAGACATTCAAATTTGCACAGAAGAGTGCTGAAAGGCCAAAGGGTCCGTATGGTAGAGTATAGTGAAGAGAAGGATTATTCTAGGACCATGAACAATCATCAAGAAATGACTAGAGTTACGGAGAATGAACAGTTTCAGCCATTACCAGTCAAGGTATGTAACCACACTTAACAGTTTGTTTGTACTACTACCTGTTACTGCATTTTCTACTGCTACTCGTTCAGCCTGGTTCGAGTTGAACCTCTGGAACTGAAATTGCATGGAAGACCTCATGAGTTCAGGTATACTGATGTTGGGATAGGAACCCCATTCCTTGGTGTATCATTACCAATAAATGGGATTGGTATAATGTATTGTTTTCTAAATTTACAATTATGCCATTATCAAGCTTTTCACAACTTTATGCTTAGATTTGAGCTTGCCCATTGGAGTGCTTCACTTGGAGTCAAGCTTTTACTCAAAATTTTACACACATTTTCGGAAAAGTTTGAGTAAGGGTTGGGATGGCCTTACGAAATGGGCCCAAGTAGGTATATCAATAGCCTCTCTCATGTGCGCCCACTCTTGCACATTCTATACTTAGAGCGCACTTGAATCGAATGGGGAGAAGCGTAATGCAAAAGGGAAACAAATGCAGATGCAGAGACATGAACCCAAAATGTCCTATACAAAGCTCCAATAACATGTTGCATAACCAATTCTCCCAAAAGTTTAAGCGGCTATGAAATGGACTAACAATGTGTCAAGCTATCCAACATGTTTTATATTAATAGGAAAGCTTGTTTCTTCAATAATCTGTATAGTGCCCTACTTTATAGCATGTCAATTCTTTCCTCGTTGAGGTATGAACAGAAAAATTATATGTTGTTTTTCCTATTGGACAAATGTGGCACCTAGGCAATTGAAGGTGATTTACATGCTTAGTAGGTTTAGTTGGCTTCTACAGATGGAGTTTTAAAACATGAGTCATTATTTAGGTGACTTTTTCAGGAAAAGAAGGAAATGTAGTAAAAGATTGAGTATAGGATTTTCCTCAAATGGTAGTGGCTAGAAAACCTTGGCTAAAGAATTAATCTTATAAACAGCGCATATGAAGCATGATGAAATTTACAAAAATTGCTAAAAGTGAAACATTACTATCTATTAGGTTCTAATTGTTTCTTAACCTACTAATGCTGATTCACTTCCTCATCGTTACTAAACGGTAGCGTTGCTACCAATACCTTGTGTTGGGCGTTATACAACTTGTCTTGTGTCTTCTTGTGTTACTTCCTTGCGAAGCTTGTGATTGAAATCATGGAATAGTAGTTTGAGACGATGGTTTTAAAGGCAATTATGGGGTTCACCTCTAGGCACATCGAAAAATGTTTTTAGGCGCAGATCAAAAAAAGAAAAATGTTTTTGGGCATTTATTTTTGAACAGATAACCACAAAGGCATTCGGCTATCTGTCAGAGGCAGGGCCATACACTTTTCATGCCTTCTTCACCCAGATGACGAAGGTGAACGCATCAGAAGAGTCGGGGTTTTTTTTTCCTCGTAAGTGAAGAGTCTGCTTATTATTAGTCGTTGCAGCAAATAGGAAGGTTTCAGCGTGTTTGCAAGATGACTTATAGTGTGTTTATAGTTGGGATTTATTAATGAGCTATGTTCTTATGCCTTAACATGCTTTGTAGTGAGTTCTATTTACAAGTTCTTAATTTTTAGTAAAGCACAAATACTATCCCTTCTTTTTATTGCTTTCTAACTAATTTTATAAGTTTAAGCAAAAAATGAAAAACTCCAAAGGCTTATGCCTCGAGGCTTATGCCTTGCCTCATGCGAGGTCAACCGCCTCGCCTTGCACTCTTGCCTCTGAAAACTTTGAGATCGTTTTGCTATGATAGCAAAAAAAGTACAAATTTTTGTTTGGAACGTAAAGCATGACATTCTCTACCAACAGACTATGTTACGTGGCGCCATTTTGGCAAAATACCCTTGTTGATATGATTGTGTGCAGGATATGACAGGATACGGCTGTTTTAAAGCAGATACAGCTGTGGAATTTTCTAGCTTTTCGTTGTAGAAATATTAGAAGAAGAAGAAAGTATGATTGGGTGCATAAATTCTGGTATAGAAAATAGTATTGGTCATCTTTTTTAACCTGTTGCCTTTCAAAAAAAATCTTTTTTAACCTGTTTGTATACACAGAAACAATAAAAGATAATTTTGTCAAGGATGGGTCCATATCTCTGTGTTCTCTATTTTAAGGTTTTAGATGTCTGACCCGTAGATATACACCCACACCCTATACTTAACACCCGAGTCCAAGTTATATAGCCATGGGAAATTCATGGCATGCATTACCACTGCATCGAAGAAAAGCCATTCAACCATAGATGCTGCCTTATGTGCTCAATAGACTACCATTATATCATGTTGGAACCAGAGCCCAAGTGCTCGCTGTTCTAAAGGAAGTTAGAAATATCATATATTAAGCAAATTGCTTTCTGTTCTAAATGAAGCCAAAAATGTCATATATTAAACCAATTGTGACAATTTCTTCTATCTTTTCAGGGTAAAATTGCAGGTGATAAGATTCAATTGCAATGCGATGCTGTTACTTACAGTAAGATAGCAACAGCTTATGTACGAAATGGAGAGATGGTTCGGGCCGAAGCTATGATTTTAGAGATGCACAACCATAATGTGCAGCCCAGTCAACGAACTTGTGCCACTATTGTAGACGGTTATGTCAGACAAGGTAAACTAAAGGATGCTTTGAGGTTTGTATACAAGATGAAGGAGCTCGGAGTGCGTCCTAATCTCCCTGTTTTCAATGCACTGATCAAAGGATTTCTAGACGTAGTTGATACAAATAGGATTGATGAGGTTAGTTGTTTGTGTTTTTCATTTGTGCTCTTCTGGTCCTATATATGTTTTTCTGCATAATGCTGGAAGATATAGCAGATTTGCATTAGTGTCAAGCTAAGAAAATTATGTGACAGCTCAAAGAATGGTCACTAGTTATTTGTCATTGCAACTGTAACTGTAACACTATTCATCTTAGTACCTTCTTCTTGTGATTAATAAAATACGAACTTGAGCCACAAGAAGTGCAAATAAAGCATACATAACTGTGATGGGGTGGGTTAGAAAAATCTTTGCAAGTACCACAAGGGATGTGGTAGCATCTCTTACAATGTTTAGTGGGATCTGTAGTGGCCATTATGAACTGTCTGTATATAGACGAGCTCAACTTGGATCCTTGTATGACAAGTTTCTGCTAGCATCATATGGATTCAACTACAAGTGCTTTAGAAAATCTTCTGAAATTATACAGCTTGAATCACCAAAGGGTTTCCGTGAAAAAGAAAAACGAATCACCAAGGGTTATTCATTTTACCTCTGTCGCATTCGGTCCTTGTGCACATTACGTCCCAAGACCAGGCATTCAAAGGTATCCAAATGAACCTCTTCTTCTTACTGAAGTGCACCAGTAACTCCAATAATGTTAATGTGTGAAAAAGACTTAAATGCTCTCATTATCTTTTATTTCCCCCCCCTTCTCTTATGGCCCTTTCTCACCCATCCAATACGTTTGGGACCAATTTGTTTGACGGGAATAATAGTGAAGGCATGGTTCTAAAAGTCGCTAGGCGCTAGTCGGGTGGCGGAGTGGCACCTAGTGCCTAGGCCAACTAGTTGCCAATTAGTTGGCTCCTAAAGATTAGGCAGTTTTTATATATTTATCAGAAAATATTCCCCCTCCCCAAAGTTTGAGTATGTAGAACAAAACATTAAATAACATCTGAAATGAAAACATCAAAGATTCATCCATTTATCCATCCATCAAAACCAAATGCTCTAATGTTTAGTTTTTCATCCGAAAACTATTTTTTAGTCTTCGACTATTCATCATCGAACATTTGCTGCACAGTAAACGTTCATCATCGACTATTCATCATCAAAGTAAACGTTCATTTGCTGCACAGTTTCCTTCTTTTCAGCACTAATTTTACTTTACCAAAAAATGACAAAATATACCCGCCGACTAGTGCCTGCCTACCTGCCTAGCCATCTAATTGCTGACTAATCCCGCATAGTTGTTGTATTGTTGTATGGTATTTGACATGAGAACCTGAACTCGAACCTGCTGTCCAAGTGCATTATTTCTATTTGTCTTTCAGTAAGTCATCTTATTTTTCTTTCAGCACCGTCCCTTTGTAAGTGTCTAGCTTCGTAATTCCACCTTATTAAGAAGTCACCATCATTACACCTTTCACACCAACTTTTACCTCCACTTTCCAAAATTACTATTAACTCTTTACCTATTAACTTTTCAAAAGGACAAAATGACAATTGTACAAACTTTTACCCATTAACTTTTCAAAATGGACACCTATTAAGGGACAACCCAAAATGGAATACTGGACTCTTATTTGGGGACGGAGGGAGTATTTTTGTTTCTGTGGAGCATGGATTTTAGTTATCTGCAACAACAGAGAGCTCTCAAATACCCTTTTGTAACTAAATCCTATTATCTCTATCTGAGGGCATTGCACAATACGATTTAAGGGCTGATACAAGCAAAACTAACAAAAACAAGAATACAAAATCTAACAAAATTTCCATGTGTGCAATAATAGCAACCTCTTATTATATTCAACCACCACCTATGCATTGTTACATTTCCGCACTCATGCTGCTATGGTTTGCCCAACACTCAAAACAGATAAAGAATGGAAAGCAGATCAGAAATTGAAGCAAGAGGAAGAGAATCATAACAAAACATCTCTGACAAGCTATGAAACACTTACGGTTATGGGATATGAAGATGACATGATACGGATACGGTGATTTGCGAAAACCTTTAAAAAAATAGATATACGGTTACGTCTGTAGGAATTATACACTTCTATAATTATTCCTCTTTGACTAGGCATAGAATTGAAGCCATAAGAAATTAAAGAGTAGTTGAATTTTGTAAAAAAGAAAAACATCAGTATGATTATGCAATATCTATGATGTCCTATGTATATAATAAAAAAGACAGTGATATATTAATATATACTTTATACGTACTATGCACATCAGTTTGTTTACTTATGAAATAACGAATCTATAAACAAACTCCAAGAGAGTAGAAGTAGTGTATATGGTGCATACCTAGAAGGACAGACACGGACCCGGACCAGGACCCGGACCCTGATACGAACATGGGACACGCAAATTCTAAATAAATGGGGTCACAGACTCGGAGAGGGCCATGGGAAAAGTGTGTGTGTGTGTGTGTGTATATATATATATTGCATTTTGTACCAAAGATGGCAAGCCATGGATCATTGTTTCAACTTTCTTTCATTTTATAGTGTACGGACAATGAAATTTATATTACACACCTTAGACTTGATTTGTCACCGCTCCCGCCTAATCCAGTTTCTAAATGTTCTAGGGTGAATAACAGAAACTTGACTAAAGGGTAGGGCTGTTACAAAACTCGATGGACCGAAAAAAAACCGACTGATCGATTCGGTTTTCGGTCGGGGTGATGGCGGGACCGAACTGAAATCAGTTCGGTCTCGGTTTCCTGGAATTTTTGCCGGACCAAACCGAACCGATTGACTATATATATATATATACACACACACACACACACTTTAAATTGAATAGAAATTTTATATTTCGGGTGGACCGAAATCCCCGACCAAACCGATCCCAACTCAAAACCTAACTCAACTCGGTCGGGATCGGTCCTAGAAATATTTGGACCAAACCCAATCGGTCTTCGGAAATTTCACCCCGAACCGAACCGAACCGAACCAAACCGAAATCACCCCTACTAAAGGGAAGAACAGCAAATTAACACAAGTTAAGGTATCCCAATTCCTTGATATAGTATGGTAGTCTTGTACTTGTACTATTGGACTTATGCTCCAAACCTTAGTCCCATGTCCAATCTTATTGAAGTCAGTGAAGTGATTTTCAATGCTGCATTGTAACATCTGTAAAATGTGGACTCATGGTTACTTTTCCCTTTTTGTCAACGGACTATCTCATGCTTATAAGTTTTTTTTTTTTGGTTGCATTGACAATGTTATCACTATTAGTCTGCTTTGTTGATGGAAAGAACGAATGGAAGAGAAAGTTCAGAATCTTAAAAGTATGTACTAATGCCAAATAGCTGTCCAGTTGTTGACATTTCTTCTTTTTTCATTTATTCCGCTACCAAATGGAAACCAGAGCTTGGAAAAACTTGTGTATTCAGCATTCTAATAAGTGTTTTTTTTTTCTATACTCACCTATTTATGAAATATTTTCCCTAGAGAATTAAAAAGAAATAACAAGAAAGCATCAATCTGACAGGTTCTGACATTGATGGAAGAATTTAGAGTCAAACCAGATGTGATTACTTTTAGCAACGTTATGAATGCCTGGAGTGATGCAGGATTTGGGGACAAGTCCAAGGAAACCTTTGATGACATGGTGCATACTGGCGTAAAACCAGATGCCCATGCATATTGCATTCTTGCTAAAGGCTATATTAATGCTGGGGAACCAGAGAAAGCAGAACAGCTCCTAACTGGCATGGTCAAATCTGGGGTCCACCCAAATAAAGTTTTCTTCGCCACACTCCTTAAAGGATGGCTCAATGCAGGGAGAATGGAGTCCGCAATTAGTGTTTTCGACAAGATGTGTGAGGTTGGAATTTATCCCGATTTGAGGACTTTTGACCAATTAATTTGGGGTTACGCTGAAGCAAAGCAGCCGTGGAAAGCAGAAGAAATGCTCCATCGCATGGAAAGTTTCAAAGTCCAGGCTGAGAAATCCGCTCTCAAGCAGGTTGCAAAAGCTTTGAAACCTAATGCTGTTATTTACAACACATTGGCAATAGCTTATGCTCGAAATGGGTTGACGTGTCGGGCAGAAGGTATGATTCCAGAGATGCAGAACCACGATGTGCAACCGAATGAACGATTGTGTGATACAATTGTAGGCGGATATATAAAAGAAGGCAAGATCGAGGAAGCATTGAGGTTTGTTCACAGGATGAAGGATCTTGGAGTGCATCTTGAACTTGTTCGTTTCAATTCCCTCCTCAAAGTATTTCTTGACATGGCTTATAGAGAAGGGGCTCATGAGGTTAGTTTTTTGTTTATGTTTCCATTCTAAAGTATCTTATTATTTCTTTTGTTTTTTTGGTCCTAAGCATGTTTTTCTCTATTGTCTTCAAAGGAGTGGCAATGGTGTCGTGGCCAAGGAATTTTTTTGACAGCTCAACAAATTTTGCTAGTTATTCTCCAGTACATCAGTGAAACTAGTCTTGTTTTTACTTTCTTGTAGTTGATGAAGTAGTGGATTCACAACCAAACCAAACCAATCCGAGCCTTATATCCCAATCACTTGGGGTCGGCTACATGAATCTTTTTTCTCCATTGAGCTCTGTTGAGGGCCACTTGTTCACACAAACCAACTATACTCATATCTTTGCCCACCATAGCATCTAGTGTCAATTTAGGTCTACCCTTCCCCGTAGCATTGCTACCCAAAGCTATCATATCCGCTCTCTTTACTATTGCATCTCCTGGTCTACGGTAGGCATATACCCAAACCACCTTAGCCTATTCTCCCTCAACTTCTCTTCCATAGGTGCTACACCTACCATCTCACGAACCGTTTCATTTCTAATCCTGTCTCGTCCAGTCTTACCACGCATCCACCTCAACGTTCTCATTTCCGCTACACTCATCTTGTTCACCTGTTGTTTCTTAATAGGCCAACACTCTGTCCCATAAAGCATCGCTGGTCTGATGGCACAACGAAAGGTTTAATTGCCAGCAATAGGAAAACAGAGACAAAACAAAGAAAGAAGATTAGATTTATAGGCTTTTAGAAGGGATTATTTCAATATAGACATGTTTTTTTTTATCAACCATAGACATGTTAGCAAGTGTCGCAAGGAATGTGAGACCGAGCTAATGTCTTTCCTCACTCGCACTAGCAGGAGTAGTTGCCGTTGCTTATGTAAATGCAATGCATGCTATTTATCTCATTTCATTTTGATGAGAAGCTCCCACTCTCGCGCGTAGCATGCTTGCCACACAGCACCTAGCGTGTGTAGGCCATAGGCCATAGACACTCACCCTGCGTATCCTAGGGTACTCCTCTGCGTGGTCAGTAGAATTTAACCCCAAAAGCTGCTTATTAAGAGTGTCTTCACATTTGTAGTATGCTCATCATGTTGATACCTAGGCAATTTGGAATTTCGTTTCACACCCACACCAATATCACTTGGCAGCACCCGCCATGTTGGGCCAATCCGAGAGCTAACATGTTATCAGAGCTTTGTTTTCCAAAAGGTCTCGGGTCCAAGTTTCTGTGTCGGCATTGGTTCCGGGTTTATGTTATTCATCAATTTTTGCATTTGTTTGTCTATATCGAAGGGCGGTCGCATCAAGATAGGATTACACATAAGGTATGGCGTTGGATAGCTTGATACACATATTGGACTCATTTCCTAACATGTTAAGCTTTCCAGACAATTGGTCATCTCAAGTTGAGGGATTCCAATGCCTCCATATCGTATTGAATTCTTGTACTGGTTACTTTCTTTAGGTCTTGTTATTGTCATGTCTCCAATGTTGCTGATGTGATTTTGACAATGCATCATTATCCCAATTATCATCTTCATCATGCTGACCCAGTGATGTGGATTTATGGAACCATATCCATTTTCGTGTTCATGGGATCTTGTTTATATGTGTCAGTTTTTGGATGCATTGACATCGTTACTTCTTGATGAAACAAGAATGGTAGAGCAAATTAGAAACATGAAAGTGTTTTGCCAAGGTGAATAGTCGTTAGATTGGTAATCTTTTCTTGTTTCCTCTACTCAGCTACTTGGATTTTATCCTGCACTTCAGAATCTCAGAAACTAGTTTTTCTTTCTTTTATCACATATGAAAATGGAGAGGTTGTCGAGGTTCAAAAAGTTGAGGAAAACGTCAAATCTGGCAGGTTCTGACATTGATGGAAGAATTTGGAGTCAAACCAGATGTGTTTACTTTTAGCCACATTATGAATGCCTGGAATGCTGCAGGACTACCAGACGAGTGTAGGGAAATCTTTGATGTCATGGTGAATGCTGGCATAGAACCTGATGTCCATGCATATGGAATTCTTGCCAAAAGCTATGTCCATGCACACGAACCTGAGAAAGCAGAACAGCTCCTAGCAGGCATGGTCAAATCGGGGGTCTACCCAAATACAGTGATCTTGAATACAATCATCACTGGATGGTGCACTGTTGGGAAAATGGAGTCTGCAATGAGGGTTTATGAGATGATGTGTGAGTCTGGAATTTCTCCGGCTTCCAATACTTTTGAAATTTTAGTTTGGGGATTTAGTAAAGCAAAGCAACCGTGGCAAGCAAAAGAAATGCTCCGTCTCTTGGAACAACAACATTACAAATCCGATTCCAAGCGGGTTTCAGAAGATGTGCAGAATACATGTCGGAATCAATCTATGAGTTCCTCTTACCCTAATGGGCTACATGTTCCTAGTGCAGTTGTAACTGGTCAGAAAGGATCAGTCGCCTCAACGAAAAGAAGTCGGTTGGTGTTGAGAAAAGCTGAAGTTTCCTCAGAGAGCCTGTGGAGTTCCACAAAATCCAAGTATTCTTCTTGTAAATTTGGAGAAAAATTGCTTGTTATTCCTATATTCACTTCACAAGTGAGGGTAACCCTCACTTGATGACCCTATTCAACATAGCTGACAGTTTACTTGACTAGTGCAAATTTGTTGACCCACCATGTGTATTTGCTTGCTGTTGTACAATGGATCATTTTTTTTAGACAGAAAAGTGGCATTTGAATCTACAAAGAAACTAATGAAAATGTCGTTATTGACACCTTTACGGATGAATTAATCTCTTTAGACTTGGAAAAGGCTAGATTATTCATGCCAATGGGACCTCTGGTACGTACGTCTATTGAATCTGTCTGGGCATCATAACTGAAATGAAGGATTGGATAAATGTAGACTCATATATCCTGCAATCATCGTTTCGAAGTTCCAATTATGGTGTCATATGAAATGAGTAGCTCTGATACGTTTGTACACGTGTTGCATTCACTTGATAGTCTACTATGATTTACTTACCATTGTATCTGAAACGAGAAAGGAAGAGAGAGAAAGGAGGGTAGGGGGAAGAAGGAAACCCGGATTCTGTAGAACTCCTGCAACCAGTTTGAGTTTAATCAAAAGATTCAAAACACAACTAAGTTGACCTGGGAAAACGCCAGCAAAGGACTTTTGACAAATAATCACACATTCACAAATTTATCACCATTAAGTAAAGCCTTGGTCATAAATATCTTTTCTTCCTGAGGATTTTTAGCTTTACATCCAATTGAACATTCTAAGAAAGCGTTTCTTGGAAACATAGTATAGCCTTTGGTGTGCCCTCTCCTGTTGCAAGAAGGTTGGACTGAAAGAATGCAACTTTTACACAGACCAAAATAAAACAACTCATAACCATGCAATTAGTTCCTTGTGGAAACTCAAATCAAGAGTGGCGATTTTCAGTTCAGCCTGTTTTCTTCCTCCTACTTGGTATTTCTTGATCTGAAGGTTGATACGTAAGTCTGCTCAGAAGCCATACCAGTAGTACGCCTATCAATGCACCAGAAAGGTGTGCTATGTGATTAACATTCTGTAAGGCATAGCCTCTGTGAAAACTGCCTGACAACCCTGTCGAAGCTTGGGCTGCTTCCATCACCTGATTATGCCCAAGTGGAAGTCAAGTCAACATAAAGCTGATTGGATAGGAAAGAATCTGAGGGCAGCTTTGACAGGAGACAAAAAATGCTGGAAGTAACTTTCCGAATAGCAAATGCTCTCAAAAACCATCCTCATGCAGGGAATATCACATATTGCATACATCATCACTGGATTTATTCATTCAGTTCATAATCAGATGCATAGATGAGAATAAGAAGGCGACTCATTGAGCAATCAAATTGAACGCAAATGAAACTATAGAAGTAGCATTTTCCATAAATAGCTCTCTTTCCCGTAATCTATTATCTGAATAAACAAGACCAAGACTTGACAGAAATTCATCTCTCTAAAGAAAGTAATACGGAGTAGTGACTGTTGAGGCTCACACTTCCTGTTACACAGTCTTGGGTAGAAGTCCTTAGTTGCAGGAAACTCCTAAAATAGAGCTGCTCCCTCCTTGGGAGCGCAAGGAGCCCGCTTTTGCGCTCCCAACTAAGGACCTTAATGGGAACCCGCTCCCATTGAGATAGGAGCTCGCTCCTTACAAAGATGGAAGCTTTTGTATAATTCTTTGTATAGGAAAACAGGGATTTGTCACTTGGCTTTATTCATTAATCTTCAATGAACACATGATATCTAGCCCAAGTCATGATATCTTGAAAAGAAAATCATATATTGTAACACTAGCCCATTTCTTACATTTATGGCGGACTTGGCCCATATTTTTAATTTTTACTTCTTAAAATAATTGTACTTTCAAAGTGAATACTCTATGTTACATTATTTTATAATATATGTACACGCTCCCAACCTTGGGAGCTTCTGTATTCCCTCACTCCCCCGCTCCCGCTTCGTGCAACTAAGGGTAGAACTCCACCCCAAAAGCTAGCTTTTGAAGTGAGGGTGCCCTCATGCTTATATTCTTCATACTACTTTGGTACCCAAGCGATGTGGGACTTCGCTCTCACGCCCAATGTACTCACTCGGCAACACCTGTTGCATGCAGGCCAGGGACACGCACCCTACCCATCCTTGGCATATCCGGCTCTAATACCATGTTACACGGTCTTGGGTAGAACTCATCCTCAAAAACTAGCTTTTGAAGTAAGGGTGCCCTCACGCTTATATTCTTCATACTACTTTGGTATCCAAGCAATGTGGGACTTCGCTTTACAATTCCCTCTTACAAGTGAATGCACAGAAAAGGAAAGAAAACGGCAATCTATTTTTTCACTTCCCTCTTAAGGATCTTCTTCACCAAATTACTTGTACCCCTTATCTAGGAAGAATGGTAAACACACACAGCCCCTTATAGTAAACTCTACCATCGGGTAATGCAGGTTCAAACCGGCAAGAAAGGACAAGGAATGGATGTCACCAAGCAAAGGAATAATTAATTAAGCTCTTGAGGACAATTTTTCCATGCAAAATAACAAGAATCCGAATTGAGTACGCCATTATCGGTTAGATAAAAATAAGGTTTGGGGATTCTGAGTTGCCAATGTTATGAAAGCATTGGATAGTAACCTATAGGTTGTAGACTGGATAACCAATTTTAGTATCCTAAGACCAGTAGAATGCATTTGCACACGACAACAGTGGCGTCCTTGCCATTTCCAAAATTTTAATGCAGTACTTCTGAAAGAACTACCCATTTAAGCAGAATGCTGTTCGAGCAAGTCAATCAAAGTCACAGAAATAATGGTCCCATTTATCAAAATGAGCTTCATTCATCATGTTCTACGTTTATCAATCAAATCAATATACATCCACAAAGATATAGTTTCAAATTTCATAAGCAAACAGAGATGACAATTCATGGAGTCCATATTGTGTGATAATCAATTGCTTACCTTTTCTACAACAAATTGACCCAGTATGAGCACTTCAAGGATCTTTCTCCAGTCCCAGGACATCTGCAGGGAGAGAAAAGTTAGTAGACAAATATAGACGCAATGGTTTCACAACGAGGTACAGTGACGTACAACTAGAATTACCTTCACAAGGACACTAACTGCAAATAGTCCAAATACGGCACCCGACGCTCCAACAGAAACAGCATTTGTTGGAAGAACAAACCAAGAGACAAGATTTGCTCCAGCACCTGTTAGGATGTAAGAAAGCCATAACGCAAAGCTCCCCTCCTCCTCTTCAACTAGTTTTCCTGTTCTAACGAAAAGTGTAAAATTACATTCTCAAATCTTAAATTTAATACATTGTGTCCTCTCTATGAACTTTAGGAAGGAAACAATGAAGACATACCAAAAATATACAAAAAGAAAAGGTTGCTGGAGAGATGGTTCCTGATGATGATACACAGAAAAATATTAGGACTGAACATTAGAGATATACCGAGAACAAAGGCAGCCAGTGACTATTTCGCATCGATTTTTGTAACACCAACTCATCTAAAAGCTTAAACTATTAGAGAGAGGTGCAAGACATTATTGATTACGTTCTCAACACGCCCTTCACTGGTGGCCAAGCTCCATAAGCGGGCCAAACATATGCATCTATTTTAATTCATCAGTAGACTATGAGTTTCGAGTCTTTCGACTACAAGATATATTGCTTGTTACTGATAACATAACGGATTGCTAATCACCAACTTAGAGAGAACAGCAACAGCAACAATACCCACATAATCCCAATATGGATGTTAGAGAGAAAAGTAACTTTACTATTTTTATTCTCAATTTTATAGTTTAAGGACTATAAAACAGTTCTATGTACACGTACAAAATGCCTTTTTAAGCATCCTTCGGCATTTCAACTTGTCACTCTTTTTCTATGCATCCCTAAATAGTATAGAGATCTCACCAATTAGCATGACAGAATGTGGATGTCACAAACTGGTACCATGTAGGCCTATTGTGGTAGAAATACAAGGCTTTGATACCCCTAACCTGCGAAATGCAGAAAATTTTGGTCTTGGTCATCCGAAGCAAGTGAACCTAAACTGACTTGGAGGGAACTTAAAGATCAGTTTCCTCAGGATAATTCTGTTCCTCTTTAATGATGTTAAATCAGCTTAGAGAATTATCAGAGATCTCCAGAATCCGACTCTATATTATGTTGGAATAGCCTGCTGCCATATATCCACAAATCATCATCTGCTCCCCCAAAGCTGCATCCTTCATTGATATTTCATCAAGAGAACAAAGAAGAAAAAACTAACAAGAAAAAGTAATTAGGACCTGAAAAAAGTGATCCACGACGTAAATTCCAAGGTTAAGGAGGAGGATCCAGAATATCCCATTTACACGCTTCTCTGGCTTCCTATTCTCTTCTGGTTTTCCAAGTTCAAGCTGTGACATCATATCTAAAACAAAGATCATAATGTTGCTTAAACTGCATACACAGGATTGAGGTTTCAGTCGTACACGAATTGAAAAGGTAATAAAAGATTTTCCGTTATTCAGTTGCAAAGTGATGGGAACTTATCAAGTGATTTCACATAATCATTGCACCATAATCATATGATGTGCCTCATTTCATTTTCTGCCAATCTGAATCCGGTTTCCTTTTTCTTTAGAGTAGAATTGTCCCCTCCTCCCAAAAAAATGGAAAAGAAAATGTAACAAACAAGCAAGCAAGACAAGGAAAGTAAATCTTATCCTACAAATTCTATTTACTTAAGAAGCCCTTTTCCACAACAAAATTCGATATGTAACTCCACCCCTATGAAGCACAATTTTTTTTTTGTTATGTGAATGAACTTTGACACGTATTAGTTTTCAATTCCTTAAAACGTACTTAACCAGGCAAAAATTCAGTTACAAATTTACGATCAACTCAAATGAATCCAACCTCAATTATCTAACATCCAGTGAGTCTTATTCATCTCACTGGAGAGAGAGAAAGAGAGAGAGAGAGAGAGAGAGAGAGAGAGAGCGCTCATTGTTTTAGAAGTATGAACATAAGCGACAATCACCAGCATAACCCGAAGCCTAGATCAACTATTCAATTGCACACTGATAAAAAACTGTTCAAGTCCACTACTGAGTCCACAGAACTTTGAAAGCCCACCACGTGTTTGTCAAATTTTCCAATGACATAAAACCACCCAAAATCCATTATACAACTCCCAACCATATGAAGCGTACGTCGAGGACACGGATTATTTTGCAATTCCTTAAAACCTACTTAACCGCGCAAAAAATACAGTTCGGAATTTATTACGATCAACTCAAATGAATCTAACCCCAATTATCAAACAATTCAATTAGGCAAATTCATTTCACAGGAGAGAGAGAGAGAGAGAGAGAGAGAGAGAGAGAGGGAGAGGACCTGAGCCGTTCGATTGGCAGACGAGGCGAGAGCGGGGGGAGGGGAGATGGAGAGGATTGGTGAGTGGCGGTGGAGAAATAGCGGAGAGGCGGTGGGAGGAGGGAGAATTTGGAAGGGGAGTGAAGGAGGAGAGAGAGAGAGACATGGCCATGGAGTTGGCATTCGCTCTGTGTAGAGAGTGAGGTGCGAGTGTGAAAAGGTGACGGTGGTGGTGGTGATGGTACAGTAGGAGTGCCATTTTTTCCTGGAGAGAGAGAGAGAGAGCGCGCGTGCGCGAACTGTGTTTAACCGAAACGAGAGAGACGCCTACTTTTGTCGGTGCCCACACAAAACAGTTTGTAAAATGTGTGTTTTTTTTTTTTATAATAACATGAAACATGTCCATGAAAACGAATTCAACGGTTCAGATTTTACGTATGTGTGAATCTTAACCGTCGAATTCATTTTCATAATACTATCATGGACCCTGTCAATCCTGAAACAGTTTTCAATCAATTTACAATCACACTCACAAGTCTACCCAACTGCTCTCATTTACCGCTCTCAATTTCACCGTCCAAAAGTATTTTGAACGGCTCGGATTTTAAAAGAACTTTTTTAGGGAAGAGTTTAACTCTTCTCTAAAATAGTTCTTTTATAATCTGAACCATCGAATTCCGAGATGGACAATGAAATTGAGCGTTGTGATGGGAGAAGCGATGAAACAGAATAGTGAGGGTAGCCTTATTGCATTTACACACCCTTACACTCACAAGTGTGTGAGCCATACACACACCATATGTGAGTGTGAGTGGGTAAATGGACGTGGTCGTAGTATTTTTGAAATAGTTTTATTGAAAAGTCTCAACATAGATCTTTAGATTACAAATTTAGACACATGAGATTGTAGGATAAACTCTTTTGAGAGAAGTTTTTTGAGATAATAAGTAAAAATAAATAGACAAATATATTAGAATAATAAGTGGAGGGAAAACTTATTACAAATCGTGCTAAGAGATTGGGCTATAGTTCTAGAAACCCCAAGTAGGGGTGCAAACGAGTAAAGCTGAGTTTTGTAGTGTTCAAGCTTGGCTCTTTTACTAAACGAATCTAAAACTTGAGCTAGACTAGCTCGGTTCGTTTGTAAACAAGCAGAGCTTGGCTAACTTGCTTAACAAGCTTCTTTAAACTCTTTAATAGAACCGAGCCTATACAAACGAACCGAGCTAAGCTCTTGAGTGTCAAGCTCGACTTGATTACTAAACAAGCCGAGCCCAAACTTACCTTACCTTAACTAGCCGAGTGAGCAGTTCATTTCGTTTGCAGCCCTGACCCCAAGTGAACAAAGCCCTTCGATGCAGGGGCGGAGCTATGTAATGTAGCGGGTGTGTGGCACGTGCCACCCCGTTCCAAAAAATTTCAAAAAATAAAAATTTACACAGAAAGGTTATAAATAAAATCTGTGTAGAAATACTAGCCAAAGTAAAGCTCTGGTGTACTGGTCAAGTCGGCTTGCCTTGTGGCTTAGGGGGTGTTTGGATAGCTCATTTTCACATTTTCTGTTTCACCTTTTTCTATTTTGGATGTTTGGCTGAGAACAAGAAAAGTCATTCTCTGAGAATGGTTTTTCAAATTTTAAGAAAGGAGAAGAGAGGTGAGAAAGAGCTCTGGAGGAGCTTTTCCCAATTCTCATTTTTTCATTTTCTTCTTCCAACCATGCCAAAAGACATCAAAGCCACTCAAATTACGTTATCCTCTTCACACATTTGCATCTCCCACCACAAGAACATGGAGACTTTATTCTGGGTTAGAATTATGTTTTCCATTTCGATCTGACCATAAGAGAAATCCATAACATAAATTCGGCTCTGTATCTTCTACTCCAACACATACTGTAATATTCCGAAATTTTTAATAAATAAAAATTCTGTAATATTATTTCAAATGCATTTTTTTCTTTTAATAATCAGTTTTAATTTAGTTAATTAATTATTGTGCAAATTATTCATTCTGTGCATGTTATTTTTATTTCGAGTAAATGTTTCCGCAACCAACGAGAATTTTCTTCCATAAACTAAGACCGCGGTTAACTCCGAAATGTTTTTGTTACGCTACAATAATATTTGTATATTTTACCAAAATCGAAAATCGGACCACTGAATACTGTAAGGGCACGTTTACACGTCAGCAAGAATAATTATCTCCTCCATTTTTCTTCCTCCACGCCAGCCACCGCCCCACCTTTATTGCTTCGGCCCCTTCCAGAGCAACATATCATCTCCACCATTATTCATACACCAACCCCACACCATTCACCATCTTAATTCCTCCCACTATTCCCTCCTATAATTTGCACCTTTCCCACCTCACTCTCCTGCCCCATTCCAGTAAGCCATACCTCACCCTCCTATCACTCACCAATCCCCACACCATTTATTCACTCCAAAACAATCTTCCCTCACTCTCTTTATATACGTACGTACACCTATACACCTATTTCATACACAAAGTTACAGCACACACTCTGTGGGGGGCGTGACTCGGTGAGTGGGTCATGTCGATCCGTACCGAACCACCTGGGCTCCTGAGCGATGCGGTTCAGATATCCGAAGGCTGGCATGATCCTGCCGATCTGAATCCACCGAACGGGGTTACTTCATTCCTAAAAGGACTGCGGAGCGTGGTTGCTTAGATCGGCGGTACCCTGCCGAACCCGTCGATGAACCTTGTCAAAGCTGAAGTAGCCGAGCCTCCCTGGTTAGCCGAACCCGATGAATCGAACCGAAGTTGTTCATCCCCAGGAAAGCCGTTGCTCCGTGTGCAAGTCATAGAATCCGGTTCGGCAACGCACGACCGAACCAGATAGCAGCTACAACGAGCTCAAGCGTAGCCAGACTGATAGGTTCGGCGGGACTGCCAACCACCGAACCATATCGACTACTTGACTTATAGAGGAAGTCAGGGGTGGAGTTGGTTAAATAGGAAACATGTTATTTATCCCACTATGGCAAGAACGGACCGTTAGGGATCATGATGAGTCTAACTTTACGGGATTGGATTTGGATGCCATAGTGGGCGAACCAATCACCGTGCGCGTGGTATAACCGCGTGGTTTGGACTCCACTTTTCTCCCGCCTATAAAAGGAGTGGTGATACTGAGGAATGCGGTACGCAACACTCAAACCCCAAACCCTAAACTCGTCTCACATATTCTCTCCTCCTGTCACTGACTAGACCGTCGGAGTGCCTATCCCGGACCACCACGATCCGGGCTTGGGCACTAACGTGTGCTTTCCCTATGCAGGTACCGACCAAGATAAGTCATCCTAGCCACCTCAACACCCAAGGTTCGACCGGAGAAAGCATAACACCACAATTGGCGACTCTGCTGGGGACATATATTTGACTCAGATCCAGTGGTGTTACCTTCTCCCTCAAACCTCCTCACGTCCTGAAGATGACTAGAGCGGACGGACGACTTCTCGGTCTAGCTCACTTCGATCCAAACCGTTTTGGTAACCACTCCTCCCCAACAACGCAGCAAGTGCGCATGGACTTGGGACTTGCGGGTTCCCTTCTCAGAGGACCCGATGGCTCAATAATGATGGGATCAACCATGGCAGGGATGAGTACTCAACCCGTGGGGACAGCGTCGTTCTACATCGACGGGGTCCACCGCACGGCGGCAAGCCTTGGGCCTCCCCCGCCTCCTCCAGAGCTCCCGGTGAGCATGGCGGAGGAACTGCTGCGATTGAGGACGCAGGTGCAGCAGTTACAAGCGTAAAGGGATTTCCCCCCAGCGTCCAGGTCCAGGGAACGACGCCAAATGAGGAACGTGGCTTGTCAGACACAGACGGCTGAAACTGCTAGGACCTCTGCCTTCACGAGGCTCGGCGGACGCACCCACTTGGAGTCAGATCGCCAAGATATTAGTCAACACGAAACGTCCAGCGGCACTTACCACCAAAGGCACGGCCCGGAGGCTAGTGGAACGGCGTCGAGTGCTCAAAGAAGATCGCAGGGGTGAACGCCGTCAGCGATAAGACCTCGGCACGGTGACCGAAGGAATAATTCAGGGATGTCCCCTCACCACTCCACAGGAAGTGGGGACCACCGAGAAAATCGTGCCGAGTCAAGGTCTGCTAGTCGGCGAAACGGAGACAATTGACTTGCAATACTTGATTCTCCTTGTATCGTAGCAGAGTTGAGGTGTGTAATAACCCGAATTTTTTTTAAACCAATAAATACTAAAAAAGAATTACTTAATTATGATGATATTATTTTCCTTAATTAATAATTAGTAGATAATTACAAAAAATAAGCTATTCTATCTAATTAGCTTTTAAAAATTAATTTATCATTACATACATATATATAATTGCATGCATGCACGTTTATCTTCTCACTCACTCTCCTACTCAATTTCTAACTCTTCCGTGACCCAAAAACTCATGCGTAATTCGTCCATGCAAAACCCGATACCGTTAGGACTCGATTTAATTTAAAACTCATCCAATTCTCCTATATATATACACCACACCGAATTCTGTGGCACGACACTATTCTACCCACCTTCCACGGAGCGTAGAGAGAGAGAAAACCGAGAACCGAGCTTTAATCCATAGAATTTTAGAGAGAGAAAAAGAGAGAGAAAAGTGGGTTTTGAGGTTCCGTTCGTCCGAGATCCAAATTGATCGTTCGAAGTACTTTCCACAGTCCCAAGGTTCACCGTAGATCAACCAATTCGGCCCCGTAGTCCCCCGATCGAAGGAATTGAAGTCGTCTTCCCCAAATTCAAGTTTTCGATCGAAAACGAAATTAATCCGAACCGAGGTACTATAATTCAATCCGAGCCCTCCTCTGCGTATAAATATGTTTATTAGACATAACCCAAGGTCCCCCGTGCCCCCATGCATCGAACCCGAGGCCAAACGAACGAAAATAAAAAAAACAGCGCGCGACCTTGCGGCCGCAAGGTTCGGGATTTCCAGCCGCAAGAACCAGAGCGGCCAACCTCGCGGCCGCGAACTCCCTCTGCCCCAGCCGTGCGGTCTTGGTTGTTTTGAGATCGAATTGGTTTTGCGACCTTTTAAAAATAGATTTTGACTCCGAAATTTTTATCCTAGGTTACCCACATTCTAAAGTTCATAACTTGTTAGTTTCATATTTTTTTTATTAAATCTTCGATTTATTTAATTTTTATTCGTAATTGTGTGATCGTTTGTAAACTAAAAATCGTTGCGACCTTTTAAATTATTCTATAAATCCCCAAACTATTTTTCTTAGATCCCTAACTTCTTAAAGATCATAAGTTGTTGATTTCATAACTTTTTGATGTCATTTGTTATTTATTTTATTTTTAATTAAAGTTACAAACGAAAAATAGTTACGACCTTAAAAAAATATTTTTAATATCGAAAATATTTTTATTAGACTTCTGACAACTCAGAGGTGATATGTTATTAAAATAAAATTTTATTTATTTAATTAACTATTTATTATTATTTAAGTATTGTTTCTTATTAATAATACCGTAAAATATTATAAAGAAGGTTTAAAATCCCAAATAATTTTATTTGTACTTTTTACGGCCCCAGAATGTTATTCTGTAAATATAAATATATTTTCAATTATTTAATCATTTATTGTCTATTTAATCTTGTTTCGCCTATTAACTTGAATCTTTTATTTAAATTAATTCCATGAGCATCCAAACCCAACTTTTAGCACTCGAACTTATTATAAAGGACTGTTAGGACCTTTATTAAGGTTACGATAATTATTTTAATATTTTTACCTAATTAATGTATTTAATTAGTGTTTAATTAATTTAATTACTTATAATTAATTAACAAAAGTCTAGAAAATTGTTTTTAAATCCTAATTAAATAATTCTTACATTCATAATGACTTTGTGACCATACGAGATTAAGGGCAGCGGCCCAGTCATAAAAAGTTATGTGATTGCATTGCTTAATAATTATTTTGATCTGTCTGTTATTCGTTTTAATTATTTTTATGATTTATATTGCATCGATATTTCATTTGAATGTTAGATTGGACCCTAGAGACATGGGGTGGTATGCGAAATAGAAATCACGTAGACGATGTTAAGTAATGGATAAATTGTGAAGTTTATTTCTGTTTAGAGGTTGCCTGCAGGCGTGATGTTGTGATATGATGAGATTGTGATGTGAATTGATACTGGCGGGTGTCCAGTGATGAATATAGACTGGCAGGTGTCCAGTGATGATTGTGAAAAGAATTGTGATGTGGTTTATAAGATAGGCGAACCCTAGTCGTGATTCAAGCATGATAAGCCCCTTGTTGTAGTTATTGGGGGTGCACACTTGGTACATAACTTAGGTGTTCTGCGACAACAAAGGGAAGTGATCTCATGGGACTGAGCATGGCTCGTGGTTGGGGAGGAAAGATCTCGTGGAGAGATCTTAGATTTCAGATTAAGTTAATGGATAGTAAAGAAGCAAGTTATGTGAATTATCTTTGATTTACTCGTTCGTATCATTATCTCCTGTTTGATTGCTAATTGTATTGTAAGAGGGGTATTTGGGTTGGATTATAGTTCGGGGTGAACTCTTTCACTCAGGCACGGATTTTCTGGCATCCGTGTCAGATTTTGCACAAAACCAGGAAACACAGGATCCCGTGGGCGAACAGTTTTATGCTGAGGAGAATCCAGAGGTGGGAGTTGAGCCAGAATACGCTTGGGACCCATATCAATCTTAGAAGATGGCTCTATTATCTGTTTAGCTTATCCCTTCGAAGACTATTTCTAATATTTTTACAATAGTTTGTAATAGATGAATCCTTAGGACGAATTATCTGTTTTGGATTTCAAATTAGATTTAATAAGTTTTTCGAGAATTAGTATTTAATACCTCCGATTTTACCTTCGAAAATCGGGGCGTTACAGTCGTTCACCGGAGCATTCTGGTCGTAACCCCCGAGGGCGATTGCCGAGGTATTCGGAAGGACCGTCCCAAGTGCGGGAGGACAGCCAGGGGCTGCTCCCCGAAGAAAGGTGTGAGGTTAATGGTGATGGACGGACCGTCACCTTGGTGAACACCAGGACCGGCGAGAGAACTACTTACCAGGCGGTGTAACCGCACAAGGCAGCGTCTGGGTCCAAGTAGCGTAGTTCCCCTGAGCCGAGCATCGACGGCCGAAGGCTCTGCGTGCCGCTCTCGGATAAGCGCTCGAGGGACGCCGAACCAGAGACGCACCTCCTACCATCGGCGGTCAATACGCTGAACCTGAGAGATACGGCAGCAGCCACGACCGAGAAGGGGGGTCGCCCTTCTCTAAGGCCATAGCAGAAGAGGTTCCCCCTTCCAATTTCAAAGTCCCAAAGTTCAGCGTATACAATGCAAAATCGGACGCCCCGACCCATGTGTAGCAATTCAGGTCTATGGCTGCACTCTGCGGATTGAGCGAGGCAATGATGTGCTGAACATTCTCCTTGAGCTTGCCTGATACCGCTATGTTGTGGTACACGCAGCTCAAACCTGGGTCAATCAACAGCTTCGGCGAACTAGAGCGTTCACAGCCCGGTTTATGGCTAGCAATAGGCGCCCGAAGACGGTAGAGGCTTTGACGGACCTACGACGGAAAGTTGGAGAATCCTTGAAGGACTATTCTGAACGCTTTTACAACATTTACAACCTGGTCGAGAGCTGCGACCAGAAGACTGCCGCCACATCATTTAAGCGTGGTCTGGGTAGAACCTCCAATCTTGCCAAAGAGTTGATGCTACGGCCACCGAGCAACATGTCGGATCTCATGCAAACCGTCGCACGTTACATTGAGCTCGAAGAGTACATCGATGGCTCCGACACCACGAAGCCCGCCGAAACAACCTAAGCTTACTACGAAGGAAGTGAAGAAGCAGGTTAACACAGTAGCCAAGAAGGAAGGCGCGGGGGCTGGTGGAAACAGTGGCGGCGGCAAGGCATGGGACCGGCCACTGAGCGACGGACGGGACCACCTTGCCATCACCACCTATTTCAAAGAACCCATTTTTCGTGTGCTCCGAGAGTGCGGAAGGCTTCCTGGTTTCCAATGGCCCACAGGAGCGGCAGAGAAGTTGGGGACGGCCGACGGGCGTGAGCTGAACCAAAGGGTGTACTGTTCATTTCACAACGAGAAGGGACACTATACGACGGCGTGTCAGCCGTTCAAGCTTTATCTGGAGGAGTTGGTCCAACAAGGAAGGATGGATTGGTAGATCGACCGAACCAAGTCGCCAAGTGCAGGAATTCAGCCGAGGGCCCAGGCTTTGGATGGCGTGGTGCAGTGTATCCACAGACCAATGGATCCAAGCCGGGCCGACAGGCTCCATAAAGAACTGTGTCACCTTTCACGCGAGGTGATGGTGGTACCGCCGTCTTTGAAACGCAAGATGGAGGCTCGCAGTACGTGGGAAATCACATTCACAGAACAAGACATGGAAGGGCTGTCTATGCCCCACAGCGACGCCTTGGTTCTCTCGATTCCATTTTAGCGGAAGCTAGTCCGCCGAGTGTTAGTTGATCAAGGGAGCTTGGCGGAGGTTCTCTACTACTCGACATTCAAAGCCCTTGGCCTCTCGGAGGATCGGTTGTCCTCGGTGGACGCTCCTCTCATTGGCTTTACGGGGATTCCAGTCTACCCACTCGGCAAGATAGTTCTCCCTGTCTTTGCCGGCTCGGTGCAGTTGGATGTGGAATTTATCATGGTGAATTCGTCGAGCCCATATAACGCCATTTTGGGCCGCAATTGACTGCACGGCATGAAGGCTGCTGCATTGACGCTACATCAGTGTGTATGATTCATAGGCGAATTGGGGTGGCAGGAAACTATCAGGGGGGACCAGACAGCCTCCAAGAAGTGCTTTGTTAACTCCGTCTGCGGAAACGGCAAGGCGAAGAGGGTTCAATGGATTGAAGTCCCTGAGTTATCGGAGGGGAGCGTGCCCGGTGAAGCTATGAAGGAAGAATTGCAAGGACCTGATGAAGTTGGCATAGGGCTCGGCATTGGTGAACAGTTCCACGCCATCCCAAGATCAGACAAAAGAACAGGAAGAACAGGAAAGGAAAGCAAAAATCCCACTTGTTGGCGGCAGAGGCATCATCGACTTGCTTTAGCGGAGGGCTGGGGGTAGGATTGGGCTGCTCGGTCGAAGGCTGGCTCTTCGGCTGGTTAACCAGTGGAACTACTAGAGGCTCCCTTCAGTGGTCAACCTTGGTGTGGGCAGCATGCCCTGAAATTTTCGGATTCCAAAGCGCAAGCCTTCGGGAATTTCGTTTTCCGAAGCAAGGGCCCGTGATCGAGGGAGCGCGAGCGGAGAAGCAAGCGCTCGGAATACAGAGTCGCCACCTGGGTTTGAAGGTCCGACACCCAAGGAACCGTATTTCGAAGCACCTGCTGTGCCATTTGATTTGAAAAAGTGAAGGAACCAGTTCGTCATAACCATATCTGGGTTCGGGAGCCAGGTTACGAGAGGAGAAGGTTTTTAAGGCACCCCTTTCGCCCGATCCGGAGATCGGTCTCTACTTAAGCATTTTGTGAAAATATTTGTGATTCGTTTTCTTCTTTAACCAATTTTAAGCCAGTTAGGGTGGGGAATAGTTAATCGGGATTTCAAACTGTAACACGATTTGCAGGATGTGATATAAACATGGCATGGATGGATGGAATAATAAAAGTAGGATAAAATCTAACCCCCTGATGAGAAAGAGACCAGACTGCTCATAAAATGAATGTGCCATACACCATGGCCACCTTTGCATGCATGGATCAACGTGCATGCAAAGCAGACCATCGCGCGATACACTCACTCACTCGCGCGAGGGTCCTATTTCATCACAGGTTGAATTTAATCCTCTTCTGGGCTCTGGAAGGACCAGTGCACACCCAGGAGGCAAACCAAGCAGTTTATATGGGCTGAAAGTAAATAAATATTACTAATTATTACAAACAGAAGCTTAAATGAATGGAAAATACAACCCCTAAATATTGGGAGTGTTAAAGCAAAGACGAAGAGTCAAGTTGCTCATGCAAGGGCAAACACTGGAATCAGGAGGACCCTCGCGTGAGACAGTGAGTCCCTCGCGCGAGTGTCCTGACTGGACTTCCACGAATTGCTTTTGCATGCTCTGGGCTCTGGTACATGTCCAGAAGCAACCCAGGAGCATTCCAGCAGAATAAATAAGCAATTCCCAGCTAGACTATGTATTTTATCATGCAAAACAGTGATATAAGGCTTAACATACTACAAAACAGGTAATAAGATGATAAAACAAGAAAACTCATCATTCCCAAACCCCACGAGGACTGTCGCGCGAGACAGTGAGCTGTCGCACGTGAGTCTGAGTCACTCGCGCGAGGGTATGCTCGAACCAGTTTCTTGTAACTTTGCTGACTTTAGGACCAGAACTGGTATTGATTACCAATCCTGGCCCTGACAGCCCCCCTCAAGGATCAAAACAGTAAGCAGAAATGGTGTTTATACCTTTGCTTGGAAGGTTTTGGAAAGGTTTGAACAAGTTGGAGAAGCTTGTGATGGAAAATGGAGTGAAGAAATGTACGGGAAGTGAGCTAGGGTTGAGAGCCTTTGTGCTTGCAAGAGTTCTCAATCTCCTAAACTTTCAAAGTTAGTGAATTTTTGTGGCCCTTGTAAAGAAAGACAAAATGGGGTATTTATAGGAGGAGCCAAGGGCCAAAGGTGGTGGCAAACACTCCCTTAGGACCAAACTTGGTGGTGAAACTTGGTGGAAAGGTGATGGGAAGGGTTGTGTGAGTGTATAGCCCCAAGGCCTACACTGCCACTGTCCTGTGGAGAAAAACGGGGTTCAAATAGCCCTGTAGACCCCCAAGCAAGCAACCAAGTGGCTGGAAAAAGGTGAAAGGGACTGCTCAGGACCATCGCGCGAGACAGTGAGACTCTCGCGCGACGGTTCCACCTGTCGCGCGTGGGTCAACAGTCAAATGTTTGACTTTGACCACACCTGGCAAAGCAGACTCTCACGTGAGGGAGTGACTTACTCGCGCGACGGTCAACTCCAGACCCAGGGTTAACTGATTTCTATTTTCTTGGTTTAAGGGTTAAAGGGGTTCAAAAAGGGGGGGTTTCGCATATACTAAGGTCAAACCTTTCCAACCTGAAGACTGCTTTTTGATCTAGTTCATCATCGGGGAAACAAGAAACCGTAAAACGATCGGGAGATCCGGATTGGGGTGTCTACACTTGGGAACCTCGGCGTAATCAAGGCCAACCTGATAACCGAGGAGGAATGAGCTGCGGTGGATGTCCTCTATCTTCTTCAGCTCGGCGGCCTTGAAGTCTCTCACCAGATCTTCGACCTGCTTCGTGTAATCCTCCCCAGCTTCGTTGAAGCCAGCGTCGCCGGCCTCCTCGAGAAGCCTCGACAGCTCCTCCTCCGGGCGCTTCTTCTCGACCATCAGCCAGCAGCCGGTCCCTTTCCTCCTTCACGAGGGCAGCATCAGCAACCTTCTCCTCTAGCGCCTCAACCTTGTCGAGGGCCTCCTTCAGCTCTTTCCTCAGCGCCTGCAGGTCCGCCCTCTGTGTCTTCTTCGTCTCGAGGAGAACGTCCATGTCGCTGAAGGCTCGGCTGGCACACTGTCCGGCCTGCAACAAGAAAGCGTTAGAAACAAAGTATTGCAGAAATTTCTTGAACTTAAAAAGTTTTGAGTACTACCTTGGCGAGAAACAGGCAGAGCTCGGCCATGTTGTTGGCCTTCCTAGTGTGAAGGCCCTCCATGTCCTTCGGCAGCGCCACCCCCTTGAGAAGGGTCATGGCCAGGAGGGGGTTGTCTGACAGGCTGTCGCCGTTGGTGATGACATGCCCGTCGGGGCACGTGAAGTCCGGCGCAAAGGTTTCTTGGGGCTCATCCAGCCCAGTGGTATTGGTTTCGGTGGCAAGGCCCGTCCCCACGAACGCCACGTCGTCTTCGGCCACCCTGGGCTTCTTGGTGCCTTGGTCCTCCCCCTCGCCTGTCGGTTGACTTCTGCCTCGGCGGCGGGAGCGCTGCGATTGGTTGGAGGCGACTGGAGGCTGCTCCTCCTGCACCGGCTTGTCGGTGGAAATTTGCTCCGGTGGCTCTTGTCGAACCGGCAGATTGTTGGTTGAGAGGTCTTGGGCTTGGTACTGCTTCTGTAGTGCCTGCCCGGCGATGGAGGACAGATCCAGTGCCTTCCTCACCATCTTGCTCTTGTCTCTTCGTTGGGCGAAGCCAAAACAAGTGGGCTCGTAGCCGAGCAGTCTAGGCGCGTCCCGATTGGCACACTGCAGGAAGGCGATCAAGTTCGACCAGTTCCCGGTGAGGAAAAGCGCCTTGTTTGGTCCGGAGCAGTCTGCGTGTTTGGAAGACAGAGGACATTAGTACATATGTTAAAGAGGCGTGCCAATACTTCATGATTAAGTTAAAGTGTAAGGAGTTACCAAGTTTATCTGTATAGCCGAGGCCAGGATACCTTCGTGCTCGAGGAATCCCGTATGGTCTCTCTATCGCCGTCCCTACCCTAGTTGGGCCAGGGACGTCAAGAAGTGGGTTTATGGGCCCCCACTCGAAGTTCCCGGAGACCTTTACCAGGACGCCGCTCCATTTCTCAGAGTCGTAGAGGCGGTCCACCAAGTGGTCGAAGTACTGCCTCGTTGTGAAGTAATACTTGTTGTGTTTGGGGTTCCTTGACACTATGTACATGAGCATCAAGTCCCCCAAAGTGAATGGCAAGCTGTTGGTCTCGGCTAGTTTCATGGCCGAGCATAGGATGCGCCAGGCATTCTGTGCGACTTGGATTGGCACAAGTTTGTACGAATCCAAGAAGTAACGGAGGAAGGGGCTTATTGGGAATCTCACCCCTCCCTCCGTAATAGCAAAGAGCGGGAGGACAATGAAGTCTTCGCCGAAGGGTACCCTGTCGGCGGTCACCCTCTCAATCAGGACGTCATCCGGAATGGCGTACTTCTCTCGGAATTCGTTGGTGAACCCTCCTGGTCCGTCTCCATAGAGGTTGTTGTATGGCATTGGGCCAAGACCGGTCGGCGGTGGAGGAATGAGGTCGACATCTTGCGGGGCGGCGTTGGCCCCTCCTGCGTCGGAGGCACTTGGAGGCCCACCGGACGATGTGGATGCACCGGCTTGGGTTCTCGTCGCCATCCGTTCGGCGTTTATTTCTTCCTCAGAGTCGGGCTCGGCGGAGGCATTTGGGGACCTGCCCCGGCCAACGGGGGTCCCCCTACATGCGCTGTCGTCTATTTGGAGAGGGACATTGATCCCTGGGATGATGGACGGCCCAGTGGGAAGGGGGAAGTTGCTAGAACTCTTGTTGAAACTTCGGTAGTTCCTACCAAGGCTTTGGATCGTCTCCATTAGGGTTGGGTAGTCTTCGGGGTTGATGCCCAGCAAGATCCTTGAGTCCACCATATGCTGAAGTCCTAAAAACAAGGAAAAAGAAAAGAATCAAGACTCCTACTTCAGCATGGCTACCCCTCCCTAGCCCTTCACCGGGGAAGGTTCGGAAGGTTCGTGTTCGGCAAGGGGCAACGGTCTCTTCCGATGACGGTTTTGGTAATTGTTAAAATGGCCAACCGTCGTAGATCCAGGCGGCGGATCACGGCCAAGAACGGCCGTAGGGGGCGGTTTACATTGTTCAGGTCGAGGTTTTGCACTATGAAAAGGGAAGAAAAAAGCTAGAAGGGGCTGCAGCATTGCAAAATCAAAGGAAAAATGCGGAGGAAAATAGATCAGAGTTACCTGTAAAAGCTGGAGTTGCTGGTCGACGGGAAACGGCGGAGCAACGACGGTGGAGACGATGGAAGCAATACGAAGTTGCAGAGCGAGAGCGAGAGCAGAAAGTTATTTTCTGCCTCGCTTCCCCCTTATATAATGGGAGAAGTAGGGGGAAGCCCTAGGGTCGCACACCGGAACCGAAGCGACGCCAGTCCGCCCACTCTCATCGTGCCACGTGGAAGGCCTGCGTCGATCCGTACCTGCGGGGTTCTTCTCCACGCCACGTGTTCCCCTATGTTGGGCTAGGGTTAACCCCAGCCGTTCGATCCCTGAAGCCCAACGGTCCCATCAGCGTCCTCTGCAGCAAAAACATCATTACTCCTTCCACAAGACGTCTCCTCGTTTCCCCTCGATGGTCCGGCAGGGTATGCTCGGCGCGAGTACATTGGGACGCCCCCTAGGAAAATGCAAACCATAGATCAACCCTTCCTACCTGCTGCCTAAGGTTAGAAGAGGTTGAGGGGCTATTGTGGGGGGCGTGGCTCGGTGAGTGGGTCATGTCGATCCGTACCGAACCACCTAGGCTCCTGGGCGAAGCGGTTCAGATATCCGAAGGCTGGCACGATCCTACCGATCCGAATCCACCGAACGGGGTTACTTCATTCCTAAAAGGACCGCGGAGCGTGGTTGCTTAGATCGGCAATACCCTGCCGAACCCGTCGATGAACCTTGTCAAAGCTGAAGTAGCCGAGCCTCCCCGGTTAGCCGAACCCGATGAACCGAACCGAAGTTGTTCATCCCCAGGAAAGCCGTTGCTCCATGTGCAAGTCATAGAATCCGGTTCGGCAACGCACTACCGAACCAGATAGCAGCTACAATGAGCTCAAGCCAGCCGGATTGATAGGTTCGGCGGGACTGCCAACCACCGAACCATATCGACTCCCTGACTTATAGAGGAAGTCAGGGGTGCAGTCGGTTAAATAGGAAACGTGTCATTTATCCCACTGTGGCAGGAACGGACCGTTAGGGATCATGACGAGCCTAACTTTACGAGATTGGATTTGGATGCCATAGTGGGCAAACCAATCACCGTGCGCGTGGTATAACCGCGTGGTTTGGACTCCACTTTTCCCCCGCCTATAAAAGGAGTGGTGATGCTGAGGAATGCGGTACGCAACACTCAAACCCCAAACCCTAAACTCGTCTCACATATTCTCTCCTCCTGTCACTGACTAGACCGTCGGAGTGCCTATCCCGGACCACCACGATCCGGGCTTGGGCACTAACGTGTGCTTTCCCTGTGCAGGTATCGACCAAGATAAGCCATCCTAGCCACCTCAACACCCAAGGTTCGACCGGAGAAAGCATAGCACCACACATTCACACCACATCTCTGCTCCATTCTGCTCACACAAGAGAGAGAGAGAGACCACCATTCCTCCCACAGTTTCCCCTGGCTGTGCAGCACTCCAACCGCCACCGCCACCGCCACCTTTTCAGTTCATCACCGGACCACCGAGCACCACCACCCAAATTACTCCAAATCCAAATTCCAAGGTAGAAATCTCTTTCCCATTTTTCCCTAAGTATATTTAGGTGTATACGACTTAGATTTGGGGCTTGAACTAAGCCCGAATGAAAAATAACAGTTTCGGTTGAAATTGCACCCTACTCTGTTTTATTGGCCATCCGAATCCAAGACCGGTCGACTGCCTGGTTGATCACCACTCCAACCGGAGTTCCATCCTGTTACGCAAACGGACATATATACATGTTCCCTTTAATTAATGTTAGTTGATTTCTTAACTGTTATATGAATTGCCTATGAAATAGTTGATTTCTTAACTGTTATATGAATTGCCTATGAAATACAAGCCAATAGAATCATAGTTCATTCTGGAAGTATACGTGCTAAGTAATTAGATTTTTCAAGTGGAAAGAAAGTTAAGAAGTTTACAGCTTGGATAAACTCGAATTTGCCGTGATTTTGAGTAAATTTTTCTGACCTAGTTCACGAGTTCGGTATTTTATTATATTTTTACTAAAGACACCTACTTACATAATGTTTACTGAATAAAAACTTTAGAATTTAATTTGAAGGGAATAATTTTATAAAAATCTTAAACCAAGCTGCCGCCGTGAGACTTGCAATGCTGTGAGGACTGTCGCACCTTACGGAAATGACCATATCTCGGCCTAGGAAACTCGATAACACTTCCCGCTTGTTGGGTTGGAAACTAGACACATAGAGGTTAAAAAAATATATAGGCCACATGTCTTAATTAGTTCTAAGGAATAACAGATTTCAATTTGAAGTGACCAAAATTCTGTTTTTCTTGTAGGAACTGCAAATTTTTAATCTGATTTAAAAAAAAAAAAATACTTTCCAAGCTCAAGAATTATGAAACTTTAATATGAGGCTTCTATAAGGGCATAGGGTTTGTGGTAAAAATCTTGTAGCTAGCTAATGGTTTAATATAGAAAGTACAAAAATTAGTATAGCGCAACGCGGTAGGATTTCCTAATGTATTAGCATGTGTATTTCATTTACATATGGATGATTAGCTTACAGGTGACTATTAATTTTGTGAGGTATAATTTATTCTGTCATTCCATGTAAGTTTCCTGTTAATCATGGACATACATTATTTCGAGAACTTAGAATGAACTCCTAGGGTATTGGGTATTGGGAACGAAATGATAATGATTAGACGTTAAAAATTAAGGAAAGTGAACTATTGGAAAATCACTGTAGTGATAGTTTCGGTCAGGAGAAAATCAAAGTGGCCGAGAGCCCGGTAGGTTTTGGAAGCATGGCCGGTGGAAGAGATGAATGGGGTGGCCGTGAAGAGAGTGATGGTTGATCCTGACTCCGCAGTCAATCTCATACCTATGTCCACTGTTGAAGCCCTAGGCATTCCCAAAGAAAACATTGGAGGAGCACCTATCGAGGTATATTATTTTAGTTCGAATTGGCAAATCCATTTTTGTAGGAATGGGATGGTCAGAGTCAATTGCAACGTTGGACCTTTCAAGAGTCCGATAGAGTTCCAGGTTGTTTTTGCACCGACGACATATCACGCTCTTCTGGGCAGACCATAGATTCATAAATACCAAGCGGTCCCATCGACATACCATCACTGTATTAAAGGTAGAATCAAAGGAAAAGAGGTATGAGTACCTGCGGGGAGCACTTCCTTCGAAAGATCGGCACTTGTGGTCAAGACCGGTGGATTGTTGATTCGAAATCCTGATTATGGCACTGTTGGATTTATCTTCCGGATATTACCGGGGATGACTTTATTTGGTTGAAACTGGAGTATGGATGTCATTTCTCGCGGTTGGTTGGTTGTCATCGCTCCTTGTGATGGTACAGTCGAGTTTGACCCGATATATAGTTTGGTCTTATTCGTCTGGGACCCCTGGCTGGGCAAGTAAGGAGAGGGTAAACCTGCAGAGTTGCCATAGTTCAGAGATTGTTTGGAAAGAGTATTTCTCATGGCGGAGAAATCCAGAATTCACTTAAAGACAAGAAATTCATAAAAGGCTACTTATTGCTAGGATTTATATGTTTGCTTTTTTTTTAATTCCTTGAATTGTCATGTTATTATTTGTATTTTATGGGTTATGGGTTTAGGGATATCTACTGGGTGATTTATCACTCACGGATACATTTGTATCCTGGCAAATCGATTGCTTCGGCGGTCAATTTGCCAAAGAGTGCAGGATTCGGCAACGTAGAGGAGCAGCCTTACAAGGCAGAACCGTATAATACAGGAGAGATCCCAGGAGCGGAGATTGAGGTAGAGTATGCTTGGATTCCGTATCAGAACTAGAAGTCGCCCTGGAGTTAATTTTTAAATAAATGTCAGACTTTTATGATTGTTAATTCAGTATTTCAAAAACAGGGTTTGTAATATATAAAATTTTATTATGTAATAATCGTACTCAATTATGGTAATGAAGGTTATTTAAATTAATCTTTTTATTGAAAATCACTAATTAATGCTTCCGAAATTCCTTAGATAATCGGGGCATTACACATACAAATTTTGACAAAAATTAACAAATTTCATTGTTTCGCTTGTTTTTTCCATTTCCAAAAATCAAACCCACTACATCTCCATCTACTCCACTAAAAACTGTACAAAACTCACCATATTCAATTTCGAAACCATTTAATTTGGAGTGGCTTCACCAATTGATTTTTCAAAACCCAAAGAGTACTCATCTAACGTTCTAATTGTTTTTTCAAAACTCACCATATTCTATTGATTTTGTATGAAAGAGAGAGGACGGGTGTTGGTAAATTAGGCGGAAATGGGCTCTTGATTTGCAGAAATGGAGGTTTGGGTATGGGAGGAGGAGAGCGGGAAATGGGTTTGGAATTGGTTAATTGTCAGGGTTCCTGCATGTGTGTGAAAGAGAGACAAATTTGGTTTGTCTCAAAACAAGGGCAATATGGTAAAAATTCAACACATAATTTATTTTCATCACATATTTTTCAAACACTATTCTTACTGCAAAATGCATTTTGCACATATCATTCAAACACTCTACTAAATTTAAAATACATTTTATGATCAAAATTCAAGAAGCCAAAAAACTGAAAATGAAAAGCCAAAAAATAGGCTCCCAAACACCCCTTATTCTCCATACGCTCGGGAGTTTGAATCCTGGACACGCTCATAATTTTGTTTCACAAGTTTAATATAGATTATTACTGCATGTTTCTTTACGGTTCATGGTGAGTGTGAATAGCCATTGGATTCACGAATATTTTGATTATCATACTTCTATCATTATTATTTATTCTTCAAAAATCACACACCCCAGAATTTCTTTATGATACAAATCTCAGTTTCTATCAAAGACTTATGCTTATTTGAGTTTGAATGAGTACGTGGCGATCGAAAAATGCTCCAAATCCAGGACTATTTCTATTCTTTTATACAAATATTGTTTGTTGATCCATGTCCTGATGTCCACATTCCCTAGATTTCAATATATATTTTAAAACTTTTTTTTTTAGTTTATTAAGGGACAAGTAACATATGAAAATATGTATTTTTTAGGATGCCGATGTGTGATTAATGTTAGAATACGTGCACTTTTTTTTGGGTATTTACAATAATGATTTTTTTGGTGCCACCTCTGATACAACACTTGCACAAAAACTGAGATTTTCTAATTATTAAATCAAATAACATGTAGCATGAATAAAACAGAGCAGGCATATAGAGTAATCGGCAGAGCAGTTTAAAATTGAGAGCATAAACTAACAGTTAAATATTGAGAAAAAGAGTAAAAGAAAAGCTGGCCTGAGATACAATCGGGAGGCGTGATGCACTCACTGTCTTAAAGCCACTAGTCCTCCCCTACGTGAGGGTGTTGACGGATTATAGTGACTCCAAGATTCAACCCGAAATGCTCTCAAACTTCCTCTTCCAATGGTCACGCCCATTAGGAGGATATGAACAAAATCACGAACCAGAGTTGCCCAAATATAATAAGTATAAAAGTAGTATTTTGTAGTAGAGAGTTTTTGAACAAGAAAGATTGGAAAAGATGTAAGCTGAGAGTAAGAGAGAGTGGTCTGTGATGAGTTTCTTGGATGTAATGGATGAGGAGACAAAATGGTGCATATATAGAATTTTGGAGAATACCCCAACGGGTAAAACCATAATTATAATTATGAGAATTAAAGCCATATAGAATGATTTGTTTGCCTTAAATTTGTTGACCAAAGTAATCTGCTTCTCTAGGAAGCCGTTGTGTCACAGAGTTAAGAGGGAATTTGACAACTTTAATTCCGCAAAGAAGGAGTTACAAAATCTTGTGCAATCAATTTTATTGCAATCATTTTCTTACCTGAAAATAAAATAGTTAATTCATATGATCAGTTTTGAAATTTACAAACATAATTATATTTCAACAACCTCCACCTCTAATTCCTGACTTTGCCACTGCTTCGATGCATGTGTGCGACTGTGCGTGTGTGCATTTGAAGATGTCGGACGACGGAAATGTGTTTGTTTCCCAAAGTTTTGGAGAGACTAGAGTGTGACTTCTTATTTGTGAAAAGAGAAAATTATCTCTAAGTATAGAAAAGTGACACTTAATTCCCATTAAGGAGAGATGAAATACTTAATTACCACTAAGTCCACTTTTACAAAAATACATTTACCATTAATAGAAATGTCACCCTAGGGTTTTAGGGTATGCTAGGGTTTTATGGTACCCTAATGGGTACCCTAGTACCCTTGGGCACCCTAAAATCTTAGGGTACCCTAGGATTTTAGGATTTTAGGGTACCCTAGAGTTTTAGGGTACCTTAAGATTTTAGATTTTAGGATACCCTAGGGTTTAAGGTACCCTAGAGTTTAGGTTTAGGTGATTTCATAGAGCCATAGGGTTTAGGTTTAGGCACTTTCATATGAGTTTTAGGGTGCACTTTCCTATTATAGGGTTTTAGCGATTTAGGCACTTTTATTGGGTACCCTAGAGTTTTAGGCACTTTTATAGGGTACCCTGAGGTTTAGGCACTTTCATAGGGTGCCCTAAGAGTTAAGCACTTTCAGTATTGGGGGTTTTAGGCACTTTCATAGGGTTTTAGTGTTTCGTTAATTAGAGAAAACTTGGTAGGAATTACTTTCTATTTTCTGGACCTAGAGGTAAATTGCCCTGAAAAGAGAAAATTACCTCGCATACTTACCATTTGGAATGCACCTCTCCGGCCAATATATGCACACATGTAGGGGCGGAGCTAAAGAATTTCACTTAGAGGGGGCACTCCCTAAGTGAACAGCTAGAACATATCAAACCAAGTAACAATTCATTATTTGCCGCCGTGAAATAAGCATTTAATTCTTTCAGAGGTCCATTAATTTGGTTGGAAACAAGTGAAAACAACGTATACAATAAGCCTAATGCCCAAAATTTCTAGGCTAAGTTCGGTTGCAATTTCTGGGTAATGATCCGGGAAAAAAATTTTGAGTTAGTGATTGGTTTGATTTTTAGAAATGGTTGTTGGAGTAATGATTTGATAAAAAAATAGGGATAATGATTGGAAATAGGGTAATGATTGGAGAGAGATAGAGAGAGAAATAGGGGTAATGATTGGAAGAGAATAGGGGTAATGATTGGATGAAAGAAATAAGCATTTAATTCTTTCAGAGGTCCATTAATTTGGTTGGAAACAAGTGAAAACAACGTATACAATAAGCCTAATGCCCAAAATTTCTAATTTTTCAAACATTTTTTGAGTAGATGTACCGAAAGAAGAAACTGTAGGACATAAAATTCCGGAGGCACGTGACCCCTGGGCCTATGCTGGCTCTGCCAGTAACACATCCACTCATCAAAGTATTTAAAAGAGCACTTTTCGACTTTACCTTTTGAACTCATATTGCACATTTGCGCTAGACTTTCTACTTTAACTCTATTCTCCATAAATAATTTCTATTTAATCTTTATCTTTTTTACTTAAATACTAATAATAGTTTATCCCTTTTCTTTATATTATTTCATACTCTTTTTCAAATGCTATACTTTTTAACGGTCATATTTTTTGTAACCCTCATAATTCAATGGCTATATTACAATGGTCATATTCCAATGGCGATATTTTTGTAATTTCGTTGCGGTAAGGGTCATGCTACAACAATATTATTCCAAGACAGGTCCCTCAATCTCTTCTCCACTGGGAAATTGCAAGTTGGAAGCTCAGAGAAACATACCCAAAAGAGTGGAGACAGAATATTCAAAATCTTCTGAACGAGCATCATGCACAATGGGAAATGGGTAATAGAGACAGAGACCATCCAACCTACCGAGTTTTGCACCGATAGTATGACTCGGATGATTCGCAGTAGTACTTAGATTAGTGCCAGCTATTGCTCTACTGTTTGGAATGTTGTGATAAATGTGAAGTGAAATAAAGGAAAAATAGAATCTGGGTTGCTTTACTTTCAGTCATTTCATTTATGCGGAGAGTGCTAAATTAAGTTGTGCAAAAGTAGAGTTGCGCGAAGTAGTTCGTAATGTAGTTGTTTTTTGTAATGTAGTAATGAGGAACTTTCCTAGTGAGTACGCACGGTGCTTGTATTTGTCTAGGATGTAAACAATATGCCATATATGTGTAATAGTGTGCAATAGTGACTTTCCTGGAACCTTCCTAGATCCCAGGCAAGGCATCATCTTCTTCTTCTTCTTCTATCTCTCTTATCTTCTCTTATATAAAAAGGAGGAGGCTACAGGTAGGTTATGTATTGAGACTTTGAGCAATAAAATTATCCAGTGTTGTGTTCTGTTTTCCCTTCTTTGCAATTGTATACTCTCTTAGTGATTGCACACGAGACTATAGAGAGACCTTTTTTTAAATTGTGAAAAACGTGTTACATACACCTCTCGAATATATATATATGCACGCATCCACTCAACAATTAGTACTTGAAAAGAGCACTTTTTCTACTTTAAGCCAAGCTGTTTTTGAACTCATATTGCACTAGATTTTCTACTTTTAACTCTATTCTCTATCAATAATTTCTATTTAGTAATTTTTATCTTCTTTTTTTTTTTTACTTAAATAATTGTTTATCCCTTTTCTTTAGTCAAGCTATTTTTGAACTCATATTATTTATCCCGCACAAATGATTCGAATTTTTTTTTTTAATTAGAAAATATTTTTTCGAGTAGCCTTTCAGAAGAATAAGCTCAATCGGATAATCACAAGTGCCGGATCCAATCTAACTATTTTTCATTCATAATCCTCTATATTCTGAATTATAATACATACGTGAGATTATTGAGATCATTTGTAAAGAACCCGAAGTGAGGTCCCACGAGTTGTTTTGTTCACAAATCACAATCAATGTATTACCATACTCTCTCTCCTTTCCGCCTTTCTTGAAAAAGGAAAGAAATAAATGCAGTAAAATGGGAAGGCCTCTCGTCTCAGAAACTTTCTCGGATCGTTGCCGCACGTCACTCTCCTCGCACTGACACAAGCATCTTCAGCTCTCTCTCTCTCTCTCTCCTATTTTCTTCGGGTTTCTCGGCAACCAAACAGGACTCCTGTCTCGCTTGGGGATCTCTTCGAAACTAAAGTCCCTTCACCTCCGCATTTCGATTGCCTTTTTTCAGGTCGTTTTCTGGTTTACCTTTTCTATTTCTAGCCATTACTTGTACAAAGAGAAACAGAGCTTTGTAACGCATTTCCACATACAGAAACGCAAGAGAGCGAGAGAGAGAGGAATGGCGGAAATCGGAGCGAAACGGCGGGTTCTGAGATGGATTTCGATGGTATCGTGGAGCGTTCTTGTAGCGTCAATGCTTGCTTCAGCCGAAAGAGCCTTGAAATTACAGCAAGCGTCAACCGAAACGCTAGCCGTGGAAGCGTCGGGATCGGACTATCTTTCGCAATTCGTAAATTTCTTGTGGCAGTCGGATCGATCATCAGGTTACCGACACATTTGGCCTGTAAGTGGAAATTATGAATTCTATTAGGCAGTGATTTTCACACTCTTTTTTGCCCCTCTTTTTGTCTGGTATGAATTTACAATGTCATCATTTTAAGTGTAAAGGAGTACATAAATGGAAGCTTAATTATGTAAATTCACAAAGACGGGTGGTTTGGTTTTGCCTTTATATGCATGAAGACAAAATTATTTTATTATAGAAAACAAGATCAAGTTTTTTCTTTTTTTGGGATCATAAAATAAGGTCAGTTTGTGGATAGTAATTTTAAGTCCAGCTCTTCTCTGACCCTTCAATTAGATTGGAGAGTACAATTTCAGCCCCACAAACGTTTTTCCCGAGCCCCATTCATTGATCGGGACAGTTCATTTTTTTGAACTCATGGAGAACATCAAACACTCCTTAAATCAAATTGAAAGGCATATCCGGAACCTATTTCTATTGCAAAAGATGGTTGGACAGCCGGGATCAGCTGCACTACACGGTGCAATGTGGGGGTGCACTATAGCACCCCGGATTCTGCACTACACCGTGTAGTGCAACCGATCCAGCCGTCCATCTCGGCAATGGATGGCTCGGAGTGTAATCCGGACGATGGACAGTTAAGATTTCTAAGAGCTCAGATTAAATCCGAGTCATCTATGTTAAGATAGATGGTCAGATTAACCACACTACACTGCACGGTTTAGTGCAGCAGCAACCCCCCTTCCATCCTTAGCAATATCCTCACATGTTGGTCTGAATCAAGTTATTGTTACCTATAGGTGGTGGTTGGTTATTTTTCCTCTATACGTCACTAGTGGATTGGGTTTGCCTTTACACGCATGAAGACAAAATAATATTATTATGTCTTCTGTATAATAATGCTGTGATATTTATTTTTAAGTTGTGTTCAAGCCAATTGTCTATGTATTGCGATTGATGTTGATAGGTTCTTTTCTCTCCATATTTTACTCGGTGGATTGAGGCCCCGTTCCCGAAGGTAAAAAAAGATTTCAAGCTCAAAAATAATAAATTTATTAAAATTTAAAAATATGCAATATAGATCTTGTTTGAAAGATCTCGATGTGATCTTTTATAGGGTGCAAAAAAAATCAAAAAAATATTTTTCATTTACACTATTTTTAAGTTTGAAAATGTGAAATAAATACTTATTTTTTAAGAAAATGATCTGGAATGGGGCCTGATTGGACTTTTTATACCTGAAAAAAGACAAAAGAATAGTAAGAAGATAAGTGCACGCACACGTTTTCCTATTTTATGATGGTGATGGAAGTCGATGTGCGCACGCCTGATGAGCTGATTTTTATCTAGAATAAGGGAGCGTTTTTCACTAATGAATAAGTTTTGAGAATTTTTTTTTTGTTAGGTGTTTCAGAGAGTGCTAGTGAATAAGTTGTTGAGAAATATTAAATTGTTTCCGGTAGTGAATAAGTTGTAGATGGGTTTGTGAGTACAGTTATTGTAGCAAAAAAGTTTTTGTTAACTTTTTTTTGTTAGTGTGAACGAGATGGTAAAATACTAAAACTTGTTGATTAATGTAAACGAGATGGAAAAAACGCTCGTTTTGTTTTTTTGCTAGTGGAAACATGGCGTTAAACTTATATTTGACTTTAGCTTTATACATGTAAATACAGATACTTTGATATGTCGTCCTTAATGCATGCATTTGCATGTGTAGGCAACATCACTTCTGGTTATTCATAAAATAGACATCTTAGGAATCGTTTATTTCATTCATGTTATCTGTTTGTATTTAAGTTTTCGGCCAACATAAGAACTGATCTTCAGAAGTTTAAGTGTACACAATTGTTGAATCTGATTTACAGGAAATGAAATTCGATTTCAGAATTGTTTTGGGTACCATAATTGGATTCTTTGGAGCGGCATTTGGGAGTGTTGGTGGCGTCGGTGGCGGTGGAATATTTGTTCCTATGCTTTCCCTAATCATTGGGTTTGATGCAAAATCAGCAACTGCAATATCTAAATGTAAGGACAGGCATATTCATTTAATAATTCTTCTAGGTAAGTTTAAATATTTTAACCACCATGAATGGACAATGCAGTGATCATTTGCTGTTGAATTTGTGGAGTCTGGACTAATAACAAACATTCACAAATGTGAAATTCATTTTGTGTCATAAAATCACAGAAGATGGCCAAGACCTGGTTTTGGATTCGTTCTGTACCATGGTAAAAGGGGCTCTGTTTTATAAGATTTTTTCAGTTTTGTAAGGATATACTTGGATGGCAGACAGTTGATTTAGGGGGCGTTCCAATTACATAGTAAAAAGAACTTTTGAAAAAAGAAGGTTTTTCAAGCTCAAAAATCATGTATTTATGCAAATAATTTTCCTATCAATATGGATCTTGTTTGATAAATCTCATTAAGATCATTTAAACGGTTCAAAAAAAATTAAAAAAATATTTTTCATTTTCATTATATTTGAGTTTGAAATTAAATCCGTTTGAAAAAAAGGTACTTTTTTAAAAAGGGGAACACCCCCTTATTGCAGTAACATGACAATTGGAGGCCGTAGCCTAGCGGCTTGAGGCCCCTGTTGGCCACCCAGGCCTCCTTAGGTAAAGTAAGATTGGGCCAAATGTTTGAAGCCCCAATACAATCCAAGATTTGACCCCAGGAAAAAAAAAAAAAAAAAGAGGCCCAGCCAGTAAAAGAACGAAAATGGCATGGCTGGTCCCAGGTAGGTTCAGTATAGGATTTGGGGGCAACGGGAGCATGGCTGGCAAGCCAACTTCAAACATAAAAAATCGCGGACATTATAGAGTTTCACTTTTTGAGGAAGTTAATTTGATCGAGGCAATTGAAGGCGTTGAGAATATGATTAATTAATTTATCCCTCTCTCTAGCGGCTAAAGCTTTTAGATGAGTTTACGGTGTGACAGTCAGAAATGATTAAGCTTTGTAGAACAACTTTTATCAAATTGGTTAACACTTAACAATCAAGAAAAAGAACGTGTCTCGTACATAACACCTAGTAAAAGAATAAAAAAAGAAAGGGTGTTTCTCAGGGGACTACTTCCATTGTTCCATGTAACTTCTCTGGTATAGACTGTGTAGTTATTGCCCTAGGGATTTCAGAGATTTGCTTTACTCTTCCCTTATGTCTGTGGTCAGGTATGATCATGGGTGCAGCAGGCTCAACTGTTTATTACAATCTTAAGCTACGGCATCCTACACTTGACATGCCCATCATTGACTATGACTTGGCATTGCTTGTTCAACCAATGCTCATGCTTGGTATTAGCATTGGTGTTGCTTTCAATGTGATTTTTGCTGACTGGATGGTTACAGTTCTGCTAATTGTTCTCTTCGCAGGTAAGTATTTGTTTTATTTTCATATTGTTGGTTTACCTTTCTGCTCTACTGATACTCTTAACATGATATGGCGTCTGCAGGCACATCAACTAAGGCCTTCTTTAGAGGTGTTGATACATGGAAGAAAGAAACCATTATGAAAAAGGTATTACGAGGTTCATGCAATTAACTAGTTCAAAGGCAGTTACAATTCACACAGAAAACGAGACCGTTTGACTTGGTGTTCAATTTTATCAGACATAATCTTTTTAGAAATAGCTTAGCATTAAAGGTATTACTAATCTATTGCCATCTTACTACTTTGTGCCATATTTATTGAAGGTGATGCAGCATAAATAACTTGAACTTCTTTTGTGTCATATAGTGCCATGTGCCCGTAGGATATGTGTGTTGTTGTGAACCAGTCTTTCATTTTGATTATCATTTCTTGTTTCTGATTCCAGGAGGCTGCCAAGCGTTTGGAGACGACTGGTGAGTTGATCTGGTATTCATCTATAAGGCATAATAGAATAGGCCTTCTTGCTGATAATGATTTTTTTGGTCGTGGAAGATTCACGTATATTTCCTGTAATATCAGCTAATGGTCAAGAAGGAGCAGAATACAAGCCCCTTCCTGGTGGCCCGAGCAATGACACCCAAAAGGAGACCAAGGACAGCGAGGCAAGTATCCTCAAACAACTCTTTGAGTTACAAATATCTCTCAAGTATAATGTGAATAAACTTCACAGGTCAGCATAATTGAGAATGTTTGCTGGAAGGAACTTGGGCTTCTTGTTTTCGTTTGGGTTGCATTCCTAGCATTGCAGATCATCAAGGTTCTCTCTCTCTCTCTCTCTCTCTCATATTTGCTACGTCCTGGCATCTTTTTTCCTCTGATATTTTATATGCACTTTCTCCATTTTTTTTGACTTGTGAGGTTACTTGTCTATTGAAAACAGAATTATACAACCACTTGTTCAATGGCATACTGGGTCTTGAACTTATTACAGGTATCTTCTTAATATGTATGTTAGAAGGATATCCACATCCTCTCCTTTTTTCCTGCCATAAGACAGTTTGTCATGTGGGATTTTTGTGATGAGTTTCACCTTGACAAACTGTAAAGTTGGTTAGCATCTAAGTGAACTCATTGTTCTGCAGATCCCCGTTTCTGTTGGGGTAACTTTGTACGAGGCAATTAATCTGTACAAGGGGAGGAGAGTAATTGCATCGAAAGGGGATGATGGCACTAATTGGAAAGTGCACCAGCTGTTATTGTACTGCTCTAGTGGTGTGCTAGCTGGTATAGTCGGTGGGCTGCTTGGTTTAGGTGGAGGATTCATTTTGGGCCCACTGTTTTTAGAGCTGGGAGTCCCTCCTCAGGTTATGTTGTCACTTTTGTTTCTTGAAATACGCTGACAAAGAAGAGATAATATAAAATTTACAATTAAGAGGGTGGTTACTTTTTGCTTCATCATTTGTTTTGAATCATTTCACTACTGCTATCCCAGTTAGAGGAATATGGCTGATTTCTAGGTTTTATATGATATATTTGTGTTGCCTTATTTTGAAAATCTGGTCCAAGTGTCTGTTAGAAGAATTTAATGCTTCATGCACTTTATACCTTCTCAATTAATTTATGATTTATTTAACACCTAGAACCAGTGTCCATCATCTAGGATTTCAAAAGAAAGGCCTTTCCATTTCCATTAGTGTCTAGAGGAATCCAGGTTAGTTTGAAAACTTGGTACAAAAAGATAACTGATTGTTTCTTTGTCTTGGTGAAACGTGAAGTGTGACTTCTGAATTATTGTAATAATTCAAGAAGTTTTTAGGAATTCACTATTTCAGTTGATGTGATAACTCCGGTAGTTGATGTCTGGGCAAAGAATTGTGTGTTATATGTTGAACATAACAGTCACAGGAGTAGATTTGGGAAATTTTGGGCGACAGAAATAGCTTTATTGAAATTTCCATGTCCATCATGGAAAGATGTTTGAAGTTTCCAAAATATAGATCTCAAAAATGTGTAACCTACAAGGATAAAAATTTGTGAAACTAACATATAAAATGAATGGGGAATAACGGTGATGTTGGAACAACTTTCATGTTAATTGCAAGCATTTGCTTTCTGTCTGGTCCTGAACTCCTTGATAACTTTTATGCAGGTTTCAAGTGCCACTGCCACCTTTGCAATGACTTTCTCCTCTTCAATGTCTGTTGTAGAATACTATCTTCTAAAACGTTTTCCAGTACCCTATGGTAAGTCAGTGCACCAGTTCTGCACTTATCGTAACCAGTCCCGAAGGTTGTCTTCACAAATCAGCTAGTGCATCGATGTTGAAATATTTCCACAGGCAATTTATTTCTGTCCCCAATCATCTAACAATTTGAGAAGCAGAGACGGAGTTATTTGCATCTGCATACTACATCTGAACTCTGAAGTTCATCTGATTTTGTAGAAATTTGATTATCATTGCATGCATGTTGCAGCTCTCTACTTCATGGCCGTGGCAACTGTCGCTGCTTTTGTTGGGCAACATGTTGTAAGAAAGCTGATCATCGTACTGGGAAGAGCATCTTTAATCATCTTCATTCTGGCTTTCATGATCTTTGTGAGCGCAATCTCCCTAGGTGAGCTTCATTTTCCCCATTGGTTGGAGTGATGAAATTGTTTTCCTAACAAGATGATTGACTCTCTTAAATTTTACTGTTTTGGGACCGTTGGTCTATGAAATTAATACAACTTGGTTTTATTTTATAGGTGGGGTTGGTATATCTAACATGATTGGGAAGATTGACAGACATGAATACATGGGTTTCGAGAACCTCTGCAAGGATGCTTAATTTGTCATCGTCCCCTCTTCTTTGCACCGTTTAGCTTCTGCTATTCTTCACAGGGTAGGATGAATGATAGCTATGACATAGTGAAAATTCAGTATGATTGCTGTCATTTGCTCATAGAGTCTTTTCCGTAAGAACACAAAATGTTCTATTTTCCTCCGGACCAGCTGTTGGCAAGGTATAAGATTTATGCTAATTGTCTTGCCTGTTCAATGGTCTCCCTTTTCTCTGGTTCTTACATTTGTGGAATGAATACACCGCTGGGTGCTGGTCCTGCTGAACTTTGAGTTCAGAAACTCAATAGTGACGATTGCATTTGTACGTTTGATGAGAAGACCGGAGGATCAGTTGTCACTAAGACAGTGAAGAAGTCACTTTTTTTTTTTCATCAATTTTTTTCTTCTTTGATAGATCCCGCCGAAACTTTTCACGGCAAGTCCAAATAAGGGGGTTGTTTGTCTTCTATTGTTCTTTTGCTTTTTCTCTTCCCTTTGTAGAGTATTTTCCCTCCTTTCATGTAGCTTTTGCACCTCTCCGGGTTTGTGTGCCTTCAAGGTTTCAGTTGTGCTCATTTTTATTGATTGTTCTACGTTGGGGTCTCGAGACTCTGTACTGCCTATTTCTTGATTGGCACTGCTCTCTAATTTTACTACAGGTCTGGTTCCCAGTTTGTGGAAATTGAGCTTGAGCTTGCGTCTAAGTTTAGCTGGTCTTAGCTAGTATCTATTGTCGTAATGAAATCTCTCAGTGATCGCCGTAATGACGGTTTGAATGAAATTTGTGATGCTAAAAAAACACAAGAACATAGCCCAACCATGCATCGAGATGCTGAAAAAACACAAAAATAAGAACAAAGCCCAACTATGCATCGAGGTTCAAACACGACAATTGACCTCTAAGTATTCTATATCAGCAATGTGCAACTACATGATGTTGAGAATTCCATGATACTGAGATTTTGGTGTTATGGTTTCTCCATTTTTCTTTTCCAGTTCATGATTTGTGGAATATCAGTTTCAAAGATCAATAGGCAATAATGCCACGACCCCTCTTCTTTAGTTCCACGACATGTAACGATCTGGACCATGTAAATCAGAGTTGTGCTTTGATACTAACTTCAATGGACCACATGTCTCAAAAGATTAACCACATGTCTCCATTCCAAAATGTTTGTCCGATTCACAAAACGAGGACTTGAAAATAACTCTTTTTTTTCAAGAAACTTCCAAAAAAGATTCAACAATTCCCTGAATATCAATGAGTTCTTTTAATTTATGACATAATTTGAATCTTTCCTTGAAAAATTAAGTTTTTTTAATTTTTCGTTTTGCTGACCCGACAACATTTTGAAACGGAAGGAGTATGCTATTTCCATTTCCATTTCCTTTCTCGATGTGGTACTCGACATTTACAATTAAACTCGTTGGATTTCACCAATGGCCATCTTCGATATGAGAACTGAAACGACATTCTTCACTGTCACTGTTTCTACTTCTACTTCTATCACTACCACTTTTTCTACGGGGTCGTATCCCAACTAGTTTGGGTTGGGACCAGTTTGGACTGCTTGTGGGCTTTTTCCGGGCCCATAACAATAATTGGAACCGTTCACTTTTAGAGCTCCTCGAGAACATTGATCATACCAAAAATCACGTTGATCGGATATAGTTTGATATGATCATTGTTTTGGATCCAGAAAGGGCCCACACTCAGTCCAAACTGGTCCCAATCCAAACTGGTTGGAATACTCCAACCTTGGTCTCCACTAACTTCTTCCATACCTAAATCAATAAACTTAGAGATCAACATAGTACAAATATGAGAGATTAAAAAAATAATACTCTTGGCAAAAAGATTTAGCTATGAATATATCGCACACTATCCGGTATCTCAAATTATGATCGTGGTCCTCAAATATGTGACAGAACGATCATGGCCAAAGCTCACTGTCCGAAGCAATACATTTCTAAGGCTAAACGCCACTGCCACCCAAGGCCAAAAAACCTCACTAGGCTAAAAGCCCACATGATCAGTTGAATTTCCTAATCTGATTAACACCTTGCTGAAATCTAGTCCTTAATAAAATTCCATGCTCCAAGTATAAATGGACAAGGACCAGGACACAAAGTGATGAGTCACTTGGCCAACCCCGATGATGAATGTGACGACCCAAAATTCTACATTGCCTCAAAATAAATAATTATCCAAATGTTACATATAATGGGTCCTCAATCTCCGTAAAAAATTACACAACTATACGATTTTTCCAAAAATCTTTAGAACTAAATCCTTTGGAATACTCCAACCCGGTTCTCCACTAACTTGCTCCATACCTAAAAATAAATAAGGCCCGATAGTATATGCAATATGACAACAATAAACATAGCTAGCAATAGAAATATGCTCGATGAACGTTGATATCTTTGTGTGAAGCTCAATTAAACAAGTCAATTAAAATATATGGAGTATATATTTTTGCTTAATGCTTTTGTTTGGAACTTGTGAAAAGGAAAAGAAAAGAAGAGAAAATAATTATGAGAAAGTAGATAAAATGTTAAAAAGAAAATAAGAGGAAAGTGGAATTCATTTTGTTATATTTCCACCCCTATCTTCCACGAGTTTCAAAACAAAGCATAAGGTTATGTTTTGGAACTCGGGCTTAGTTTGGATGGTGAGAATCTTGAGGAGGAATGGGTATGTGATACCAAATTTCTATGATTTTGACGTTTGTAAGAGACAGAAACGGAAACGTGATGCTATATTTCCAATATTCTTATGTTTGGAAGAGACGATGATATGAATTTAGTTCATGCTGATATATTCAATCAGGAATCATATTCTCAGATTATGTGGGAATATGATATCTCCCTTACGCCATGGTAATCCGTGCGAGATTCCTAGCTCAATTGTTAAAAAGGAAACATTGACTTTGATAAATTTCCAAAATAATTATTTCCTGCACAAGATTATTGAATTAATTCAAACACTGGACTGAAATTACTCAACGTATTAAATTTCTAGAAATTAGATTCCTAGTAATTATATTCCTATTTCTATTCAAGAAAATTTTTAGGAATTTGATTTCCAGTAATCATCTTTCTATTCCTAATCAAGATTCCGGTCATCCTAACATAACCTTATGGAAAAGAAAAGAAAGGAAAATTTAAAGACATTCTCACCTATTGTTTAGTTTGGAGAGAAAGAAGAGAGAAAATAACAAAACCAAGTTTTGCACAAGGGTATAAACAGGAGTATGAAATTGATTATGAGGAAACGTTTGCTCCGGTAGATAAAATGACTTCGATTTGATTGCTTGTGGCCCTTTTTGCTTTGCGAAAGTAGACAATCTTTCAAATGAATGTGAAAAATGCCTTTCTCACTGGATATTTGAAAGAAACTGTCCATATGAAACCTCCTCCTGGCTACTTTTCTGATAAGTCTATGGTTTGTAGGTTGAAGAAGTCTTTGTATGGTTTTAAACAAGCTCTAAGAACATGGTTTGAGTGGTTTAGAAAGGTCATCCTTGATGATGATTGCATCCAAAGTTTGCACGATTACTCATTGTCCACTCATCATTCTTCACATGATGTTACTATTTTGTTAGTGTATGTGAATGACATCATTATCACTGGTGATGACCTTGTAGGTATTGAAAAGCTTAAGCATTTACTTTGTCAATCATTCAGGATGAATGATTTAGGACCATTGACCTACTTTCTTAGCTTGGAAGTACATTACACATCTTAGGGGTACAGCATTAATCAGCGCAAGTATCCTTTAGACTTGATCAAGTTTGCTCATTTGACTGATGAAAAATGTGTGGACACTCCTATGGAGATGAACGTTAAGTATAAACAAGGTGATGGTAATAAGCTTCCGGATCCAACTTATTATCATCAACTTATTGGTCACTTTATCTACCTTATAATGACTCGGCCAAATATATCTTATGTCGTACACATTGTTAGTCAATTTGTTGCTATCCGTGTCATGTTCATCTTACTGCCATTCATCGAATTGTTCGACATCTTCGAAGCACAGTTTCAAGAGGGTTGTTTTTTTCCCTCTCAATCCTCTATGGAATTACTGGCCTATGTTGATGTTGATTGGGCTGGTTGCCCTACTACTCGTTGCTCCATTACAGGTTGGTGTGTATTTCTTGGTGATTCTCTTGTCTCATGAAAATGTAAGAAACAACACATAGATTCTAAGTCTTTTGCTGAAGTAGAGTATAGAGTAATGTCTTCATCTTGTAGTGAGATCACCTGGCTTCAGGGTCTTATGTGAGAATTGAGTGTCCCTATTCAGTCTCTGACGCCCCTATCTAGAGATAACGTCAGTGCTATCCGTATCGCGTCTAATCCGGTATTTTATGAGCGTACGAAGCACATTGAAGTAAATTGCCACTTTTTCCATGACAAATATATGGATGGTGATATTACACAAGCCCATGTTGCCTCTGAACACCAAATTGCTGATATTTTTACCATGGCAATGACTCCAGCTCGACATGACTATGTTGTTGACAAAGTGATGCTAGTGAATCAGCCTCAATTTTAGGGGTGTGGAAAATAGTAGTCTGTATTGTATTACTTGTAATAGTTTAGGAGCTCTTACGTAAATATGGAACTCTTGTGCCCTAGATATACAAGTACGTAGTATAACTTTAATTGGTGGCTATGTATTATCGAATACATTCAGCACACTTGTGGGCGCGACTATTCGCAGCTACGTATTTTCTCCCATAGTCCGCTAAAAATTTTCAATTATGCTCGACAGTTAGTTATCGAAATTGAGATACATTTTCAGCACCCAATTACCGAAATATAATCTTTTTTTCAACAGCTATTTACCGAAATATATGTATTTGCAGTTGTATACTGAAGGTTGAACATATTTTCGACATGCAGTTACCGAAATATAATTTTGTTTTTAATAGCTATTTATCGAAATATTATTTATGATTTTCAACAACTACTTACCGAAATATAGTGGAGTATGAGAGAAAATAGGTAGCTGCCAATAGGCGCGCCCACACTTGTTCCTGCTGCTGTTTACTATCTCCGGTTACAATAAGCGACGGCTTTCCCGCAGCAGCCTCCTCCTCCTCCTCCTCCTCCTCCTCCTCCTCCCGCGGTAAATCGGGCTGTTTGCTGGCCACCTCAGCTCCTCTCTCTTCTCCTTCGCTAGTGGTTGATGATGTTATTATTCTCTCTCTCTCTCTCTCTCTTACAGGTACAGGTCTTACCAATCCCGGTCACAGATCTGATTTCTCTTTCCTATATGACCAGCCAATCATCTCTAATACTGCTTGTAATTCCTCATAAGTCTGTTGTTGGCTCAAAAGTTTTCATCTTTTTTTCTATTTCTGGGGTAAAAATCGTTTCTTTGAGGTCGATTGTTTAATCTCAATTATCCACTGAGTTATGAAACATACTGTCAATCAAACCCCTTCTGTTTATGTTCTCATGTATATTATCTCTACCGTGCATAGCTTTCTTTTTGAGCTGTCTTTGCTTTAAAGAATTACTATCTTTTGCTATACTACTTGGTTGATACTCTTGCCTCTATATTGTCTTTGATTGATTGCCATTGGAAGAAGCAATAAGCACCAGCATCCTCTCAATCGATGGAGACACCAACGGAAACATAGTAGCTCTCTCAACTTTGATCCCGAGAAAACATTTGAAGGATAAGGTACTACAGAGTTACGTAAGTCTGAAACAATTAAGTTTGTCACATGGGTTAATCATGTTTTGGAAGCGCATGATTCTAGTACTATAGAAGAGTTTAGAGTGAGTTTTCACTTAGATAAACGCTCCAAGTTTTGATATTGATGGGTGGATCAAGTTTGCATTGTCGAGGAAAGTTCAAAGACTGGAGTTGAACCTCCTGTCCAATAATGGATATGTAGAAGCAAGAAAAGCTTACACGTTTTCGTTGGAGCTTTTTACTGAAATTGAAGAGATTTGTTTGAGTTCAAGGTTTGGCATCATGGGCAATGGTATGTTAGCTGACGTCAAGTCCCTTAAGAAGTATCGTTAAAGCATCTACGTTTATCTATCCGTGGGTCTTATTCACTGATTAACCTAAAAGTTGGTGGTCCCATTTGTGCGTTGAAATACTTGGAGGTACTGGGTTGTCCCTGCGTAAAATCCATCTATATCTCTGCTTCAAATCTTGTTTCCTTCAATTACGTTGGAGTAAAGACAAACTTACTTCTTGAGAGTGTTCCGTCACTTGTTGATGTCCGTATTGGTAATGGCATGGTTACCTATTATTTCGGTGGTTCGATGAATGATTCATTTTCCCTGCTTTCATGCTGCCTCGAGACCTCACATTGAAACCGATATTGTGGTTAGTTTGGTTTATACTTGTCTTCATGTTATGCTCTTTATTTCGTTGTGGTGCCTTACTCGGTGGTGTCAAATGTAATGTCTAGTGCCAAACCAACCCAATTATTCTCATGTCTTAAGGCGCTTTGTGCCAAGCCTTGTCCGGACCATTTATTGATTGTGCCATGCCAGTGTCATTTTAGGGTACTCTAGTCCCAGTCTGGCCCACGGACACTCCACAATTAGCTGTGCCTATGCCCCATCAAACCTTGTAAGGGCGGAAAAAAATCTCCAAAAAATTAGAAATGTTATCCTTTCAGAAGTAGAATGAAGGATTGTCAAGTATTTATAACTGAAATAATACAATCAATAGGACACTACGAAACATGTATGAATAGTTGAATTGGTGGATTCAATTGATGTCCTTGGTCTGATGACTCTGATCATAGAACCAATGACCAATCTCATGCTTAATGAGTAAAATGAGCAACAATTGATGTTACTAAATACTATTTATAACGGTTGCGACGTAAGAAAATGGGCCAACAAATCAATCACACTGTCACATAGTTATTATGTATCGAGTCCATCTCATTTAAGCACAATAGCAAAAAGGCGTGCCCATGCCATGTCCGCAACCATTTCTGAGAGTGTTGTGCCTTGCCCAGTTTGCACCTCTAGCCTTACTATTGTTCCATTTTTTTACCAGGTTTTTGTACTTCCTGAGTTGCTGCCTAAGTTAAATGCTCTTGAACATTTGATCGTGGAAATAGCAGCAAGCTGTGATACTTCTTTCCTTAATTATGCTACCTGGTGGTGCCTCACTTGCCGAAATTTGCATTTCAGGTGAATGTTCTTGCTACGTACACACTCGATTGTTGTATGCTAATGTTAGATATTGGTCATGTAACTGAGTTCAATGCTATTTCATATAATTGAATATGAGAAAAAGGTATTTTTGTTCATAGTAGTAAACTGGGGGAAAAAATCCGCATGATTTGCAAAGCGGAATGCGTGATATTGAGATTTCACAAAGTACGAATAACAACATCGCAGGCTCTGTCAAATAATATGATCTCCTGTTTCTTTCTTGTAAATACACTAGCATTGTCAAAACGTCCCTTCATCTTTTGCTTTGTTAAATTAGAGATAACCACCAGCACTAAATCCTTATTTGATTTATCTGCTAGTGGATGTACTTTATTTTGACGTTATTATTGATGTAGGAAGAGAATTTTTTTTGCAGGCAAGATAGGGTTGTGATCAATGCAGATCGTATTGATTTTTATTCAATGTTAATAAAATTTTTTTTTTACGATTATTATTTTTTTAACAGTTTGTATCTTGAGGTCCACATGGTTTGCAAAATTCTCAGTTAGCAGTAGCTTGCTGTAACTGAGAATCAACTAATTCTGCAAATTGTGTTGGGAATCAAGAGAGACATTCACTCAAACAAACTCTACTCTTGTTCATCTTTAAAGAAAATACAAACTACATACAAATCTCACAATTCTCACACACAAACACTGGTGGGGGAAAACCCCCAGTGGGGTTTCCACGTTTTCCTCTTCTCTCTGCTTTCTTTGCTCTCTTTTTCCCACTCTTCTTCCCACATATTACACAACACACATACACATTACTTATACACAATCTCACACAATCATAGCCATACAAATTGAGCTACTCCCCAACCTCTAGTCTTAAATGCACAGACAACACCACGCTATTGCACATTGCCCAGCTATATTAGCTATATTATTTACTGGCTTGGCCCCCTTCTCATCCCTCTCTCATCTTCTTTGTCTCTTCACGGCCCACACACATGCACACAAAATAATACAATTAAGTTTAACTTTCAACAAATTAGTTCATTTTAGTTTAATTCCCTGAAAAAGTGAATTCCGAACTAGTTTTGTCACGGAAGGGACAAGAGGAAAGGACTAGAAAATTGCTACTATCTCTTTAGCAAGTTCTTGAAAATCCTGTATTTGTTTTGTGAGAGGAAGGTTTGTTATCTACTTGAGAAGTTTAATTTTTTTTTCCCGATTATGTGACCATGGTAGAAATGGGTGTGTATGGATGCTGGAAAATTGAGGAGGATAAAAGTGACTTTTTGTTTTCCATGTGAATTTGATTGTATAACTGCATCACATTGCAATATGAAATCTTAGTTAGACAGATTGGACTCCAATCAGAGGTCAACCAACAGATGTAGAGAACTACCATTTCGTGTTAATGCTTCCCTTTTTCCGTTATGCCTACAAATTTTAATTATCTTTCTTGTTGTGCTTAGCAATCAAAAATAATTGTAGCTGCCCGTGTCTCTCTTGCAGGCTGTAGGGGTTCGGTTTATCGGGATTTTGACTGTGGGTCGGTTTGGGTTCCTTCCTCCACTGTTTTGCGCACATGCCGCCTGACCTGCAACAAGTCAATAGGGCTGTGGAAGCCCTGACCCTTCGACGGTCAAGTTAGATGTAAGGAGAAGTGTATAGGTTTAGGATTATGGTAGAATGACATACCTCTCTAAGTTAGAATCCCTTTGTATTTATAGACATTGCTTTGCTTGGTCTCCAAGTTAGCTCGAGGAGAGTACGCGGCCGGGTAACCACCTCGGGTGACGTAATAGGCGACGTAGGGGATAAGGCGGTTACAGAGCGCGCGGAGTGTACTCTCTCTCTCTCTCCAATGGCTCCCAAAAAAAACTCCCAAGACAAGGGAAAGAAGTCCAAAGGGGCTAGCAACAGTACCTCCACGCAGTTTGTGGGAGATTTCAGCGGCAACCCTAATTACACTTATTACCCTAATGTCGCAGTATTGGACGACTTCCTAACTCCGCGGAGAGGACCCCCTAAGCACAAAAGGCGTTTGATGTAGAGAGTCAAAATGTTGAAGGCCTGATGAGAGAGATATCGGACGTGAATCACACTTACCTCACCGTAACCAACGAGGAAGAGGCAAAGACCGCCAAGGAGTATACACAAACCAACCAATGGAGGGGTGGTTTGTATACCATAGCGAAAACGACAGACTGGCTGAAAAAATTACAAAGGTCGCAGAAGGTACTGATTCTCAAGAAAAGGTGTTTAACGAAGTGAAAATATTTTACAACTCATAAGTCCACTTAGCTGATCGTTCAGCTTAAATAAGTTAGTTTCTTAACTCTGTCAGGTCTTCTCTTAAGACCGCACAACCTAGCAAACTTAAGAGAGGCACGGTTAAGAAACTAACTTTTTTTGAGCTGGACGATAAGCTAAGTGGGCTCATGAGTTGTAAAATATTTTCACTTTGTTAAACACCTTTTCTTGAGAATCAATACCTCTTTTTAATTCGTTCAGTCAATCTGCCATTTTTCGCTATGATATACAAATCACCCCTCCATTGGTTGGTTTGTGCATACTCCCTAGCAGTCCTTGCCTCTTCCTCGTTGGTTACGGTGAGGTAAGTGGGATTTGCATTCGATATCTCTTTCATCAGGCCTTCGACAGTCTGACTCTCTTCATCAAACGCCTTTTGTGCTTGGGCGGTCCTCTCCGCGGCAATTAGGAAGTTGCCTAATACTGCGACATTAGGGTAATAAGTGTAATTAGGGTTGCCGTTGAAATCTCCCACAAACTGCGCGGAGGTACTCTTGCTAGCCCCTTTGGACTTCATTCCCTTGTCTTGGGAGGTTTTTTTGGGAGCCATTGGATGGAGAGAGAGAGGGTAATGAGTGAGATGAGCTAATTGTTCTTTCTGGGAACTGAGCACTAGTAGCTGAATATGTGTCCATATTTATAGAGACAACATGTGGTCCTAACTCCTAATGCATGTACACTTGTTTTTCAACAAATGGCGAATTCCGCAAAGTAAACTGTTCAAGCCTTCCATTTTTTTATTCACGAGCCCTCCAATTTGGGTTCATATGATCATAAGTGAAGCCTTAATTGGAAGGCACCAGGATGGATCTCTATATTAGATCCAACGAATGGCCTATTTTGAACATACAAATTAGTCAAGTCTCCATGCAAGGCTTGAAATCCATTCATTTCACATTTGACACATGCTATTACTTCTGATTTAGTAACATTCGCCCTCCTAGCGTCAAAATTGTTTACCTATTTTTTTGCCGCTTTTTGCACCAAACCGACTTTAGGATATCTTAAACCAATACCGATACAGACCGATTCTTGGGAATAACCATTCGGTTCGATGGGTAGTCGGAACGGTTCGGTTCGGTCGTTCGGTCCGTTCAATTGGTTTTAAAGGGAAAAAAATTGTAGCAGATGTAGGATATTCCTTTTTTTTTTTGTCTCTAAACTTTACATAAAGAAACTGTGAGTTGGAAGTACTTGTTTATGAAGACTACACATGAGCTTCCCAAAAGGTGATTTTTCAGTAAAAATATGTGTGGCTGGAAATGCCAAAAGCATAGAGAAAGAACCAAAGTAAAGTAGCTCATGAGTAGCAATTGTTTTTTTTTTTTTTTTACCATTGTAGAATATCCATCAAGATGAGAGACGAATAAATAGTTAAAGAATGCCCCAGATTGAGCAATGTATACCAAACTAGAGAAGGATGTAAAAATTCTCCGTTGCGATGAATAATATCTTGCACGGGGAAAAATCCTTACAAGATGAATCAGCATCCAAGAGGGCAACAAACTGGGTTGGCCAAGGCCTATGATTTCCATATGGAAGGTCGTCATTGGTTCGAACCACATGCAAGAGGTGGACTAATAATTGAGGGAGAAGTTGGGCGAAGACCCAAACACCCTCGTCAGCATAAGGCTGAAGGCGGTGGCATGCAGTACAGGTACACCAATGCCTTAGAAAACACACACAAATGAGCTCAGTCTTAGACTAATTAACCATACATTGGTCTATCTGTAGATGCTTTATTTAGGAGTATTTGTTTTTAGGTCTCATGACTCTCATCAGAGAGACCTATTTTGCTTCTATGCTAATAAGTCACCGTACACTTTATAGGGCTCTTACTGAATTTGTAGTAGTCCAATATAGCTGAGATAAGATATTCTGCTTCTTTCTGGACGAGTATAGGCCCGGTTCTTCCGAACACCAGTCGAGGGCTCCGACCTGTCTTGGTTTGCCATCTGAAGTTATTTAGGTCGCCTCAGGAGGGAAATTTTGCTTCCTCATATCACACATCCATTGAGAGGCCCCATACCAATCGCAGGATATTAATTAAAAAGTTATTATGTGTCTGGGCTAATTAACTAAGCTTTCACAGTTAATATGATAAATAGCCGAACACGGGAGAAATTGACTACAGTTCAGATCAGTTTAGCTATTGGGGAAATTACAAATCAGTGGAATGAGGGGCAAGTATTTCCTACCTCATGGACTAGTTTTTAGGAATTGGTAAGTGATGAGAAGGAGGAAAAGAAATCCAAATACATGGTCTGGGAAAATTAAGTGGACAAAATCACCCCTCTCCCTACACGACGTCGTTGGCATCCCTCTCCCCAAAACACCGTAACTCTCCCTCCTCCCAATCACATCCAAACCGTAGGCAGACTGAAGCCCCTCTCTCTGTCTCGCTGTTGCTCTCTGAAAGCGATCCCGTTGCTCCTCTCGATCCAGCGCGTTGCTCCTCTCTATCCATCTCATTGGTTCTCTCTTCTTGTCTCTGTCTCTCTTGCCAACCGACGACCAGCCCCCAACTCGCTTGCTGGCCTGGTCAGAGAATCTGCGGAGTGAACGGAGACGGCAAGGGTGAACGGTTGGTACTCTAAACTGTGGATTTTCTTCAAATGTCACCATTACTTTAATTTCCGGAATTTCCTATTGCTTACCCTTGAAAAAATACAGACCCCTCAATTGGAAAGCCAAAGAAGAAGGTTGATGGGTCGGTAAAGCTTCCACAAAAGTAAGTAATTGGGTGAGTTTGACAACACTTTACACGGGTTGCGTCGGTTTGTCAGTTTGGGCGAGTTCAGTTCTATAAGAAGTACTATTAGGTACAAGGATCTGGCCAATAAGTTTTGACATGTTCTAAAGCTTGGGTATTTTTGTCTGATTAATGAGCGTGTTCATAGACAAGTACGTGTATCGAACTTGAATTTGCATGTGGTCAAAGAACAAAGATATCTTGAGGACCCCGACACATTAATGTGAAGAATATATTGTTGAGCTTCTCCATCTTCTTAGCATCCTGTGCCTGGTCCGTCTTAAACTTGAGACACTAGTAAAAAAAGGAAAAAGAAAACACCAATCTGATTAAAGAAGACAAGACTTGTAATGGAAAGTAAAGAATTAAAGAAAAAGCATAGCAAGAACTCATGGGCTTTCGCAAGAATAGTAGTATATGGTATAGTAGTAGGTATCCAAATTTTAGCATTGTTTTAGTAAGTAACTGTTTGTACATAAATAGCTAGGTGCAAGAAAGATAAGGGTGCTCGGGGCACTCTCACTCCAGAGAATCTCCTAAGACAAATCTTGGACAAAGAGCAGCGTCAACCTCCACACACCAATTCTTCACATTATAAGAAAGCTGCAGATTTTGACTAGAAGATTTCGACTTTCGTTCGCGTAAGAACTATAACCAAAAGATATACATAGAGAAGTTCGTATCTCAACAAAGAGAAAGCATATAACAGAGCAACTCTCTGAACTCTAGGCACGACAAACATCAAGCATTTGTTACCTTATTACCTTATCTACAGTTGAGGCCAGAGACACAAAATGGAAGCCCTACTAGACTTGAGCCACGGTTGGAAAGCATTTATGTACAAAACTCAACTAATAGATTAACAGAGAACCAGTAGGAGACGTAAAGAAGGCTTCCTTGTACTTTGTCTAACAAGGATATAATTTCTCTCAACAGTCAACAACCACCTACTTTAGGAAAGAGCGCAATTGGAATGCTAATTTTTCTGTATTTATTTGGTCGTACGTCATTTCCATGGCACCAATCATGTGAACGATTAGGTTCTGTAACGACTTCAAAACTTGTCCGAACATCCTAGTTTCTCTCTGTGTTTCACACTGTTTTGCAAATTGAAGTGTGTTTGGGTACTTCAACAGTTTACTATGTATTAAGCAGCAAGGTAAAACCTCGAACCTCAATTTATTCATTACGAGTGAAAGAATGGAAAAAATTGGACATGATAATAAACTTTTGGCAGTCAATGTTGAAATGGTCATGACAGAACAAGGATCAGTTGGGTTTTTTTCGTGTCCATACGTAGATGCTGAAACAGTTTGTGGATTACCACACATTTGCCATGTAAAGGCAAGATATTTGTTTTGGCAAGCAAGACTCAATATAAGGAGATATGATATGGAGCTCACATGTCTTTTTTTATTGTTGTTGGTAGACCACTTTGTTTGTTGGATTGAGAAGTATTGACTTATACCTCTAGTTGTGATAAAAAGAAACAGTTTTTATTATTCAGTTTTTGTTTACATATTGTCACATACTTCGGTTTGGAAGCTATGTGCAGCCTGAGAAAGGGGAAAAGGGTGAGTAATCCCTATGTTGTGTTTTGGGATTGGAAGTCACAATTTTATGCCGTGTAGAAAGATGTTCTTATTATGGCAGAAAAAAAAAGTTGCGTTAAACATTTGGTGTTCATAGTAAGAATTCTTCTGGAATCACAGTGGACAATAATGCGAACAACGTTGAGAACTTACACCCAACAAGAAACATATCTCACAGATGCCTGTCCCTATACCCTTGTGTGTTGGTGTGTACGAAATTTGGTTTTCCAACTCATGTAACTTCTTTTTTTCTGAAAATGTAAAAGTTGCTCTTTAAGTCGCCCAATGTTACTCCTTCTATGAAATTTTGTTGCTCCCTGTGTAAGAAAGTATGCCCTTCACTGTTAAGGGCAGTCTCCCTTGTTTTAACACACTGAATGGCTGTCCCTTTACCCTTGTGTGTTGGTGTGTATGAAATTTGGTTCTCCTTCAACTCATGTAACTTGTATTTTTTCTGAAAATGTAAAAGTTGCTCTTTAACTCACCCAATGTTACTCCTTCTATGAAATTTTGTTGCTCCCTGTGTAAGAAAGTATGCCCTTGACTGTTAAGGGCAGTCTCCCTTGTTTTAACACAATGAATGGCTGTCCCTTTACCCTTTTGTGTTGGTGTGTATGAAATTTGGTTCTCCTTCAAGTCATGTAACTTGTTTTTTTCTGAAAATGTAAAAGTTGCTCTTTAACTCACCCAATGTTACTCCTTCTATGAAATTTTGTTGCTCCCTGTGTAAGAAAGTATGCCCTTGACTGTTAAGGGCAGTCTCCCTTGTTTTAACACACTGAATGGCTGCCCCTTTACCCTTTTGTGTTGGTGTGTGTGAAATTTGGTTCTCCTTCAACTAATGTAACTTGTTTTTTTCTGAAAATGTAAAAGTTGCTCTTTATGTCACCTAATGTTATTCCTTCTATGAAATTTTGTTGCTCCTTGTGCAAGAAAGTATGCCCTCGACTGTTAAGGGCAGTCTCCCCTGTTCTAACACCCTGAATGGCTGTCCCTTTACCCTTTTGTGTTGGTGTGTATGAAATTTGGTTCTCCTTCAACTAATGTAACTTGTTTTTTTCTGAAAATGTAAAAGTTGCTCTTTATGTCACCTAATGTTATTCCTTCTATGAAATTTTGTTGCTCCTTGTGTAAGAAAGTATGCCCTCGACTATTAAGGGCAGTCTCCCCTGTTCTAACACCCTGAATGGCTGTCCCTTTACCCTTTTGTGTTGGTGTGTATGAAATTTGGTTCTCCTCCTACTCATGTAACCTGTTTTTTTCTGAAAATGTAGAACTTGCTCTTTAAGTCACCCAATGTTACTCTTTGTATGAAATTTTGTTGCTCCCTCTGTAGGGGAGACTGCCCTTGACTGTTAAGGGCAGTCTCCCTTGTTTTAACACACTTAATGGCTGTCCCTTTACTCTTTTGTGTTGGTGTGTATGAAATTTGGTTCTCTTTCAACTCATGTAACTTGTTTTTTTCTGAAAATGTAAAAGTTGCTCTTTAAGTCACCTAATGTTACTCCTTCTATGAAATTTTGTTGCTCCTTGTGTTAGAAAGTATGCCCTCGACTGTTAAGGGCAGTCTCCCCTATTTTAACACCATGAATGGCTGTCCTTTTACCCTTTTGTGTTGGTGTGAATGAAATTTGGTTCTACTTCAACTCATGTAACTTGTTTTTTTTCTGAAAATGTTAAACTTGCTCTTTAACTCACCCAATGTTACTCTTTGTATGAAATTTTGTTGCTCCCTCTGTAAGAAAGTATGGCCTTGACTGTTAAGGGTAGTCTCCCTTGTTTTAAGTAACTGAGTGGTTCACTCAACCTTCTAGAGTACTTTCATATAGTGGCTTTTATCTCCATTGAAGTGGGTGTTGGTTTAGTATTCTTGGTCACTGCTTAACTATGTATAAAACTCTTATAATTGTGCATGAAAATGGCCTGTGATACCTCCTTCTATACACAAAATCCAAAGAGTTTTGATGAATTATATTCAGGAATATGAGTACTTTGCAGTGTTCCTTTGTCTTTGAATCTTGAGATGAAAATAAGATGAATCTTGATGTGCTTCAACACAAACTTTTACTTAAGTCTCGCACATGAGTGCATGTAAAATATTGGTTGTTACTTAGCTTGGTGCTCATTTAGTGGAAGTGATATTGCGTACTTCTAAGTCATTGACATGCATTCATCCATTAAGTGTCTGCAATCATTGGACAATGAAAGTTAATTGTTTTAAATGGAGACCTTTATTTTTTTGAAAGGAAACAGTGAACTTGATATGTTGTCTTCGAGCAACTTCCAAATAGATAGGTGCAGTAGAGTGGTTAAAGAGGACAGCTTTGTCTTTTCTCCCTAGTTCATGAAGAAACCATATAGTGCAAATGTAACCGAGACAAATCAGAGTGGTGGTTTGAGTGGACGCTTTATTTTTTTTTTTGAAACTAAGAACTTAGTGGAGGAACGATTTTCTGAATAAGGGAACAGGTTTATGCCTCTTGTGTTTTTACATAAATTCGTTTCATGTAATCATATCCTTGGAAGTAATGAATTGTATTGTAGCTTCTGTAGGTGTTACTAGCATAATGCTAACTATCCTTGACCATCCTCTAGGAGTGTAGGACGTATAGAATTTGTTTGAGCTTACTATGCAACGGCACAACATGAGTAGCCATGGTAGAACAGCAGCTGCCTGCTACCATAATAGCGGCAAACAACAGCATCAATTGTAATAGTCAGTCACATTTACAATTTGGCTAAGGCTGAAATAGTTTTGGCTGGCCCTAGGAAACTAAGTTGATCTCATTTGAAACATATTTTTCAGATTTCTGCTTCACATGTTGCTTATTATGGTTTTACGCGTAAACTTATTGCTTTCATGTGCAGTTAGCTCTAAGATGGCACGGTCAAAGTCTACAGCTAGGAAATCAGTACTACCACCTACCAAAGTCAAGGTCAAGAAGGGTGCAATAGTTAATGAGGGAAGTAGTACACAAAAGGAGCGACGGAAAGCAAGTCATTTCGCTGTTTATGTGTGAGTTTTTAATAGAGTATATTTGATGTCTTTTGTTATCCAACTTACGTATTGACCACCCAATCCTTGGTTAAATGCAGGAAGGCTTTTATGAGAGGTTTGAAGAAAGCTTTTAAAGAAGACAATATACTAAAGCAAACAGAGGTTAGGTTTGAGGGATGGGAAGGAATTGTAAATTTCTAATGAGTACCAATTTGTGATGTTGTATGTGATATTCATTTCCGATGTAGGTAATGGTAGCAATGTCGGAGTGGTGGAATGCGGGATACTTGAGAAAAAACTACGACCCAAACTATGCCGGATCAAGCAGTGACGAAGAAAATGATGAGGACGACGTCAATGATGATGAATCGAGCGAAGAAGAGGGCGACAATTGTCCGCCCCGTCCAAATAAGAAGAAGAAGACTAAAGGGGAGAGAAAAAATAAGAAGAAAGTGACGGTATGTCAATAACTCACGATGGTTTCAAGCGTAGTTAGGAGTTGAAACTATTGCTTAATCTTGGGATTTCACCATTATGTGCATCTATGTCCATATATAGGTAGTTATGAGGTAATTATATGTATTAGTTTTTCATTGTGGTCTTAAACAATTTGATTTTAGCCCCGAGTTAAACAAAACTACTTAATTCATTATCCCATCTCGCTTTTTTATTGTATGAACATGTACACATTGCACACTAACAAATTGCAATACCTGCTATGTTTGGTACCTCAAGTGCTAATCAAATTACTAGCATGTTAATATAATTTTCCGTTTGTTTATACTTACAGATTATTGTAAAGACGAGGTGTTCCCCTAGGAAATTTGTGTCCTTGATTGATACATTGAGTGAAGACCAACGTGACGCAATCAAAGCGTTGAATCCATTCCATACACTACTTAATGTGAAGTGTGGCCATATGCATAGAGCCTTTGCTATGCGGTTGGTCCAATGTTTCAATCCTGATTCTTGCAGCATAGAATTTAGGAGGGGCACAGTTGTTCATATTACTGAAGACGATGTTGCAAGAGTCTTGGGGATGCCGATTGGGGACACACCCGTGCCCACAGAATGCGTTGAAGCACATAGGCAAAAAATTGAAGCCGACTTTAAAGGAGGTTTTAAGGGGATTGAAATCTTACAATTGGAAAATGTGCTTAAGGAAGGCCATACTGATAGGAGGTTTCATAGGGCTTACATGCTTTTTACATTGGCCTGCTTGCTTTGCCCCACCACAAAGGAAGTTGCGGGGAGTAGATTGTTCCCGGGGGTGGTTGACGACGACCTTGAAACCATAAAGACGTACAAGTGGCCGGCGTTTGTGTTGGATTGGTTGGTGAACGAAATTCGTAATTATAAGGTTCGGGGAGCAAAACGTCGTGGAAAGAAGCAAGAAGGAGTTGGTGGTAGTCTGTTCCTTTTGTTGGTATGTTTACCTTCATTTTTCTATCATCGTATTTGTAACACTTTGAATAACAATATTATGGTATACGTACGAAGTTTAAAATTTCCACTTGTTTCACAGGTCATTTATTTTGACTTAAATCCGTTGGATGTCGAAGTTGGCAACGAACCTGAGGCTCCAATTGGATTATGGACAAAGGAATTGATCGATCTGCGAATTTCCAAAGAGGAGGAGGACAAGGCAAGTGAGGATTATGATTTTTCTCAGTTCCCTCCGCACAATTTGAAAAATCAGGTACGCCAATTAGCTTACTTTCGATATTTCATGGATTCATGGTTCTTTTACCTTCAGTTAGTTTCACATATGGTAATATTTTCGTTCATGTTATACCATTTCAGATATGCATTGATAAGTACAAAGATTTCATGCGACAATTTATGAGTAACTCTAAATTCTTGCATGAAATGGATGCTGCTATGGGCGAGCCCGGCGTTCGAAGCCCTATTGTTGGAATCCGTGTAGAAGATGAAGGCCATTCGCCTCAATTTTGTGGGAATTTCGAACCTCAAAATGATGAGCAATGGGAGGGGGAGGACGAGGATCAGATTCAGCAGAAGGGGGAGGAGGAGGATGATGGGGATCAGATAAAAGAGACTGGGGATGACATTGAGCAGGAAGTCGAGGTGGGGGGGACATCAAAAAGCATATATGGGTCGGGGTCGGGTATGCGAAAGCAGGAAGAGGTTGAGAAGGATAGTTTGGAAGGCGAGGAGGTCGAGGTGGCGAAGGATAGTTTGGATGAGGAGGAGGACGGGGATCATATTAAGGAGACGGGGGATGACTCAGCAAGAAGGGGAGGTGGGGGGGACATCAACATTCATACATGGCTCGGGGTCAAGTAAGCGAAAGCAGGAAGAGGTGGTGATCTTGACTGATCCCATAAAGACAAAACGGAGAAGAAATGTGAAGCCAAGCCCATCTATTAAATCTCCGTATGTGGCAGTACCCTTCGTGAAGACAACGAAAATAACGACAGAAGAAGAAACAATCATCAAATATCTTATGAATGGACCGACAAATGACTTAAGGTACTTTGATCTTCTTAACGACATACGGTATGAATTGTAGGATAAATCATCGGTTATATTTATGAAACCATGGTAGCTCTTTAATAAATTTTTTATACTAACAAATTATTTGTATCCTAACAGCGAGGTGTTGATCCGTATTAAAGGGGCAAAGTGGCCCCTTACTCGGAAGGAAGTTGCTGAATCGTTTCGAGTCAGGGGGCATGTCTCCAATATGGTATGTTCCATTCTTCCATTTTTTACAGACATGTGTGTCATAACGTTGTCTTAACAGTCATACGGTGGACTACACGTAGGTTATGTACACTTTTGTGGAATGGCGGATGATGAAGGAAAGAGCCCTAGCAAGTAACGGGTGGCCATCACGGCACATTTTCTCTCCTGCCTTTGCGGTAACATATCCATCTTATCATGGTTCAAATTTGTTTTCTTTCTTTATTGGTGATGTATTTGAAATTTTTTCCCCCAGTCCAATCTACTTGCATCTGAAAGTGACGAGTTCAGCACTGTTTTGCGGGATGATTGTGACCCAGATAAAGTAGGTTATGAGCTGTTAAAATGCGACATGGTACGTAACTAATCCCAATATATTCCAATATGTGTGGCCCCAAATTTTTTTTCACTTCATTCTGACCTATTATGTTCAGCTCTTCTTGCCTGTGCTTGAAAGTCAACACTGGTTTTGCGTTTGCATATCCCCTGTTGCGTCACGTGCGTTTATTCTTGACTCAATGAAGCCCACGGCAAAAACAAGAAACACCGTTTGGAGCAAGCCAATATTATAGTAAGTTCTTGCTGGACGTAATGCATTATCTCATGATTAGCGCACTTCTTATTATACTTACACACTTACCTTGTCCATTTCTATTACAGCAAAAGAATCTACTTGCACTCCTAAAGAAGAGACCTGCACGACACATATTTAAAGTTGATTATGCAGATGTGCCACAACAAAGCAACATGTTAGTTATAACTTCTATGTTATGTTTGGGCCTTTTAGTCATTCTTTTGGGCCTTACCTTGTCCAGGTTTTCTTATTTTCTCATTCTTTTGGGCCTTTTAGTCACGTATTTCAATTTTGTTTTTGTAGCCATGATTGTGGAATTTATGTAATGAAGTTTGTCGACCGTTGGGATGGTAGAATATATCCTTCGTCTGAACTTCAAGGACCTCTTATTCCGAATATTCGCAAAAGGCTTTTGCTTCATCTTTTCACGGATGATAATAACAAGGAACGAGAGTCCATTTTAAAAGCCATCCCGCGGCGATAAAAGTAAGCATATTACTCTTACCTTGGTTTTTGTAGTTATTGATAGAATTGTTTGTAATTATGAGTATATTGGGATGGTCTTTATTTTTTCCCCACTTGCAACGTGTCGAAAAACTTGGATTTAGGAAGTTGGAATTCCTTGGTGGTTCGAACTATATGAAACCATGGGAATTAAAACAGCATAGACCTGAAGTAAATGTCTTAATAGGGTTTTGTTTTCAAGATGTTCACATTGGCGTATCCCTTTTCGGTAGCACTCAGAGTGTCCCTTCCGTATCCTAACGGTGGAGTGGCTATTTACCTTTTTGGTTAATGACGAATCTATATGGGATATCTATGTTATGTCGTCCTTTTAGCAAACTCCCAATTTGTTAATGAAGATTGGTTACGGGAGAATGAGCAATCCATTCCCGCTTGTTTGCATTGAACCAAATGTCATTAAGCATAGAGTACCGAGATAGGCCTATGTGCAGAACTTTTATGAATCCCTTTATTAGGTTCACTTGTGAATGATAGTAGTTGCTTTGTACAACAAATTTTAGCCATGAATTCAGACCTGGCTTCTTTCCTCTAGGGGTAAGTGTGAGCATCTGAACTTTCTCTTTAAGTATTTTCCTTATTTATATGCTAGGATTGTTGGCTGACGTGGTGGATTTGGTAGTTTTTCCTCCATGGATTGACAAGGACTTATTTGTCCTACAAAAGTGTTTACCATACATTTTAGTGTTGTTCTGATATTGAAAAGTCGATTTGACTATGATTGTAAGTGATTGACCATTTCATCGACCTATGTTTTATCTTAACTAAGTCGCTTATGGTTCATCTTCCTATGAGTTATAGGGTCAGGATGAGTGACTTTGTTGCAGTACCTTGTACTGCTCAATGTATACTTACAACCAATAGAAGTTTGACTATTATGCCAATTCCATTATATTTCAATGGGGCTAGGGTACTACTGTACAAGTCAGTGATGGGATTGTAAAAGACTGGGGAAGGACCATGAAGGCCTCTGCAAAAGGTTTTGAGAGCAGGAAGATTCATTTCGACAATGGATTTTCAAACCAATGGGCATTGTAAGGGTTGGAAAAGATGGACCACTTTTTCGTAAGTTTAGGTATTTAATTTTTCAGAAAACCATATAAACTTTGGTGTGCACTTAATATTGTTTGGAAAGGCTCGATTTTGGTTATTCTCAATTCTTGACTCTCATATTTTGGATTTATATGCTTTGTTTTATATGCCTTCTTTTGATCACCATGTTAGGCCAGTATGTATGAATTCTTTACTCTTCAAAGTGCTTTATTTTGGTCCCCACCTTGTCTGTATGTTATTTCCATGTGCATGACCATTTGTTACTTTGTTTGCACCTGTTTACACAGAAAAAGGTGATGTACACTTCTCCATAACGCTGCATTATGATGGAAAGCTTGTGGTTGCTGTAAATAGTAGGAGATATGTTGGGGGTAAAGTATGTTTCTTTGACTGGGTTGATAGTGACTACATGGGAATGATTGAATTGACAGACATGGTTGGGGAGTTGAATTTATTTGGCTCTATGACTTATCACTATAAAGTTCCAGCGAGGGATGTATACCATGGGTTTAGGAACTTAGAAGATGATAGTGACTGTGTAGGAATGGTTAGGTGGATCTAATTAAGCAAAACCATACAGGTGTACGTAGAACACCATGAAGTATTTTCTACTGAAAACCACCACTTAACTACCAGAGTAGCTGGTCAGGACCACTTAACTACTGGAGTAGCTGATGAGGAGCAGGATGGGATTGCAGATAGAGATGTGTATGACGGTGATGAAGATGAAGCTTACACAAACTGAAGTGATGATAAAACAGACTTGGAGGATTTCATAGATAGTGAAGCTGATGATGATGAAGATGATAGACTGTTTGATATCCATGTGGACAGAAATGTTGAGTGGGGAGGGTTGTCCATGGGAAAGGGAAAAGAGCCAATGACTACTAGTAGTACCCAATCAAATGACAATGAAGAATCAGATATAGAGGCTCAATCTGATGAGCTTGCAAGCCTCAATGGCTCTGATGGTGAGGAAGGTAGAGAAGAACATGTTGGTTTTAATCCTACCTCAGACATGGCAGACCCAAAGTTCAAGGTTGGGATGATTTTTTATACAAGAAAGGTGTTCAAAGCTGCAGATTTGAGAGGGAAATATGAGGGGCGAGGTTCCGAGGGAGTTGTAGTTGTGAGCAATCATAGCTGCCGTTAGGAGTCTGTTGATAATCAGGTTTTGATGGCAGAGAGATGGCTGTTTGTGCAGCTCGTCCAGTCAGCTAGCACGCTGCCTTTTTCCACTATTTTGCATCTGATTCTGCTATACATTGGTTTTGCTTTTAGGTTTTATGTATATAATCTCTATATTCCCCTTCTCCTTTTGTTTTCTCATTGTGCATTAAATCTGAGACTCTGTTTTTCTTACTGTCCTCGTCCAGTTTGTGTTACTATTCCTATCGGTTCCCCTTTTGCTGCTCTGTTATTGATTTTATTACTCGCATGGCTGCTGTTTTCAATGTGTACTCTGCTGAGCAGTTGTAATGTTTAGTTGTACGGCTAACCAATGTGAAAGCATCAATTTGTAGTATGCCTAACCAACTGGGGATGTCGTTGGGATCTCCCTTCGCAGAGGGGGACGTCCTCTGCATGATGTATAGTTGCACTGTTTGGTAACTCAATTTAGTGTTCTGTTCCTTTCTATTTTCCTTTGCATTTGAGTTGGCTGCTTTTGGTCAGATAAATTGTAAAGTCTAGAAGTGTTAGTCATGTTCTGCTCAGATTCGAAGCTGTAGGCTGCTGCATTACTGGTTTGTTTGTTATTTATGTCATTTCAATTGAATGGTTATAGTTGTTGTTCTGCTGTTCAGTTACTGTTAGTGGGCTGCCGTTTTGTTGGCAGCAGGTGTAGTGTTTTGCTACTGCTGCGTTCTGCTTGTAGCTCAGACATGCTCTCCACTAGTCCAGTCATGGCCTGCATTTTGATGTTTGGGGCTATAATGCCAGCTTATGAAATGTGCTTGAGGCTGCTGATATTCTGATGGGGGTGTTGTTCCGTGAGGATGCATGGTAGTTTGTTCCAGAATGGGGCGGCAGCTGTCCATGTCTTTTGTGTAAATGCTTCACTATTGCCGCTGTCCAGTTGTTGTCCATAATGTGCCCAATGTGACCTTGGGCATAGTAGGAGAACTTGCAAATGACAACCAGTCACTGAAAACCAGGGTACAACAACCAAAAAGCTTCCAGTGAGTTTAATTTCTATTGATTTCAGATTTTGTTTCAGCATATTTACATATACGTGGTGTGTGCTGAAAAGCTTTCCATGTGCATACACGTTACAAAGAAGCCGAGGATAATTGATCAAATGGACAACAACAAAATGCAAGCCAACCAACCATGGGGATCAGTGGCACCCAACCAACCATGGTGACCAGTTTCAGCCAACCAGAAGCAGCAATGGGGACCAATAGGCCATTCAATATGAGGGCAGCACAAGCAAACCAGGGTGTCAATATAAGGGCACCACCACAAGCAACCCATGGTGTCAATATAAGGGCACCACTACAACCAACCCATGGTGTCAATACAAGGACCAATCAAAGGAAGTTCATCAACTATTCTGGATTGCCAAAAGCTTCAACCAAGGGAGCTTGATATGGCTGCTGTGTTTTTTTGTGCTCTTTTGTTGGAACCATCCACTTTTGGAGAAGTTATTTTTGTTATTTTGGGGTCATGGTTAATGTAATGTTTGGAGCAGTTCTTTATCTAATATTTGCACCAGTTATTCAACCAAGAGAGCTTGATATGGTTGATGTTATGGACCATCTTGATATGGCTACTTGTATTTGAATCTAGTAATGGCTTTTGGTTATGGACATATTCTCATGGTTTACGAATGCCAAAGGTGGCTTATTTGAATTGTTTTGTGTATTGCTTTTCTTTCTTATGCAATAGAGCAGATTGGTTTCGAAGGCTACTATATTTGGCATCTATATTGCTGTTTGAAATCTGTTTTTGCTGTATTTTTTGTGCTCTGCTGATGCAATTGCTGGTAATTGAATGGTGTAAAGATGTGTCAACGTTTTATGATGCTAAAGGTAGGAAATCTGTTGTGGCAAAGGTAGCAATTGTAGTTAGTAACGATGGCATGCTGTGAAAGCTGGTTTTTTTGAAATGCTCCTGAATGCACGTCTCATTCAAAGTTGTTCCACATACTGGCACCCAATTTAAAAGGCAAAACATATTTGGCACCCAGTTTCATTGGCCCCATTCTTATGCTGCTAAATTAGTTAGTTGCTTGCAATAAATGATAAGAACAGGTTAGCAGCCAAATGAACCACCTTCATGTACTCCAATTTCACAAAATGGGTACTTCCATGGGTTACACAACTACTTACAATGCGTAAATGTAATACATTCCCCAACCAAAAAGCCACCTAAACCTTACCTAGGCTGACGAAACCAACCAAATAATAACCTAATAACTTAACCTTCAATAACACCTACATCACTTTTTTTGCAACTCAGTTGCTTACAACCCTTGATCACATTTGCAGCTCTCATCACCAGAGGAGTGGTTTTTGTTTTTTTTTTTTGGGTAAATTAGCTTGAAATTCAAAAAGAGGCTAACCGAATATACAGCCTACAAGGGGCATACCCCAGGAGGAAAAGAAAAGAAAAACAAAAAAGTAAAGAAAATTGCTAGCGCCCAAAGGCTACATGAGATAAATAAATGCGATGTTTCCAATCCATCTAGTAAGAGGGAAGGAAAACAACGCCATAATGAACGACAAACTCTTTAGCATACAAAAGAGACATGGAAGTAAGCATAGTAGCAACAGGGCTGTACAAAAAGAGACATGGAGACCACAACAAATTTTGGCAGCTGATGGACAGCAGCTCCGAGAGCAGCAGCAGCCAATGGAGTTGAACGACAGCGGCCAATGGAGCCTGAACTTAGGACATCAAAACAACAACATGACAAGAGATGGACTGCCCATGACTTTGGACACATGCAGCTGATCGGATTACAGCAGCTGATCTGAATACTTTGGACACCTCATGACTTTGGACACAACCAAAGAGAACACCAATACAGCAACTATCAATAGCAGAACTGCTCAAAAGCAGCAGATTACAAGCAGGTATTTCTGTACATGCACAGGACGTCCCCCTCTGCGAAGGGAGATCCCAACGACAGCCCCAGTTGGTTAGGCCTATACTACATCTTGAAACTTCCAAAAAACTATAAGAATTGCACTAGCAGCTATTCTTCATAACAAAACAAGCTTAGTGAAGCACATACAGTAACAGTAGCACTAAGTAGCTGCCACCGCAGAAAAAACAGGCAGCAAAACAGCAGTGGAGCACTTGTGACAGTCATGCACACACAGCCACATATCATAAGGAAGCTAGGGACATGCACAAGTACTGAACTGATCAGAAAACAGCAGCATATCAGACAACAAAACTATAGCAGCAGCAGTCAAAACAGGTAGGTTCATTACTGGTCAGTAGCATCTACTAGTTCTTTGAGAACCGGACTGCACACACAGCAGAACAGCAGCAAGGATAGCAACTCCTAGCTGAGATAGGAGGTTCAGATCATGCAGTAACAGGTTCAGAACATGCAGCAAGAGGTGTAGAATATGCAGCAAATGGACAGGCAGTCGTGGCAGCCTATGAGAACAGAACAGTAGCAGCAATATAGTACTTGGTAAATATAGTACTCACACTTCTACGCCCTTGGAACCTCACAACTCCCACTCTCTTTTACTCTGCCAAGAACATGGGATCCTTATTCTCCCTCCACTAAACCTCACAAGATTCCCCCGCTAATTATTACCTCCTCTCAGAAGGACTGATGGGGCTATAGCACTCAGCTCACATGGATTGCACACAATATAGTAAGAACGCTCAATTGCTTTGAATGACCAAGTCCACCTACAAGGAATAAGGTAACTACCTGGGTACTTAGAAGTAATAGGAGACCAATGTGGGTGAGCTGTTTTGTCGTGGCTCCACATGCAAGTGTGTGGATCACTAGTTGAGTAGTGCTCAATCACTCTTGGGAACCTGGTAGCCACCTTAATGGATGCCAATCTGCAAAACAACATGAGATATTGAATAGGTGAATTGCATGATACAACATTTGGGAACATTTCTGAACATTTCTAAACAATGTTCCATTCTACTTTTAACTGACCAGCATGTTGACCACTAGGCAGATTTGAAATGGACAAAAGTCTCTGCCTGATTTCATTGAAGATTTTATGAGCAACAACAGTGGGAGGGCAAGAAGAGTTCTGGAACTTTCTATAGTTCCAGAACTTGCCAGAACCAGAGGAGTGGTTCCAAAGCCAGAAGACCAGAAACACCACCCCATATGCCATCACGTCATTCTCTCTTTCTTTGCACAGCCGGACTTCCTCGTCAAGCTGGGTGTTGTTCTAAGCAACCCAGGGATGTCTTCTATTGACCGAGCACGCATTGGCCGATCCACCCACATAAAAATTGCACACGCATCCCTACTCTTATTTATCCATTAAAAATTAAAAATGCAAACTTTAGTATCACTCATCGGTACTTTTGTCACACAACATGGGAACTCGCGCCATTAAAAAAACACTTCGTGTCATCTTCAGTCCTCCAAATTAAATGTCTCGCATTTGCAACTATATGCTTTTGGTAATGCACACTGCAAAGCAGGCGGTGGGACCTTTGATTGGAGGTTATTCAAGACCAAAAAACGATCCTTCACTGGTGATGTAAAGGGATTCCGCTCAACCAACAAACTTCTGTACTCTGTGCACAATCTCTTCGGTGACCGCATTTCTCCTTCTGACCTGGTAATTAGTTAACAAGACGTATTAATAAAAGAGGCTGCTTTTTTTTTCACTAGTACAATTTCTTTGATCTGTACATTGGTGAATTTTCAAATTACAAACCAAACGAATGCATTTTCTTTTCTTCACATGCAAGGTTTAGTTAACCAATTATGATGATGAATATGTCCCATTCGTAACGCTCAATGGCCGAGCAAGTTTGTATATAGACAGGTTAAGTAGTTGATATGACCATTAACTGGCCCCCCTTGTCGTCTATATGGTGCAACTTATTTTCATACACAGGGGAACATTTTTTCCTCACTGGCCAACTTAATTTCATCAAGGGAGCCACATATGTGGAATGACAGACCAAGTGTCACAATAAGGTTAAATGACCACTCACTGGCCTCCCTTGTCTGTATATGGTGTAACTAATTTTTATACACAGGGCAACGTATTTTGCTGACGGGGCAACTTAATATCATAAAAGGAGCCACATATGTGGAGTGACAGAGCAAGTTAATATCAAGGGTAAGAAAACAGAATTGGCATAAATTTGTTTGTCACCCTCTTTGATGGCACACCGAGGTTGGACCGAGGCGGAGGAACAAACGTTACAAATAAACGTTACTAACCTTGTAGATGAAGGGATTTGGCAAGGCGAGGGCGGTAGGTGGCATCCCGCCTACTTGACAGTTCTTGAAAACCAGATGTGAGTTTCATTTCGCCAAGGCGGTTTTGAACGGAATCATATCGTTCCGAAGATGAAATCATGGAAGCAAATCATGGGAATGTGGCACAAAAAATTGGCATCACTCCATCTAAACGCAGAGATTCCTCATGTCTAATAAAACGCTCAGTCACCTTCGTAAGACCAAAAGCTGTTATCCCAGTTCTCTCCAATACAGCAGGAAATAACATTGTTAATGTTGTATGTGTTGCAAGAACAAGTTCAGCTGAACACGCAAGCATGCATGCATCTATGGAACATCTCGTTGGTTAATAAGGACGTCAAATTGCTTGCCTGCAGGATCTGGGCCTCCGCATTAGACATAGCTTGCAAAACCGTATAATACAACTTAAGTGCTTCCACTCTTCGTTGTTTAGTCCATATGCTGTCCATTAGGCTTGTACAATGCAGGCTTACTGTGACACCTCTATCTCCCAGGCCATTACTTGGAAATATAGCGTCCAATATTATGTTAGCCCGACAGGTCACATCACTAGTTACATCCCTAGCGCACGATGAAAGGAAACGCTCCAGGTCCAACGCGGGTTTTCGAGGAAGTGGAGAAATAACTGTTCGCAACCACTTTGCAGTTGGCATTGCTGTGGTAACATGAAACTACTGCCGGGTTCGAGTTACTAGTACAAGGAATGCCATTTCCAACGCGGTGATGCAGACGGAGATGCATAGTGGGACAACACAGTACTTATTGTCTTAGCCGGGGAAGTTATTGAGTCGATTTTCCTCTGCATAAATCCGGTCAAGAAAGAGTAAATCACCGGCTAACTACATGTATATGAGTTCGAGGGAATGTGTATGTCATTGATACGTTGTAAACAGACCTTCGCCCCACTGATATTCATCGCACCACCGGACAAGCTCCCCGATTCCAGCAAGCTATCTTCCTCGTTAATAAACACCCTCTCATCCAGTTCACACTTGTTACGAGTATCATTAGCATAATCAACTTTGTAGAATATCGAAACTGGCATAAATTGATGCTTCTTCCATTAGATCTTCAAAGTAAATCAAATCATCTGCATTACGACATAAGAATTTCCAGTTAGGACTGACAACTGGAAGTTCAATTGTTTTATAATCTAATCAAATATAGGAGAACTTCCGTTCACTACTATGATCGGTATCATCTAAAAAAACCCTTTACAAAATGTCAACTGAATATACAACATGCGAAACAACTTCATCGTAATGTTAATTGTTTACTACTACTCAAAAAACATACCAACTACGTTTACGTTCAGTAGATTGCCCATCTTCATTCAAGTAGTGAAGAAGGATGTCATCATCATTGAGGAACATGAATGTCGTACAGGTCGTACAAATTATTGTCGACTGTGTACGTACGTACCACTTGTGCTCTAAGGTATTGACCGCTGAAGTGTACAAGCCATTGAAAACAGAATAAGCTCGTTGTTGATAAGTCAATGTACTTGATGAGCTTCTCCTTCTGATCAAGGTAATTAGCAGGCTGTAATGACCAAAACAAGAAAGTGTTGTCCCCATTACGAAACACAACTTTTGCAAAATAGAAGAGAACTTACAAAGTTGAGGAATACATTATATAACGTCGAACCTCAAAGTGTCGGAGCCAATTCTTTCTTGCTTCAATTTTCTTCTTGTTGAAGTCAAGCTCAATAGCCTTCCCATCTTGTTCATATTCCCAGATGATGTCTTTCATGTGGCATGCGTGAACAATTTATGATGTATTCCTGTGGCTTTCAACATCATTCAATATCATTGGTAGTTATGGTCTACGTGGCCAATAAACCGTTACGTACACTTATTTTCATAGAGAGAGCAATTTCATTTAAAAAAAGGGCAACTTTATTTCACATAGGGAGCAATGCATGTGGATTCACAGAGCAACTATCTCCGGGTGGCTCAACGGTTGGCGAGAACAGAGGGACAAAGCGGCAAGAAAGAGGGGAAATAATGGTTATGATAAATGTTAGTATCGGTCATCGGTAAGTTTGGCACACAACATGAACAGTCGTGCCATTAAAAAGAAAAACACTTTGTGCCATCTTAAGTCCTCTAAAATAAATGTCTCGCATTTGCAACTATATCCCTTGGGCTATAATTTGGAATAAAGGAGCTCCACCCTGTCCCAAATCCGTCTGTTCCATTCAGTACTAGGATCGGTATCATCGGCATGTACATTTACAAAATGGGAAATGAGTATACAACATGCCAAACAACTTCATCTTAATATTAATTGTTTACTACTACTACAAAACCATACCAAATACGTTCAGTAGATTGGTAAAGTAGCGAAAGAAAGCATGCAATGAACCAAATATTCACAACGTCAACAATTGAATTAACGCCATAATGAAGGCATACTATGGATGAACGAAGGAATTTTATCATATATTGACCTTGGTTTTAATGAAAGAACGGTTAGCAAAATGAGGTGGCGGCCATATACTACCTTGGTCAACTACCCTTGGGCCGCCACCAACTCAAACTACCAAGTCAAAGGCCACAAGCCGGCGCTCAACAAAAACTTGACAACTACTACATACAAGATACAAGTTGAACTACTGATTACACTAAAAAGATAGAAAGGTGGGCTGTCAACCACCAAGCACCCCGACCAAGTAGAGGGATTTTGACCTACTCCTACTAACCACCGACACGAGTGTTCCACCTCACTGCCCACCGGGACCAGCGCCCGGTCCAAACAACACCTCGTCCTCACTCACAACTGCCTCAACCCTTGGTAGAGCCTCGTACTTATCATTTGTAGTACTCTCAATGAACCGTGTATGCCAATTCAGCTCATGCTTAAGTTCCCTGACCTCTCTTGCCAATTTCTGCCTCTCTTTCATCTCCTTTTGGATGCAGTTCCAAATGGCTATGTTCTGGCAACAGAGCTTCCTCCATATACACTCTTTTGAAGCCTTGGAATCGGGCACCGTCCACAACGATGGGTCAATTGTAGCGCAAGACGACGTGCCCGCCGATGTACCTGCTGTGGCAGGCTTGGATTGGGATTTGCTTTTAACAAGCACAGCTGGAGTGATAACCCCGGGGGATGGTGGTTCGAGCTTCGCATACACCCCCTTCGAGATACCTTTCTGTCTTAAGAACGTAGTGATCATGCACGGGTACGGACATCGGGCCGTGCCAAAAGTTTCCCCCTTAAAATCCACAAGCTGATCAAAGATGAACTTCGCCCAATCTGCCGCGTAGTCAGCATCATTCATAAATACATACATCACCTCCGCACTCTTGTTTGAGGGCTTATTCTCAGCCCCACGGGGATAGAGATTATAATGCACAATCTGATTCAAAATTCGATACGTATCTGTAAATCTCCCGGGTTTGTGCGGAGGGACCCGAAAATTAGGCAGAGTGGAATAAAGATCATTAACAATAACATCCAAATCAATTGACTCGTCACGAGGATAATTGATGAAATCTCCTGCAGGCCTCTCATAACGCAGATACTTAGCAATTGCGACAACATCTACCACAATAGGCTTGCCATTTACTTTCGATTTAATTATCCCTTCGGTCAGCGCTTCACTAGTATCCAATTTCTGATAGAATTCAATCACACCCTTTTCATTATAGCCTTTAAGAGACTTAGTCCAGAAAAGCAAACCTTGACTTTCGAGTTGGACGATGATATCGCTATTATTGCCGAACCTCCTCCGACTGATCTGCCGCTCACTCTTGAAACCCCTGTTTGGAATTGACTCCACCCAATCCAACACAGCGTCCGCCTCCATCTCCGCTGCCGTCCTACGCTTGCGACGTTTCTCGCGCTTCCCTGTTCGACTCTCGAAATGAGCAGAGTCCTCGTCACTATCCTCCTCCATCGAATCATGCTCTCTCTCCTCCTCAATCTCCTCCTCATGACAGGATGAGGAGGCAACAACCTTGCCCTTACCTCTTACACGCGCACCCACCTGTTTCTTTTTCACCATTGCAGAAATCAATCAAATACGAAAACAAAAATAGGGAGCAGCTCCAACCAGCGGCTTTTGACAGTATATTTCCTGGATTTCCAAACAAACAACAACAGTACCAGCTAATGAAGAAGAACTTCCCAAAATCAGGCCTCCAACACAGTCCTATCACAATACACAATAGTCCAGCAGGCAGTCCCGGAAATCAGAAAAACTCATATTATGAAGCACTAATTCAGCCTATTCATAGCAAACCTACCAACAATCTAAGCCCCCCTATTCCATTCACAATTTCAAAGACATGCACGCAAATGCTAGGGTATCTTCCGGATTCTAGGGTTTGCACAGGATTTCCAGGTTTTTGGTGGTGGGGGAAAACGGATTGAAACTGGTTCAATACAAGGGAAAATTTTCTCAACAGTTTACGGACTGGAATGGGTAGGGCAATATGAAGAAATTCGAAATATTGAATGAGGAAGAGAGAGACTTATCGGATTACCTTGACTTTTGTTGGTTTCAGACTTGAACCCTTGAAAATCCTTCAAAAACCTTGGATGGATGGAAGGATCATGGTGAAATTGGGTGGAAGTGGAAGATCTGGTGGTATTTTGGAAGTCATTTGGGAGGTTTAGTTTTGTCGGGGTGAACGGTTATGGAGCAGTGGAGAGAGAGGGGGGGAGATAGCGGCTTAAGAGGGTTGGGTTGTAGTGGAGGGAGAACTGAGTAAATAAGAAACACCGTGCGTTTGCAATTTTAATGCCGCCCGTACCACACAGGTATCGCTACCTTTCCCCTTAGGTAATCGCTCCCCTCAGGTCTGGAGAGTTGAGGACCGAAAACAATGAAAAGGTATCGATTATACAAAAAATGTCATCGATAACATCACTCCGATGGCTCCCCTTGTACAATAGTTATCGATACCCTTACCATAAGGTTATCGCTCCCCTCAAATCTGGAGACTTGAGGACGAACAACAATGAAAAGGTATCGATAACATAAAATTAGTTATCGATAACAATCGAGTGTTGGGTGCTTGATAGAAAGAGCAATTTAAATTCCACAAAGGGCAACGTTATTTCATATAAGGAGCAACACATGTGGATTCACAAAGCAACTCTCTCTGGCAACAAAACATAAAGTTCGTGCATATATCCAACAACAATACTACCTCAAATTTTAATAATTACAAGGAAGAAATAAAAACATTTACTCCATTTCGTCATCGGAATAATCTGATACTTCGGGGTCGGATGCATACTGTGGATCCCTCTTAATTCCTCTAATAGACTCTCTTGGGTCGAAGCCATCCCTTTCAGCTTCCCTTACTTTGTTTACTATTAGGCCTTGGCGGATTAGTCGCTTCGACATTGCATTAATCTCGACCTGCAGCCTATCACACACGTCGTTATGGAGACGGTTTGGCCTTCTTCCGGCCATCATCTGCGCAGACCGTGCTTTCGGCACCGTAAGTAGGTACTTATGACATTTTGCTTCTAACTTGTTCCTCTTTACAAACATGTTAGGCCAGTTAAGTAAATCACCGGCTTCACCCTCAAATGAAGATTGGTTCCAGTCCAGTTTGAAATAAACATCTTCACTTGCATCGTATTGCAACAAAGGTTCGACAAATTGTCGTTTCCCACGCCTGTCATATATAGCAAGCGTATAGTCCAATCTAGGAAGGAGCCGTTGATCTTCAAGTGGACTTACCATTGCCAGTGGCGGGTCACTGCCTGTCCTCGGCCACATACGAAATGAATTGCGCGACATGACCCCGCGGTACCCACGCATAAGGTTTACGGGCAAATCTTCACGAGTCCTTTCTTTAAAGTCCGCCAACCACGCATCCATAACAGAAAGCCGCGAATGGCGAGGATCGTCCCCCTCCTCCATCTCACTTGGTAGTCGAAAACGACGGAAACGGGAGTTGTTCGGTAGATCAACAGGTGTGGGATGTACTGGTGGCGGCACTTGGATTGGTAATCCACCGTATTCATCTATCGATCGTTCCACAACTTCCCCGTTTGTGAGAACTCTCATAGTTCTTGTTTGAACTAAACGATGCAGTTCGTCATCTTCTGCAGAACCAAACGAACGCCGGATGTTTGGATGTTGAACAGGTGGGGGTGGGGGTGTACGTGTACGTGCCTGTGCCCGTGAATGAGAAGCAGAACTTTCTCCCTTTTCTAGTCTTCTTCGAAAAGGATGGTTTGGATCCATATCGTAATTGTTTTCAATGCTTCATCAATGGGCGAGCAAGTGTGTATATAGACTGGTAAATTAGTTGATATGACCAATCACTGCCCCCCTTGTCGTGGATATGGTGTAACTTCTTTTCATACAAAGGGCAACATATTTCCCTGAAAGGGGCAACTACATTTTATAAAGGGAGGCACATATTTGGACTGACAGAGCAAGTGTCACGGGTAAGAACACAATAAGGTGAGATGACTACTCACTGGCCCCCCTCGTCGTGTGTATGGTGTAACTTGTTTTCATACAAAGGGCAACATATTTTACTTAAGGGGCAACTTACTATCATAAAAGGAGCCACATATGTGTAGTGACAGAGCAAGTGTCACGGGTGACAAAACATAATGGTCATTTGACCGTTCACTTGCCCCAATAAGAGAGTTGTACTAAGATTCTCTCCTACTGAATAGATGCCACCGACCTTATTTATCATAAATTGCATACCTTCATCCGTGGAGAACACACCAATTCGCAGACCAACTGTCATACGGGCCCTAATGCAGAAAAAGGGGAAAGGACCTTTGACCGGTTAATTTCACTCGCATTTGCACGTGAATGTAGATGTTGTCCCGTATTCGTAGAAGCACTTAATATTGAAGGTTTTGGTGTAACCCTTTCAAAGACCTAGAAAGTTTGATAAATTTCCAAGAATGTAATTAAAGAGCCAAAACAAATAAAGTTGTCTTCTATAACACATTTTAAATTTCTTCGTATGTGTGATTTCCGTAGATGTTAAACCCAATACCGGCCTGTGTTGTAACACATTTGAAATTCAATTTTCGGTGATTTGGTCTCTTCATTCAATTTTGATTAAGCAAATGTTACATTACAACAAAAATGTCACAGTGTCCAGACCTTTATCCATGGACAACACAACAAATTGCAGAGCAACTGTCACTGCCTCTAATGCAGAAAAGGGCGAAGGGACCTTTCACTGGGCCCCCTTGTTGTCCATATGGTGCACCTTATGGTCATATAAAGGGCAACTTATTTTGCCGAATGGGCAACTTTTATTTACAGAAAGAGCCACTTATGTAAATTGACAGAGCAACTGTGACGGCCCCCCTTGGGCAGAAAAATCAGAATATTTTGAACTGTTGTTGTGGCCATATAATTGGTTTGTACTGCTGTCGTGGCCATATAATTGCTTTCTACTGTTGTTGAGTCTAGGTAGGTAAGGAGTCCACGTTAGGCTGGAAAGTAAAGTGTGAGGTAATTAGTGATGCAAGTAGTTACGTTTGTACAGCCTCGTTACGCCTATAAAGGGATGCCTCTACCACTTGTAATATCCAAGCCAGTGCAAGTCAGTGTTCTAAAAAATATACCTCTTCTATTATCTCCATTTCCTTCTTTGTATTGATCCTAACCTACTTCGTGTTTGTACCCATTTAGTGTATGCAAACTTGATTCCCTGACAAGAGCAAGTGCCACGGGTTCGAAAATATAATGGTGCTATGGCAACTTATATTCTGTAACTTAGCGTGTATATTGTGTAACTTATTTTCATACACGGAGCAACATATTTTCCAGATGGGGCAACTTTATGTCATAAAAGGAGCCACATATGTGGACTGACAGAGCAAGTGTCACGGGTGGAAAACAAATTGGTGATAATATCCATTCACTGGCCCCAGTAAGACACGTGTAGTAAGGGGGAAAGGACCATTCACTGGCCCCCCATTTGAAAACCTAATGTTACAACGAAAATGTTTGACTTTGCAGACCTTCATCCCGGGAGAACACTCCAAATCCAACTGTCACATGCCCTAATACAGAAAAGTGGGAAAGGACCATTCACGGGCCCCCCTTGTCGTGATTATGGTGTATCTTATTGTCATATACAAAGTAACTTCTTCGCCAGAATGGGCAACTTTATTTTACAGACAGCAACTTTATTTTACAGACAGAGCAACTTTATTTTACAGACAGAGCCACATATGCCAATTGACAGAGCAACTGCGATGGCCCCCCTTATGTGGCCTTATGACCTCTATAAATGACAATACCACCTGGTTGAGAAGTCCATAGACCAGTGCAACTTTACCCACATTACCTTGTTAGTTTTGCTTCCATCTACAAAATAAACCTTTTTCATCCTGTCCCAATTCAAAACTTTGTAATGGAGGCGTTAGAAGAAGCTATCAATGCATGTGTTGATACAGAAATGGCATTCGGAGCTGATATCATTAACAACATCCCTGAATGCTACATAATTTCCGTGGGCTACAAAGTTAAACAAGTTTCCATCAATGTGAAAGTGCCTCCTTATCGGGGGTCTCTTGATTGGCTGCCACAATATTATAAAGTCCGAGTGGAGGCCGAAGGTTCAGTACAAGAACGAGAAAATGCAATTCGAAGTATAATGGGTTGGGACGATGATGCAATACTGCCTTACCATTATCCCAATGGAAGCTTTGATATCGTTGTCTATTGTTGCGGTCTGCAATTTGACAAACCACTCCCAAACATTGAGGACGTGATTTCAAATATGGTTGGCATGGTAAACATCGACTTATTAATTATTTTGCAGGCCCCCTATCCCATTGACAGTCATCGGGAATTTTTAACAAACGTGGGATTCGTAGGCCAGCATGCGGTAGAGGGGCCAATATTCGTGAGCGGCAATGCATGGTTCCTCCACACAGAAAAAAACGTAAAAGTGGAGGTGGAGGTGCATGAGAATCAGGAGATCAACGTGACAATGACCCATAAAGGTTATGAGCGCCACGTTGTGAATCTGCTACAACGAAAAAAGAAGGGAAACAAATAAATTGTTCCAGTAGAACTATAGTCTGTGTGTATTATTGTACCTTTAACTTTTCGTGCTTGTTGTTGAAATTAATGTACGAGTTTAGTGACGTGGGTTATGTCATAAATTATTCCTATTAACGCAAGCTGGAAGACGTTTCAAAACTTAGTAATTTTAATTTGACTCGCATTTGCACGTGAACGGAGTTCATGTCCCATATTCATAAATGGTGCAACAACTTAATATTTAAGGTCTTGGAGTTACTCAGAACACCAACATAGTTTTATATGACCTGCTGTAATTTAATTAAAATAAGTTAACGAAATACTCTTACCCGAATCTAAGGCATTGGTGTTACTTACCACTATATTTCCCAGATTTAAATACAGAGGAAAAACTCAAAAAGTTTACTTCTATAACCAACATTACGAACCAAATAGCAGGACCAATGGGATAGCCTTCATAATCAACTACAAAACCACCTGAATAACACTTACAACCAAAGCTACGAAAACCAATCAGTAGAACAAATAAATAGCCTGCTAGTAAGTACCATGGTTAAAACATATGAACATTGCACTTTTAGTGGGAACAATGGGGGGGGGCGGCTAAGTAGCATACAAGAAAATTAACCAATAGTTCAATTTAAAAGGGATTAGTACAATGAAGTTGACACATTCAGAAATGGCATCCCCACCATGTGATTGCACCCTGGTAAGCCAATAGTAGTAGGATACCGATCATCACCCGAACCAACCTTTGGTACCTGGAACACAAGAGAGAAATTTTTTTTTTAATAGATATTTGATTGAATATAGAGAGAATATCCCCAAAAACCACCCAAGTGGGCCTTTCACCAAAGATAGCACTTAACAAGAAAGATGCAACCGAACATGCTTTCCGGTGAATGCGACCTCATAGCCAAATTGATCATAACCGGAATACATAGCCACATTCTCTTAATGTGAAGAGAGACAAGTTTCTTGGTCAAAACACACCTGTGCATACCAACGCCAATAACTTGGAATAATAAGATTAAGCTCATGGTAAAGACAAGTTTCCAATCAACAAACAACGTCTTGGCATTTCGGCATGGATTAGGCATTCACAACACGACATATTATTAATTTCTTGAGGCACACCCTCCCATTACTTATAAACAGAGAGCAAAGTCAAAAGGTCACCATTGGGATGGCAATATTGCACCTTATACTGATCAAATTTAAGCTTATCTTCCTCATTACATATTACTGCAAAATATGGTACTGGCATTTGGCATAATCGCAGGCAGAACAAGACCCTCTTTACCGAAGTGGTGCTCGAACCATTGAAAACACGATTGTTTCCAACCAAGGTTCAATGCCAATTTCAGCCCGTCCGTTGTTAAATTGAAAACATCATTCTTCAATAAAACAGCTCGTAAGTGGATAAGATTTGTAATAGCCATGTGAATAACTATTGCATTAGGCGCATCAATAAAATCTAAACTCTGTACAGTAGTTGTGGACAAAGCAACAATCCAGGGAGATGCCACACCAAGATGAACCCAAGTAATCTATTGGGTTCATGATGAGGTGGCATCAAGTGAAACTCACTTTCCGAATAAAGTGCATACCACCTTCCCAGGTAAGTTCTCCAAGCACGACCAGCTCGTTGATTTGCACAGTTGTGACTAATCCAGCAAAACTTGAGGACATTCATACTAGGTTCAGGCGTTTATTCTTTGACATCGAATTTGAACTTTTCACATTTCCATTCTACTTCCATATGAGAGTAATTATTTTTCACAAGCCCATTCTACTTTTTAAATAAGGTCCTACTTTTTCCAGCAAAGTAATCGTATGATATGATTAGTATACGAGCATATTTTGGGTTTTTGAATACACGCTCCATTCATGTCATCCAACTGGAAATACCAACAAACAACATCTTACCCCAATCAAGGGATGGACTAAACAAGGATATGAACAAACAGACCCTATGAAGCAAAGAAACTTGACAATTGAAAGGTTTTAATAGTTAAAATGGCTATAATAGAAAGTTATGAACAAAATACACTGGTACAACCAGCCACATATGAATCTTACCTTGTTTTCTGCAGCCATCTTTACTTTCCCCGAAAATGCACCTGCAAGGACACATTCGTATAAGCATGTTAATTTAATTTCAAGATCATAGCACATAAGCATATACAAGTGGGTGCAACCACCCTACAATATCGATATGGTGCCGGGTGAATTAATGTTTAATTATGGGTACACACATGGGAAAAAAAGGATGAAGACCAGATTTCAATTATGCGCACAATAATTCACTCAAACAAATGGGAGTTGAGGAAGTGTCATCGGGACCGAACATATTTCTCAAAACATGTGCAATGGAACATATCAGTTCGGAGGCTACGTGTATTAGTGTCTGCATTCGCTGATCCAAATGAACTCCCAAACAACACATAAGCTCCATAAACGGAAATTATGCTAATTTTGCAAGTAAATTTGTTAGTCGAAGTAAATTGTAAGGGCCAAAACGAAAAAAAGAAATAAAAGTGTGCGTATACCTATCATCCGGATATTCCAAAGTTCGTATCATATCCAGTCAAACAACTTATGCGGAGTAGTTAGTAAAGACAAGGCAAAAGAGTTTGAAATTTGTGTGACTGTACCTATCATCCTGGTATTGCGGATTGGCATGTGCTGCGGTTGTGCCCTGGTTCGCGACATCGGCTACAGAAAACTGTCCCCTTGTCTTGTGTCTGTGACTCAATCCTTCTCTTTTTCGGTCGGCCTGCTTGCCTTTTCACAGCGGGGGGATGTAAAAATGGATCAGTACAAGAAACACCATTATTGACGTTATTATCGGTTAGGTCGTTGACCGCCAAAAATGATGACGCACTAGGCATGTCATGCAACGGCACTGGGGACATGGTATTATCATATATTGCCATTTGCATCTCCTTTTTGAGGAAAGGATCCACCATGTCATAAATAGAAAAACCAGAGCTCTGAATAGCACGAGCAGCATGAGCGCAAGGAATTCCCGACATCTTCCACGCAAGGCAACTGCAATGCCGAGGGATCAGCTTGACTGCATAAAGTTTTCTAGTGTCATTTGCAACAATAAACTCGGTCGGTGAGGAATTACGATGCGTAAATTTTCGAGCATATTCTTGAGACTTCTTAATTTCCTTCTCAATTTCTTTGCCAACCGGCAATTTCCATTTCCTAACCTCGGTATGCTTACGGAGCAACAATTCAGTCGTCTTGGACACATGTCCCGTCATAAATTGGATGATGTCCAATTCCCTTAATGGCAATATCCAAGAATTGAAGCATTCGGCAAGATTCGTGTACATCTTGTCCCATCTCTTGTACGGGAAAAAAGCATTAGACCAGTGCTTTGGATTGTTATCTTCCACCCATTTTGATAGATCAGGAGAAATTCCATACAGACTTGCCTAAATGATACTTGAATGAGTCTTCCGTCCTTGCGTACGCAAGATCATTAACCACCTTTAGAGCCGTGTTCCGTCTTTCAGCTTTCAACCCCTTTGAGCTGGCAAACTTGCTGAAGTTTTCCTTTAGGTGACGGAGACACCATGCATTACAATCCCTGCCAAAAACCTTAAATATACCATTCAGCAAAGAAGTATTCCGATCGGTGACCAACACAACTTGACATCCTCCAAGAACTTCCTTCAGATTAACCAAAAACCATAACCAGTCTTCATCATTCTCACTAGACACAATGGCATATGCTAGGGGGTACAACCCATCATCCGCATCATGTGCACTAGCCGATAGAACGTGGCCGCGATAGTATCCGGTCAAGAAACATGCATCCAATTTCAAAACTGGTCTTATATAACCTGATCGGAATGCACCAATGGAGCAACCATATGATACAAAAAGTTGCTTGAACTTACCTTCATCTGTTGACGTCCATATTGCTCTAGTATTTGGTATGGCTTCAACAAGCCGCCGACACATCCATGGGACTAGGTGGAAAGTCATCGAAGGAGGTCCTGTGATGGCTTCCTTAGCCTTTTCTTTCGCCCTCCATCCTTGACCGTAATTAAGACGACATTGGAACACATGCTCAAAGTCCTTGCAAATATCCCTTGGCAAATATTGAGGCTTGTCCACAATTCGGTTTTTGAAAAGCAACCCCACTTGTTTACTCCGAAAGGTCAACTTATAATTACTAGCATCTTCTGCATTGTGTTGGTGGTCATTCCTAAACATTATGACACGAACCAAATCGGATGAACCCTCACATTTTGTAGTCAGCTTCCAAGGACACCCCGCTACTTTACATACCAATCGGTAGTAGGCTCTACTATTATCCAAGTAAGAGAAACTGAACTTGTTCGATGCAGCAAAAAGTAACACTGATTGCTTGAACAGGTCGGGGCTTTCAAATAGTTGACCCTTCCCAGTTAAAATCTGCTTGGCATTGTCCGGCAAGTACGGCACTAACCCCATCTCTTGGCTAAAACTATTGCTTACCTGGCTGGGAGAAGGTAGTGCCAGTATTCCTCCAGGTGAGCTAATGTTGTCAGTCACCATCGATTCCCTAACAAATTAAAATATATACGGTCATTCATATGCAAAAAAATATAATTATCACTGTAAAATAAAACAAAAGAAGTCATCCAACCTTGTTGAATTGTAAGCTGTATTGCGGATAGGGTCATTATTTTGCCCTATTTCTTCTACAAACAAGTCAACATCATCTTCGTTCAAGTGGAACAACATTGCAACACCATTGTCATCATTCAAAGTTACATACTTCGTCTTGTCCCTCTTTGTGTTATAGAAAAACATTTGACCTTCCAATTTAATCTTAAGGGCACCACAAACCTTCTCAAGCAACTCATTTAGTTGACTTCCCTCCTCAAGTAGAACTGCTACACACATCCCACCGTTGTACAAGAAGGTGCCATTGGCGTTTACTGTCCGTTCTCCGCCCCAGTAGCAAAAACCCGTCAATGTTTTCTTCTCCCGATTCTCCATACCTAAAAAGTTACAATGTAGGTACTGTATTCAATTCATGACCCAAGATATGTACACCATAACAAATTAACAAATGATTACGTTACGTGTCAAACCGCAAGTCGCTAAAAGAAATTACATTACAAAGTTTGCAAATTACTTCCAACAAATATACATAAGAAGCGTTATTTGATAACAATATGGCAGTTCAACCCATGTAAGCCAACGAGATATTAGATTAGCATACATAACCATTGACCATGTCAACAAAAACAGACATTCAGTGAGTTACAAGTTGGGAAGTTAAATTTTTGGGAAACTGCCAAAAAAGTAGTATTTCTTTACAATATGGTATTTCACCCATGTAACTCAAACGAGGCAGCGAGTTACAAAAAAACCATGGACTAACATTACGTGACTTAAAGAGAAACTATTATATTTTCATGGAAAAAATAAGTTACATGACTTGAAGGACAACCACATCTCATATAGACGAACAGACAACGGTAAAGGGACAACTTTCAGTGAGTTAAAACAAGGGAGACTGCCATTAACAGTTAAGGGCATACTTCCTTACACTTAACTAACCAAAATTACTTAGAAGGAGTAACATTGGGTGACTGAAAGAGCAACTTTTACAATTTGAAAAAAATACAAGTTACATGCCTGGATTTACGAACCACATTTCATACACACCAACACACAAGGTTAAAGGGACATCCATTCAGTAAGGTAAAATATTGTGGACTTCCTTTAACAGTCAAGGGCATAGTTTCTTACACAGGGAGCTACGAAATTTCATAGAAAGAGTAACATTGGGTGACTTAAGGAGCAACTTGTACATTTTAAACAAAAAAAAAGTTACATGACTTGAAGAAGAATCACATTTCATACACACCAACACACAAGGGACATCCATTCAGTAAGTAAAAACATGGGGGACGGCCTTTAACAGTCAAGGGCTTACTTCTTACACATGGAGCAACAAAATTGCATACAAGGAGTAACATTGGGTGACTTAAAGAGCAAGTTGTACATTTTCAGAAAAGAACAAGTTACATAAAAAAACAAGTTACATGACTTGACTTGAAGGAAAACCACATTTCAAGACACCAACACACAAGGGTAAAGGGACATCCATTAAGTTAGTAAACACATGGGGGACGGCCTTTAACAGTCAAGGCCATACTTTCTTACACAGGGAGCAACAACATTTCATAGAAGGAGTAACATTGGGTGACTTAGACAGCATTTTTTACATTTGCAGAAACAAACAAGTTACATGAGTTGAAGGAGAACCACATTTCATAGACACCAACACATAAGGGTAAAGGGAGAGTCATTAAGTAAGTAAAACCATGGGGGACTGCCCTTGACAGTCAAGGGCATACTTTGTTACTTAGGAAGCAAGAAAATATCATGGAAGGAGTAACTTTGGGTGAGTTAAAGAGCAACTTTTGCTTTTTCTTAAAAAACAAGTTACATGACTTGAAGGAGAACCACATTTCATACACACCAACGCACAAGGGTAAAGGGACAGCCATTCAGTGACTAAAAAATTATTGAGTGTGTGTGTGCCATATGCTAACTTATGCTCCAATTTTACTTAGCTAGCAAATTAGGCCCAATAAGTCAATTACAAAATTGTTATTTCGTCAGAATTAGAAATTTGCATTACTTACATAACAGAAATTTGATTGAATATAAAGAGAATATCCCAAAAACCACCCAACTGGGCCTTTGAGCAAAGATTACCAATGAACATGAAGGATGTAACCGAACATGCTTTCCAGTCAATGCGACCTCACATCCAAGTTGATCATAACCGGAATACATAGCCACATTCTCTGAAAGTGAAGAGAGACAAGTTTGTTGCTCAAAATACACCTGTGCATTCCAATGCTAGTAACTTGGAATAATAAGATTAAGCTCATGCCGAAGACAAGTTTCCAATCAACAGACAATGTCTTGGCATCTCCGCATGGATTTGGCATTTCCAACACCACATATTATTGAGGCACACCCTCCCATTCCTTATAAACAGAGAGCACAGTCAAAAGGTCACCATTGGGATGGCAAAATTGCACCTTATAGTGACCAAATTTAAGCTTATCTTCCTCATTACCCATTTTGCAAAATATACTACTGGCATTTGGCATTATGGCAGCCAGAATAAGACCCTCTTTACCCAAGCGGTGCTCGAAGCATTGAAGAATTAATTTTCCCAACCAAGGTTCAATGCCCAATCTTACCAATTTCAGCCCATCTGTTGTTAAATTCAAAATATCGTTATTTAATAAAACAACTCTTAACTGGATAAGATTTCTAATGGCCATGTCAATAGCTATTGCATTAAGAGCATCAATAAAATCTAAACTCTGTACCCATCAGTTGTGCCCAAAGCAAGAATCCTTAAAACTACCGCACCAAGATGAACCCAAGTGATCAATTGGGTTCCTAATGAGGTGGCATCAATTGAAAATCACTCTCGGAATAGAGTCTATAACACCTTCCCGGTTCAGTTCTCCCAGCACGGCCATTTACCTTTTCGAGTTGCAGAGCTCAGACTAATCCAGCAAACCTTGAGGACATTCATACTAGAGCCAGGTTCAAACCTAGCCTCTTTCACCATGAAAGGTAACACAACTACGGAGAGAAATTTGAACTTTTCACAATTTCATTCTACTTCCATCTGAGATTTGAACTTTTTGACAACCCCATTCTACTTTTCAAATAAGGTCCAACTTTGTTCGAAAAAGTAAGCGTACGATACGATTAGGATACGAGCATATTTTTTCGTAGGGGACACGCTCCATTCCAATTATCCAATTGGAAATCCCAACAAACGTCTTACCCAATCAAGGAATGGAATAAACTAGGATATGAACAAACAAACCTTATCAAGCAAAGAAACTTGACAATTCAAAGGCTTTAATAGTTAAAATGGCTATAATAGAAACTTATTAACAAAATAAACTGCTACAACCAGTCTAGAGCAAACATTCTTACATAGAGATCAACAACAGTTCTTACAAGAAGAAAGACTAGGTCACTTAAAGAGCAACTATTTTATTTTCAGGAAAAACAAACTTACATGACTTGAAGAAGAACCACATTTCATACAGACCAACACACCCTTGTAAAGGGACAACCATTCAGTGAGCAAAAATATAGGTCACTGTCGTTAACAGTCTAGGGCATATATTCTTACATAGAGAGCAACAACAGTTCTTTCAAGGAGTAACATTAGGTCACTTAAAGAGCAACTATTTTATTTTCAGGAAAAAAAAACATGTTACATGACTTGCAGAAAAACCACATTTCATACAGACCAACACACCCTTGTAAAGGGACAACCATTCAGTGAGTTAAAATATAGGTCACTGCCCTTAACAGGCTAGGGCATGCATTTTTTCATAGAGAGCAATAACATTTCTTACAAGGAGTAAGACTAGGTCACTTAAAGAGCAACTATTGTAAAGGGACAGCCATTCAGTGAGTTTAAATATAGGTCACTGCCCTTAACAGTCTTGGGTCTATTTATGTTCAGAATTTTGGTGGATATACTCCAAGCTAGATGAAGTAGTTTTTTTGGGTGTTGAACACCATTCTAAAAGAACAAATCATTACGAAAAAATATTAGCTGCAATGCTCCTGAACAAGGTACTAGTAGGAGTAGAACAAATCATGTCCCTAATACCCATCATCCGGGTATTGCGAGGTTCATATAATATCCAATGAAACAAAGTAAGAGTAGTTACAAAGGAAAAGGCAAAAGAGTTTGACATTTGTGTGAGTGTACCTATCATCCTGGTATTGCGGATTGGCATGTTCTACGGTAGTGCCCTGGTTCGTGACATCAGCTGCAAAAAATTGTGCCCTTAGGTGACTTAAAGAGCAACTTTTATATTTGCAGAAGAAAAAAAAACCAACCCTTAACAGTGTAGGCATACTTTCTTACATAGAGAGTAACAAAAGTTCATACAAGAAGCAACATTAGGTGACTTAAAGAGCAACTTTTATATTTTCAGGAAAAAACAACCCTTAACAGTCTAGGGCATACTTTTTTACATAGGGAGCAACAAAAGTTCATACAAGGAGTAACATTAGGTGATTTAAAGCGCAACTTTTATATTTTCAGAAAAAAAAAACAAGTTACATGACTTAAAAGAGAACCACATTTCATACACACCAACACACAAGGGTAAAGGGATAGCCATTGAGTGATTTAAAACATGGGTGACTGCCCCTTAATAGCCTAGAGCATACTTTCTTACATAGAGAGCAACAAAAGTTCATACAAGGAGTAACATTAGGTGAGTTAAAGAGCAACTTTTATATTTTCAGGAAAAAACAACCCTTAACAGTGTAGGGCATACTTTCTTACATAGAGAGCAACAAAAGTTCATACAAGGAGTAACATTAGGTGAGTTAAAGAGCAACTTTTATATTTTCAGGAAAAAACAACCCTTAACAGTGTAGGGCATACTTTCTTACATAGAGAGCAACAAAAGTTCATACAAGGAGTAACATTAGGTGACTGGAAGAGCAACTTTTATATTTTTAGGAAAAAACAAGTTACATGACTTGAAGGAGAACCACATTTCATACAGACCAACACACAAGGGTAAAGGGACAGCCATTGAGTGATTTAAAACATGGGTGACTGCCCTTAACAGTGTAGGGCATACTTTTTTACATAGAGAGCAACAAAATTTCATACATGGAGTAACATTAGGTGACTTAAAGAGCAACTTTTATATTTTCAGAAAAAAACAACCCTTAACAGTCTAGGGCATACTTTCTTACATAGGGAGCAACAATAGTTCATACAAGGAGTAACATTAGGTAACTTAAAGAGCAACTATTTTATTTTCAGAAAAAACAAACTTCCATTGCAATGGGGGCAATGGGGGTTCACAATGGTGGATCAAATGTTGGTATTAACAGAGTACCTTCTTCTCCTAGGGGAACTAATAGGAAAGTCTCAATATTGCCCCTTGTATTCCTCATCTTCACTAGCTCAGGTGGGTCAAGTCTCAGTTGAGCTGTTAGCACTTAGCTGAGTAAGGAAATAAAATTGCGCTTTCACTAATACCCACGTATTTTGGTGAGATGGTAAGCTTTTGATTAACAAATCATGTACCCCCTCCTTGTCGAGTTACATCATTAGGGTCAGAGAATATCACAACAACAAACCAGAAATAGAAGCTGAAAACTACAGTCAAGCTTTCTTGGGTCTATTTATGTTCAGAATTTTGGTGGATATACTCCAAGCTAGCTGAACAAGTAGTTTTCTTGGGTGTTGAACACCATTTTAAAAGAACAAATCATGTCCGTAATATCATGCTGCTCCTGAACAAGGTACTAGTAGGGTCTATATACTTATGGTTGAATAGTCTTGCATTTCTCACCATCCACAAGTGGTACATAGCAGATGAAAAGATACCAAAGGACTTCCTGCTAAAATGGAAAAATAGGCCACTCCACCTCATGACTATTCCTCCGTCTAACATGGAGAATAGCTCACTCCATCTTATTAATTCACTTGTAAGGATGCATAGGATTTTCATCTTTGGAAAGGCAGGACATGTATGATTGAAGGAACTATTTTCAGAGGTAGCAGTAAATAACTTTGCACTGATAAAGGACATGTGCATGCTCAAGGTGTTGCATATCATGCTTGGGTTTAAATTGTGTATGCAATTGGCAATTGTTGCATGGTCTGGCATAACCCATGGGTAAGATATATGTTCCCATGTTACATCAAGTATTTCTAGTGTCTAATCAAGTATTAGAAAGAACATGAAGTGTATTTTGTATTGGTTTCATCTTTCTCGAAATAATCAGGAACAAAAATGTTACATAACTTGAACAAGAACCGCATTTCATACAAACCAACACACCTTTGTAAAGGGACAACCATTTAGTAAGTTAAAATATATGTCACTGCCTTTAACAGTCTAGGGCATACATTCTTACATAGAGAGCAACAAAAGTTATTATAAAGAGTAACATTAGGTAACTTAAAGAGCAACTATTTTATTTTAAGGAAAAACAAACTTCCATTACAATGAGGGTTCACAATGGTGGATCAAATGTTGGTATTAACAGAGTACCTTCTTCTCCTACGGAAACTAATGGGAAAGTCTCAATATTGCCCCTTGTATTCCTCATCTTCTATGGGGTATCGGGGGGACCATTTGGGGTTGAGGATACAGTACACGCAGCTGGCCCCCTTCTAGCCTTAATGGGTTCTCTCTCATATCCAATTCCCAATTCTCAATCACCCACTCCCGCCGAAACCCTAATCCCTCGATCTCAAGTTGGTTCTTTTCCTCCATGGCTCATGAGCACTCAACTCGACCAACAATCATTCACTCTTGCAACGGCTTACTGTTACTTAGATATCCTCCGACTATGCATTTCTTGGTTTTTAATTCGACTAGACATAAATATATATTTATCCATTGTCCTGTTGTATATTCATATGGGCCTAATCCTGTGGAGGTTATGTTCTCCATTATTCACCATGGTCATTCTCCACAGTAGAGGAATTTCGAGTTCCACCCAAGGCTTTGCAAGTTTTGAGACCTCGATCCCCAAACCACAAGGAAATTCAAAAATTTATCTTCTCCCTCACCATATTTCCAATTTCTCTAATTTCCCTTACCCTTTTTCATACACTAATCATTAAAAATCATTTCCCCCTGTACCTATACCCCAAGTTTGAAAATTAATTAGAACCCTAGCCTAAATTTCCGATCCTTCGAAATCGCCTCCCTACAAAGTTGTATTGCTGAGTTATGGTTATTATTATCACAATTTTAATGTTGGGTTTAACCGTAGGATGGGTTGTTGTTCTGTTGGTTGGGGGTTCCCTCATACAATGAAAAAACCAAATAGCTTACAAACACAGACACATGGACGAAATGAGAGAAGAGAAAAGAGAGAAAACTGCAAAAAAAATTGAAACACCCAAAACATATACGTACCAGATGCATACGATGTCCTTTGGTTAAGGAGATGAGACTGCTTCTTCTTCGATGAATGGAGAGAGTACTGTTGCTAAGAGAGATAAAGTGAGAGAGGAAGAAGGGTGAGGGAGAAAGGTTGAAGGGGAACGATAGCAGAAGCAGAAGAAGAACCCTCCCCTGCTGTTCTTGTTCCTCTTCAGTAGCAGCGTACGAAGGAAAGAGAAGGGAACAGTGGCTGGGTTAAGATTTAGGGTTTATTTCATCAGGGGTGTAATAGACATTTCAGGTGGCCTCTCCATGTATTGGGAAATAAATTTTGTCCTTGTCATGTTTAGATGAATTCTAGAAAAACTACACCATCATCTGGGCAATATTTGCCCCACTGTCCACTGATTTGTAATTTCCCCTTAGCTATTTCTGTATCCTACCATTTTCCAAGAAAAATATGGCAGAATGTCAAATCAGTCTTTTACCTGTCCTGCACTAACAACAGGGCTGGCCAAGCCTGCAACCTTCTTCCTTAGGGTCCGAAATCTTGGACCTTGCTACTGGTACAACAGGTTCTGCACAGACAGCGTGCACAACGCGCGTTTGGGCTCGTCTTGGGTCTAACAAAGATAATCGGAGCCGCTCATTTTGTTCAATATATTTTGCTTAAGGTCCCCGCAAAAAATCAGCTTCATCTGAAAATGATAAGAGCGTTTGCGAAGCGTCCAAAATCGCTTTGGAAATTTTCTAAAGAGATTTTGGACGCTTCGTAAATGCCCTTATCGGTATCGCATGGAGCTTATTTTTTGTAGGGACCTCAAGAAAAATATATTGAACAAAATGAGCGGCTCCGATTATCTTTGTTGGACCCGAGACGGGCCCAAACGCGCGCTGTGCGCACTGTCTGTGCTCAACCTGTTGTATTAGCAGCATTACGGTGAAATCTTTCTTAAATGTTCTTGCACCATTTCACAAGCCTGTCCAAAAATTCTGTTGCGATGCTTTCCTGAAATAGTTTAACAAGATGTAAATCTGGCAAGAGCAAGATCAAATTTATATTGAGAGACTAGAAGCAGAAAAATTAAAGTCACCCGATTTAAAGTTTTTTTTTATTTATAAATATAAAAACTTCCCTCCTTGAGCATAAAAAAACAAGCGTTCTTGTGCTATATTTTTAACTACTAGTATATTTTTTAAGAATACAAGTATCCATGCAAAATTCTATACTAGAATCACCAATACATCTATAAATCCACAATGAGATAGTAAACAATCCAAGCAAAAGCAGATAAAAGACTAGCATCCACCAGGACACGGCCCTAGTACACTTCTAGCAGATAAATAAATGTTAAGCAGTCATATATCTAAAACATGCACGTACTTGCACTAGAAGCTGAGAAGTAATAAGTGTAATTAGGGTTGCCACTGAAATCTCCCACAAATTGCGTGGAGGTACTCTTGCTAGCCCCTTTGGACTTCTTTCCCTTGTCTTGGGAGTTTTTTTTGGGAGCCATTGGATGGAGAGAGAGAGAGAGAGAGAGAGAGAGAGAGAGAGAGAGAGAGAGAGAGAGAGAGAGAGAGAGAGAGAGAGAGGTTAATGAGTGAGAGGAGCTGGTTGTTCTTTCAGGAAGCTGAGCATCAGTAGCTGAATATGTGTCCATTTTTATAGAGACAACATGTGGTCCTAACTCCTAATGCATGTACACTTGTTTTTCAACAAATGGCGAATTCCACAAAATAAACTATTCAAGCCTTCCATTTTTTTACAAGCCCTCCAATTTGGGTTCATATGATCATAAGTGAAGCCTTAATTGAAAGGCACCGGGATGGATCTCTATATTAGATCCGACAATTGGCCAACACATGGCCTATTTTGAACATACGAATTAGTCAAGTCTCCATGCAAGGCTTGAAATCCATTCATTTCACATTTGGCACATGCTATTACTTCCGATTTAGTAACATTTGTCCTCCTAGCGCCAAAATTGTTTACCTAGTTTTTTCCTCAATCGAATATCGACAGAGATTTGGAAAACAAAGTCAACAACACAAATAAAGGCATGCGACTTGTCTCCAAAAGGTGAATCCACGGTTTCACGCCGTATTTTAGGACTTCATCGGATGTGAAGTGGCAGTCAAATCAAATGCAAAATCGATGGCAAGAACAAAATTGAAGACTAACGAATTAACCGTCAATGGAGTATCGACACATAAAAGAAAATCATTGATGCAAGGCATACCGATCTTCAAAAACGAAATTGATACATAGGATTCTAAATTACTCCTACTCTTATTCCTAATTATAACCCAAAAGTTGAGTTAGTAAGACAAAATTTGAAAGACAAATAAGATATATTCTTTGATTTGTTGGAGAGAGTTTACAATGAAGTGTAAATGGGCTATTTATAGGAAGACAAATTAAAAAGTGTACGAAATATAACTTACAAGTGTGGTACAATCTTCAACTTGTTAATGTGACAATGTCATGTGTCTTTTCAATCTCCAAATGAATAGAGATACGCAAAGTGTCTTGTACATGTAATGAAAATACAATTACTAATTGTAACATTAACACGAATACATAATAATGATAAAATAGATAGCATTCACATAATTGCTACCTTTCTATTAATATCGACGGGCGGTAAAATATGGTGTAACCACTCTCACCCACAATTATGGCAAAATATGTTGTATCGGTTGTAGCAGTTCATTGTGGCACTAAGATGAATCATGTGTTGAATTTATGCTTTTTTTTTTTGCTCAATGGAAAGGCTTATATTGGATAATTAGCCAATGGACTTCTAAGGTTTTCATTTATGGAAGGACTTTTTTTGGACAACAAAGGGCGGCCTTTGAGCTTGAAGAAACGTGTTGAAATGAATCTAGAGACCATTATCCATTTTGTGAAAAGCAAACTTCAATCGAGTTCTTTGATACATCGTTTTTTGAGCCTAAATTCAGTTATTTTTTTTGTTGTGGAGTATCTTTGAATTTAGAGAATATCAGGTCATCATGTGATTCTGGTCTACTATGTGATTGTGTGGGATCTTTAAACCTATGCTTTTACTTGAATGAAATGAGATTACAGATTCACTATCCTCCGAGAATTATTTATTGTTTTACGAGGTACGTAGTACATCAATGACTATCAGGGGTGATAGCCTAGTTGGTCATGACTTACTCCCATTGGGTTTGGGCGAGGTAGGAGGTCCGAAGTTCGAGTCGTGCCAGCGGCCCCTCTCTCGAATTTGGTTCTTCTCCTCTGTCCGACTTTGGCCTGCTTGCTCTTTGTGGGGTGGCCATTGCTATGGCTCTTTGGTCCCTTCCAAGATTTGCCGCAAGTCTGGAGTTCCTATGGTCATACTCAGGAGAGGATCCCCCTCCTCCACTTTTTTAGCTTAGCCAAAAAAGGTAGTACAACAATGAAAAAAAAAGAAACAAAAATACATAGAACATATACCAATTTTTACCATTGCTAAAACCTTGCTTAATTAGACCCCCTATTCATCCCCCCTCTCCTTCCATATAAAACAACTTTATCCTCCCAATATTTTATCTCTCATTCAAACGAAGTATTATTTTAATCATTTTTTTAATACATCATTCAAACCAAATATTTTTTTATCCACTCTCTATAAAAATTACATCAATGTGAGCTCACCCTTGATAAATAATACCCCCTCCATACCCCCGAAAGTAGTCACATCGCATTCAATTGAGCCATAATATGGAATGGGGATAGTCCCAAATAAAGACCACAGTGATGGCGCTCATGCATGCATGCTCCCATCCATGTTTTGGTTCATAACATGCATTTTAAACTTTTGTAAAATCATATATTGTCACTGTTACCTCTCTCTCTTGTATATACCACATTGAAAGACCTGTGCTTTCCGTAAGTCTCCATCTTCCTACCAGTAGTTTGCTATTCCGATTAGCAATATCACTTGTGATGGGGACCAAACCTCGTTTGAAGAAAAGATGTCAAAGAAAGAAAAAGTTACAAAACAAAGGAAAAGAAGAAGGATTACGAAAAAGTGGTTCCAAAGCAAATCTACATAAAGCTGAAACAATGAATATATTCACTTCAAAATTAAACCACTGGTCAAAACCTCCTTCATGATCAACATCCATCTCTGACCGGCCAAGTATCTTCAAAATTGTGAGAAAGCAAATTAAACTAACCTAAATTAAAGAACACCACATCTGTTGGTGAATTATTAGTTGCCAAAAACCAAAGAGATACGAAGTAGTAGTCCTTTGTACCTAGAGTAAGGACAACATCCATCCCTGACCGGTGAAGTATCTTCAAAATTGTGATAAAGCAAAGACAGAACCATGCACATGGGTTCTGGTGAAAACTATAGATTTGCATGTGATGAAGTTAGTAGTCCTTTGTACCCAATAAAATTCCCAAATCGCGTATGTACGTTTCGAGACAGCTGGTGATGAAGTAAAGTTATTAGGTCCCCACCCCACAGAGGCAACCTTTGCAATAACATTAGGATTTCACACATTTAAATTCAGGGATAGAGCTAGACAGGTACTATTGAACACGTGAAGGGTAGGGGTTAAATTTAGGGCAATTTACCTCTAGGTCCAGAAAATAAAAAGTAATTCCCACCAAGTCTCCTCTAATTAACAAAACGCGAAAACCCTATGAAAGTGCCTAAAATCCTAAATACTAAAAGTGCCTAACCCCTAGGGCACCCTATAAAAGTGCCTAAACTTCAGGGTACCCTATAAAAATGCCTAAACCCCTAGGGCACCCTATGAAAGTGCCTAAACCGCTAAAACCCTATAATAGGAAAGTGCACCCTAAAACTCCTATGAAAGTGCCTAAACCTAAACTCTAACGCTCTATGAAAGTGACTAAACCTAAACCCTAAGGTACCTTAAACCCTAGGGTATCCTAAAACCTAAAATCTTAAGGTACCCTAAAACCCTAGGGTACCCTAAAATCCTAAAATCCTAGGGTACCCTAAGATTTTAGGGTACCCAAGGGTACTAGGATACCCATTAGGGTACCATAAAACCCTAGCATGCCCTAAAACTCCAGGGTGACACTTCCATTAATGGTAAATGTATTTTTGTAAAAATGGACTTAGTGGTAATTAAGTATTTCATCTATCCTTAATAGAAATTAAGTGTCACTTTTCTGTACTTAGAGGTAATTTTCTCTTAAATTTATGGAGACATGAATTCACGTGGATGCATGGGCCATTCCAACATTAGTATGTGGCCAATAAGAGAGAGAGAGAGAGGGAAGGGTTGGGGGAGTGATTTTAAGTGAAGGAGTTGATATTGAAGTATCTATATCTACAGTAAAACACACAACGCCCACCAAAAGACAAGTTGTTGGAATAATTGAGATTGATTTTGATCCAACGGTTCGAGAAATTTTTCGGTGTCGGGTGAGTATATCTCACGTGGTGGCCGTTTGGCACATCCGAACCGTCCAATACATTTTTGGATGATTCAGATTGAAACCTCTCTTCTCTCCTCTCACCCCACCACTCTTTCTCTCTTCTTTTTCTTCAAAAGGAGAGTACACCCACAACGTACTGTACACAGAGTACACTCACAACGTGTCTGCAGCCACATGGGAGGTGAACGTGATTTTCTGCTTTGCTTTTTTTGTTTGTTTTCTATTTGTAGGATGGAAAATCTAGTACTAGCTTTCCATTAGTGTGTTGGTTTTTTCATAGGAGTATATTACTTTTTCTAATGGGAATTCGATCTCACCCCACAACGTCTTTCTTACCACGGGATTTCAGGGCCGGGGAAGGAGTTTGAGATTTAAGTATCTATATCTATAGTACAACACCTAAGGGTATCTATAGTACAAAACCTAAGGGTGTAGAACCCACCAAAAGACAAATTGTTGGAACGGCTGCTGAGATTGATTTTGATCCAACGGTTGGAGAAATTTGGAGATGACTTAATGGTAAAAATTGGTATATGTTCTATGCATTTTTGTTTTTTTGCAATTTTGTTTTTTCTTTTCATTGTTGTACTACTTTGGGAGTGACCGGACATAACAATCCTCCCCTGAGCATGACCATAGAGACCTCAGACTTGCGGCGAATCCAGGAAGGAAGGGACCAAAGAGCCATAGCAATGACCACCCCACCAAGAGCTAGCGGGCCAAAGTTGGACAGAGGAGAAGAATCAAATTCGAGAGAGACGCCGCTGGCACGACTCGAACTTCAAACCTCCTACCTCGCCCAAACCCAATGGGAGTAAGCCATGACCAACTAGGCTATCACCCCTGATAGTCATTGATGTACTACGTACCTTGTAAAGCAGTAAATAATTCTCGGAGGCTAGTGGATCTGTAATCTCATTTCATTCAAGTAAAAACATAGGTTTAAAGATCCAACACAATCACATAGTAGAACAGAATCACATGATGACTTGATAAATTCAAAAATACTCAACAATAAAATAATAATACTAAATTTAGGCTCCAAATAACGACGCATCTAAGAACTCGATTGAAGTTTGTTTTTCACAAAAAGGATAATGGTCTCTAGATTCATTTCAACACGTTTCTTCAAGCTCAAAGGCCACCCTTTGTTGTCCAAAAAACAGTCCTTCCCTAAATGAAAACTTGCGAAGTCCATTGGCTAATTATCCAATATAAGCCCTTCCATTGAGCAGAAAAAGCATTAAATCAACACATGATTCATCTTAGTGCCACAACGAACTGCTACAACCGATACACCATATTTTGCCATACACATGATTCATCTTAAGCAATTAGAGTAATGAACTCCATCTAAGTATAAACATAGAAATTTCTTCTATAAGAGGAAGTTCTATAAATAAATAAATAACCCAAGTCCGAGTAAAATCCAGCAGCCCGAATAAGTTAGGGTCATGAATTGAGCCGAATAATAGATTTTTTGACATGAGCAAACCAAGCCCGATTATATTGATCAGCCTACGGTCTCAATCGTACTCTCCCTTACTCTTATCCAACGAAAAAGCTAAATAATCCAATAGTATTACTAACACAACACTGACGAATAAATAGAAATACTGTATAAAGCACACACAGTATCACCCAAGCTGGAAGCTTAGCTAATGAACAGAAAGATCGCTATCCCGGCTTCTATCTTCCACCAATAAACGCCATCACGCACATTGCAAGCTACTCCGTTAAAGTCGAAGGATCACTAACTTGACTCCCTCGGGTACTATTCCATCAAGTTGCTGCATGGCACGACTTCTAGCAGCTCCTTGCCTCGAGAAAGCATAAACGGGAAGAAATGGTGATTCATCGTGAGGATTAAGAATCATCTTCTCAAGTGCCATGGCTTTCTCTAAGAAAAAGATTGCAACTTCAAGGTCACTTTTTCGACCATAATACCCTCCCAATCTCACTTCTTTGAGGCATCGATGGTGAAAATGTCGAACGCACCTTTGAACCTTTCTCTTACTAACAGAAACGTTAGAAGCCCACGCTGCCTACAAGAGAGACACGGGCAGCTACAATTATTTTGAATTGCTAAGCACGACAAGAAAGACAATTGACATTTGCAGGCATAACGGAAAAAGGGAAGCATTAACACGAAATGGTAGTTCTCTACAGCTGATGGTTGACCTCTGATTGGAATCCAATCTGTCAAATTAAGATGGAGGAAGTTATGCTACACATGGTATATCATATGTCTAAATTATGATAATTTCTGATTTTCATTATGCCAATTTTTGATTTTCTAATACATATTTATGATTCTATAGTTACGACTTGTAGTTTAAATTTACCTGTTGAATAGGTCATTAGCATGTTACCCATAATTAAAAAATATTGTTATTATGTAATCATAATTATTCATACCGGAATCTATAATACTTGTACCCTAACCAAATATATGCGTACAATATCAAAAATTAAATAATGCTACCTACAAATGTTATAACAACACCATAAATTGGCATTATCTTGCCACAATGAGTCATACCAAATTTTTTTTCTCGTATGATATTCCGTAATAAAATCAAAATATGTCGTACCAGAAATCAACAATTGTTATACTCAAACCAAAAATATTTATAAAATGCCACAAATTTTATAAAATAACCACAATTGTTATGACAACACCTAAAAATTGTCATTTTCTTAATACAACATGTTGTATCAAAAGAAAACATATTTAAATATCACAAATTATATAACAAACCACAATTTTTACGACAACAGCATAAATTAACGTTTTCTTACCACAATGTGTCATACCAAAGGAAATTAATTAAAATATTCCGTAATAACACATGCCTAAAATACCACAAATTCAGTAATATAACCAAATTTGTTATGACAACGCCATAAATTGACGTTTTCATACTCACAACGTGTCGTACAAAAAAATTCAATCGGAATATTCAATTAACGATAGTTATAACCAACAAAATATCATATCACAAATTCAGTAATATAACCAAATTTGTTATGACAACACCATAAATTGACGTTTTCATACTCACAAGGTGTCGTATAAAAAAATTCATTCAGAATGTTCAGTTAGCGATTGTTATAATCGGCAAAATACTATACCATAACTAAATGTCGTTAGCGAGTATATTTTTGGTATGATCGAGATAGTTATAACAGGCAAAATACCATACCTTAACTAAATATCATTAGCGAGTATATTTTTAGAATGATCGATTATAACTGTTAGAATATCAAGTCATACGATATTCAGTATTGTCACCAAAATTAGATATCATCAGATATCGACAACTGCGTAATCGAAAAATATTTAATGTATCCAAATACATTAAAGTCTAATAATGCACCACCCGAGTCCCATTTAAGGCTTTTTTTTTCTAATTAGAACCGTCTACCTTTTGCATAATATGAATAGATCACATATATCAGGAATGAAGTTAATCGCTTATCATTAAACCCTTAATCAGACAAAAACATTCTTTTACTGTTGAATTTGGGTGCCGATGAAAGGACTTTCTGAACCCTATCGAGACAAAAAATTACGTGGATTATTTCATCAACAAATATAACGAAATCAATGGTTTTGATCGTCATTATTGTGTCGCGGTTGCAAGTCAATCGAACATTCAGTTACAGCAGAGAAATTGGTTTCATATCAAATATATTGAATGTACAATTCTAAATGTTCTTTTGGTACGACACATTGTGATAAGACAATGCCAATTTTTTGTATTGTCATAACAAATTCTGGTTATGTTATACTAATTTGCAGTATTTTACAAATAAGGAAGAGGGAGAGAGAGTCAAGGAGGAGAGAACAACCTAAAACCTGGTCAACCCTTTTTTCATTTTATTAATTAATTTAATAAATAAGTGGTCCGAATTATTCACTTTCAAAGCTAAGAGTTTAAAATTTATTGTGAGTACGGTACACCCCCTAATAAGGGGTGTGTACCATAGGACTACCCAACTAAGATTCCACAATGCAATGTGATGCCGCAGTTATACAGCCAAATTCACATGGAAAACAAAAAATCACTTTTATCCTCCTCATTTTTCCAGCATCCATTTCACCCATTTCTACCATGGTCACGTAATCACAAGAAAAAAAAAAATTAAACTTCTGGCTTCTAACTGATATTCAGGTTTGTAAGTTAAGTAGTTAACGAACCTTCCTCTCACAAAACAAATAGAGGATTTTCAAGAACTTGCCAAAGATATAGCTAGTAGCAATTTTCTAATCCTTTCCGCTATACTTGGATTTACAAGAAAGAAACAGCGGATCATGTTATTTGACTGAGCCTGCGATCGATGTTGATCAATATCAAAGCATTCCGCTTTGCAAATCATGCGGATTTTTTTTTCCCCCCAGTTAACTACTATGAAAAAAAAAAAAAAAACCTTTTTCTCAGATTCAATGATATGAAGTGGCATTGAACTCTCAGTTACATGACCAATATCTAACATAGCATAAAATAATCGTGTGTGTAGCAAGAACATTCACCTGCAGGGATGAAGTCAGAGAGAGGCCAATAGGGGCGGTTGCCCCTGCAAGAAGAAAAAGAAACACTACTATTATATGTGAAAAAGAAAAAATCCTAAGAAAGTATATAGGCTCGCCCCTATGTAGAATTTTGAAAAAAATATATAATAGTAACTTTTGAAATACGAAGATACCAACATTAATTACTAAAGGTTAAGGGCTAAAATATAACAAAAAAAATAAGACTATATGGTTAATATTGTGAATATTCAAGTAATAAACTTCCATCTTTCATTTATTCATTAGATGAGTTTAGTGTTTTACAGTTTTATTTTGTTTTTTGCCCTAAAATCTCAATGGCACACCAAATCTCCTATCTCTCTCTCTCTCTTGGCACAAACATCCCCAATTGTTAAGACTTCAAAGGCAATTTCGAGAAAATAGCGACGGAAGAGAAGAGATTTTGGAAACCCTAAGTAATTTGGTGAAATTTGGTGAAATTTAAGTTATAGGTATGTCTATCCCCAATTGTTGTTCTAGACTTCTACTAATTCTTTGTTTTTTGACTGGTAAAATCAAGTAACATGAAAGCCCATGTACCGAATTCGTCTAGTTGTGATGAATGAAAAAGAAGAAGATGGACAATGAAGAAAAACAAGACACATACATCAAAATCGTTCTTATTAGTTAAACCGATTTGTGTATTTATGAAATTTTGAGTTTTAATGCATTTTCGTGATTATGCATGTGTATTTATATTTTTTTCTCGCATGCACGGTTGCCCTTGCGTGGTGAAATTCTTGGCTCCGTCCCTGTTCACCTGAAATGCAAATTTCTGCAGGTGAGGCGCCACCCCTATGAAGGTAGCATAATTAATGAAAGAAGTATCATGGGTTGCTGTTATTTCCATGATAAATTGTTCAAGAGCATTTAACTTAGGCAGCAACTCAGGAAGTACAAAACCTTGGGCAAAAAATGGAACAAGAGTAAGGCTAGGGGTGTAAATTGGGCGAGGCACGCACAGGCACGATACACCCAGAAACGGTTGTGGGCACGGCATGGGCATGCCTTTTTTGCTATTGTGCTTAAAGGAGATGGACTCAATACGTAATAAATATGTGACTGTGATTGATTTGTTGGCCCGTTTTCTTGCTTCGCAACCGTTAGATTAGTATTTATTAACATCAATTGTGAATACCGATATTCTGGACTATCAATGAAAGGAAGCATGGTAATGTGCACATAAATTGATTTGGGTCTCTAGGCCTGCCCTCTCTGATGCCATTTGGCTTTGATTTGGGAACATAGTTCTGCTGCAGCCCCATGTAGCTCCTCGGTTCTTGAAGGTTTAGGGGGGTCACTGTTTCAGTGGTATTCTGAGAGCAGCCACTTTGTGCATATATTGCCAAAGGTTAGGTCTGTCTCCAATCATTCCCCGCCTATACCCCCAATGATTGGGGACTAGATGGGTTACGTTATGTTGTTGTTGTTGTTGCCCATTTTGCTCGTTTTGAAACATTAAGCATGAGATTGATTCTATGATCAGACCAAGGACATCAATTGTATAGACAAATTCAATTATTCATCCTACGTGTTTCGTAGTTTTCAATTTGATTGTATTATTTCAGTTATAACTAATTGACAATCCTTCATTCTACTTCTGAAAGGATAACATTTCTAATTTTTTTGAGATGTTTTCTAGCCTTGCAAGGTTTGATGGGGCATAGGCACAGCACGACAGAAATTGTGGAGTGTTCGTGGGCTAGGCTGGGCCTAGAGTACCCTAAAATGACACGGGACGGCACAAAACACCTTAGACATGAGAATAATTGGGTTGGTTTGGGACTAGACATCACATTTGATACCTCCGAGTAAGGCAGAACATAACATGAAAAGAAGTATAAACCAAACAAACCACGATACCCGGTTTCAATGTGAGGGGGGTCTTGAGGCAGCATGAAAGCAGAGAAAATGAATCATTCATCGAACCGCCGAAATAGGAGGTAATCATGCCATTACCAATACGGACATCAACAAGTGATGGAACATTCTCAAGAAATAAGTTTGTCTTTACTCCAACGTAATTGAATGAAACAAGATTTGAAGCAGAGATTTGGATGGATTTAAACAAGATTGAATGAAACAACCCAGTACCTCCAAGTATTTCAACGCACAAACGGGGCCACCAACTTTTAGGTTAATCAGTGAATAAGACCCGCAGATAGATAAACGTTCATGATTCTTTAACGATACTTCTTTAAGGGACTTGACGTCAGCTGACATACCATTGCCCATAATGAAAAACCTTGAACTCAAACAAATCTCTTCAATCCCAGCAAACAGCTCCAACGAAAACGTGTAAGCTTTTCTTCCAGTCATTGAACTTTCCTCGACAATGCAAACTTGATCCACCCATCAATATCAAACTTGAAGCGTTTATCTAAGCAAAAACTCACTTTAAACTCTTCTATAGTACTAGAATCATGCACTTCCAAAACATGATTAACCCATGTGACAAACTTATTTGTTTCAGACTTAGGTAACTCTGGCCTTATCCTTTCAAATGTTTTCTTGGAATCAAAGTTGAGAGAGGTACTACGTTTCCATAGGTGTCTCCAGCGACTTGAGAGGATGCTGGTGCGTATTACTTCCTCTAAAGGCAATCGAGACAATATAGAGGCAAGAGTATCATCAGAAGCACAGTATTAGTTGATAAAAGGCATACACTTTCCTGGCATTGAGTTAGAAACTAAATGTTCTCGCAACTATAGCAATGTTTTCTAACTTTACAAAATCATACATACTAACTACTTTGCATACTAATTAAAATAATTGTCCGCTATTTGTAATTCATTATAGGAGCAAAGAATTAGTTGCTATGAGTAATTTGCCAGTGGCAATACAAAACCACCACAAACTAGCATCCACAAGTGACAATGGCGTGATGATAAATCTATGGGAGAATACAGTTAGTGGTAGTTAACAATTTTACTTTGATATACTCTGCAAGAAAAGCCACGATATCCATTCTGTAAGGTGTCGGATAGTTCAACAGCCAAGAAGGTGTTTACACCCATTTTTGGCCAAAAATTTAGAAAACCAATTTATGGGCTTGGAGGTGGCCATTTGACCTCAAGAGGCCTCACAATCATGGGCCTAAGTAATTGGGCCAGTTTGAAGGCCACCGGTTGGACAGAGCTGGGAAAAAGGTGGGCCGAATTAATGTTTCAAGTCCTATTATCACAAGCCCAAGCCCAAGATTGACCAGCCTGGTCCCAGGAGGTGCTTAGGCCTTCAAGTAGGTCCAAATCAGTTAAAAACAGGCCTTATTCCTTAACCCAGGCCCAGAAGGGTTACAATGGGTAAAGGCCCACAAGTTATTACATGTTCAGGCCCATTCAAATAGGCCCGTTACTTTCAAAACGTGCTTAAAGGCCTTTAAGTAGCATTAAAACCTTAAGCTACTCATAAAACAAGTTCAAAGGCCTTGAAGCTGCTCACAAGCAGCTCAAAGGCCTGGAAGCTTCTTACTCAGACAGGTCTGGCTAGCTGCTCACAAGCAGCTCAAGGACTGGACCAGTGGGACCCTTTCTTTAGCATTGAGCAAGATTAGTGACAAGTGGCGTGCATGCAACCAGTAGAGCTGGTGGAAGATGACCTCTGTAGACCTAAGCAAGCTGCTCACAAGCAGCTCACCCAGGCCTGTATGGTTTTTGTTTCTCGATCCTTCTTGCCCAAGGAGTCAAGTCCAGAAGGTTTTGGGGGCCCACAAGGGATGAGAGGTCCAGTAACATAATGGGAAGGCCTGAAAAAGTGTTGGTCTTCAGCTGTGGTGGGGCCCAGAAGAAGTCCATACAAGTAAAAGATTGAGTGCTGAAGCAGCTCGAACAGGCCTGGATGCTGCAAAGCCTGATATTCTTTTGCCCCTTTTACAGAGTTTCATGCAAAAAGGAGACCTTCTCAGCCCTTTGCCGTTTTCTTGGAGTAAAAGACACGTTTTTCTCAAGAGATAGCTCCTCATTGGAGCATTGTGAAGCTGCTCAATCTCAGGCCTTTGCTGGAAGGCCACTTGGTAGTCATGCATTGGAGCATTTTGAAGCAGCTCAAGGCTTGTAGCTCCTATAAATCATAGTTCTGGAGGCCTTGGCAAGGTCCACGACCTCAAAGCTCACAGCTTATACATTTCCATGTCCATTTCTTTCAAGCTTTACTTGTACTCACTTCATAAGTAGCTTAAGTTTTTATCACGTTCCTTGTATCCAAGCTTCATTAAACCGTTAATGGAGTTCGTTTGATCCACGTTTAGTCACGTTTCATCTTCATTAAACCGTTAATGAAGACCTTTTCATTCCCGTTTTAGACCTTGTGTTACTTTCTTCTCATTTTCTACAACGGTAGGAAATTCTAAAGTCCTTTTCGTTAAGGCAGCCAACGAACCATCACGAGGCCTTACCCTTTAGGCCAAGCACAGTCACTTGAAAGGAGTCAGATTTTGAGGCACGAAGGCCTTAAAAACAACTTGGACAGCCCACCTGTCCTGGTACGCCCGCGCATTTCAGGCCGATTTGGTTTGACACTTTTTTGTGGAGAACAGAAGGTTAACTTGACTTTGTGGATACTGGAATACGTAGTTGGGAGTATCAATGAAGTATTGACATCAGATGCAGATCGATTCCCATCTAAAATTATACGTGGTGCTATGCTTCATAGATATATAATTGTTACGTCTATTCCACTAGTCAAAATATTCAACCAAATAGTATAGCAAAGAATAATTTTTTAAGCAAAGGCAGTTCAAAAAGAAAGCTATGCACGTACGGTAGAGATTATATATACATGAGAACATAAACAGAAGGGGTTTGACTGACAGTATGTTTCATAACTCAATGGATAATTGAGAATAAACAATCGACCTCAAAAGAAACGATTTTCACTCCAAAAAGAGGAAAAAGATGAAAACTTTTGAGCTAATAACAGACTTATATATGAGGAATCACAAGCAGTATCAGAGATGATCAATTGGCAGGTCACATAGGATAGAGAAATCACAGCTGTGATCGGGAGTGGTAAGACCTATACCTGTTGGAAAAATCGGCTGCTGTAGATACTGAACTGTTGGCGAAACTCCACAAATCTTGAAACACACTTCGAGTCACGACTATGTCGCTTTCTTAAAGACAGTATTTGCCCCCACCAAATGGTACAACTTGTCTCAAGCAATCTACACTAGTACTATATCTTTTAATGTACGGTTTGTTCATCAAAGACTACGAAACAATAAAAAATTGAAACCCTCTGATAGGTGTTGAAAAGCACTCATTTAATCCTTTTAATTTGTGCCTTGTTAAGTCCAGTTATATTGTTATTTGGAGATTAGTGATGCGTTTCTTGTGTTTGTAGATATTCGAAGGCTTGACATTATAATGAGTTAAAGTGCAAACTTTAAGAAGTTTAGAGACCAACTTGTAGCATGTTTCAAAGTCTAAGGACCTAGGGTGTAATAACTCTATTATAAAGCCATGTTATGGCCTGGCAGTAAAGGAGGAACTTTACGAACAACGGGATTTTGACGGAAAAAAGGTCTGACAGGGAAAAAAAGGTTTTTTTTTCAGAAGACTTCGGCAGTGGCAGTTCATGGACGTGGGGCTCTCGATCGCATCAGTGGATTTTCTAGCACTCCGATCATGACTTTATCAATCCAAACCTCTACGGTTCTCGTTCCCATGGCTGGCTAAATCCTTTGTCTAGGGTAAGATGAAACTTCATGTCAAGTAACTTTGTTTATGCGTAGGATTTTGGTTTATTATTCGGATCGATTGTATGACTAAGAACCCATTTTGTTTTGATCAAACGGAATGATTTTTAATGGTTTTAATCTATTGAGTATTTGTATGCGCGCTTTCAAATACGAGTTATACAATGGTTTTCATTGATTGTGATTGGAGTTCTGAGATAGATTATGCTCGTAAGACGGATCGTGCCGTTAGGCGGCCTGACCGTGCTACTGAGACGGTCCGTGCTATGGGATAGTCTATGCCTTTTAACAATGCAATTATTTTCTTTTCTTGACGATTATCGAAAGGGTTTGCAAGTCCTAGCGATAATCCCTTCTGATTCGAATAATTAAACCTAGCCTATGTATATCGTTGTTACGTGGCCGGAGTGGATTCGAAACCCTAGATCTTTTTCCCATCAACTTTCAAACTCTTACTTTAATTGTTTTCTTTATTTAATCAATTCTCAAAATCAAATCAATCCAACTTTTTATGTCCGAATTAATCTAGAAGTTAATCGAATTTAGTGTAACTTAGCCATACTGTCCCTGAGGATCGACACTCAGTCTTAACCACTATTCTACGGAGTAGTAGTTAACTCCAAGTTTTATAAATTTATTTTTGACACGGAACGACGCGGTCAAATACCTGCCGTGTGAATTAAAGAACCGAGAACCACTGAATTTTGTTTTCTGCGCAGCAAAACAGAATGCAGAATCAATGCTAGAAAATATAGAGAGAGATGTGGGAGAGGTTCGGCATATGCGTGTGTGTCCATTCGAATTCTGTCAAGTAGTGGTCTATTTATAGGCCACTACGCACCCGTTGAGAAAAGGTACACACCCGATCTAGTCTGACCGTTGGATCAGATCCTATGGTCTTCATTGATTAGTCACACCCAGTCACACCGAACCGGTGCATTGTTTCATTCACACCCAATCGGATTCGATCCAATCCGTTGGATCGTGACCATTCGCGGCCGACGGCTAGGATCGCAACCCACGAACCAGTGCACCCGTTGGCTCGAGTTGCACCCGATCGGAACTGCTCTGTGTGACTCTCCTGCCACGCGGCATCCACATTAGCGCCACCTCACTGCCAACTCGCAATAAGAAAGGGCACCTATAAGGTGCCACCTTACTGCCAACTCGCAATAAGACAGGGCGCCTATAAGGCGCCTAGCGCTAAGTGCAAAGTGTGCCGCTAAAGCGCCACAGCCCACGCCGCGCGCGCGCGTGTCCTGGTGCAAAGCACCGGCTTAGCCGGTATGGTGCAAAGCACCATAGGGCTACACCACACTGAATTATTAGTTGTTCACATTAGGAATCTCTCAACTATCCAATGTGGGACAAAACTCACAAAGAGGAAAACAAGCATTCTAAGGAAACAAGAAAATTTTACAAAATCAAAACGACGACTCTTTTATTTTGACAATCTCTAACAATACTTGTACCTGTAAGAGAGAGTGAGAGAGAGAGTAATACCATGATCAACCACTAGCGAAGGAGAAGATTGAGGAGATGAGGAGGCCAGCAACATCCTGATTTACCTCGGCAGGAGGAGGAGGAGGAGGAGGCTGCTGCGGGAAAGTCGTATTTATTGAAGGTGATGCAGTATAAATAACTTGAACTTCTTTTGTGTCATATAGTGGCATGAGCCCATAGGATATGTGTGGTATTGTGAACCAATCTTTCATTTTGAATATCATTTCTTGTTTCTGATTCCAGGAGGCTGCCAAGCGTTTGGAGACGACTGGTGAGTTGATCTGGTATTCATCTATAAGGCGTAATAGAATAGGCCTTCTTGCTGATAATGATTTTTTTGGCCGCAAATATTCACGTATATTTCCTGTAGTATCAGCTAATGGTCAAGAAGGAGCAGAATACAAGCCCCTTCCTGGTGGCCCGAGCAATGACACCCAAAAGGAGACCAAGGACATCGAGGCGAGTATCCTCAAGCAACTCTTTGATTTACAAATATCTCTCAAGCATAATGTGTGTAAACTTCACAGGTCAGCATAATTGAGAATGTTTGCTGGAAGGAACTTGGGCTTCTTGTTTTCGTTTGGGTTGCATTCCTAGCATTGCAGATCATCAAGGTTCTCTCTCTCTCTCTCTCTGCACCCTTCATATTTTGTATGTCCTGGCATCTTTTTTCCTCTGATATTTTATATGCATTTTCTCCATTTTTTTGACTTGTGAGGTTACTTGTATATTGAAAACAGAATTATACAATCACTTATTCAATGGCATACTGGGTCTTGAACTTATTACAGGTATCTTTTTAATATGTATGTTAGAAGGATATGCACATCCTCTCCTTTTTCCAGCCATAAGACAGTTTGTCATGTGGGATTTTTGTAATGAGTTAAGTTTCACCTTGACAAACTGTAAAGTTTGTTAGCATCTAAGGGAACTCATTGTTCTGCAGATCCCCGTTTCTGTTGGGGTAACTTTGAACGAGGCAATTAATCTGTACAAGGGGAGGAGAGTAATTGCATCGAAAAGGGATGATGGCACTAATTGGAAAGTGCAGCAGCTGTTGTTGAACTGCTCTTGTGGTGTACTAGCTGTTATAGTCGGTGGGCTGCTTGGTTTAGGTGGAGGATTCATTATGGGCCCATTGTTTCTAGAGCTGGGAGTCCCTCCTCAGGTTATGTTGTCACTTTTGTTTCTTGAAATACGCCGACAAAGAAGAGATAATATAAAATTTAGAGGACTATGGCTGATTTCTAGGTTTTATATGATATATTTGTGTTGCCTTATTTTGAAAATCTGGTCCAAGTGTCCATTTGAAGAATTTAATGCTTCATGCTCTTTATACCTTCTCAATTAATTTATGATTTATTTAACAATCTAGGATTTCAAAAGAAAGGCCTTTCCATTTCCATTAGTGTTTAGAGAATCCAGGTCAGTATGAAAACTTGGTCCAAAAATATAACTGATTGTTTCTTTGTCTTGGTGAAACGTGGAGTGTTACTACTGAATTATTGCAATAATTCAAGAAGTTTTTAGGAATTCACTATTTCGGTTGCTGTGATAACTCCGGTAGTTGATGTCTGGGCAAAGAATTGTGTGTTATATGTTGAACATAACAGTTACAGGAGTAGATTTGGGAAATTTTGGGCGACAGAAATAGCTTTATTGAAATTTCCATGTCCATCATGGAAAGATGTTTGAAGTTTCCAAAATATAGATCTCAAAACTGTGTAACCCACAAGGATAAAAAAAATTTGAAACTAACATATAAAATGAATGGGGAATAACGGTGATGTTGGAACAACTTTCATGTTAATTGCAAGCATTTGCTTTCTGTCTGGTCCTGAACTCCTTGATAACTTTTATGCAGGTTTCAAGTGCCACTGCCACCTTTGCGATGACTTTCTCCTCTTCAATGTCTGTCGTAGACTACTATCTTCTAAAACATTTTCCAGTACCCTATGGTAAGTCAGTGCCATAGTTTTAAATCTCGGTATCGGTCGCGGTGTATCGGTATCGGGACGTATCGGTGATACGTCACGGGAATCGGGTGTCGCGGTCGTGAATTTTTTAACTTTTTTGGCGTATCGGTCGATACGGTACGGTACGTATCGGTATCGGAGCCTCCAAATCCCGAGACGAACCGGCCGATACGTACCGTATCGGCCGATATTCAAAACTATAGTCAGTGCACCAGTTCTGCACTTATTGTAACCAGTCCCTAAGGTTGTCTTCACAAATCATCTAGTGTATCGATGTTGAAATACTTCCACAGGCAATTTATTTCTGTCCCCAATCATCTAACAATTTGAGAAGCAGAGACGGAGTTATTTGCATCTGTATACTACATCTGAACTCTGAAGTTCATCTGATTTTGTAGAAATTTGATTATCATTGCATGCATGTTGCAGCTCTCTACTTTATGGCCGTGGCAACTGTCGCTGCTTTTGTTGGGCAACATGTTGTAACAAAGCTGCTCATCGTACTGGGAAGAGCATCTTTAATCATCTTCATTCTGGCTTTCATGATCTTTGTGAGCGCAATCTCCCTAGGTGAGCTTCATTTTCCCCATTGGTTGGAGTGATGAAATTGTTTTCCTAACTAGATGATTGACTCTCTAAAAGTTTACTGTTTTGGGACCATTGGTCTATGAAATTAATACAACTTGGTTTTATTTTATAGGTGGGGTTGGTATATCTAACATGATTGGGAAGACTGAGCGACATGAATACATGGGTTTCAAGAACCTCTGCAAGGATGCTTAATTTGTCATCGTCCCCTCTTCCTTGCACCGTTGGCTTCTGCTATTCTTCACAGGGTAGGATGAATGATAGCTATGACATAGTGAAAATTCAGTATGATTGCTGTCATTTGCTAATAGAGTCTTTTCCTTGGGAACAAAAAATGTTCTATTTTCCTCCGGAGCAGCTGTAGGCAAGGTATAAGATTTATGCTAATTTTCTTGCCTGTTTCAATGGCCTCTCTTTTTTTTGGTTATTACATTTATGGAATGAATACACCGCTGGGTGCTGGTCCTGCTGAACTTTGAGTTCAGAAACTCAATAGTGACGATAGCATTTGTACGTTTGATGAGAAGACCAGAGGATCAGTTGTCACTAAGACAGTGAAGAAGTCGCTTTTTTTTTTTTCATCAATTTTTTTCTTCTTTGATAGATCCCGTGAAAACTTTTCACGGCAAGGCCAAATAAGGGGGTTGTTTCTCTTCTATTGTTCTTTTGCTTTGTCTCCTCCCTTTGTAGAGTATTTTCCTCCTTTCATGTAGCTTTTGCACCTCTCTGGGGTTGTGTGCCTTCAAGGTTTCATTTGTGCTCATTTTTTATTGATTTGTGCTACGTTGGGGTCTCGAGACTCTGTACTGCCTATTTCTTGATTGGCACTGCACTGTAATTTTATTGCAGATCTGGTTCCCAGTTTGTGCAAATTGAGCTTGAGCTCGCGTCTAAGTTTAGCTGGTCTTAGCTAGTATCTATTGTTGTAATGAAATCTCTCAGTGATCGCCGTTCATTATGGCTTGAATGAAATTTGTGATGCTAAAAAAAAACACAGAAACAAGAACAAAGCCCAACCATGCATCGAGATGCTAAAAAAACACAAAAACAAGAACAAAGCCCAACCATGCATCGAGGTTCATACATGACAATTGATCTCTAAGTATTCTGTATCAGCAATGTGCAACCACATGATGTTAAGAATTCCATTAAACTGAGATTTTGGTGTTGTGGTTTCTCCATTTTTCTTTTCCAGTTCGTGATTTGTGGAATATCAGTTTCAAAGATCAATAGGCAATAATGCCACGACCCCTTTTTTTTTAGTTCCACGATATGTAACGATCTAGACCATGTAAACCAAGGTTGTGCTTTGATACTAACTTCAATGAACCATAGGTCTCAAAAGATTAACCACATGTCTCCATTCCAAAATGTTCGTCCGATCCACAAAACGAGGACTTGAAAATAACTCTTTTTTTTCAAGAAACTTCCAAAAAAAAATTCAACAATTCCCTGAATATCAATGAGTTCTTTTAATTTATGAAATAATTTGAATCTTTCCTTAAAAAATTAAGTTTTTTTAACTTTTCGTTTTGCGGACCCGACAACATTTTTGAAACGGAAGGAGTATGCTATTTCCATTTCCTTTCTCGATGTGGTACTCGACATTTACAATTAAACTCGTTGGATTTCACCAATGGCCATCTTCGATATGAGAACTGAAATGACATTCTTCGGTGTCACTGTTTCTACTTCTTCTTCTACTTCTACTTCTATCACTACCACTCTTTCTACGGGGTCGTATCCCAACTAGTTTGGGTTGGGACCAGTTTGGACTGATTGTGGGCTTTTTCCAGGCCCAAAACGATAATTGAAACCGTTCACTTTTAGAGCTCCTCGAGAACATTGATCATACCAAAAATCACGATGATCGGATATAGTTTGATATGATCATTGTTTTGGATCCGGAAAGGGCCCACACTCAGTCCAAACTGGTCCCAATCCAAACTGGTTGGAATACTCCAACCTTGGTCTCCACTAACTTCTTCCGTACCTAAATCAATAAACTTAGAGATCAACAGAGTACAAATATGAGAGATTAAATAAATAATACTCTTCGCAAAGAGATTTAGCTATGAATATATCGCACACTACCCGGTATCTCAAATTATGATCGTGGTCCTCAAATATGTGACAGAAAGATCATGGCCAAAGCTCACTGTCCGAAACAATACATTTCTAAGGCCAAACGCCATTGCCACCCAAGGCCAAAAAACCTCACTAAGCTAAAAGCCCACATGATCAGTTGAATTTCCTAATCTGATTAACACCTTGCTGAAATCTAGTCCTTAATAAAATTCCATGCTCCAAGTATAAATGGACAAGGACCAGGACACAAAGTGATGAGTCACTTGGCCAACCCCGATGATGAATGTGACGATCCAAAATTCTACATTGCCTCAAAATAAATAATTATCCAAATGTTACATATATTGGGTCCTCAATCTCCTAAAAAATTACACAACTATACGATTTTTCCAAAAATCTTCAGAACTAAATCCTTTGGAATACTCCAACCCGGTTCTCCACTAACTTGCTCCATACCTAAAAAATAAATAAGGCCTGATAGTATATGCAATACGACGACAATAAACATAGCTAGCAATAAAAATATGCTCGATGAACGTTGATATCTTTGTGTGAAGCTCAATTAAACAAGTCAATTAAAATATATGGAGTATATATTTTTGTTTAATGCTTTTGTTTGGAACTTGTGAAAAGGACAAGAAAAGAAGAGAAAATAATTATAAGAGAAAGTAGCGAAAATGTTAAAAAGAAAATAAGAGGAAAGTGGAATTCATTTTATTATATTTCCCCCCTTATCTTCCACAAGGTTCATTTCAAAGCATCTATATAATAAGATAGGACTGGGTTTGAATCCAAAAGACAACCAACGGTCCAGAATTGTCTCCCGCATATTCTCCACCGTCCATTCTACAATTCCAGGCCCGTAAATACTTAACATTTTTTGAGCATTCTCACTCACATTCCCGTGCCTAATTTGGAAATTTGATTTCCAAACACATTCCGTGCCTTTTGCTCTCTCCCTCTCCCTCTACTACAATTATTCGATTCCTAGGGATTTACAGCATTAAATAAAATTTGGAAAGTCATCACCTAATTTCTCTCGCTCGCTCTCACAGTAAAAGGAAACCTCTCTTTTTGTGTAATGAAATGAGTAATTTATGCCATCTCTCTTCCCATAACTAAAAGGTGCGTGAAATAATAATTCCTTAAATAGTGGACAAAATAACGGATATCCTTTGCAATATTACCTCAAATTGCACGTGTTATCCTTTCTATACATGGTTAGCATTTCCTTCTCACAAGTATATTATTATTCTTCTTTACTCTCTCCCTCTCTCTTCCTTCAGTTCCATACCACCACCCCACCGAAAATTACCTCATTCTGTTTCCAAGACTGCAATAATTGAGGTGAGTGGTTCCTAGATTTTTTTTTCATGGGCAGTCTCTAGATGTTTTTTCACAGTTTCTCGATTTTTTTGGTTTGAGATGTGGGTCTCTTAATTTTGTTAAGAACCGTCACTCCATTTTTTTGGTTGGAGATGTGGATCTCGCAATGTTGCAACTTGCAAACACCACTCCATTTTTTACGTGTGGGTCTCTTGATTTTGGGAAGAATGCCCAATAATTTACATGGGTTTCTTAATCATTATTATTCATGATTTGTCAATTTACATGGGATTTCGAAACATACTTTAGCGCTCTGTTCTTCTTTTGGCTTGGGTTGCAGCTAATTTTGATTAAATTATTTTTGTCTCTTGACATCGGAGTAGGGTTTCGAAAGTGGTAGAAAATGGTCTACTATGAGCACATATCAGGCTCATTTTTTGTTCTTTTGCGACAAGAAATATTCACACGTATAGATTTTTCTACAAACTAAACATGGTTGCATTTAAATACAGTATTTGATAGGGAACCCAAATGGAAACACAAGGCTTACCATTCTTTTATTTCCCGTTTAATGGTTGATTAATATTGTTCGTTTTATTGCCAAGTCTTTTTTTTTTTTTGAGTGTTTCCTATTCTATTCTTCTTTTATGTGTTTAAAAATTGTGGAGTCCCTTCCGATACTATTATTCTTTTATGTGTTTAAAAATAGTGGAGCCCCTGTTAAATATAGATGTCTAGAAAGCCTGAAATCAAAATGACAGAGAAGATAATGATAAGCGGCATGTGTACAAAGAACCGTAAGCGATTGGGGTGTATGTTTAAATTTTTTGTGTAGATTTCATTCTTTTTTTTTTACCATTGTAATGAACTAAACGTTCTCTGCCAATAAAAAAAAAAGTTATTGTTATTAATTGCCAGTGCTTTGAATGAGCAAGTCGCTGATGGCATGAGTAAGTAAAATAATAATTAAGATCACGCCTTACTTTCGAATGTTCACAATTTTTTTTTAAAAAAAAATAAACAGTGATAATTTATCATGTCATACCTCCGTAGATGCCACATGCCTTACTTGCGGTTAAGACGAGATATTCGCCGCCATCAGAGAAATTATACCAAACAACCCATTTCAAAAATATGAGGCATTTTTTTAAAATATATTTGCTGGTAATTGGAACGCTTTGCTCTCCCGTATTTTGCGAGATTTCATGCTTTGGTACTCCATTTCAGCCTTATCCCACTGGCAGGAACAGGTTAAATTATTAGCAAATAAAAATGATGTGGGAAAGAGGGAAACGGCTCATAGTCCTTTCTTATCTTTATTCCATAAGTTGTTTGTTGTATATTAACGGTGGTCTTCGGCTCATAAGTTGTTTGTGCTATATTAACGGTGGTCTTCGAGCTAGCGCGGTGGTCTACATCCAAGGTGGTTGCAAAAATGCCTCATACAAATAGAAATGATGCTAGAAATTAAAAATGTCTCATACAGTTTGTTAGGGAACCGCAACTTCAATTTCACAATTTAACTTTGAGCTTTTCGTCCATTTTTTTTTTCCCAATCTTGATTGTTTATGGAAAAAAAAAACATGACAACCGAAAACCGACGGACTCTATCTTCATGTCTATTTTCATGATCGTTTTTTCATTGCCCTAATCCTAGCAAATACAAATGATGAGGGAAAGAGGGATACATGAGGGAAACGGCTCGGAGTGCTTTCTTATCTTTATTCCATAAGTTGTTTTTGAACATTGATCAGACAATTGTGGGCATTTTTTTATCCTATATTAACGGTGGTCTTCGAGCGCGGAGGTAGGCATTTGTTTATGCTATATTAATGGTGGTAAAAATGATGCTGGAGATTAAAAATGCCTCATGTTTGATAGGGAACCACAACTTCGATATCACAATTGAACTTCGAGCTTCCATCCATTTTTTTTTTTTTTTTTCCAATCTTGGTTGTTGGGTTAGTGAAGTTATGGGGAAAAAAAAGAGTGCGCGATCGAAGACCGACGGACTCTATCTTCATGATCGCTGGGAGGACTGGCAAAGAGACAATGGGGTCGTTGTGATAAGAGTTATGTTAAGACATTGAAAATATCATAATGACATTTTATTTGTTAAGTTTTACAAAAATATATTTGGTTTGACAGTATTTAATTTTCATTACGTGTGTTGGGAGATTTATGAATTTTGGAAATTTGTGTAAAACTTGAATAGTATTTACACCTTGATTTGTCCTGCACATATACCAAAGTTTAGTTTGATCATCCCTTTGCTCATTGTTCGACCAATAATTTTAGTTGTCTTTAAAATGTGTTGCGCCGTGCCTTCAGGCACGGGCATTCGCTAGTCTATATAATAAGGGAGGACTGGTTTTGAATCCAAAAGACAACCGACGGTCCAGAATTGTCTCCCGCATAATTTCCACCGTCCATTCTATAATGGCATTTTTGTAAATACTTAGTCCATCCAATGGCTATCATAAATGGCATTTTTGTAAGAAACCCTAGCCGCACCATTATTCGTTTATTCCCATTCCTCACTCACGCTCTCTCTCTCTCTCTCTCAGACCCACTCTCTCTCTCAACTCTCTCTCTCTGTCTTTCTTCGACCGACCGACTACCACAGCACCACGGCATCCCTCTCTCCCCTCACCACCGCAAGCCCTCGGAAATCGAATCCCAGTCGCTCCTCTCTGTCGAGCCCGATGGGATACCACTAGCACCACCGACGCGACGCGACGAGTCACCACTGGAACCACCGCTGTTCGAGGCTCTCAGGGTTCGACCACATGTAGTTCTTCTTCACCCCAAAAGGTTTGTAGTTCTTCACATCTTTCACTAAAAAACTACGGGTCTACGGTTTTTTTCTCTCTAAGGGATTTCATCTATTTTCGAGCACCGCCAAATGTGGCCGATCGAACATTGCGCTCACCCAAGTAGCAGGAACAGCCGAGGTCAAAGGTAACCACTCTTCACCATCGCTGGTAAACGAATGGGTATCATGTCGATTTTGTTTTTCATTATCGCTTTCCATTTGCGTAAAGATTTGATTTTTTGAGGCTTTTTTTTTTCTGCTTCTTTATCCTTAAAATAAGACCAACTAGAATTTGTTTTAAGTTGTTCTAGCACTGATATACATCCAGTCACACGTAGAAAACACAAAACTCACTCGCATTTTGTGTGTGAGAGGCTGGGTGCAGTTCCGTTCTTTTAAACGCATTCCATGTGTTTGATTAAATGTTCACTGGAAAACAAAAAACTCACTCGCATTTTGTGTGTGAGTGAAACTGGGTGTGGTTCCTTTCTTTTAAACGCATTCCAGGTGTTCGATTAAATGTTTGATTTGGCCTGTGTGTTTTTCTTGCTCAGGCTTGGAGGAAGGTTTGTGAATGAAATCAACTGGCATGTTTGTGTGTCAATTGTGTCCTGTGGTTGAATCGATTGTTGAATTTTTTCCTTCCAAGTCTACTAGGTTGAATCGTTTTTGCATAGGCTATTGAGGTTATGAGTTGGGCATTTTTTCTTCACTCAGTTGCGTATACAGTTCGTCGCTAAGATATATTTTTGCCTTTTCTTTTACAGTTCATTGCTGATGGAGTGTTGACGAGAGAGCTAGCCGAGGTTCGGGTAACTCCGATGCGGACGAGATCACCATTAGAGCCACTCGCAATCAGAACGTCCATGGTGATTTATTCCCATTGATCGCACAGGATTATTTTATGTTTATGTGTTTTGTGTTTGAAGTGTTTTTTGGTGTTATTTTATTTTCCATTTCGTTAGAAATTCAAGATTTTGTCGTTATATTAGCGTTCTGATTAGGGATTGATAGGTATCTGTGACTCTGTGAGCTTGGGATTCGTTCTTGGCCTCTGTTTGTTTAGCCAATCCCCTTGAGGCTAACTGAAAGTACTTGATAAACTTTCCTTTAAAGTACAAGGAACTCCTTTGACACTAGGATGGGAATCTGTATTCCATGTGATTTGTTCAGAGAAATGAATGGCTCAAACTCCATTCCAGGTTTTGAACACACTGTCAAAAGCTCAAATTCCATTCCAGGTTTTGAGAATTTTTACTTATCTGTACTTTCCTTTTCTGTATAGCACCAAAATAGGGGTATTTGTTTGGACCTTTTCATGAAGCCCGAGCCACCCTTGGTAGTAATCCAAGCCAGCAGGAATTTATTTGTTCTGTATTTACTAATGTAAGATATAAGGAAAATATCTTCTCTTCCCATTGGTGAATCATTGTTTTCTTTTCGACTTAGAAGTAAGACATGTGGTGACTCTGAAGGCTTTTAGTTAATTGGGTACAAAAGCTTTCTTTTTTGTGTGTTTATGCTTTATCTGGGCAAATCAATATACCATATCTTTATGATTGCCATTCGTCATGTACATGGAACTAAGCAATTGCCTAAGTTAGTTGTCGGTTGAAATTTGTTAAAATTGAGATGGACTTGAATGTCGTTTGTTTAGTTTGTATATTTGATCATTTGTAGAATAACTTGGCTGTGGTTTAATTGAATTAGTAGTTTTGCTTGCCACATGATGCCTATAATTTTGCTCTTGGATTGTCAAGGAAAAAACTCAAATCAAGCAAGAGAAATTATGAAAAAAATGTTCAAGCTTTTTTTGTTACAGGACTCTTCTGTTTCAATCTTGACGCCTGACGCATGGTGGATGTGCATGGTGGATGTTCTAACCAGACCCAAAAAAGGTCCTCTCAATGCTAATGAGTGGATAGGTAACTTCTATCTCTTACTCCTGTATTGCTTTGTGTGTATGGATAAATATAACTTGGAAGGAAAATGAAACTATGATAAGAACTCATATAAAAACCCATAGAGAGGTGCCTATCCACAAAAAAAAAATAGAGAGTGAGGTGACACATTATGTGCAAGATAACAAACAAGCATCTTAAGTTGTGCAATGCTCTAGAGATATCTACAAAAGTCTTCACAGTGGTGTACACAGTGTTGTAGGACCTATCACTGAATCTTATGCGTCTTAGTTTAGTATCAATGTTGATTTCTCGCGTTATGTTGTTTGCTCTAACCTGAACAACATTTGGTTTATGTTGGTATTGATGGCTTCGAGCCAAACAAGTGATTAGATAGAACAAAGTTCTCTCTCTTTTTCCCCCTCTTCTCTTGAAGTTTCTGAGAGAAACAAGTTTTTGAGTTTTCCTCTTTTGTTTTGCAGGGTATGCAACCCTGGCCTTAAATTTTGTCGTGGGTCTTCCTATCCAATGAATGTTAGAGAAAGGGTACTCATGTTCTCTTTGTTGCTCTCTTCTTTTCCTTTTGTTTGTTTGTTGCAACTTAGATTGTGGAGTTGTGTAAGTGCGTTGAATGAATGGGGCTTTTAACATGCCTTTTTGTCATTTGTGATAGCTCTTTTTTTTCGAAATACCACAGTAGTTGCAATTTTTTTTGTGAAGCAATCTGTGTTGGTTGATGGTGATAATATTTCAAGTGGGTTAGCAAATTGGTAAAGAAGCACAAGTACAATGTGATTGGTTTAGATTTAGATTAGTTACGAATGTGAAGTGTCTTCAGGCACGAGCACATACGCTATCAAGATATACTGCGCCGTGCTTTCAGGCACGGGCATTCGCTAGTAAGGTTATGTTTTGGAGCTCAGGCTTAGTTTAGATGGTGAGAATCTTGAGGAGGAATGGATATGTGATAACCAAAATTTCTATGATTTTGACGTTCGTAAGAAACAAAAACAGAAACGTGATGCTATATTTCCAATATTCCTATGTTTGGAAGAGACAATGATATGAATTTAATTCATGATGATATATTCAATCAGGAATAATATTCTCAGATTATGTGGGAATATGATATCTCCCTTACCCCAAGATCTTTTCTTTGCCTATTTTTTTTGTCTCTAGCACAGTCCGATGGATAATGGTCTCTAGATTCATTTCAACACGTTTCTTCAAGCTCAAAGGCCACCCTTTTTGTTGTTAAAAAAAGCCCCTCCATAAATGAAAACCTCAGAAGTTTATTGGTTAATTGTCCAATATAAGCCCTTCCATTGAGCAGAAAAAGTAAAAACTCAACGGATTGGGATTCCAGCAGTGCGCCCGGCACAGCAGGGCGGCCGATTCGGACGTCCATTTTGGCATTGACTGCTCGGATTTAATCCGAACTCCTATTGATTCGAGCCGTCCATTATTTGGATTAAAATCCGAGTTGTCCATTGCCGAGATGGACGGCCCGGATGCGTCCTACAGGGCCTGTAGGGCACCCCGCCCTACAGGATCCCCGGATCCCATTCAACACATGATTCATCTTAATGCCATAATTGTGGGGTACATAAAGTGTCTACACCATATTTTAACGCCTGTCGATATCAGCATAAATGTGGCAATTATATTATTATTATTATTATTATTATTATTACAATTAGTAATTGTATTTTCATTACATGTGCAAGACACTTGATGTATCTCTATTCATTTGGAGATTGAAAAGATACATGACATTGTCACATTAAGAAGTTGAAGATTGTATTACACTGGTAAGTTATTTCCTACACTTTTTTGTTTTCCTATAAATAGCCCATTTAGGCTTCATTGTAATTAAACTTTCTCCAACAATAGTAAACAATTTTGGCGCTAAAAGGAGGGCGAATTTTACTAAATCGAAGTAATAGCATGTGTCAAATGTGAAATGGATGGATTTAATTTCAAGCCTTACATGGAGGCTTGACTAATTTGTGTGATCAAAACAGGCCATTCGTTAGCCAATTGTTGGATCTAATATAGAAATCCATCTTGGTGCCTTTCAATTAAGGCTTCATTTATGATCAAATATGTACCCAAATTGGAGGGGGCTCGTGACAAGCAAAATAAAAAAAAAAAATGAAAGGCTTGAATAATTTATTTTGTGGAATTGGCTATTTGTTGAAAGACAACTGTAATGTGTTGGGTGGAGGAGTATTTTCAGTCACTGATTGTGAATGAACTCGACAAGAGAATTGAACACACAAACTCACAATTTTGTATTTCACTCACTATGAAAAAAGACATACAAGGAGGAGGAAGTTTTCTGCTTCTCTCTCTCTATCTCTCTGATTCTCTTACTCCACTCATATGTTTTACAAACTGAATTACAACCCTATTTATAGGCAGAACAATAAGAAAAATACAAAGATGAGATAAGCTCTCATTTATTCTGCAAATCCTAAAGTAGATCACGGAAGCTTAAATTCAAAACCCACATTTTTGTTCTTGCTCTTTTGCAGGCTTATTTGACTTTCCTTCTTCAGCAACTTGTAAGCCTCCAAAGGAACAGTTGAAACACGTTTTGTATTTTCTAACTCAAGCTTATCTTTCAACATCCCCCCTTAAGCTTGAGTCTCAGGGATTCTTCATTCCGAGCATTATCTTCATTTTGATGAATGCTTCATGTTTGAGGGACTTCGTAAAGATATCAGCTGCTTGATCCTGTGTCCTGCAAGAGACCAGCTCTACTTCTTTTGCTTTCACATGCTCTCTGATGAAATGGTAGCGCGTGTCGATATGCTTGCTTCTTTCGTGATGAGTCGGGTTCTTTGCAAGTGCAATTGCAGAGCGATTGTTGACATAGATCTCCGTGGGCAATTCTAGCAAAAAGCCCAAGTGCTTTAGCACATTCCTTAACCATATAGCATGATAGACAGCTGAGTTGGTGGCAACATACTCAGCTTCACAAGATGACAATGTCACGATTGCTTGTTTCTTGGATGTCCAAGTGAAGGCAGTATCTCCAATGAAAAAAACGAACCCTGTTGTGCTCTTCCTTTCATCCAAGTCTCTTCCCCAATCGCTATCTGAATAGCCGGAAAGATTCAGGTCACCACCTGATTGATAGAACAGTCCATCACTATGAGTCCCTTTGATGTAGCGGAGAATCTGCTTTGCTACGAACAAGTGTGACTGATCTGGCGTCTCCATGTATCGGCTGACTAGCCCAACACCATAGAGTATGTCTGGCCTAGTACAGGTCAGATATCGCAGATTTCCAACCAAGCTTTTGAAATAGGTTGAATCAACATTCCCAGTATCACTTTTCTTCAGTTCCAGTCCACTGTCGACTGGAGTCGTCACTGGATTGCAGGTCTCCATCCCGTACTTCTTCAGTATCTCCATGCATACTTACTTTGGGAGATAAAAATTCCTTCTTCACTTTGCGTCACTTCAATGCCTAGGAAGTGAGCCATAAGTCCGATGTCCGTCATTTCGAACTCTTGAAGCATCGTCTTCTTGAATGCTTCGAACATGGCTGGATTGTTGCTGGTGAAGATCAAATCATCATCATAGAGGCATACATAAAGTATGCTTCCATCTGTATCCTGCTTCATGTATAGTGAGTGCTCATATGGACATTTCTCAAATCCATTTTCATGGAAGTACTTGTCGATCCTGGTATTCCATGCACGAGGAGCTTGCTTCAGCCCGTACAGGGCCTTTGTCAACTTGTATACTTTGTCTTCACGACCTTTCTTCACATATCCAGGTGGTTGCTCAATATAGATTTCTTCTTCTAGAAATCCATTTAGGAATGCTGTCTTGACATCCAACTGGTAGATCTTCCATCTCTTTTGAGCAGCTAATGCGATCATTAGCCTAATTGTTTCCATCCTGGCAACAGGGGCGAATACTTCGCCATAGTCGATGCTTTCTCTTTGTTTGTATCCTTTTGCTACAAGCCTTGCCTTGTATCTCTGAACCTCTCCTTGAGCGTTCTTCTTAGCTTTGTAGATCCACTTTACTCCAATTGCCTTGTGACCTTTTGGGAGGCTGGTCAGCTCCCAAGTCTTGTTCTTCTCTATGGATTGAATCTCTTCATCCATAGCCTTCCTCCATTTGCCTTCTTGGTTAGCCTCCTCGAAACTAACTGGATCACAACTTATTTGTAGACAGAACATGGTGAAATCTACATCCAATGGATCTATATTCTGGTACAGATCATCTAGGCTTCGTGTACTTCTGGGTCTCATGTCTGAAAACTCCTGTGCAACTGGAGAGGATGTTTCACCTCTCTGTGGTGATGATGGTTGCTCTTGTTCTTCTTCTTCAAGAGTCAGCTCCATATTCCTGGTAGCTTCTGTTTGGTTCCAACTCCAGGATTCATTTTCTTCGAAGATGACATCTCTGCTGAAAATCACCTTCTGAGTGATGGGATTATACAACCTGTATCCCATTGTTTTGTCACCGTATCCAACAAGGATACACTTCACTCCTTTGTCTTCGAGTTTGGTTCTGTTTGCCTCCGGAACCTTGGCATAAGCAATACAACCAAACACTTTGAGATGACCCACACCTGGCTTGTGAGTGGACCATGCTTCTTGTGGTGTCTTCGATTGCACATTCTTCGTAGGACACCTGTTTAATAGATAGACTGCACACTGAACTGCTTCGGCCCAAAATCTCTTGGGCATGTCTTTATCCTTCAGCATGCTTCTGGCCATGTTGAGGATGGTGCGATTCTTCCTTTCAGCTACACCATTTAGCTGAGGAGTATAGGCAGGTGTGCACTGGTGTCTGATTCCTTGTTGCCTAAGGAATCCCTCAAATTGATCTCCAGTGTACTCTCCGCCTTGGTCTGACCGCAACGTCTTGATGTGGTAGCCGCTTCCTTTCTCGACAACTGCTTTGAATTCTCTGAACTTCTCAAATACTTCTGACTTTAGTTTCAGAAAGTATACCCACGTCTTTCTACTGTAATCGTCGATGAACGTGAGGAAGTATCTGTTCTCTCCGTTTGAATTTGGCTTCAACGGACCACACACATCTGTGTGTACTAACTCGAGCGGCTTGGATGCTCTCCAATCAACTTGTTTTCCAAAGTTGTTGCGGTGTTGTTTGCCAAGAATGCAACTTTCGCAAACCTCATTTGGATGTTGAATATGAGGTAAGCCTTTGACCATCTTCTTATTCGCCAACAGCTGCAAGCTTTCAAAGTTGAGGTGCCCATATCTGAGATGCCATATCCAATCTTTGTCGTTGACAATGGCATTGAGGCACTTTGGCGTGTCATGAAGAACAGTTAGCGGAAACATCCTGTTCTTCGCCATCATTACTCGAGTAATCAGCTTCCCTCGAGTATCTGCAATCGTCAGTTGCATATCCTTCAGGCTAATTTGATAGCCTTTCTCCAGGAGCTGTCCAAGACTAAGAATATTAGTCTTCATATCTGGAACATAGTAGACATTGGAGATGAATGCATGATCTCCATTCTTCCTTTTGATTACAATGTCACCTCTCCCTCGGACTGGCACTTTAGAGAGGTCGCCAAAAGAAATATCTCCCTGAACCTTTTCATCCAGTTCAGTAAACAACTGCCTTAAACCAGTCATATGATTATTGGCTCCAGAATCAAGAAACCATGTACCCTGATCCTGCTCGGTAGGACAGTGTGCCATGAGACTCATTGAATCTCCTGCTGGCTCCTTGTCTGCAAAGTTGGCTGTCTCGCCAACTTGATTTGATGCAGGCCTTCCCCTGCATTCATTGGTGTAATGGCCGAACTTGTTGCAGTTGTGACACTGAACATTGCTCTTGCATTCAGTGCTGTAATGTCCATACTTCTGGCAGCTGTAACATTGAACGTTGCTTTTGTCAACTTCCTGCTGGATGTTGTTACTGCCTCTTCTTCCTCGTCCTCCTCCTCTTGGAGCATGGTTTTGTTGTCCTCGACCACCTCCTCTTAAAGCATGGTTCTGATTCCCTCCTCTAGAGGGTCCTCTGCCACCTCTACCTCTGGAATTTGAATTTTCAGAGCCTCTTCCATGGGAAACATAGCCTCTTCCTCTCCGAGACGTCCCCCCTTGATTATGCCTTCCTTCATTGAGGGATAACTTCATCTGTAGAGCCTGCTCCAGGGCCCTATCATCATCTCTGTGCAACTTCTGTTTGTGGGCTTGCAGCGAACCCACGATTTCTTCAATAGACATTGTTGAAACATCTTTAAGTTCTTCCAGCGTAACAACAATGAAGTCAAATTTGCGATCCAACGAACGCAATATCTTCTCTATAACTCTCGTGTCGGTGAGAGCTTCGCCATTTCTCCTCATTTGATTTGCCACCCCCATGATTCGAGCATAATACTCAGAAATAGACTCTGAGGATTTCATTCGTAAAGACTCAAATTCACCTCATAGAGTTTGAAGGCGAATCCTCTTTACTTTGTCAGCACCTCTGTAGGTCTTCTGCAGCATCTCCCAAATTTCTTTGGAAGTTTTGGCGGAAGCGATGATCTCGAACGTGGCCTCGTCAAGTCCTTGGTAGATGATGGACCTGGCTTTGCAATCCTTCTTTCGCTCGGCACGGAGCATCGTCTTTTGCTCCTCCTTTAAAGCTGTTTCAGCTTCTTTGGAGGCGGGTTCATCGTAACCTTCTTCTACCACCTCCATAACATCTTGAGCACCAAGCAGTGCTCTCATTTGGATGGACCAATTATCATAATTGTCCTTGGTGAGCTTCGGAATGAGGGCTTGGGATGTTCCGTTAGCCATCGAACCTGAAAAATGATGAAAATACGTCTGGCGAGGACTGGATTGTAATCTTTTAAACCTCAGGGACCTAATGTGTAATTAGGCCTGTTGAAGACATGTTCCAGCTACACTGGATTATTCCTTCTTCTTCAACGTTACCAGACTAATTTATGGGGAATAGGAACTTGTCTCGTGGTAGTAAATACAAGGCTAAGCAACCACTTTTTTTTCTTTCTTCTTTTCGGCAACTACCACAATTTAATGCAAAGCATTAATATCTTCTTCACACTGATAATACTGAAATCAGGAGGTGAGGTGAGTTGCACACCGAAAACATACTTTTGCTCGCTGAACTGTGAACTGTGATCTCCGGGGGTCGGAAGAAATTGATTCCGGTGGCGTTGGAATCGTCTTGGCGAGGAGATCTTGATTCGATGCTCAAAACTTGGTTTTGACCGAATCAATTTCTGGGCAGCAAAAAAAAAACAATCTGTCTGTTTTTCTTTTTGTCAGAAAGCTGTCGCCGGAAATGCTCGGCGGAGTTTGGCTGATCGGGAGGACTTCACCCTTGCACTCAAAAATTGATTTTTGAGGGAGCTACTTTTCTGTTTGAAAAATAGCAGGCTGAAGGTATGTTTTTTTTGTGAGAGAGATTTTTTTCCGGATGAGCCTAAGGCTCTGATACCACTTTGTTGGGTGGAGGAGTATTTTCAGTCACTGATTGTGAATGAACTCGACAAGAGAATTGAACACACAAACTCACAATTTTGTATTTCACTCACTATGAAAAAAGACATACAAGGAGGAGGAAGTTTTCTGCTTCTCTCTCTCTATCTCTCTGATTCTCTTACTCCACTCATATGTTTTACAAACTGAATTACAACCCTATTTATAGGCAGAACAATAAGAAAAATACAAAGATGAGATAAGCTCTCATTTATTCTGCAAATCCTAAAGTAGATCACGGAAGCTTAAATTCAAAATCCACATTTTTGTTCTTGCTCTTTTGCAGGCTTATTTGACTTTCCTTCTTCAGCAACTTGTAAGCCTCCAAAGAAACAGTTGAAACACGTTTTGTATTTTCTAACTCAAGCTTATCTTTCAACATAATGGCCATGCATTAGGAGTTAGGACCACATGTTGTCCCTATAAATATGGACGTACGCATAATTAAGCTACTGGTGCTCAGCTCCCAGATAGAACCAGCAGCTCATCTCACTCATTAACTCCTCTCTCTCTCTCTCTCCCTCCCCAATGGCTCCCAAGACAAGGGAAAGAAGTCCAAAGGTCAGTGTAGCAGTACCTCCACTGTGTCTGTGGGAGTGGTGGAGGACTACCTAACTGCTGCGGAGAGAACCTCCCAAGCACAGAACGCGTTTGATGAAGAGAATCTGATTGCCAAGGGCCTGATGAATGAGATATCGAATGCGAACCCCACTTACCTCACGGTAACCAACGAGGACGAGGCAAGGACCACTAGGGAGTATGCACAGACCAACCAATGGAGGGATGGTTTGTATATATATCATAGCGAAAAGCGAACGACACGCTGACCGCATTCGGAAGGCGGCGGAAGGTAATGATGATGAGTCTCATGAGAAAGTGTTTAATGAAGTGAAAATATTTTACAACTAAGGCACGGGTCCAGTTAGCTTATTGTCCGGCTTAAATAAGTCAGTTTCTCATCAACTGGGCCGTGTTCTCTGTTAAGTTCACGGCGCAGTTGATGAGAAACTGACTTATTTAAGCCGGACGATAAGCTAACTGGACTCGTGCCTTAGTTGTAAAATATTTTCACTTCGTTAAACACTTTCTCATCAGACTCATCATCATTACCTTCCGCTGCCTTCCGAATGCAGTCAGCGCGTGGTTTGCTTTTTGCTATGATATACAAACCACCCCTCCATTAGTTGGTCTGTGCATACTCCCTAACGGTCCTTGCCTCGTCCTCGTGGTTACCGTGAGGTAAGTGGGGTTCGCATTCGATATCTCATTCATCAGGCTCTCGACAATTAGATTCTCTTCATCAAATACGTTCTGTGCTTGGGAGGTCCTCTCTGCAGCAGTTAGGTAGTCCTCCACCACTCCCACAGACACCGTGGAGGTACTGCTACACTAACCTTTGAACTTCTTTCCCTTGTCTTAGGAGCTTCTTTTGGGAGCCATTGGAGAGAGAGAGAGAGGGAGGAGTTAATGAGTGAGATGAGCTGGTGGAAAGAGAGAGGAGTTAATGAGTGAGATGAGCTGGTGGAAAGAGAGAGGAGTTAATGAATGAGATGAGCTGGTGGTTCTATCTGGGAGCCATTTATAGGGACACCATGTATGAAATGGAGGAGTAATTCTGGTTTGGACGACGGGAAGGCTAACGGGGTTTGTTCCTCTGCTTTCTCTGTTGTGATAATTTCGTAGTAAGATGTATGTTCTGTTTTTCATTTCCGAAATGAGTTTCAGAATATTTTAAAATGTACAAAATTCGGAGGACCTTTTATGAAAAAGTGGAATGCAGAAATTATTTGCCTTTCTCTTTTTCCATTTTCTTTAGTTTCTTTTTTTTTATAACTAGATATCTGAGTCGGGGTTCAGATATCTGAGTCGTGCATACCGATGCTCTGGACTATTAATAAAGGAAGCATGGTAATGTGCACATAAATTAATTTGGGTCTCTAGGCCTGCCTTCTCTGATGCCATTTGGCTTTGATTTGGGAATACGGTTCTGCAACAAAACTTCCTTGTAGCTCCTCGGTTCTTGAAGGTTTAGGGGGGCCACTGTTTCAGTGGTATTTTGAGAGCAGCCACTTTGTGCATATATTACCAAAGGTTAGGTTTGTCTCCAATCATCCCCCGCCCATACCCCCAATGATTGGGAACTAGATGAGTTATGTTATGTTATGTTGTATATCTGAGTCGGGAAATTGATCCTTGCTTTTTCTAAAATTATTTGTCCCTGTTCAAGTTAGTGTTATTCCCATTGGGTTTGGGTGAGGTAGGAGGTCCCAAGTTCGAGTTGTGTCAGCGGCGCCTCTCGCGAATTTGGTTCTTCTCCTCTGTCTGGCTTTGACTCGCTAGCTCTTGGTGGGGCGGCCATTGCTATGGCTCTTTGGTCCCTCCCTGGATTCACCGCAGGTCTAGAGTCCTTATGGTCATGCTCAGCGAAGGGTTGCTATGTCTGGTCACCCCCCTCCTCCACCCCTTTTTAGCTTAGTCAAAAAAAGGTAGTACAGCAATGAAAAGAAAAAATAAACAAAAATGCATAGAACATATACCAATTTTTACCATTAAGTCATCTCACTCTCTACAAACTATGATAATTTCTGGCCAAAGAAGTTGAGGGGCCAATTGGACGGAGGAAATGAGAGAGGTATGAGTTTACCGGGGGGTGAGACATTTTTGGCATGATTTGGCAAACAAAAACATAGACAGGTTTTGAGGTGTCCATATTTAATATCTCTCATATTAGGGATGAAATTGGATCGGTTTGGTCGGTTTTTCGCCGGTTTTTGCATCGAACCGACTTTCGGATACCTTAAACCAATACGGACCGATTCTTGGGAATAACCGTTCAGTTCGATGACTAGTCGGAACGGTTCGGTTTGGTCGGTCGGTCAGTCGGTTCAATTGGTTTTAAAGGGAAAAAAATTGTAGCAGATGGAGGAGAGAATGAGTCCATGCATAATAGTTTTGAGCAAAAAATGAGGGTGTCTAAAAACAGCCACAAAAGACACCAAAAAAAAAAAGGTTCCTGGTAATCTTAGAAAACCACCAATTTTTGAACGAGGATGAAAGCAAACCTCTGGAAACACAAAAATGGTTCAGTACGTTCAATCGGTCGACTCGGTTTTTCAGTTAAAACTTTCATCCTTGCTAAAACCTTGATTAATTAACCCCCTATTCATCCCCCGTCTACTTCCATATAAAACAACTTTATCCTCCCATTTTATTTCTCATTCAAACAAAGTACTCCCCCTTTTTTAATACATCATTCAAACCTAATATTTTTTTATCCACCCTCTATAAAAATCACATCAATGTAATCTCACCCTTTATAAATAATACCCCCTACATACCCCGAAAGTACTCATATCGCATTCAATCGAGCCATAATATGAAAAGGGGATAGTCCCAAATAAAGACCCATTCACATAGCTACAGTGATGGTGCTCTTGCATGTTTGGTTCATAAAATGCATTTTAAACTTTTGTAAAATCATATATTGTCACTGTAACCGCTCCCTTTTTTTTTCTTTTCCTTTTTTTTTACCACATTGAAAGACCTATGCTTTCCATAAGTCTCCATCTTCCTGTCAGTTTGCTATTCCCATTAAGTTCGAAATTTTTTCTTGTGATGGGGACCAAACCTTGTTTGAAGAAAAGATGTCAAGGAAGGAAAAAGTTGCAAAACAAAGGAAAAGAAGAAGGATTACGAAAAAGAGGTTCCAAGCAAATCTACATAAACTGAAACAATGAATTCACTTCAAAACGGTCTTGCTATTGTCAGTACACTAGGCTGACGATAAACACACTAGAAGTTAAGGAAAACATGTATTTTTTTGAACTTTTTACACCCTTTAATATACATTCATATACTTATTATTGTTAGTGCATCGGGCTGATTTTAAAATTTTTCATTAAAGAACACCACATCTGTTGGCGAATTATTAGCTGTCAAAAACCCCAAAAAAATACGAAGTAGTCCTTTGTACCTAGAGTCAGGACCTCCTTCATCAACATCCATCCCTGACCGGCCAAGTATCTTCAAAATTGTGAGAAAGCAAACCTAAAAAAAAACACCACATCTGTTGGTGAATTATTAGTTGCCAAAAACCAAAAAGATACGAAGTAGTCCTTTGTACCGAGAGTAAGGACCTCCGATCAACATCCATCCCTGATTAAGTATCTTCAAAATTGTGATAAAGCAAAAAAGAACCGCATGGGTTCTGATGAATACTATGATCTGCATGTGAAGTAGTCCTTTGTACCTAAGAAAAATTCAGCTGCCATGCAAGAAAAATCCCAAATCACATATGTACGTTTCGAGACAGCTGGTGATGAAGTAAAGCTATTATTAGGTCCCCACCCCACAGAGGCAACCTTTGCAACAACATTAGAATTTCACACGTCAATTTAGGGATGGAGACAGCCTGTCTCTATCCTTCGGACAGGTACTATTGAACTCGTGAAGGGTAGGGGTTAAATTTAAGGAGACATGAATTCACGTGGATGCATGGACCTTTCCAACATCAGTATGTGGCCAATGAAGGACGTCAGAGAGAGAGAGAAGGGTTTTTTTTTTTTGATCAGAAGAGAGAGAAGGGTTGGGGGAGTGATTTTAAATGAAGGAGTTGAGATTGAAGTATCTTTTATAGTACAACACAAGAGGCCCACCAAAAGACAAGTTGTTAGAATGACTGAAATTAATTTTAATCCAATGATTGGAGAAATTTTTCGGTGCCGGGTGAGTATATCTCATGTGGTGTCCGTTTGGCACATTTGAGCCGTCCAATACACTTTTGGACAGTTAAAATTGAAATATCTCTTCTCTTCTCTCTCATCCCACCACTCTCTCTCCCTCTCTCCTTTTTCTTCAAAAGCACCAAATAATTCTGGCGTACGGCTATAGCCACATGGAAGGTGTTTGTTTGTTTTCTATTTATAGGATGACAAATCTGGTACTAGCTTTCCATTAGTGAGTTGTTTTTTTCATAGGAGTATATAACTTTTTCTAATGGGAATTCGATCTCACCCCACCACTTCTATCTTACCACATGATTTCAGGGGAAAGAGTTGAGATTTAAGTACCTATATCTATAGTACAACACACAAAGCCCATCAAAAAACAAGTTGTTGGAACGACTGAGGTTGATTTAATCTAAGGATTGAAAAAATCTATAGTACAAAACCCAAGGGTGTAGGACCCACCAAAAGACAAATTGTTGGAACGACTGCTGATTGATTTTGATCCAACGGTTGTAGAATTTGGAGATGACTTAATGGTAAAAATTGGTATATGTTCTATGCTTTTTTGTTTATTCTTTTCATTGTTGTACTACCTTTTTTGAATAAGCTAAAAAAGCGGAGGAGGGGGGCGATCGAACATAGCAATCCCCCCCTGAGCATGATCATAGGGACTCCAGACTTGTGGCGAATCCAGGAAGGGACCAAAGAGCCATAGCAATGGCCACCCCTAGCAGGCCAAAGCCGGACAGAGGAGAAGAACCAAATTCGAGAAAGGCATCGCTAGCATAACTCGAACTTCGGACCTCCTACCTCGCCCAAACCCAATAGGAGTAAGCCATGACCAACTAGGCTATCACCCCTGATAGTCATTGATGTACTGCGTACCTTGTAAAGCAGTAAATAATTCTCGGAGGACATTGGATCTGTAAAAGCATAGGTTTAAAGATCCAACACAATCACATAGTAGAACAGAATCACATGATGACCTAATATTCTCTAAATTCAAAAATACTCAACAAAAAAAAATACTGAATTTAGGCTCCAAATAACGATGTATCTAAGAACTCGATTGGAGTTTGCTTTTCACAAAAAGGATAACGGTCTCTAGATTCATTTCAACACGTTTCTTCAAGCTCAAAGGCTGCCCTTTGTTGTCCAAAAAAAGTCCTTCCATAAATGAAAACCTTAGAAGTCCATTGGCTAATTATCCAATATAAGCCCTTCCATTGAGCAGAAAAAGCATAAAATCAACACATGATTCATCTTAGTGCCACAATGAACTGCTACAACCGATGCACCATATTTTGCCATACACATGATTCATCTTAAGCAATTAGAGTAATGAACTCCATCTAAGTATAAACATAGAAATTTCTTCTATAAGAGGAAGTTCTATAAATAATAAATAAATAAATAAATAACCCAAGCCCGAGTCAAACCCAGTAGCCCAAATAAGTTAGGGTCATGAACTGAGCCGAATAATAGATTTTTTGACATGAGCAAACCAAGCCCGATGTGGTGTTCTTTAATATAGGTTTGTTTTTTCACAATTTTGAAGACACTTGGTCAGGGATGGATGTTGATCATGAAGGAGGTCCTGATCATGAAGGAGGTCCTGACTCTAAGTGACTACTTCTTATTTTTTTGGTTTTCGGCAGGCTAATAATTCACCAACAGATGTGGTGTTCTTTCATTTGGACCGGAGCTTCTGGGAAGTTTCTCCTTGGCCTTTGGTGGAAACCCAAGATGAAGTATTTACTGCTTTTTCTATTTTGGAAAAAAAATCTGCATTTGCTATTTTGAAGTGAATTCATTGTTTCGGCTTATGTAGATTTACTTGGAATTCATAATCCTTCTTCTTTTCCTTTGTTTTGTAACATTTCCTTCTTTGACATCTTTTCTTCAAGTGATGCTAATCGGGTAGGAAAATTTTTCGATCTTAATGGGAATAGCGAACTGATAGGAACACTCATTGAAAGCATAGGTCATTTTGTCATTCGTTAACAGTAATCTACTCTATCTTAGGGGACTTAGGTAGGAAGATGAGTGCTTAGTGAATCGAACCTTGCCCATGTGCATGAGAGCATAAGAAAGACACCAACTACACATCACTCTCCTCTAGTTTAAAGAAATATACTCATATGAAAAAAACAACTCACACTAATGGAAAGCTAGTACCAGATTTTCCATCCTATAAATAGAAAACAAACAAAAAAAAGCAAAGCAGAAAATCACGTTCACTGCCCTTATGGCTGCAGACACGTTGTGGGTGTACTCTCTGTATGGTACATGGCCCCGTGAGCCGTACGGCAGAATTATTTGGTGCTTTTGAAGAAAAATGAAAGAGAGGGAGAGTGGTGGGGTAAGAGGAGAGGAGAGAGGATTATAATCTGAAGCGGGCACCCTGTGAGATATAGCCACCCGGCATTGAAATTTTTCTCCAACTGTTCGATCAAAATCAATCTCAATCATTCCAACAACTTGTCTTTTGGTGGGCCCTACACCCTTGGGTTTTGTGCTATAGATTTCTCCAACCCTTAGATCAAATCAACCTCAGTCATTCCAACAACTTGTCTTTTGATGGGCCCTACAGTCTTGTGTGTTGTACAGTGCCGGCCTCGGCATTTGGATTGCCCAAACCCGACCTCAAGCTTGGTTGCCCACTTAATTTTAAGTCATAATAAAAAAAACGAGTAAAAAAACAAAAAAACAAAAAAGTAAAATTAATTGTGCTTCTAGCTTGAATTACACGAAAAATTCAAAATACAAATTTTTGTTCTCTTGCATTACATATGTAGGCTAGAAATCGAGCCCACTAGTGATTTTTCTATTGCTTATTTTTGTTGCTTGACTTGCCTATTAATAGATCTAGAATTTTATTTTCAAAACCTAACTCGGTTCTTGTCATTATCATTCGTTGTCGCAGTACCAAGCTACAATACATATCATAATTCATTCTATGTTTAATTAATGACTAACACAAAGCATATCAATACATGTACAAATCCTTTTTTCCAGGGCCAGTACAAAGGACTACTTCATAAGACCAGTGGGCGCAGGATAGTTACAATACAATTACAAAGAAGGTACACTATTTCACATGCAGATCATAATTTGTGTTATATGTAGACAAGGCTTTTTGATCTATCGGTGTAAGGATGATCCCACATATCCTTTTGTGATTTCATTCAATCTCTTGTTGGATGTTTTTTTGTTTTTTGTTTTTTGTTTCTTTTCCGTTTCTTTTTGGCCATTTCTATGCTCCAAGTTCTTTCTTGTATCTAGAGATTTGGCCTCCTCGATGTACCCTTTGTCGAGTTGAATAAAATTTTGTTGGCTATCAAAAAAAATAATTCATCATGCAGTTTCTGGTCTTTTGACTGCCTAAATCATGTTTAATGTCCTTAATCAAAAGCCAAAACTCCCAAGTGAAGTCTAAAACATTTACGTCTTCCAAAGAGTGTTATAATTTCAGTATGTGCAAATGGTTCTATAGTATAATTTTTGAGGTGGAGTACGCTAATGACTGCCAGGCTTGTATGCGTCAAGCCGTTTTCCTTCAATCAATTTTGCCCACAGTAATCGTTTTAATTTTTAGCAAATAAAAAGCTATTATCACTTCATGCAATTAATAGAAATGACGTACACTTCTAATTTTTAAGCAATTAGAGTAATAACTCCATCTAAGGATAAACAAAGAAATTTCTTCTATAAGAGGAAGTTCTATAACAAAAGTAGCAATAATAACCCAAGCCTGAGCCAAATCCAATAGCCCGAATATGTTAGGGTCATGAACTGAGCCGAATAATAGATTTTCTGATCAACCAAGCCTGATGTTATTGATCAACCTACGGTCTCGATCGTACTCACCCAACCTGGAAGCTTAGCTAATGAACAGAAAGATTGCTATCTCGACTTCTATCTTCCACCAATAAACACCATCATGCGCATTGTAAGCTACTCCGTTAAAGTTAAAAGGATCACTAACTTTACTCCCTCGGGTACTATTCCGTCAAGTTGCTGCCTGGCACGACTTCTAGCAGCTCGTTCCCTCGAGAAAGCATAATCGGGAAGAAATGGTGATTCATCGCGAGGATTAATAATCATCTTCTCAAGTGCCACGGCATTCTTTAAAAAAAAAGATTGCAACTTCAAGGTCACTTTTACGACCATAATACCCTCCCAATCTCACCTCCTTGAGGCATCGATGGTGAAAATGTCGACTACACCTTGGAACCTTTCTCTTACTAGCAGAAAGGTTAAAATCCCAAGCTGCCTGCAAGAGAGACACGGGCAGCTACAATTATTTTGGATCGCTAAGCACGACAAGAAAGATAATTGACATTGTAGGCATAACGTACGGAAAAAGGAAAGCATAATTAAACACGAAATGGTAGTTCTCTAAGCTGATGGTTGACCTCTGATTGGAATCCAATCTGTCAAACTAAGATTTCGATTGCAATGTGATGCAGTCATACAATCAAATTCACATGGAAAACAAAAAGTCACTTTTATCCTCCTCAATTTTCCAGCATCCTTACACACCCAATTCTACATAATCAGGAAAAAATTACACTTCTAGCTTCTAACTGATATTAAGCAGTTAACGAACCTTCCTCTCACAAAACAATTAGAGGATTTTCAAGAACTTGCTAAAGATATATTTGCAATTTTCTAATCCTTTCCTCTTGTCCCTTCCTTGACAAAACCAGTTTGAAATTCACTTTTTTTCCGGGAATTAAACTAAAATGCACCAATTTGCAGTTAGTTGATTCTCAGTTACAGCAAGCTACTGCTTATTGAGAATTTTGCAATCCATGGGGACCTCAAGATACAAACTGGTAATGAAATAACTAACGATTGTATAAAAATATGAAAAGTATGAGAGAACTACTACAAAAACTGCCATGTCCAATCTGAAGGAGGTGAAGCTTCTTCTCTGATATAACAATATTTATTAACATTGAATCAAAATAAATACAATCTCCATTGATCACAACCCTATCTTGCCCGCAAAAAAATTCTCTACCTACATCAATTATAACGTCAAAACAAAGTACAGGCACTAGGCAGGTAAATCAAATAGGGATTTAGTGCAGGTGGGTTATCTCTAATTTAACAAAGCAAAAGATGAAGGGACAAATTTCAGTTTTGATGATGCTATACGTGGATTTACCAGAAAGAAACAGCGGATCATGTAATTTGAATGAGCCTACGCTGTTGCTATTCGTACTTTGTGCTGTATCCAATTATCAATATCACGCATTCTGCTTTGCAAATCATGCGGATTTTTTTCCCTAGTTAACTACTATGAAGAAAAACACCTTTTTCTCAGATTCAATGATATAAAATGGCATTGAACTCTCAGTTACATGACCAATATCTAACGTAACATAAAATAACTGTGTGTGTAACAAGAACATTTACCTGAAATGCGAATTTCTTCAAGTGAGGCGCCACCTCTATTGAGGTAGCATAATTAAGGAAAGAAGTATCACGACTTGCTGTTATTTCCATGATCAATTCTTCAAGAGCATTTAACTTAGGGAGCAAATCAGGAAGTAGTGGTACAAAACCCTGGAAAAAAAATTGAAAAAAGAGTAAGGCTAGAGGTGTAAATTGGGCAAGGCAAGCACAGGCTCGACACTCTCAGAAACAGTTACGAACACGGCCCGGGCATGGGCATGCCTTTTTGGCTATTGTCATATTGTGCATAAATGAGTTGGACTCAATACGTAATAAATATGTGACTGTGTGATTGATTTGTTAGCCCGTTTTCTTACTTCTCAACCCTTAGATTAGTATTTATTAACATCAATTGTTGCCCATTTTGCTTGTCTTGTAACATTAAGCATGAGATTGATTCTATGATCAGGCCAAGGACGTCAATTGTATAGACAAATTCAATTATTCAGCAAACATGTTTCGTAGTTTTCAAGCTGATTGTATTATTTCGGCTATAACTATTTGACAATCCTTCATTGTACTCCTGAAAAGATAAACCTAACCAAACCAAACCAAACCGAGCCTTATGTCCCAATCACTTGGGGTTGGCTATATAAATCATTTTCCTCCATTGAACTCTGTCAATGGCAACTTGTTCACACAGACCTAATATACTCATATCTTTGCGCACCACAGCATCTAATGTCAATTTAGGTCTACCTCTCCCCGTAGCATTGCTATCCAAATCTATCCTATCCACTCTCTTAACTACCGCATCTTCTGGTCTACGGTAGACATGCTCAAACCACCTTAGCCTATTTTCCCTCAACTTCTCTTCTATAGGTGCTACATTTACCATCTCACGAACCATTTCATTTCTAATCCTGTCTCGTCTAATCTTACCACACATCCACCTCAACATTCTTATTTCTGCTACACTCATCTTGTTCACTTGTTGTTTCTTAACAGGCCAACATTCCATCCCGTAAAGCATCGCTAGTCTGATGGCAGTCCCATAAAATTTTCCCTTCAATTTTGTGGATACCCTCTTATCACACAATACACCCGTAGCGCTCCTCCATTTCAGCCACCCACTTGGATCCTATGGGTCACATCATCGGCAATCTCCCCATCACTACTAATAATTGAGCCTAAGTACTTAAAATAATCACTCTTAGGTATCTCCTGGTCTTGGATCATCACTCTTTCTTCATGTGCACTACTGGTACCACTAAACTTACACACCATATACTCAGTTTTACTCCTACTTATTCGAAAACCCTTTTGACTCTAAGCTTCCCTCCAAATTTCTAGTTTTGTATTAACACCTCTAGCAGTTTCATCCACGAGGATAATGTCATCTGCAAACATCATACACCATGGGATATCCTCATGAAAGTTTCTAGTCAATTCATCCATAACTAAGGCAAAGAGGTACGGGCTCAAGGCTGACCCTTGGTGCAATCCTACAGTGATTAAAAATTCACTCGTTTCCCCTACTGGTGATCGAATGGTAGTGACGACATCTTCATACATGTCTCTAATCACCTCGATATACTCTTTGGTCACACATTTTCTCTCCAAAACCCACCATATGATGTCTCTAGGCACCCTATCATAAGCCTTTTCTAAATCTATGAAAACCATATGGAGATCCTTCTTCTTTGCTCTGTGTTTTTCTACCATTTTCCTTAATAGGTAGATAGCTTCGACGGTTGATCTTTCAGGCATAAACCCGAACTGTTTCCCTGACTCCGTAGTCACCATCCTCAAGCGATGCTCAATAACTCTTTCCCACAACTTCATCGTATAACCCATCAATTTAATACCTCTATAGTTGTTGCAGTTTTGAATATCCCATTTATTCTTATAGATAGGTACTAGCATGCTCCTTCTCCATTCGTCGGGCATCTTTCTAGTCATAATAATCTTGTTAAATAACTTCGTCAACCAAGGTTTGATGGAGCAGAATTGATAGAGTGGTTGTTAATGACAAGTGGTTAGATGTATTCCCAGAGTCTGAAGCTGTGGCACATGCTCCTAGTATTTCTAACAACTTTTCTCTGTTAGTTTCTGTGTGCAAAGAAGTTCCTTGTTGGAAGCCTTTTCGTTTTTTTAATTTTTGGATGAAGCATCACAAGTTTAAGGAGCCGGTTCCTACTTATTGGGCTGTACCTATGAATGGATTTGCTATGCTTAGGCTATCCTTAAAGCTTAAGCGTTTGAAGCCTATTCTTAGGGACTTGAATTCTCAATGTTACTCTAATATTTCAGGGGGAGACGCGGAGGCTAGACAGCAGATAGAATCTCTTCAAGGGCTTTGTTCTTTGAATGTTGGTGATGATAATCTTCGAAATCAGGAAAAGGAAGCTATTAGGGTCTTTTATGGAGCTTAGTGCTGCAGAAGAGGCTTTTAAAAAGCAGAAATCCAGGGTTAATTGGCTAGCTCTTAGCGTTCAAAATACTAAACTTTTCCATCATAAGGTTTGTAGCAACAGATTGCGGAATAAAGATCCTTAGCTTGACGACTGTAGATGGGGTTACACTGGATAAGTCTGATGAGATTAAAGAGGAGATTCTTCGATTTTACAAATTTTTCCATCATAAGGTTTGTAGCAACAAATTTGTATATTACTTTAATTCAAGCTAGTGTGAGTTGTTTTTTTCATATGATGGAAATTTTCCATGAGAAATTTTTCAATGCCGGGTGGCTATATCTCACGTGGTGCCTACTTCACATTGAAATCCTCCCTCCTCTCCTCTCCTCTCACCCCACCACTCTCTCTCTTTCATTTTTCTTTAAAAGTACCAAATAATTTTGTCGTACGGCTGAGGGGGCCATGTACTGTACAGAGAGTACACCCACAATGTGTCCGCAGCCACAAGGGCAGTGAACGTGATTTTCCGCTTTGCTTTTTTTGTTTTTTTCCTCTTTATAGGATGGAAAATCTGGTACTAGCTTTCCATTAGTGTGAGTTGTTTTTTTCATATGAGTATATTACTTTAAACTCGAAGAGAGTGAAGTGCAGTTGGTATCTTCCCTATACTCTCATGCACATGGGCAGAGTTCGATTCTCGTAAGTACTCATCTCCCATCCTAAGTCCCCTAAGATAGAGTAGATTAGGATTAACGAATGGTAGAAAGACCTATGTTTTCCATGAGTGTTCCTATCAGTTTGTATTCCCATTAAGATCGGAAAATTTTCCTATCCGATTAGCATCACTTGAAGAAAACATGTCAAAGAAGGAAAAAGTTACAAAACAAAGGAAAAAAAAGAAGGATTACGAATTCCAAGCAAATCTACATAAGCTGAAACAATGAATTCACTTCAAAATAGAAAAAGAAGATTCCTTTCTGAAATAGAAAAAGCAGTAAAGAGTTCATCTTGGGTTTCCACCAAAGGCCAAGGAGAAACTTCCCAGAAGCTCCGGCCTAAATGAAAGAACACCACATCTGTTGGTGAATTATTAGCCTGCTGAAAACCAAAAAAATATGAAGTAGTCCTTTGTACTTAGAGTCAGGACCTCCTTCATGATCAACATCCATCCCTGACCAAGTATCTTCAAAATTGTGAGAAAGCAAAACAGAACCACATGGGTTTTGGTGAAAACTATGATCTGCATGTGAAGTAGTCCTTTGTAACTAAGAAAGATTCTGCCAAGAAAAATTCTAATGTTTCGAGACAGTTAGGGTTGAAGTAAAGTTATTAGGTCCCCACCCCACAGAGGCATCCTTTGCATGACTTAATGGTAAAAATTGGCATATATTCTATTCATTTTTGTTTATTTTTTCTTTTCATTGCTATACTACCTTTTTTTGGCTAAGCTAAAAAGGGGGTGTAAGAGGGGGGCGACCAGACATAGCAACCTGTAGGGATTCGATTTGACGGGATCTTGACCGTGGTTCAAGTAAGGTTCCTTCCTCCGCGGCTCCGCACTCCTGCTGCTGGATCTGCAACAAGTCACTAGGGCTGGAGTAGCCCAGTGACCCTCCGACGATCAAGTTAGATCTTAGGGGAAGAATGTAGATCTAGGGTTATGGTAGAATGACATACCTCCCCAAGTGAGTATCCCTTTGTCTTTATAGACCTATGTTTACTTGGCCTCCAAGCTAGCGCGTGGAGGATACGCTCGAGTAGACGTCATATAAGATGAAGAGGATAAAGCAGTTATGGAACACATGGCCAGACCTAATCCCAATGATTACACTTGCTACCCAGTCCTCGCGGGACCCATCTGGCGTAACAATTTCTCTTAGGCGGCTTCGGAAAAACCAGAACAAACACGCTCTGTGCTGTTGGAGGCTACCGAAGCCATCACCGAGGTAGTCTTACCGACCGCTAAGTCGAACAGCACATCGGGGTCCACCGCTTGCACTAAAATGTGGGCTGGACCCTTACGGGACCTCGGTTCACGGCGTCTAGGCAAGGTTACCGAGCTTGTAACCGAAGCCACCACAATAGCCCCTCAACTTATTAGAGTGTCACTTCTCAGCTTTAGGGAGTTGATCCTTTTTGTGAACTGCCATGCTTGGACCTCCAATACTTAGGTTACCGAGGTGAAGAGCGACATCGATAATTGCCAGCGTGCTAGCCCCAGCCCTAGACCTACATTCTTCCCCTGAGATCTAACTTGATCGTCGGAGGGTCACTGGGCTACTCCAGCCCTAGTGACTTGTTGCAGGTCCAGCAGCAGGAGCGCGGAGGAAGGAATCTAACCTGAACCACGGTCAAGATCCCGTCAAATCGAACCCCTACAGGGTGCTATGTTTGGTCGCCCCCCTCCTCCACCCCTTTTTAGCTTAGCCAAAAAAAGGTAGCACAGCAATGAATTGAAAAATTAAACAAAAAATGCATCGAACATACACCAATTTTTACCATTAAGTTATGCAAAGGTTGCCTCTCTAGGGTGGGGACCTAATAACTTTACTTCATCCCCAACTGTCTCGAAACATTGGAATTTTTCTTGGCAGAATCTTTCTTAGTTACCAAGGACTACTTCACATGCAGATTATAGTTTTCACCAGAATTCATGTGGTTCTGTCTTGCTTTCTCACAATTTTGAAGATACTTGGTCAGGGATGGATGTTGATCATGAAGGAGGTCCTGGCTCTAAGTACAAAGGACTACTTCATATTTTTTTGGTTTTCGGCAGGCTAATAATTCACCAACAGATGTGGTGTTCTTTCATTTAGGCCAGAGCTTCTGGGAAGTTTCTCCTTGGCCTTTGGTGGAAACCCAAGATGAAGTCTTTACTGCTTTTTTTATTTCAGAATCTGCTTTTTCTATTTTGAAGTGAATTCATTGTTTCAGCTTATGTAGATTTGCTTGGAATTCATAATCCTTCTTCTTTTCCTTTGTTTTGTAACTTTTTCCTTCTTTGACATCTTTTCTTCAAGTGATGCTAATCGGATAGGAAAATTTTCCGATCTTAATGGGAATAGCGAACTTATTGGAACACTCATGGAAAGCATAGGTCTTTCTACCATTCATTAATCCTAATCTACTCTTAGGGGACTTAGGAAGGGAGATGAGTACTTACGAGAATCAAACTCTGCTTATGTGCATGAGAGTATAAGGAAGACACCAACTGCATTTCACTCTCTTCGAGTTTAAAGTAATATACTCATATGAAAAAAACAACTCACACTAATGGAAAGCTAGTACCAGATTTTCCATCCTATAAAGAGAAAACAAACAAAAAAAGCAAAGCAAAAAATCACGTTCACCGCCCTTATGGCTGCAGACATGTTGTGGGTGTACTCTCTGTACAGTACATGGCCCCCTCAGCCGTACAACAGAATTATTTGGTGCTTTTAAAGAAAAATGAAAGAGAGAGAAAGTGGTGGGGTAGAGAGGAGATGAGAGGAGAAGAGGGAGGATTTTAATGTGAAGCAGGCACCACGTGAGATATAGCCACCCGGCATTGAAAAATTTCTCCAACCGTTGGATCAAAATCAATCTCAGTCATTCCAACAACTTGTCTTTTGGTGGGCCCTACACCCTTGGGTTTTGTGCTATAGATTTCTCCAACCCTTGGATCAAATCAACCTCGGTCATTCCAACAACTTGTCTTTGATGGCCCCTACAGTCTTGTGTGTTGTACAGTGCCGGCCCCGGCATTTGGATTGCCCAAATCCAACCTCGAGCTTGGTTGCCCACCTAATTTTAAGTCATAATAAAAAAAAACAAAAAACAAAAAAGTAAAATTAATTGTGCTTAGAGCTTGAATTACATGAAAAATTCAAAGTACAAATTTTTGTTCTCTTGCATTACATATGTAGGCTAGAAATCGAGCCCACTAGTGATTTTTCTATTGCATATTTTTTTTGCTTGACTTGTCTATTAATAGATCTAGAATTTTATTTTCAATACCTAACTCGGTTCTTGTCATTATCATTCGTTGTCGCAGTACCTAGCCACAATACATATCATAATTCATTCTATGTTTAATTAATGCCTAACACAAAGCATATCAATACATGTACAAATCCCTTTTTCCAGGCCCGGTACAAAGGACTACTTCATAAGACCAGTGGGCACAGGATAGCTACAATACTACAAAGAAGGTACAAAGCACTGCTTCACATGCAGATCATAGTTTGTGTTATATGTAGACAAGGCTTTTTGATCTATCGGTGTAAAGATGATCCCACATATCCTTTTGTGATTTCATTCAATCTCCTGTTGGAAGTTTTTTAAAAAGCAGAAATCCAGGTTCATTGGATAGCTCTTGGCGATCAAAATACTAAATTTTTCCATCATAAGGTTTGTAGCAACAGATTGCGGAATAAGATCCTTAGCTTGACGACTGTAGATGGGGTTAGACTGGATAAGTCTGATGAGATTACGAGGAGATTCTTTGGTTTTACAAAGGCTTGTTGGGTACAAAGTTTATGCAGAGGCAAGATGCCAAAACTTGTTTGTCCCACATTATTAAGAAGAAAGTCCCAATTGATATGCATCAGGCTATGGTTAGGACAGTAAGTGTTGAAGAGATCCAAGCTGCCCTTAAATCTATCAAAAGGTGATAAGGTGCCTGGCCCTGATGGGTTCTGTTCTAGTTTCTTCCAGCAAAATTGGGAGGTTGTGGGGCAGGATTTGGTGGATGCTGTTCTGCACTTCTTTGATAAAGGTTTCATTCTCAAGCAATGGAATGCTACTTCTCTCACCCTCATTCCTAAGGTATCTAGCCCTTCATCTGTTAGAGATTATAGACCCATTGCTTGCTGCAATGTGGTCTATAAGGTGATCACTAAGATCCTGGCTAACAGAATGCAAGGTACACTCTCACATATAGTTAGTCATGCTCAGTCGGCTTTTATCAAAGTTAAAAGCATTGTTGATAATGTGTTACTTATGCATGAGCTAATTAGGAACTATCATAGAGATGATGGTCCTCCTAGATGTGCTATTAAGGTAGATCTTATTAAAGCATATGACTTTGTGGATTGGGAGTTCTTAATTGATACAATGACTGCTATGGAGTTTCCTGTTATGTTTGTGAAATGGGTGAAGGCTTGCATTACCACCCCCATGTACTCTGTTATGATTAATGGTGGGTTGGAAGGTTGCTTTCCTGGTGCTAGAGGTCTTCAACAGGGGGATCCCATATCCCCATATCTCTTTCATGGAAGCCTTTTCTTCTCTTTTGGCTCAGACTATTGAATCTGGGGGTTTTCATTATCACCCGAAATGCCAGCCTTTGGGGATATCACATGTAGTGTTTGTTGTTGATCTCTTTATTCTTAGTAGTGCCCATTCAGATTCTCTTCAAATTATCATGCAAACTTTGAAGGATTTTCATGGTTTCTCTGGTCTTCAGCCCAATCTTTTAAAGAGTGCTATTTTCTTTGCTGGGGTTCTAATTCTGATAAACAAGTTTTCACCACGATGATGGGTATATCTGAAGGAACCTTGCCTGTCAAATACTTAGGGGTACCTTTGATCAGTTCTAGACTTCCTAAGGCTGACTGCTCAGTTCTTAAGGATAAGGTATTGAGCAGAATCCATAGTTGGACTAAAAAATTCTTGTCTTGTTGGGGAAGGGCTCAATTGATCCAATTAGTATTATTCAGCATCCAAACCTATTGGAGTTCTATATTTACTTTGCCTCAAAAAGTGATTCAAGAGATTGAAGGGGTCTTAAGTGCCTTTCTATGGTCAGGAACTGAACTGAAGCATTCTGGAGCAAAAATCAGATGGAAAGATCTTTGTGTCCCAAAGAATGGGGAAGGATTGGGATTTAGGTCGTTGAAGGAGTGGAATAAGGCTATTAATATGAAACATCTTTGGGCTCTTAGTCAAAGGCAGATACTTTGTGGGTTAAGTGGGTTCGTATGTACATTCTAGCTTGTGGGGGATCCAGATTCCTAGTGATGTTTCTTGGGTAATGAGAAAGCTTTTGAAGCTGCAAGGGTTATGCCAAGGCTGGATTCGATATATCATTGGAAATGGTGAAGAAACCTTCCTTTGGACTGATAATTGGCATCTTTTGGGGGCGTTGTATCAAAAATTTGGTAAGTTCTTGTTGTAATTAGAGGGCAAGTTTTGAAGACTAAAGTTGCTGCTATCATTGATCAAGATTCTTGGAGATGATCAAATCAGAGAAACAGGGCTGTGTCGTATATCATGAGGCATACTCCTGATTTTCTCCCTTCCCCTTCTTCCAGTGATAAAGCTATATGGACCTTGACCGGTAATGGGGTGTTTTCAGTTAAGTCTGCTTGGGAAGCTTGCAGGCACAGAAACCCTATTCAGCCTTGGCATCATTTAGTTTGGTTCTCTCAAGGAGTGCCTAGATGGATTTTCATTGAATGGTTGGCTATTTGGGGCAGGCTTTCCACGAAAGATAGGTTGGGCAGTTGAGGTTTGGCATTTAGCCCCCAATGTGTGCTGTGTACATGTGGTATAGAGACTCATCTTCATCTTTTCTTTGAGTGCCATTATTCTGCGACTGTGTGGAGAAAAGTTTTGGCCAGAAATGGTATATTAGGAGGGGGAGGGAGGGGGTTGTGGTGGGCTGTCCAGAACCGTAAAGTCAAAACTTTGGGAGTGCTATTTTCAAATTGTCCCTTGCTGCTTCTATCTACTTCCTTTGGGGTGAATGAAATCTAAGGGTATTCCAAGGGAAAGCTAGATATGTGGCTGCTTGTACTGATGTGATCCCGGATGCTATTAGAGCTAAATTGAGCTCATGGACCTCTGTGAAGTTTACAGCACAGAATAGAGATCTTTGTGACATGTGGCTTCTTGATTCTAGATTTTTTCCTGATAATAGTGGTAGATAGAATACTGTAGTTAGGGAGGGTTGGTCTTTTTTCTAACCTTTCTCTTGTATTGGGTGGCCAGTGGAATGCCTCTATGGTTAAATGAACTTTACTTACCAAAACCAAACAGGTTTGACGGAGCACAGGCATGGCACAGCACATATTGTGGAGTGTCCGTGGGCCAGGCTGGGCCTAGAGGACCCTAAAATGACAAGGCACAACACAATCAATACATGGTCCGGACGAGGCTTGGCACAAAGCGCCTTAGGCATGAGAATAATACGGTTGGTTTGGCACTAGACATCACATTTCACACCACCGAGTAAGGCACCACAATGAAATAAAGAACATAACATGAAGACAAGTATAAACCAAACTAACCACGATATACGGTTTCAATGTGAGGGTCATGAGGCAGCATGAAAGCAGAGAAAATGAATCATTCATCGAACCACCAAAATAGGAGGTAACCATGCCGTTACCAATATAGACATCAACAAGTGACGGAACGTTCTCAAGAAGTCAGTTTGTCTTTACTCCAACGTAACTGAAGGAAACAAGATTTAAAGCAGAGATCTGGATGGATTTGATGCAGGGACAACCCAGTACCTCCAAGTATTTCAATGCACAAATGGGGCCACCAACTTTTAAGTTAATCGGTGAAAAAGACCCGTGGATAGATAAACGTTCAAGATATGGACAATTTAACGGAAGGAACTGAACGACTTCGTCCCCTACATGTAGATGCTTTAACGATACTTCTTTAAGGGACTTGACGTCAGCTAACATACCATTGTCCATGATGCCAAACTGTTTACACCCGTTTTTGGCACCAAATCTTGGGCTAGTGCTGGAGGGCCATTTAATTAATATTTAATTAAATTGGGCCACAAAATAAACATTTATTGGATTAAAATTAATAGGCTACGTATCAGAAAGCCCAATTAATTTTAATTGGAATGAAATATGGGACTTGGCCTCTTTTGGACTTAGTTATCTGTTAAAAAGCCAAGAGGCCCATAGCCCGTGAGAATCAGTTGAAGTTTTGGAAGCATGTCATGCGAAGAGGAAAATGGGTATAATAGGCCATTAATTGTAATTAGATGGCTAATTATCCTTTGCTGCCCACGAAATGTGGAAGAGAGTAGCCCATTATCTTTTCTAAATACTTCCAGTATCTTCACTTGACTGATCAAGTTACGTGGGAAGGCCATAAAACCGCCAATAACCACCCATTAGCCCACGATGTGCTGTTGCATGGGACACTTGGCACAATGGAGTGAAGTCAGGAAAATATTCACATGCAAAAAACCGTGGAGCACCTTGCTTATAAATACAAGTTTCGAAGGCTTAATCCGGGTTCACACACCAATCAAGCTCAACGCTTAAACCAAAGTCTTTCCAGCAAAGCAATTATCTCTCTTGTACCCCAATTTCTATCTCGATCTCTCGTACCTCCAACTTTATTATTGCGATGTAATAAAGTTATTCATATCTCTCTTGTATCCCCAATTTTATTATTACGACTTAATAAAATTATTCTACGATATTCTCTTCTTTTTCTCACACGGTTGGGAAATTCTAAGTCCACTTCGTTGTGGCAAACCACAAACCTCTTTGTGGCCTCACCCTTTGGGTCACACGCAATCGCAATACATACGAAGTCAGATCGAGGTGCTCACGCCTTTCATACGTTGGATGCCGACAAGTCCTGACACGCCCGCTCAATCCTTGAGCCATTTCGCAGCCAAACACAAACCTTGAACTCAAACAAATCTCTTCAATTTCAGCAAATAGCTACAACGAAAAAGTGTAACCTTTTTTTGCTTCTACGTATCCACTCTTGAACAGGAGGTTCAACTCCAGTCTTTGAACTTTCCTCGACAATGCAAACTTGATCCACCCATCAATATCAAACTTGAAGCGTTTATCTAAGCAAAAACTCACTTTAAACTCTTCTATAGTACTAGAATCATGCTTTTCCAAAACATGATTATCCCATGTGACAAACTTACTTGTTTCAGACTTACGTAACTCTGGCTTGTACCTTATCCTTTCAAATGTTTTCTTGGAATCAGAGTTGAGAGAGGTACTACGTTGGTGTGTCCATCGACTTGAGAGGATGCTGGTGCGTATTGCTTCCTCCAATGGCAATCGAGACAATATAGAGGCAAGAAAATCATCTGACAATTGGCTGATCTGACCCTACGAAACAAACTTGCCCTTGTTACACAAACATAAACAATATGCTTATCAAAAAGCGCAGTATTAGTCAATTCAGACACTTAAATGTATAAGTAATTGAAAGAGTTTGTAAGTGACTACTTGCTAAAAGGCAGAAAAATCTATCTCATGATTTCAGTTACTCTAGTTGATAAAAGGCATACACTTTCCTGGCATTGAGTTAGAAACTAAATGTTCTCGCAACTATAGCAATGTTTTCTAACTTTACAAAATCATACGTATTTACTACTTTGCACACTATTTAAAATAATCGTCCGCCATTTGTAATTCATTATCGGACCAAAGAATTAGTTTCTGTGAGTACTTTGCCAGTGTGCCTCGATATAGCAATACAAAACCACCACAAACTAACATCCACATGTGACAATGGCGTGATAATAAATCTATGGGAGGATACAGTTAGTCGTAATTAACAATTTTACTTTGATACTCTGCAAGAAAATCCAAGATATCCATTCCGAAAAGTGTCGGATAGTTCAAAAGCCAAGAAAAACTTTGGCCTTGTTCGTTTAACACATTTGGGTTTTTTTGTTTTGGTAGTGGGTGGAGAGAGAAATAGGGTAATGATTGGAGAGAGAGGTAATGAGTGGAGAGAGATAGAGAGATAAATGAAATTAATAATTGAAAAAATAGGATAATGATTGAAGAAAGATATAGGGTATTGATTGGAAAACAAAGTTAAAACAAAGTAAATATGCTAAACGAACAAGACATTTACTTTGTGGATACTGGAATACGTAGTTGGGAGTATAAATGAAGTATTGGTATCATATGCAGATCGACCAATTAGTATAGCAAAAGAACATTTTTTAAGCAAAGACAGTTCAAAAGAAGGGGTTCGATTGACAGTATGTTTCATAACTCTGTGGATAATTGAGATTAAACAATCGAACTCAAAGAAACGATAGTTTTTTATAAAAACATCCCTCAAACTATCATCTGTGTTTTTACTTAATCCTCGAACTACCAAAATCATTTACTTCGTCCTCCAACTATCCGATTCCGACCCATTCAGTCCTATTCCTAACGGCAGTTAAAAAAATGGACGGAAAACCGCATACTATTCATGCGTGTATTATTCATCCAAGCATTTAATTTTTTTTGGGGGGGTTATTTCTGATCTACAAAAATGATTCAAACCGCTAAGTTATTCTTAAAATATTTTTTTATGAATTCTTGAAAATAATTAGCTCAATCTGATAATGGTAAGGGTCGTTTCAGCATCCGTAGGGCACCCTAAGAATTTTGAAACACTTTACGAATAATGCTACTAAAATAGCCCTTACCTATATCGGATTGAGCTAATTTTAATTAAAAAAACCGATAAAAAAATATTTTAAGAATAGCTTACCGTTCAAATCATATTTGTAGGATCTGTAATGACCCCAAAAAATTAAACGCTTAGATGAATAGTACACGCATGAATAGCATACGCTTTTCAAACAAGTCCCTGTTTCAAACTTTGACATTTTCTATTTTTTTTAAAAAATTTATTAGACCATTACAGATCCTATAAAAATTATTCAAAAGGTAAGCTATTCAAAAAATATGTTTTTAAGAATTTTTGGAAAATATTAGCTTAATCCGATAGAAGTAAGGTTGTTTCAACAGCATTCGTAGGGTGTTTCAGAATTCTTAGGGCGCCCTAAGAATGCTGAAACAACCCTTACCATTATCAAATTATTGAGCTAATTTTTTTCAGGAACCCATAAAAAAATATTTTAAGAATAACATCTTTGTAGATCCGTAATAACCCCCCAAAATTAAACGCTTGGAGGAATAGTACATGCATGAATAGTATGCAGTTTTCCGTCCATTTTCTTAACTGCCATTGGGAATTGGACTGAATGGGTTGACATTGGATAGTTCAAGGACGAAGTAAACGATTTTGGTAGTTTGAGGACTAAGTAAAAACACTAATGATAGTTTGAGGAATGTTTTTATAAAAAACTCTTTTTACTCCAAAAAAGATGAAAACTTTTTAGCCAACAACAGACTTATGAGGAATCACAAGCAGTATAAGAGATGATTGGCAGGTCACATAGGATAGAGAAATCAGATCTGTGACCGAGAGTGGTAAGACCTGTACCTGTGAGAGAGAGAGAGAGAGAGAGAGTAATGCCATGATCAACCCCTTCTGTTGATAGAAGAGAGAGGAGCTGAGGAGGCCAGCAAACAGCCTGATTTACTACTCTATTTGGAACTTACATGGAAAAGAAAAGAAAGGAAAAGAAAGTAAAATGGGAGGAACATGAGAGGAAAAATGGAAGGAAAATTTACTATTCATAAAATTGAAAATTATTATTTTCTTCTCTCTTTCTCTTTTAACCAAACAATAGAAAAGAAAATTTTATAGTTTTTCTTTTTTTCCCTTTCCTTTCCTCAAGTTCCAAACAGAGCCGGTTTTGCTATAATAAGAACATAAATATTTTCAAGATTTACAAAAGAAAAAAAACCCCTTTCAAGATTGACTGGTGTTGACCAAGGTTGATCGGCATTGGCCGGCGTTGAAAATGCCTAAAACCCTAGGGTACCATGTGAAAAGTACCTAAAACCTTAGGGTACCCTATATATATAGAAGTGTCTAAAACCCTAGGATACCCTATGAAAGTGTCTAAACCGCTAAAATCTTATAATAGGAAAGTGAACCCTAAAACCCTATGAAAGTTCCTAAAGCCCTAGGGTACCCTATGAGAGTATCTAAAACCCTAGAGTACCCTATAAAAGTGCAACAATATCGAAAAAAGACATATTTTGTGTTAGCCAAACAAGGTCCTTGTCTCATTTAAGACAATTTAAATGAAAAAAGACATTTTTTGTGTAAGCCAAACAAAGCCCTTGTCTCATTAATAACAATTTTTTCTTTTCACGGACTCTAGACTCTAAAATATTTTTATTACACATCACTGAAACTTAGAGCATCTGCAATGGTAATAATCAAAACCAATAACCAAAATGTGCCACATCAGCATTTGATTATTCATTTAGTCCATAATCAAACTTAACAACATCTACCTCCACATTGGTTATTTTTGCATCACTAACCACAAAAACCCCACAATGCACATTTGTCTAATCACAAACGAGTTTCAATCACACCCAACTACACCAAATTATTCGTCTCGATGAGACGATTCCAATATGAAGTGTTTTTTGAATTATTGAGTTTTGAGTTTGGATGGATCAAAAAAATAAAAAAGTTTTGAGTTTGATTATTGAATTTGGTTATTGAGTTTTCGTTATTGGTAAAAGTTGTTAAGTTTGGTTATGGAATGAGTTGAATTTTGTTATTTGCTAAAAGACTAGTAACTTTACTTATTACAATGTGGGGTGTTTTTTGAGTATTGTTGTTAAATTTGCTTATTCACACTCGTTTGCTTATTACAATAGGGATGCTCTTAGACTGGACTAAAACTCCTTTGGGGTGGTTTCATTTGGACTTTAGACTAATATGCTGTCTTTTTTATCCGTCGCTTATTAGTTCGGTTAGCCAGTCGTCACCTGGTGGGAGGAAACTCTGTTTGGTAAGTGACAGAAACTCTAAGAAAGGAAAAGGAAAGAAAAGAAAATACTCATCTTTGGTCTAATGTTTAGGACTAGAGCAGACCGTCTAGATCAATATTCCTTCCGTACGGATTTAATTGTCTTTCGTTCAATTCAAAGAGGATAAAAAATGAGTTATATCTTAAAATTGGTAATAAATTTTATATTCAATATAGATCTTGTTTGATAGATCTCAATTAATACTATAAGACAATGCTTTCAAAATTATATAAATCATGATAAATTGCAAGATATAATCGATTGAAAAATGACACGAACTCTCAAAAAGAACTATTAAATCCGGACGGAGGGAGTACTAGTTTGGATGTATATTTAAATTTTTGCCGGTAAGAGTCAATGAGAAAAAGATAAACTACTGAATTCACCAATGGACGGTTCAAATCAAGACTGTCTCCACCAGTCCAAACACATGGATCGGAGAGGATACAGGTCCGAAAGAAATTGAGAAGAAAATGGAAGGAAACCTTTCCCTATTCCCAAAACTTGGATTTGTTATTTTCTCTCTTCTTTCTCGCCAAACTAAACAATAGGTGAGAAATTTTTGGAATTTTTCTTTTCTTTTCTTTTCCATAAGTCTATGTTAATGACTAGAATCTTGATTAGGTATAGGAAGATGATCACTGGGAATCAAATTTTTAAGAATTTACTTGAATAGAAATAGGAATATTATTACTAAAAATTAAATTTCTATAAATTTAATACGTTGAATAATTGCATTCCGGTGTTTAAATTAATTTAGTAATCCTGTCTAGAAATAATTATTTTGAAAATTCAAAGTCAATATTTTCTTTTGAATGATTGAGCTAGTAATCTCGAATTACCATGGGGTAAGGGATAGATCAGATTCCCGCATAATTTGGAATGTGATTCCTGATTAAATATGTCATCATGAACTAAATTCATTATTCATATTCTTGTCTCTTCCAAACATATGAATAATGAAAATATAGCATCACATTTTCGTTTATTTCTCTTCCAAATGTTGAAACCATAGAAATTTGGTATCACATATCCATTCCTCCTCAAGATTCCCGCCAAACTATGCCTAAGTTCTAAACATAACCTTATACTTTGTTTTGAAACTTGTGGAAGACAAAGGGGGAAAATCGAGTAATGCTATAACTACCGATGGGGTGTGTAGGGATTTCGTACCGACCGGCCGCGTCGGGCCGTCTTCAGCCACCGGACGGCCGATCCAATTACAAAAAAAGGGGTGCTCGGATCAAGCATCCTACACACCTCGGATGCCATTGATTCCAGCGCAAGTCCCCTCGGGTTTTTTTTTAGAATTTTTGGACGGCTCGGATAGGCCGTCCGGTGGCCGGAGACGGCCCGCGCGGCCGGTCGGTCGGTATGAAATCCCTACACACGGTCGGTACCTCAATCATTTTCGGGGGAAATCCCCTCTTGTTTTAGATTCCAATCGGAAAAAGGGGGGAAATAACATAATGAATTCCAATTTCCTCCTATTTTCTTTATAACATTTTCTTTACCCTCTGTCAAAATTATTTTATCTTCTTTTATTTTTCTTTCCACAAGTTCCAAACAGAGCATTAAAAAAATATGTATATACTCCATATATTGTAATTGACTTGTTTAAAATTAAAGTTGTGTCTATTTTTAATAAAGGTGTTTAAATAGGTTATCTATCCGTATTATGATTTTGCAATCTAATTTTTAATAATCATGGATGGTTAATTAATATTTTTTTATAGAATGGAGTATGAAGTATTAAGGAAATAAATGGACTAGTTGGATGGGTCTGTAATATGTTTCTACGATAAATGGACTATTTTTGTAACTACCTGAATTTTTGACGAATTTTTTTCAAATAGTACTAATCATTTTCTTGGATTGTTTTTATTAATTACGTTGTTTTGTTAATAAAAAAACTAAACCTAGACTTTCTAACCCAGAAAACCCTAACCCTGTCCTAGATTTTGAATTCTAAAATCTAAAGTAGATTTTTTTCGACCAACCAGAAAATGCAAATATTATATAAGAAAACAGTACAATAAAACAGACACTACCGGTCCGGAAATACAAGAAATAACAAACGAAACCAACAAAATAAAAAAACAAAAAGAAAACAAAAAAGCCACATAAAACACTAAAGTAGATTTGGAAAGAGTAAGGAAGGAGATATATGGTTTACACCAAAAACCATCAACATCTTATTCTAAGAGCTAGTACATCAGAATACGTGAAATGTCTTTTTAGCTACTTTGAAGAGAAAAAACTCAAAAAGCACAGCTGCACCAGCATAGATAAAAGGGTAGCTAAAGTTCATTTATGAACAGTTGTACTTTATTTTTACCTATGCACTATTCATAATCCTTTCTTTTTTTATTGTTTTTTTATCTCTCTCCTCTGATGAGCACCCAATATTGTAGATATTTGGTGCGGCTAGTCCCGTTTTAAGTTGTATTATCTTACATTTGTTCAGTTTTTATAGTGATATTACTCGTAAGGTAGGTTTTTGAGTATTTCAGGTAAACCGTGCTAATAAGGCGCATTTGAACGCCAAGGAATGCTCCGGGTGCAACCAAGTGCTCAAGGCCATGTGCCACCCCGTTGTGGTGCTCGAAGAGTCATGAAGAGATGGTTTGGAGGTTGCTCGGGTCGCCCAAAGGTCAAGAGAATTGAAGGAGATGTGAGGATTTTCTCAAAACTATTCATTTTCCGACTAGCTGAGGGTAGAATCGCCATATCTTTTGATGTACAAATGATCTAGTATCCAAATCACTTGGGTTAGAAAGTAGACTCAACAAGCTTTCTGACGGTCTAAAGAACACCCAAATCCGAGTTCGGGAGTGTCCGGAGCGAGCTCGCGAAGTTCAGCCAAAATCTGCCATAACAACATGGTATCGATACAAGCATTTTTTCCGTATCAATACAGTAAGGAAACAGAGAGATTGGAATCCGTAGAGATTCTATATCGATACGGGCATTTTTATCGTATCAATACGGCTTCTTTTCTGCAGATTTTTTGCTACTTTTTGGACTTTCCACTTATGGAATGTTTTCCAATTTTAGTATGTTTTTAGATATTTCATGGAGAGAGAGGCTGAGATGTATAAATTCCCCTCTCTCTCCCCCTTAGTCATTAGCTAGTTACATTTTAATTGTAAGTCTTTTTATTTTAGAACTCCATTAATGTTTCAAGCTTTCCTAGCTTAATTCCTTCAAGAACCTTGGTAAGTCTTTGTCGTTTATTATTTTCTCGTTTATTAATGTTATAGCTACGGTTGAGATCCTTACTAATATCAAGTTTATTTTCATTTCTGTTGGTTAAATATCATGTCTCATTTTTATGCTTTCTTTTGTGCTTTAGCTATGAGTGAGTAGTCGTTTGGTTAAGTCTCGGGGTAATCTATCCCAATGACTTCGGTGGTTATTTGGTTCTCAAACCTCGGGCTTAAAATCATGACTTTCGGAATTGGATTAATCTAGCCATTTTGGTCTAAGCGAGGGGTGTTAACTCCTTAGTATGTTATTTAGTCAAGCGGTCTTGGCAAGCGACGTGCCGAGGGCTCGTGGCCTCCTACGTGTTAGAGACATTAGCAAAAATAGGTTGGTTTAGTTCCATTTAATCACATCTTTTGATAATCGTAGACTTTAATGCTAAACCCCCTGGACGTGAGCACGCGGTCGTGACTCTCGCTTGAGTTATAATTGAGAACAGGTAACGGTCTTGGTTAAGGGATAGATGATCCCTAGACTTGCCTCTTTTAGTTTATAAAACTCTTTTCGAGTCTTTTTCATTAGCATTTTCATCGTTTAAAGCAAAACCAAGTTGGCCGTTTTAAACGCCGCAATCCACCATATAAAACCTACAATCCGATTAAGCTATATTCGATTCTCTGTGGGTACGATCTCGGACTTTCCGATTATTATGCTATCGATGACCTAGCCCTACGCTTGGGGTATTCCAACCTTATTTGAAGGCGAGGTTTCGACATAAGCATTTTTGGCGCCGTTGCCGGGGAATTCTTATATAACTTATTTGGAGGTTCGACAAACCACTGTAAGTACTCCGTTTATTTTTTCTTTGTGTAATTTGAACTTAACTTAGCGGATACCTCTAACTGAGCCACGAATTCGACTTGAGGTGTAACGAAGCTAAATTGAGTATCAATTGCCTTTTCTTTTATTGTTTATATAACGTGGTGGTGGCATAACCCCACGGAACTATTTTGAGAAAGAGGTGGCGGCATAGCCCCTCTAGCCTGTTTTTTTTTTTTTTACTATTGTTGAAATGGAAAAAAAATGGCCCATTTTGCAAGGTGTTATGGAGGGTATGCAAAACAATTTGATTGTTCAGTGTCACTTCCTATATTTTATGGCGTGGCCTCCGAAAACCCATTTTCGCATGTTGATAACCTTGAGAAAGCTTTTGCTAGCGACGAAGTGGCTATTTTACAAGAATTCCCAGCGTCTTTGCGTGATAGTGCTTAAGATTGGTTTTACTCTTTGAGTCCAGGATCGACATGGAAAGAGATTGCAGAACAATTTGTTAAAACTTTCACTCCCTCATATGAGACTCATATGCTTTTGCAAGAACTATCACATTTCTATCAACAAGATGATGAGTCTTTTTCGCAGTGTTGGGAGCGATTTAAATATTCCGTATTCTCTTGGTCGAGTTTTAATTGTGAGCTTGGCAGTCTTCTGGCTATCTTTTGCCATGGTTTAAATTCTAAGACATGCCAAGTTGATTTTATATCCAATGACGAATTCCTGGATAAAACCGTTGAAGACGGTTGGGATTACCTTGATGAATTAGCCCAAAAGCTCCAATTTAATGAGTTGACTGAAAATTTTGAGGTTACCAATTCTGATGCGAGGGAAAAAGAGCAAATAGAGCCCCTTGTCGTTAGTGAAAGTTATATGCTTTTTGTGGAGTCATTGCCAATAGTTGCATTGAACAATCAAATATTCTTGGCTCTCGATGATGCCACCCTCCTATTGAGTCTCCACTTTCGCAAGAGTTTTTAAAAGTCGAATTGATTGATTTTGTTGGTGTTGATGAATTTGATTTGGTTTACCATCCTTATATTGTGGATTTTGTCAACTCTTTGAAAATCAATCTAGTTTGGAATGCGCACTTGGTTGAACTTAAATGTCTTATACGAATTCGGCAATTGCGGTACTCAAAGTATCTATTTTGTGGCATGGCCGCATTCAATTTTTGACCAAGATTTTTGAGTGGAGTGACGTGCTCATGGTAATAGCTCTTAATGGCACCATCAATGTTTGAAATCCATGTTTGGCTAAACATGTTTGAACTAGGCATTCCAAATTTTTGTTTTCCTTTTTTCTATTTTGCTCTTGATGGTCTAGTATAGCCACCCGTGTCTTACCTCGCCGGTGACACTCGGGAAGAAAAGTATGACTCGTGAGATTGCGTGAAAATTGGGTGGTGTTTCGGATGTGTTTATTTGTATTTGTGTTTGTTGGCGCCCGGCTAACACGAGCCGGGCGATACTAATGTCATTTGCTTCTTAGTAGGTAGTTGGTTCTTAAGTCTTTTGCAGGGTAAGCATGCTACCACACCAGCCTTGGTGGTTTAGATCTAAAAGCTAGGGTGAGTGCGGCATTCATGAGCCCCTCATGAGCCCTAAGCATGGGTGCGGCTATGTGTCGCGGTTGTACGACCAAGAAAGCCCCGGCGATGACCTTGTGTGACTAGCTGTGGTTAGGGGTGTAAACGAGCCGAGCCGAGCCGAGTTTCGGCGAGCTCGAGCTCGGCTCGTTAACTTAACGAGCCCAAAACTCGAGCTCGAGCTCGGCTCGAGCCTTAACGAGCCGAGCCCTTAACGAGCCGAGCTTAGTAATTTACTTAACGAGCCTCTCTTTATCGAGCCGAGCCTCTCTTAACGAGCCGAGCTTTTGTCTAACGAGCCGAGCCGAGCTCGGCTCGTTTAGTAAACGAGCCGGATACTCGAGCTCGAGCTCAGCTCGTTTACTAAACGAGCCTTAGCGAGTCGAGCCGAGCCGAGCTCGCGAGTAGCTCGGCTCACTTACAGCCCTAGCTGTGGTTCCAATGGAGGAGCCGAAAGAGTGAGCCTTGGAAGCAGGTCCAATGACGAATGGAAGCAATGACAAGAAAGCCTCCAACTTGGTCGAGGTATACAGGGGTTGACATTCCCCCGGAGGTACAATCTTTTGTTTTTTCCCTATCAATACTGTTGTTCTCCATGCTATGAGGACAAAGCATCATTTAAGTTGGGGGGAGGAATATATATATATATATATATATATATATATATATATATATATATATATATATATATATATATATATATATATATATATATATATATATATATATATATATATATATATTGTTTTTGTGAAAATTTTAAATTTTTTTGCTTTTGCTTGCAATCCTCCCTTGTTAGTAGTGTTTTTGTGTGTTAAATACTTTAAATATGCTCAATTGTGTCAATGGCAAAAGTCATGTATCCCGTCGAATTTGGTTGTATGTTTGAATCCATGTCACACGCATATACATGAACATTGATGAACAAGTTGAGCCTAAAAATAAAGTCAAGTAGTGTGCATCACTAGAGTTGAGATTCATTTCTTAAGCATCCCATGCTTTTTGTTCTCATTGCCTGCACTTGCGTAAATAATATCTTTTGTTCATACTTGAGTAGTGTATATATCTCTTGTGCATCTTGTTGGAGTTGTTGGCATACTTAAGAAATGATTCAAGGCATTTTTGCTTGATTAAACCACATAAGAGTCACCTTGTCCTTATTTTGAACCATAGCCCGAGTCTCTTCCATTGTTCAAACCTAGGAAACCGGATGTTGGAGGGTTGTGTGTTAATAGTTTTCAAAGATTCAAGGAGGTTTGGGGGTGGTGTGAACGTGATAGAAGTGCTTGAGATGTAAAAAGGCGAAAAATTGATACGTGATTCCTTATCGTTCCTCTCCCACTACAAAAGTTAAAGACCCAAATTTTCATCTCCTTCTCCAAAGCTCTCAAAATTGGCCCCTCAATCTCTCTTACTACAAATCTCACCTCAAATGACCCTATTTCTCAAAGAAAAGAAAGTCAAAGAAATGCTATGAAAGAGCAAAACCATATTCGAAAGAGGGTTGAATATTATAATGAGAGGATTGGTGTGACCTCCGGGCTAACATACATTCCGGATGAGATAGAGTCCGATGATGAGGGGAGCTCAATGCTCAATACCAAGGGGAGCCGGATGTGGACGACTACATGTGGTGGAGTTGGTGGTAGTAGATTTTGTAAGACTTAGCTAGTAGTTGTTCTTTATTTTTTCTTCGTAACTTTGTTTGGTGTTTGGCCGATATGTGGTCATACCTTGGGTAGTTTAGGGTCAGTAGTAGCCAAAGGTAGATGAACCATGCAAGTATATGGCCATTACACTTTTTGTATTCCCTTTTTCTTTGTATCCAAGGTCGTTATAAGCTAATAAAATCCTCCGTTGATCTTTAGTACGCTTGTTAACTCCGTTTGATGCATAATTGATATTTATTGCTTTTTGAGTATGATTTGTTCTTAGTCTTTCCATACTTGTCAATAAATAGCTTTCCTTTCGTTCTTAGCGCTCTTTTGATAGCATGTGTAGCTTTTTGTCTACGGCTATTGCATTTACTCACTAGCGCTTGTCATGGGATGTATCTTGTATCTTGATGTGTGAAAAGTTGAATAAGAGCGTATCTTTGTGAGTTTTGGAGTCAAAACTCGTTGTAGTGCATGCATGCTTGACAACTCTAATATGGCGTAGTTTGTTCGTCATAGTTCATGGCATGTTTGTGCGTGGATTGTATGTGATTGGATTTGAAGGGCTGGCTTTAGACTCTTGCCTAGTTGTAGTAGTTGAGAATAATTTTTGTATCTTGAATCTTAGGAGGATTGCATAGCTTAGTTAACTATGTTTTGCTTTAGTTTGCTAGGGACTAGCAAAGTTCAAGTTGGAGGGTGTGATGAGCACCCAATATTGTAGATATTTGGTGCGACTAGTCCTATTTTAAGTTGTATTATCTTAAGTTTGTTTAGTTTTTATAGTGATATTACTCGTAAGGTAGGTTTTTGAGTATTTCAGGTAAACTGTGCTAAGAAGGTGCGTTTGAACGCCAAGGAATGCTCCGGGTGCAACCAAGTGCTCAAGGCCATGTGCCACACCGTTGTGGTGCTCAAAGAGTCATGAAGAGGTGGTTTGGAGGTTGCTCGGGTCGCCCAAGGGTCAAGGGAATTGAAGGAGATGTGAGGATTTTCTCAAAACTATTCATTTTCCGACCAGCTGAGGGTAGAATCGCCATATCTTTTGATGTACAAATGATCTTGTATCCAAATCACTTGGGTTAGAGAGTAGACTCAACAAACTTTCTAACGGTCCAAAGAACACCCAAATCCGAGTTCTGGAGTGTCCGGAGCGAGCCCGCGAAGTTCAGCCAAAATCTGCCATAACAACATGGTATCGATACAAGCATTTTTTCCGTATCAATACAGTAAGGAAACAGAGAGATTGGGATCTGTAGAGATTCTATATCGATACGGGCATTTTTATCGTATCGATACGGCTTCTTTTCTACAGATCTTTTGCTACTTTTTGGACTTTCCACTTATGGAATGTTTTCCACTTTTAGTATGTTTTTAGATATTTCGTGGAGAGAGAGACTGAGATGTATAAATACCCCTCTCTCTCCCCCTTAGTCATTAGCTAGTTACATTTTAATTGTAAGTCTTTTTATTTTAGAACTCCATTAATGTCTCAAGCTTTCCTAGCTTAATTCCTTCAAGAACCTTGGTAAGTCTTTGTTGTTTATTGTTTTCTCATTTATTAATGTTATAGCTACGGTTGAGATCCTTACTAATATCAAGTTTATTTTCATTTCCGTTGGTTAAATATCATGTCTCATTTTTATGCTTTCTTTTGTGCTTTAGCTATGAGTGAGTAGTCGTTTGGTTAAGTCTCGGGGTAATCTATCCCAATGACTTCGGTGGTTATTTGGTTCTCAAACCTCGGGATTAAAATCATGGTTTTCGGAATTGGATTAATCTAGCCATTTTGGTCTTAGCGAGGGGTGTTAACTCCTTAGTATGTTGTTTAGTCAAGCGGTCTTGGCAAGCGACGTGCCGACAGCTCGTGGCCTCCTACGTGTTAGATGCATTAGCAAAAATAGGTTGGTTTAGTTCTGTTTAATCACATCTTTTGAAAATCGTAGACTTTAATGCTAAATCCCCCGGGCGTGAGCACGCGGTCGTGACTCTCACTTGAGTTATAATTGAGAACCAGTAACGACATTGGTTAAGGGATAGATGATCCCTAGACCTGCCTCTTTTAGTTTATAAAACTCTTTTCGAGTCTTTTTCATTAGCATTTTCATCGTTTAAAGCAAAACCAAGTTGGCTGTTTTAAACGCCGTAATCCACCATATAAAACCTACAATCCGATTAAGCTATATTCGATTATCTGTGGGTACGATCCCGGACTTTCCGGTTATTATGCTATCGACGACCTAGCCCTACGCTTGGGGTATTCCAACCTTATTTGAAGGCGAGGTTTCGACGTAAGCATCCTCCCTTCTTTCTCCTCTCTTTAAACAATAAATATAATAGAAAATGAGTGAAAAAATATATTTTTTAATTGGTGTTAGGTAAAATAGATAGTATTAGTGTAATTGTGAAAGAAAAAGTTGATAGTTAAAGTAGAATTGCAAACTGTTCACAAACCAGTATACATATTCACTAGTAAACTTGCTCTAACCTGTATCTAGCCATCATATGCCTTGGAGTTGAGAGCAAGGAATAGAGTAAGAGAGAGAAAAGTGAGGGGTGGAATCCTTGCCCTATAAATACCCATGCTCTCCTATCCATTTTACACACCTCTCTTAACATTACCCACATTCTACTCCTATTTCGAAGTTTTTAGAAAAAGAGAGATCGAGAGAGAAAGAGAGGGTTCGGCCAAAGAGAGGGAGAGAGGTTCCACCACCTTTCCATCATAATTCCACCACATCACCACCATTGAATACCACCCCCCAATCTATTTTGGTCTTGAGTTCATAAAGTTTTTGTAGAGATCCAAGTTTAATTTTATTTAATTAATAGATTAGGATCCTTAGTGTAATGAGTTATAAGATGCTAGGAAGAAGAGTTATAAGTAGATACTTAGAACATTCGCAATTGTAATAATCAAAATCAATAATCAAAATGTATCACATCAGCATTTAATTATCCATTTAGTCAATAATCAAACTTAACAACTTCTATCTCCACATCGGTTATTTTTTGCATTCCTAACCAAAAAAACCCCCCCACAATACATAATGAACATTTGTCCAATCGCAAACGAGTTTCAATCACACACCTGAACACACCAAATTATTCGTCTCGATGAGACGATTCCAATGTGGAGTATTTTTGAGTTATTGAGTTTTGAGTTTGGTTATTGGTAAAAGTTGTTATGTTTGGTTATGGAATGGGTGGAATATGATTATTTGCTAAAAGACTTGTAACTTTGCTTATTATAATGTGGGGTATTTTTTTAAACATTATTGTTAAATTTATTTATTCATACCTATTTGCTTATTATAATGAGGATGCTCTTATAATTTTATTTTGGTTATAGAACAAAACGTTCTCCTTTTTCTGTGCTCCCCCCTCTCAACAAACCCTTGTTACTATTTCTTCCAAATTGAAAGCCCAAGCATGGAAATTTTGAAATAGTGCAAGAAGAAAGGTTGATCTAGCGAGGGCTACATTTTGACCCAAAGAAAGTGTCACCTTGTTAGCAAATTGGTGGTTTTCTTCTGTTTCTCCTCTCACCCAATCACCCTTTCTTATTTCTTCTCCGGTAAACCATCCCCTAACGACCCATTCGGTTTTTGCCTCCACCTCTGTTGCCCTCTCCTCCCTCTCTTATCTTCTCCTTCCTCACTCCCCTTCCCCCTATTCTCCTCTCTTTCTTCCACAGCCCAAAAACCACTTGCAATTAATCACGATTAACTTTTCTTTCCAAACTGGGGAATTCTTGCAATTGGCATTGATACTGATCTCGCCTACTCTCTCTCTCTCTCTCTCTCTCTCTCTATATATATATATATATATACATGTGTATGTATAGGCAATTGAAGTGCAAAACAATCGGATGGAACGTGGGTGAAGTTCATTATTTTTCCCTGACATGTTCGGATATCCAATCCTGAAAGCAGTAGTAGGAAATTTGGGAAATTAGCTTCCGATCGAATAACACCACATAATCCGAAATTTAACTTCCGATTTCGGCCATGTAATTTGGAATTTAATCGGAACTCAACTTCTAAATTCTACTATTGTTTAACTCGGAAGTTAACTTCTGATTTTAGGTGGCGATTTTCGGGACTCAAAATCCAATTGTGGTTCTTCGTTTTGTTTTTGAAAAGAACAAAGAAGTTAGATGCAGTGCCGAAGTTGTTGTGCCGGTTTTTTACCAAGCAAAAAATTTATTAATCTTTAGGGAAAATGACAGTATAAGATGTGTTTTTAATAATTAATATCCGCCAACAGCATTTTCAGTATTAACAAATGTTCTCAACGTATCCTCACGTCCTTAGCCGTCATTTTCTGTTATATTCCTTCGACTTTTAGGAAAAATTCATTTTGACCATTCACATTTCAATCTGTACAAACATATCCTTCAACTGTCAAATTGGTTTCGATCAATGTCTATCTAGTGTTGAATGGTGTTAGTTTTGTGGACGGAAAATTGTCACGTGCCTAACATGTGACCATTTGTAGACGGCAAATTGTCACGTGCCTAACATGTGACCATTTTTCAGGAGTAGATTTGCCATTCCACTCCTCCCTCAAACCCCAGTCTCTCTCTCCCACCCATTAACAAATAGTACATCACTTCACTTCCACTCCTCCCCTTCCCAACCCAACCGATGACACTCGGACCAGCATAGACCAGCACCAACTACGTACCCCCACTTCCGACACACAACTACCCATCGAAAAACCCAAACAAAAGAGCACCCCAGCCATCCAGTTCAAAAAAAAAAAAAACACCCCCGTCGCCTCCGCCGCAACCGCCCCCAATTGTTGTCCAATTACCCATATGCAGATACGTGTCGGCGTGCAACACCTCACCGGTGATCACCGTGTAAGATTTATAACGCCTAACTTAGCTGCAAGGATAGACTGGATAGTTTCTCATTTGAGAGAGAGAGAGAATAGAACCTCTAATGGAGGAAGAGGAGTACAACTGGAGAGAAGTGAAGCTACTATCGCTAATACCGGCTGTGGTGGCGGACCCGGAGCTAGAGAGAGAATCAGAGAAACCTGCGAGAGGCGTCGCAGCCACAATATCCTCATAGCCATGGATCACAGGCCCAACAGCAAGCACGCCTTTGATTGGGCCCTGGTTCACCTCACTAGCTCGCCGACAGCATTCATTTGATCCACGCCGTCCCCAGCAAGTGCAACTGGCTTCATTTTGTATTTGGTCGTGTATAGGTTGGTATAGAAATCGTGGGAGAGCACTAAAAATTAGGGTATGTTTGGAACCATGGAAAGGAAAGGAAAGGAAAGGAAAATAAAAAAAAAATTCTTTCCATTATTTGGTTGAAAGAGAAAGTGAAAAGAAAATAAAAATTTTAAAGGTAATGAACAATACATTTTTCCTCCCATTTTTCTCCCACTTTATTTTCTTTTCCTTTTTTTTCTTTTCTTCAAGTTCCAACAGAGTTTGCATCTCTTTTTGTGATCTTTATTAATTGGAATTGGAATGGTAATTTACTGTTTGGGTGAAATGGGTTTGCGTAGAGACTGTGGAGAGAGAGCTAAAATTATGCATTTGCCCAGAGAGGGAGTGGGGGAAGGGGAATGGTCAAATCTACCCCTCACGTACTCTGCAATTGTACTATTGAAATATTCTTTGTACACATGATTCGATTCTACTTTTCTTGCTTTTTAATTAATTTACATGACGTTTTTTAATACTCATCCGGTCAGCAAAAGATAGCCCACCACCGTGAAATAACGTGCAATTTTCGGATAAAACTAAGATTACTGTCGCGCATGATTTTTCAATTTTCATTGCACCACAATAAAGATTTTAATTTGCTCGTTAATTTGGTGCAAAGAAAGCTAAAAGCACACAAGTACTTTATTTATCATCCCGCAAATTGTACGTCTTGTCTTTTCATAGTAGACCCTTTTGTTTTTGTAAAGATTTTTTTTTTATCCGCTATAAAAATTTTATACATCAGTGAGGTGTTAACGGAAAATTAGTAAGTTAACAACCAAAGGAAGTGACTCGAATCCCAGACCTTCTCTTTAAAAGCCAAGGAGTATAACCAAATAGGCTAAGTGCCGCATCTTCGTAATAGAGCTTTGGGAATCTTGAGTCAATGCTCCAATAATTAACTGATAAATTAGCAAAAAACAAAACAAAAATGTTACATATTTACTTTGTTTTTCAATCATTAGTCTATATCTTTCTCCAATCATTACTCTATTTCTCCAATTATTAATTTCATTTATCTCTCTATCTCTCTCCACTCATTACCCAATTCTCTAATCATTACCCTATTTCTCTCTCCATCCATTATCAAAACTAAAATACCCAAATGTACTAAACGAATAAGGCCACTGTAACTGATAGGGTTCGCAATGGTAGTTCAGAAAATATGAGAGGTGATAATTGTAATTTCAATAGTATCCAGGGATGTCAACATAGTTTACAAGATTCCAATCTTATTCGCAGCCCCGTATTTACTCCTATAACTCGTTAAAAATTTTCGAAGATTATATTTCGGTAACTACATGTCAAAAATATGTTTAACATTCTGTTAAACAACTGTCGAACATACATTTCGATAAAAAAACTGTTAAAAATAAGATTATATTTCGGTACCTACATGTCGGAAATGCACAAAAAACATATATTTCGGTAATTAGATGCTAAAAATGTATCTCAATTTCGGTAACTAACTGTCAAAAATCTATCTCAATTTCGGTAACTAACTGTCAAAACATATTTCGGTAGTTGAAAATTTTTAATGGACTAAGGGAGAAAATAAGGGGCTGCGAATAGTCGCACCTAGGTAACTAACTGTCGAAATATATCTCAATAGTCGCACCTAGGTAACTATCTGTCGAAAATGTATCTCAATATTCGTAGCTTCTTATTTTCTTCCTTAGCCCATTAAAAATTTTCAACTACCAAAATATGTTTCGACAGTTAGTTACCGAAATTGAGATACATATTCGATAGTTAGTTACCGAAATTGAGATACATTTTCAGCTTCCAATTACCGAAATATATGTTTCTTGTGCATTTTCGACATGTAGGTACCGAAATATAATCTTATTTTTAACAATTTTTTATCGAAATGTATATTTGATATTTTTTAACCGAATATTAAATATATTTTTAAGATGTAGTTATCGAAATATAATTTTTAAAAATTTTTAACGAGCTATAAAATAAAAAAAAAAATACAGGCATGCAGCAAATAGTCGCCCCGCAATCAAACAAGCGTGTAGGCTCTCTTCTTCCGCAAAACACATACAAGCCCCTCCAAAACCCTAAAACGTATTCTCTCTCTCTCTCTCTGCGCTTTCTCTCTCCAAGTCTGAGCAGCAATGGCGGCCGCTTCGTTGGACCAAGAAACATCAAAGAAAGTCATTCGTCAGGTTAAATAGCGAATCTTTTTAACATCCTTGGTTGGTTTTTAGATTCTTCATACGCTGAAACAGTTTGGGGGAAAAAAATCCGACCTTTTTTTTTACTTTTGTTTTGTTCTTTGTTGTTTGATCGCAGGTTGAGTTCTACTTCAGTGATAGTAATCTTCCTAGAGATAAATTCCTCTCCAAAACCGTCAGTGAAAGTGAAGATGGCAGTATCCTTCTCTTCCTTGTGTGTGGTGTGTGTACTATAACAGGGTTCTAACAGTCGCTAGGCCTTAATCAGGTGGTGGAGGGGCGCCTAGCTCCTAGGGGCCGACTATACGGCCAGCTAGGAAGGTTTTATTCTAGGCATTGGCCCCCCGCCTGGTGCCCAGGCACAGACTAGTCGGCTGCCTAGACCGACTTTTGGAAGACTTCGTAGATGGTAATATTGGGAAGGAAAGAGAAAAATCTTTAATTGAGATTAATTCCTGATGTTGAGATGAGAAGAGAATTAGGGTGGCATCTTTTTCTTTCTTCATAGCGGTTTCTTTAGGCAGTTAAAGGGGTAGTTTAGATAACTCTATGGGAGCCGGCCTTAAAATTGACAGTCACTGCAAAAGGGGTGTTCCTTTATAATAGCAATAAATTTATATTCATGGATATATCAAAACGTACTTTTTTCCTGTATGTGTTACGGTTTTTACTTTTTCTGCACATATGCCTCCATTGTTAGTATGGAATATGGATGAACATGTGATTCTAACTTTAGTGGGCTAACGTGGATGTAACATGAAGAAATCCTATGGGTTATGGCCTTGTAGAATCTAATATCATCCGCTAGCACAAAGTGTGTTCATGTATTTTGCAAATTTTTATGCATGGATCCTTTGTGGGACCAATTATTACTTTCATATCAAAATGTCATGGTTTATTTCCTTGTGTGTCTGTATCAAGCAAGATAGAACGTGTGTCTGTATCAAGCAATGCCGTTCTATCTTGGGCAGCCCGGTAGCAGAATTTTCCAGAATAATATGGGACGGGAAATCTAAATGATTTGAATAGATTCATTACTAATACTACTTATTACCACTATAGAAAAGGAGTTTCTTTGAAACTTTGAGTTGACAGTTGTGCCCTCTAGCCCCACATTGGGTTGTTCCCTGAATATTATGACTTCATTTTCCTTTAATGGATTCAGTGCTTGTTCTCTGTCAGTCTCTTATCTATGTGAGCTCATTTTATTGTATTGGGGGTTGTGAAAGTATTTAAAAAATAATAGTAATTGAACTGTGAAATGTAATGCCCAGAATTTTGATTTGGGATTTGAGATCTGTCCTTTTTATGAGTTCTGTAAGCACTTGAAGTGAGTTTTTTTTTTTTGGGTGTAAATTTTCCTTGGTTTTATGTTCTACTCTGCTATTCTTTGACTCGCACTTCAGTGGTCAGTCTGGCCCTTATATGTTCATTCTCTCGTATGAGGAGCCATCTCAGTTTGGGAGAGGTGAAGGCAGAAGAGGTTTCAGATGATACAGTGAAAGCTGTGGCTCAGACTTTGAGGAATTCTACTTTCCTTAAGATTTCTGAAGATGGTGAGCATTCAACATCTTTGTATATCACGGTTATCACGCAGTTTGAGTCCTAAGAAATTGTGGAAAAGAAAAGGAAAAAGTGTGGCTTAATATTTCAGGAAATTGTGTAGCCTCTTTCTGAATTTGTATTCCCTTTGACAATGCCGTGGTTGACACATTATATGTCCCATTTAGGGACGAAGGTTGGTAGGACTACTGAGCTTTTGAAGTCAGAGGAAGTCATAGAGCAATTAGACAATAGGACAATTGCTGCATCACCCCTGGAGTATGATGTCAAGCTTGAAGATGTGGAGTCTTTCTTTGGTCAAATTGCCAAGGTATTTTTTTCTCCGTTTTTTTGGTAATCAATACTGAGAATACTTTCCTGATTTTTTGTTTTCTAGTCGGTCTTGTTTTCTGTTTTTGATTGGTTTCTAATGGTTTTGAATTTTGATTCATGCAAAAGGATCAGAAAAGATTTGTTCAAGTATTGCCGTACTAGTTATTATTGTTGGATCACTACTGCTTGCAGCATAAGACTTGGATTCCTCAGGCTTTTTTCAGTAGAAGTTTTTGAGAGCTTTGTTATTTAGGTTTTGGTCATTATATTGTGTTTTTAAATGAGTGGATTAGCGTGTTGGGATGACTACTGTTATACCATTCATAGTTGTCTTTTGCGATGTCCAATTGGGTGGAACTTCTCAGTTTGTGGCTTATGCGGTTAATGGCTTTTCCCTATCCGCGTATGCTGACCTGTTTTGACTTTTGAGTTTATTCTACTTACTGCAGGTTAACAGTGTGAGGCTGCCTCGCCATGTCGCAGACAAAAGGTTGTTTTGTGGCACTGCTTTGGTTGAGTTTTCATGCGAGGAAGATGCTGAAAAGATACTGAAGCAAAGCTTAGTTTATGCTGGTGCAGAGTTAGAATTAAAACCGAAGTAAGTCATGCTCTTCACTTTCTGTAAGATTGGTGCTGATGTTGTTCAAAGTTCAATTTAAGCTTTTTTATTCACTATAACATTTGTAAGTAATGTTGGTGTCATTTGCTTAGCTGTTCATTCGTTATAGTTAGGGAAAGGGAAAGGATAAAAGAAATTATGAGGGCAAAGAGATTCCTGTACATAGACTAAGAGTTCTTTTGTGCTCCTTTTTTATTTTTTATACCCCAGATATAGTTAACCTCTTCATTGCGGGTAACATTTCTTGGTGGCTTAGTTTGGGTGATTAAGAGGTAGGCTTTTTAGCCCGTGAGGTACCATTAATTAGTTTTGCTAGGTGAAGATGGGCTATGTCTCTAGTACACACGAGTGGGCACGACTACATTGAAGACTTGCATAGGTAAACATTACTACCTATGTAACTTTTAAATCTTCAATGTATGCTAAGAAGCACAAATATGGACACAGGACAAAAATATGACTCTACTCGGACACACAGATATGTTATTTCTCTTAAAAGAAGGACAAGGACCTTAGTTGTAGGTAGCTTTTAAAGTGGGTGCGCTCCTGTCTCGCTCTCGTCGAGATGGGAGTGCCCTCCTATATAGGATGGGAGCTTCCACACTTACCTCAAGGAAGGAATTTGGACTTCTCTTTGCAAATATATGCAAGGAAGAAGAAAAAGAGAAAAGAAGTAAGAGAGATTTAGGACTCTTGGCTTGTACTTGACTTAACTATGTGTTTAGTCCATAAATACGATGTAAAAGCTATACTGGGCCTTCTTTTCTTACTCATCTTTGCATAAAATAAATGTTCATATACACGCTCCTTTTGGTGGTCCCAACTTAGGATCTTCTACATAGCCCCGCTCCCGTTCCCACTCTGTCTAACTATGACAAGGACATGTTGGGAAACCGTTGAATCATATATCGTTATACTTGTGGTTTTTCCAATATAACCCATAGGGCCATAACTTCATGTCCCGAATACATAAGTTACTAGATGGTCACAGGATTCTAGAAATTCTTAAAATGGATGCTTCTAGGAAATGCTACTCATGACCATGTTTTGTTTGTTAAACCATGAGATTCCGACTTTTATAATTGGATAATCACATGTTCGTAAGTTTCTAAGAATTGTTGAAGGCGTTGCAAAAAGAGCGCCGGACACTTGTTCACAATAAGATTTTTTTTTGTTAGTTTTGCACATGTGAAAAAGATTGTAGAACATATGTTTGACAATTTGAGAGGTGCCAGTCTTGTCACATGTCACCTTTGAAGTGTTTGTGCTTCTTAGAGGGTAAGGATTAACCTCCCGTATGGCCAACTATATAGAAGATTCACATGATAAATAAACATTCCTTTTATCCTGCATAGTGGATCCTTAACATCTTCAGAGGACTTGCTATTTCTCCATCAACACTAATGACCAAGCAAGTTGTCAATAAACAAGCAAAAAAGCAAGGAGGGACATAAAAGACAAATAGTTTGCCTTATGAGCTTACCATTGATTTGCTTGTGATGCACCATCACATGAGGGCAACGAACCACATCCAGCAGCTTATCATTGTGATCCACTTTTATTGTCAGAAAATTTCCCCTCCACCCTTCAAGTTTCAAGAAATGCTTCAATCGAGGGTCACACCCGCACAAAACGACTGGGTCAATTTTCATGCCACCGTCTTCGGCTTGATAGTGGACGCAGACTTCTCAGTCTTTCTTTCTGTGCATGTATTTCGCCTAGCAAAAGCAGGATCAAGCTTCCTCAAATGTCTGTTTAGCCCCTTGGTTAGATATATAGAGCATTTATTGTCAGAAATTCTCGACATCCATTCCACACAAAACAAACTATATAAGTGGCGGTCGTATTGTGCGGGTGTTACCCTTGATAGAAGCATTTCTTGAAACTTGAAGGGTGGAGGGGAAATTTGCTGAGAATAGTTTGCTGCTCTCATGTGGTGCATCATGGGTGAATCTATGGTAAGCTCATGTGACAAGCAGTATGTCTTTTATGTTCTAGAGAATTTGGCTGTGGTTTCAGGGCTTCAAGTCTCTTAGTTGTCATTTGTAGCAGTATGTCTTTTATGTTCTAGAGAATTTGGCTGTGGTTTCAGGGCTTCAAGTCTCTTCGTTGTCATTTGTATGCGTTTTTCTTCTCTACATTTATTAATGTTTGTGTCTCCATGTGGAAGATGGAATTGCACCTTAGGGAGGGTTAATACGTTATCCAGACTCGTTCCCGAACAGCTTAAGATTTTGTGACTTCTGCTGACCTAACAATAATAATTGTGAAAGTGTTAGCAACAAATTTTATGTTTCAGGATCTTTCAATTCTTTCCTCCTGTACTGTCGTACTTAACACCTTAGAATGATGGCTCTCACGTCTTTAGATTCTCATGTTCGTCTTTTATTTGAGGATTGTGGACTTCAATCAAAACTTAACTTGCAAATGTTGAATCATACTTTTCAAGAGGAGAATTTTTCTGATTATTTTTTGTTAGAGAAATTCCACCCGAACGTCTGCGCTGACTACAAGTATTTTAGAAGGATTGTTCAGTATTGGTAATCTGATGCAAATGATGGGAGCAATGATTCTTGATTGTATTTATGCTTCTGATATATACATTTTTCAACTCAGGAAGGATTTTGACGCAGATAGAGCAAAGCTAGCTGAAGAAGTTGAAAATTCTTCTTACCAAGCAGGTGCAAATCGTAAAGACAGTTCAAGTCCGAAAGATATGTAAGTGTTGAGAGAACTATCGGAGTTTACATTTGACTTATCAGCTGATCTGATTAGACTTTCCCATCAATACAGCTACCCCAAAGGCTTGATTATTGCATTCACATTGAAGAGCATGTCTGCTGGAAGTTCTGCAGAGCAAAAGGATGGTCACGAAGCAATCAAGCAAAATATGGATGTTTGTGAAGCAGATGGAGAGAGGGATTCCACATTGCATGCCACTGAAGAGGCTGAAGAGAAGATGTCAGGATATGTAAATGGCAATGAAGAAGTTCCTGGGGAGAATGTTGAGAAGGTGAGCGAAGAAAAGGTTGATGAGAAAACTATTTTGGAGAGCGAAGGAAAGGAAACTGGTGACGGGAAGAATCCAGACAGTTCCATTGAGAAGGAGAAGAACGATAAAAAAGCGGCAGAGGAAGGAAAACCAACTGCAGTTTTATACAGGGACAACAAAGATGTTGTTTTACGTGAAGATTTGAAGGCTGTTTTCCAAAAGTATGGAAATGTAAAGGTACTCTTCTTGTTCCTGTTGGTTTTTTGTTTTGTTTTGGTTGGGTAACTTGAATTTCATTAAACAAAACAGAGTTACAAGAGCACAGGGCATTCCCCTGGCAAAGAATGGGTATTCCCCTAACACAGAAAACACTAAAACATTGAACTAGAAAACCAAACGGCCCACACCAGTCATAAAGCAAGACCTAGAAACACAAATAATACATGGTAACAGTCTAGAGACCCTCACTCAAGTGAAAGAGTCTACGAGAAATGCTCCACTCACAGCAAAGCCTCGTATTCATATCTGTCTTCTTAATTCTTCTCCAAGCACTCATACAAGCCCAGAGATCAGTCATGACCTTGGACTTTATTACCTGGTGAATATCAGTGTTCATGTGTTGGAAAATTCTTCTGTTTCTTTCCCCCCTAACATGGTATACAGAAGCTGCCAGAGACAGTTTGAAGTTGAACACAACATGTAGGAAGGTATTAGAACCATACCTACTCTGCCTTACCCAATCCACTAATTGTGCAACGGTTGTGGCGGAATAAAAGGCCCCATGTCCTCTCTGTATAGATCTCCAGAGCTGAGTGGAAAATGGACACTGAAAAAACAAGTGGTCATGAGTTTCCTCTGCAGCTAAGCAGAGAACACATTGATCATTGGTTGACCCTCCCCATTTGTGTAATCTATCCTAGGTAGGCAGCCTACCAAGAAGGGCCAACCATTGAATAATGGACCACCTAGGTATAGAATGCTTATACTAGACAACCTTGTTCCTGTTATTGTTGGTTGTAGATGTGCCTTTCTTGTACATAGCTGTTGCTAAGCTCCTTTTTTTTTTTTTTTTGTGCATTTGAACTTGGTTCCTATAATAGTAAAAAAAAATTCACTTTTTTTTCTCGTTCTTGCAGTGTGATAACTTTAAACACTGAATACTCCTAATCGTCAAACAAGAAGAAAGAACACATGGAACATGCGAACCACATGGAACATAAGAACCATTGTGAAATAATGATAAGAAGAAAACACATGGAACATGAGAACCAGCCAACCCAAAGCGAACGTCATAGAACATGACAGTTTCTTTGCGATATCTTCGTTTCAGCTTCGAATTTTTTTTTGTTTCCTTTTTCTTTTTCTCCCTCTATCTGTTTCTCTAGTGGTCTGAGGGTTTGTCGGGGGATTGCCGTATGCAGTGCTGATGGCCACCATATTCCTGGGTTTTCTTCATATTTAGTTTAAATTGAACTCGTTTTTTCCCAGTCATTGAGAGTGCTTTCCAAGAATAGAAACTAAGTTTTGTGGGTTACTCCATTTACTAATTCTTCTGCTGGTTTTACACTCACCTGTCGTACATCTTTTCTGAGGGTTTGACGGGGGATTGCCGTATGCAGTGCTGATGGCCACCATATTCCTGGGTTTTCTTCATATTTAGTTTAAATTTAACTCGTTTTTTCCCAGTCATTGAGAGTGCTTTCCAAGAATAGAAACTAAGTTTTGCGGGTTACTCCATTTACTAATTCTTCTGCTGGTTTTGCACTTGCCTGTCGTACATCTTTTCTCCCTTCAAAAAATATCACAATTAAAAAGGTTCAACATTGTGGTTTTGCCATCTCCGTTAAGTATGATTTTGAAAACAGTAATCGTGTTTTGTGGGGGTCTACTCTAATGTTGCTGTGATTTGTTGTTCCCCTGTGCAGTTCATTGACTTTAAGTTTGGAGAAGATTCAGGATACATTCGGTTTGAAGAACCAGAGGCTGCCCAGAAAGCCCGTGCTGCTGCCGCACTTGCAGAGGAAGGTGGTCTAGTTGTGAAAAATTTCGTTGCTACTTTAGATCCTGTCACTGGTAGGCAACACCATATTACTCTGTATTTCATTGAGGATCATCTTGATAAATTTTGGCTTTCTTTCATGACTAGTTGTAAGATATATTCATCCATTTTAAATGTCCAACACTCCTCATTTTGGAATTCATTTGTAGGAAAAATTTCCTTGAGAGTAATCTTCAAACAAAAATGTTGTTACCAAAATGCTTTCCCTTTTTAGTTTTTCGGTAATACTTAATTAAATTTTTGACAGCTTTCCAGTCTGTTTGTAATTTGATCTTCTTTACTTAATTGCACTTCAGGGAAGAGATGGAAAGATATTTATTTTTAATTTTTGCCAAGGGGTAGGGGGTGATGTGATGACCAAGTTTCATGTGCTTTGCTGTCTGCACGAAATTATTATGCAGTGTTTAGAGGCAAAAAATTTAGCAACCTGCATTGGGACATGATATACGGTTCCGTAAGTGCGTTAAAATTCCGTATATTATATCTTCGTAGTTTGGCATTTGTTTGCTCCAGCAAAAGGTGATATGGAAAATGTTTTATAGAACTCAAAAGCCGTTAAGCAAACAGCTTTTTTGTGTTAGCTGATCAGCTTCTCTTTTGCCAAAGTACTATTGCTAAATGTAAACCTCGTACGTCTCTCATTCGACTTTTTACACTGTCAGGCAAGGCAGAAAGGGAGTACTGGAGCCTACTCCGAGGGAATCAAGAAAGACACCGTGAAAGTGTGGGTAACAGGGGAAGGTGGGTAAAATATACTCTCTGTTTCAGAGAAGTTTTCTACTCCCTCTCTTCTGCAAAAAGGGCTTATGAACTATTGCTCTTAGCTTTAACAATGACCATCATCTAATGCACAGCATTGTAGCTCATTTGTTCATAGTATTTGTTTAAATCTTGAAGGCGTTTGCCATTTTTGCATAGCAGGGGTGGAAGACACAATCGAGGCAGGAGACAGTTCCATGGGAAGCACTCCAGATCTAGAGATGATGATTCTGCAAATCGCCCGGGTAAAGTTCAGAAAGTTGGAGCAGCTTGATTTGCACTACAACCTCCAAAATTTTGTGACTTAGGCACTGTTCTTTCTTGTTTTTTTCCCCCCTTAAACTTAAGCTTGGTGCTTCCCCATGATACAGTAGTTATGCCATTGGTATTATTTTTTTTTTTGACATGGCCATTGGTATTATTCGGCTTCCCTATTATACAGTAATTATGCCATTGGTTTGTGAGTACGATTGTTTGAATGCCTCTTCCTACTCTTCTCGAACCATGATCGGAACCATGTTCTGCTTGTCCGACGCCATTGAGAGGGATTGGAGTCATTTTGGCATGAAGGTTAGGGTAACCGAAAATGTACATATGACATGCGGGGACCACTTTTGGATCCCGCACAAATTAGCCAAACCGTTCATTAATTTTAGAATAGTTTTAGTCTTTTGAGTGGACTTGCGAAAAGTCAACTCAATTGAATATGTGTAAGTTGTTGCTCCAATCTTCCAAGTTTCATTCAAAATTCAATATCCTAAAATCTGAACTGAACTTGAAAGATTATTTCGTTCATTAATTTTAAAGAAAGGCTGCGATCTCGAGTTCGAATATTACACGTGCCCGGTTTTGATTGGGCCATTCGCTAGTGAATTGGTGTGATTGATCCCTAAATTAGTCCATCCATAGAGCTAGATATCGTGTAAAGAGAAGAAGCACAACAAAACATGTAAACTTAAACAACATCCGGGCTAGCAAAAAGTTAACCATAAAGAGACTCAGGGTAGGGTTGGTTTGGCCTAATTGTATTATAGGTTTAGTTTTCCGTCTTTATTCAAGGGAAATGATTTTGCCACTCTTTTTTTGATAATGCCACACTCTGCAAGTGTATTTTTTGCAAGTGTATTTTTGCACTAAAAAATACACTTGCAGGGTGTGGCATTATCAAAAAAGGGTGTGGCAAAATCACTACCCTTATTCAAAATCAATTAACCTTAAACAACATCCGAGCTAGCAAAAAGTTAACCATAAAGAGACTCAGGGTAGGGTTGGTTTGGCCTAATTGTATTATAGGGTTGTTCGTCTTGATGAGAAATTGAAGCAAAACATCAATTGAAAAGACAATTAATTTGAAGAAAGATCAAAAAAGACAAATATAATCCAAAAAAATCTGTCTATTGTGAATAATTTTTGGCTTTAGTTTAACTTTTTTGAAGTTTTGATCATAATTTTTTGCGTTTTATATTTCTTTTGTTTAGACGAACCAATAATCTAGAAACAATTATCGCAAACCTAACAAAGGTGGAAAATTTTAAATAATGACAAAGACATAGGGAAGGGCAAAATCTCTCCTCTTTTTAATATTCACTCGTTTTTGTTTTAGTGTGAGAAAATACCAAAATGTCCTTAAACTTTGTAAAAAATCATTTTGTTTGGATAGCAAGAAAAAGCAAATGTTGAAAAGTGGAAGGGTGTTTTGGTAACGTCACAAACTAAAAAACAAAAAAAAATGTGGTTAGTAAAAAGGGGAGTGCAGAAATCACTCCCCAACTCGTAATCCAAAAAATTTCTTAAGCCAAACAACACCTGAGAACTTTCATCAATGCACCTCACAGACTGGCCTAAGATATAACCTAGATGCGACTCGAAGACGTAACAAGAACAAAGCATTCGTCCAGAAGTCTCAAAAGAAAAGGAAGATGAAGGCCTACATAACCCAAATCTCCTACCCTCACAAATCAAACTACCATGCGCGGTTAAGATGATTTGCCCAAGCATCGAAAGGACGATGTACCAACTGAAAAAACAAGCTACTAACCTAACACAACTAAAGATGATCCTAATGTGAACTAATTTCCAAAAACAAATAAGACCGGCTAAAACAGATTAATCCGAGCCAAAACTCAGAAGGGAAATGAATCATAACTAGAGATGGCAACGTGTCTGATCAGAGCCTGATTTTGCTTCCCCGGGACTCAATCCCCGAAATGGTTATACATCTCTGAAACTGCTCTGATCCCTGATGGGGAATTTTTCAGGCTCCCCGAACCCGCCCCAAACAGATATCGGGTTCCCCGACCGGCCCCAAAACCCTGAAAATACTCTACAACCTCGTATCCATGGGGGAAAACCAAAGAGGAGCAATGTTAAAAAAAAATCATGCCACCAGGCCCACCACAATAGCATGTACACCAGTAAATAAAGTTGAGGAACAAAAGCTACAGTAGCTCTATTCATATAAACTGATTATCAATACGTTTGAATGAAGACTTGGCTAAAACAATTCTCCTTGCAAAACAAAACCAAGCCCAGAAAGTCTTAAACATATACTACGAGAAGATCTGAATATTAAAACAGTATTTCCTTGGCCCTTGCATCAGGTAGAGAGCTACAACCTATGTAGCACCAACACCTCAATAAGTCGAGGTAATCCCTGTGTCTGACAAGGGGACATGGCTAGATACATGTCCGACGTGCCATGTGGTGTGTCCAATTCTTTAAGTTGGTTCTTTTAGGGGATATTTCTGGGACATGGCTGGGGTGTAAGTTTTTTATATTTTAAATTTTTTTTAGGGTAACTGTTATTACTGAAATGTTTTGGGTTTAAGTGTAAGTCAACCTATAAAAACAAGTCCTAAAGAGAAGAAACCCTTACATCAGATTCCTCTCATCCATTTCGCTTTGTTTACATTTTGCAATTTAAAATTGGGAAAATATATACATATACATATACATATATGTATATATATACACATTTACAAATATATAAACGTTGCGTGTCCCCCGCCGTATCCGTATCCTCATTTTTTAGATTTTTCGTGTCCGTATTTGTATCCGTGTCTGTGCTACAATAGGCTACCACCAATTAGTCTCTTAATAACAAAAATAATAGTTCCATGTCCCTATCTTCCAAGAAGCATAAGCTATTCTCACCAAGAAAATAAAATTACTATTGAAGCAATAATAGCATGAGTTAAGCATCCTTGTCAAGCACCCAAAAAATCCTTTCCATGTCTTCTCACAATCTGCAATGAAAAGTATGAACTAGAATGATACCTATGAAAATATAAGAAAGGGATGAAGCATGTAAAATGAACACTTACCCTATCGGTCATCAACATTTCTTGCCGAGGACACGCAATCGTCATCCACATCATTATTGATTGTTCCAAAAAGTTGCGTTGGCATTGTGGGCTCACCTTAAAATGAGAAAGAAAAAAATGTAGCTCATATAACAGTCAAAGACAAAATAAATTCAACAAATTCTTATAATTACCTTCACGTTCCAAAGCGGTCAACCAACTTTGTGCACACATCAATACTTCCAAAGTCTTAGGATGAAGCCTATTGCGATTTGGATTCACTATTCTACCGCTAGTACTAAAGGCAGCCTCCGATGCAACAGTAGATACCGGTATGGCCAATACATCCTTGGCTATGGCTTGCAAAGTGGGGTACCTCGAACCAATAGAATTCCACCATGCCAATATATCAAAATCTGGTCTTTTTGGTAACACTTCCACATCCACTTCCAAATATTGATCTAATTCAGATTTCACGGGTGAAGTTTTAGTTCTCTTTCTATTGGACACCCATTTGTAATAATCAGAAAGAGCACCTCCAACTCCAAAATTGGAGACCACCTTGCTTGAAGATTCACCAACACCTTTGCTCAATTTGCCTTGGTACTCCGTAAGCAAGTCATAACAAAGTTTTCGGATTGCCTCAATCTTCTGATTTGAATCAATCACAAAAATTCTTGGGAAATAGAACTCTATCAGAGTCATCTTGTAATGTGGATCCAAAACCGTTGCGACACCCAAAATCCCATGAACACTTGTCCAATACTTGTCATATCTCTCTACCATTTTCGATGCCATATTTCGCACCACAACATTTTCACTCAAGACCCATTCAGATAATGCAATTTTAATCTCACAAATCTCTGCAAAAAACTCATTGGCAGTTGGATACTTAGTTCCACTAAAGAACTCAGCGACATTGTAAAAGACCTTCAACATCCTACATATCTGGGTAGTTAATTTCCAATCATTTTCTGTTGGTACAGTTTTGTATTGGGTGTCACTGTGTTTCAAATGAGAGAAAGCATCCTTGTATTCTATGGCAGTTTGAAGCATAAAAAAGGTAGATTTCCACGTTGTGGCACAGTCAAGAGACAACTTTTTCGAAAAGGGAATGCTCAATTGGCGGATAGTTTCTTCAAATATTTCCTCCCTCTTAGGTGTTGCAGTCCAAAACATAGCACTATCTCTAATTTTCTCAATGGCTTCCTTAGTTACCACCAACCCATCTTGCACAATCAAGTTCAAAATATGTACAGCACAACGCACATGGAACAAACTTCGACTCCACGACATAGTATTGGGATCAACTTTTTCCAAGAGAAGGGGAATCATTGAATCATTAGTAAAACAATTATCGACAGTGATAGTAGAAAGCTTCCTATCGATTTTCCAATCTAAAAAGGTATCCATCAAAGCATCACACAACCCCTGTGCCATGTGTGGACATGGCATGTAAACCAACCTATATAGAAGAAATATGACAATTTAGCAAATGTAGTAACAACAAACAAGCAATTTGTTTCCATAATAATTTAGCAGCATAAACGACAGACATAATAACTTTTAAAAGTTACCTGAGGATGCGGCTTTGCAATTTCCAAGAATCATCAATAAAGTGCGCTGTGACAACCATGCACCCGCCTTTCTGATTGCCAAAAGTCCACATACCGGTCGTCACGGCAACTCTGCCCCGATTTCTCCCAATAGCTTCCATGGTCTTCGCCCTCTCAACATCATATATTTCCAAAATGTCGCTTTTGATGGTCTTCCGACAAACCGTAGTAAACAAAGGTTGAAGGGCTTGTACAAATCTCCTAAACCCAATCTGCTCAACTATGAAAGAAGGGTATTCATGCATTATCATCATACAAGCTAGCGCTCTCCTAGCAACATCTTGGTCGAAATCGCAAGATTCGGGTTTCTTTTTCCCCTCTTTCCTTCCGGGGCAAATATGCGAAGTTCCATTCTTATGAATCATAACTGGGAAATCAATACAGGGGCCAAATAGGAGCTAAAGATTACTAGGTTTCTCGAAAACAAACACTTGAAAATACTACTACCGAACAAGAAATGGTTAGAGTTTACCAAAGGGGGCAGTGAAGTTGCTTGACATGGTGGTGGGATTTCGCCATTAGTTTGAACAGGCAGACGAGCGGATTCACTGTCGGAGCTGTGAAAGTCGGAAAGAGAAATAGAAAGAGAGAAGGGTTTGCCGCCTAGCCTCCGCCCTGTCATTTTAACCTTCTTCGGCTACTCCCACAACCTTTTGGAATTTATAATTTTGTGCCTAGAGAACAAATACTAAATTAAATACTGTGTGTATGGGTGTGCACATTTTTAGGAGAATTTGGCTTTGGAGTGCAGAGGTGAGGTCTCAATGATCTAAATCGAAGTATTTTTATTGGTACAGATTTGTTTTTAATTTATTATCGTTAATAATAGACTTTTACCGGTAATAGATTTAACAAATTTGAACCATTGATTGTTAACATGAACGGTTCAGATTGAACTGCACATTCTTCTCTATAGTTGACAGTAGAAAAGTCGGGTTCTTTTTAGAATGAGTGGAGATAATAGAGGGATGGTTCCATACCTATGCTAGGTGATTTTGCCAATGACAATTATTTAATGGCAAGTTAAAAATACTTCGGCTGTGTTCGGTTGCAATTTCTGGAAAACATTTCCGGAAAAAAAATTTGAGTTAGTGTTTGGTTTGGTTTTTAGAAATGGTTGTTGGAGTAATGATTTGATAGAAAAATAGAGATAATGATTGGAAATAGGGTAATGATTGGAGAGAGATAGAGAGAGAAATAAGGGTAATGATTGGAAGAGAATAGGGGTAATGATTGGATGAAAGAGTAATGATTGGAATGAGAGAAAAATGAAAAGTGGAATCTTTTACACTTTTTCCGGAAATGTTTTCCGGAAATTTCCGGAAATTACAACCGAACACAGCCTTCATTTTTAGAGAGGCAATTTTGGAAATAATTTTTTGTGACGGGGCTTAAAAAATGATACACAACGAACTGGTGCTCTCTCATTATACAGTAAAATAGATAATCAGGTGAGCATCTTCAGTTTTTATCCTTTTTCTTATCAAACTCAATTTTTTTTTGGAAGATGTGGAAAAGAAAGGAAAATTAAGAAGATTTATCTCCCCTTGTTTGGTTTGAAAAGAAAACAGGAAAACAAGGTTTTAAGCATAGAACATTTTCCTCACAGTTTTTTTTCCCCTTTCCTTTTTACAAGTTCCAAACAGACCATAAATAAAAACACCAAAATTCATCTCCAATGGCATAGCTTTTTGCCTACCTTCTTTGAGTTTTACCACACAAAAAAAAAAAAAAAAATAATCCATTTTTTCTTACCTAAGTAGGGAAACCTACATCCAAATCATTTTTCTCAGTACCCCTTTTCACTTGATTAATATTTAAAAATGTGTCATTGTAAACCCAAATAAAAAAAAAATGGAGGGAAATAATAAAAACTATAATGGATTTTGGGGTAAAATGATTAACTTAATGATTGAAGGTGGGATACTTCAAGTTAATTACTATTTGGTATTAAAAGACCATAACAAAGAATCACACTAATTTAGCAATTGACAACTTAAGTGTGAGTTTTATGGTGCTAATTGCAATTTCTTCTTAATCTGGAGAATGTTAATGAACTAAAGTTTCTATCCTTTTTCACTTTGAGTTATGTCTTGCTTAATTAACACCTCGATCAGTTGAGTGGTGTCTGTTAGGACTGTGAGAAGTGAGAATATTAGTTTCAACATGAAATTCACTCCCTATTTATGATTTAATTTTCAGGAAACAACTCCTTCTCCCTCCTCCGAGTTGAGTTTTGTTCACCCTCCACTTAAGAAGGTAAACATTACCTTCCTTCTTAATGGTTGAAAGTGTGTGAATTTCACGATAAAGTGATGTCATACTTACCAAAAAATGTATTTCACGGGTGTAACCTACATTATTTTAACCAATAAGAATGAAGGTAATGTTCACCTTTTTTTTAAAAGGATCAACAAAATTCCTCCTCCTCTCTCTCTCTCTCTCTCTCTCACACACACACACACCCCACCCCCTCCTCCTGCCCCTTAGGACACAATTGAGAGACGATTCCACTTAAGTGAAAAGAACAATGCTTCGAAAAGTTACAATGGTGACAATAGCAAACTCTCACCAAGAGATAAACTCACAAACCCCAAAACTCAAGTTCTCTTGCCAAAATCCAATTAGAATCTCTCCATCAAAACTCTCTCTCTCGTGTCTCACGAAACTTGGATTTCAACCAAGAGACAACAAAATCTTCAGGAGATCGTGAAAGGATGAAAGTTCTACCAAATGACTGAAACAAATGCCTTGCTTGGATCAAGATTTGAAATTTTTTTTCCAACTTAAAAAACACTCATTACCCCTACTTCTAATTATTACTTTCCACTCATTTTCGCTATCTCTAATTATTAATCTCATTTTTCTATCTGTCTCTTTCCATTCATTACCTCTACTTTCAATCATTATTCTCATAATTTTTTTTTCAAAAACTCATCTAAACACAACAAAAGAGTTTCCAATGGTGAGAACCTACCAAGCCCACTAGGAGGGGCAACGAAAAAACTAATGAAGATCTAACAAAAAGCCCTTGGGTTCTACTAGGAACCCCTCATGAGGGGGTCTCCAAAGGACCGTCCGTTCCAGAACCAAAAGAAGAGCTTCTTTTTTGTTGAATAAGAAGGGGTATTTCTGAAAAATAAGAAGGCTTGGAAGAATTTATATAGATTCCATGAGGGCCGACGGACAGAAATCGTATCGGTAGCCGCGTCGGGCCATCTCCGCCCACCGGACGGCCGTTCAAAAATTCTAAAAAAAAAAACCAAGGGGGCCTATGCGGGAATCAATGGCATCCGAGGTGTGTAGGCTGCGTGTTACGAGCACCCATTTTTCGTGTACGTATGATATTTGATAAGTACACGGAAAAGATGCTCGATCAACATCCTACCACCTCGGATGCCATTAATCTCAGCGTAAGCCCTTGGTTTTTTTTAGAATTTTTGGAGGGCCGGTGGCCGGAGATGGCCCGGCCGGCCGCCGGTACGATTTTCGTCCGTCGGCGCCAATTATATAGGTTCCAGTCTTATTTTTTGTATAGGTAACTTCAAGCTCAAAAATCATGTGTCTACGCAAATAATTTTTCTATCACTATGGATTTTGTTTGATAGATCTCATTGAGATCTTTAGTACGGTGCAAAAAAAAAAAAAATTTTCTTTTCTTTTTTGTTATATTTGAGTTTGAAAATGTGAAAAAAACTTTTTATTTGGGAAATAAGAAGATGGAATAAGAAGTTTGAGAAATAAGTACTTATTTTTTAAGAAGGTTTCCGGAACGGGCCCAAGTCTAACCCTAACTGAGAAAGTGAAGTGAAGTGAAGTGAAGTTGTTGTATTTTATAATCCAAAATTCCTTCCCAACGATAATTCTTGTCCAAATTGTCTTCATTCCACCCCGAGTACTAAACCAATAAAGAAATCTCAAAAACAAATCTTAAGATCATCTCCACCAGAGGTAACAAACACCAAATTTAACTACAGTAATTTTTAGGTTCTTTAGCAAAGCGTAGCAAACACCAAACTAATTTAACCCAACTTTCAAATCTATCTTCTCTATAAATTTCTAACATGGCAGCCAACCTTCAAACACTAATATATATATATATATATATATTCTATTAATTCTTTAATGATATATACAATCTATGTATAGTTATAAATAAACGTGTATATGAAAAATAAATAAACAGTTATATGAATAGTATACACAAATTTGTACTCCAGACTATTATTTATTACTATATATAAAACATAAAATATATATATATATATATATTCTATTAATTCTTTAATGATATATACAATCTATGTATAGTTATAAATAAACGTGTATATGAAAAATAAATAAACAGTTATATGAATAGTATACACAAATTTGTACTCCAGACTATTATTTATTACTATATATAAAACATAAATTATATATAAATATAAACATATAGATGAATAATATATACAAACATAATATATAAATAATCTATACAAATATTTATATAAATGTTATATGAGTTATAATACTACTTTACAATAAAGTAATTAAAAAATATTCTATCTAGATAATTATAAACGTACATATGAACAATAGTATGCGAAAGTGCAGTATATTAGTAACATATAAAAATATGTATCTATATATTATACAATTTATAATAATATATTTCTAAATATTATTAGAAAATATTCTATAGTGTTTATTTTAAATGTAATATATGGACAAGAAGTCTAGAAATAAGTACATGTTCTGGTAGATAAGTATATACTATTAATATATAAATTATATTTATAAAATAAACATATATGAACTTTTCCCAAAGTCTGTTGGGCTTTTTCTTGTTTTGTTTTTATTCAATTTTTTTCACGTTTGCTAGTTTTTGTAACGATTCGCTCCATCTTTGTACAATATTGTCCGCTTTAGACACCCAAAGCCCATCTTAACTGTGAAGTTCCTATGCGCTTTGGGCCGCCCTCACCGCTTTAAAAGGCCTTGTACAAGTAGGAGGGATCTTTTCTTATAAACCATGACTTACCCCCTCCCGTCCGGACGGAGCCTGCTTCCTGCAGTACCGCCGGCCACCGGAAAGCGGGGTGTCACAGTTTTGTATCTAACTTTTGTGAATTATTAATTTCTCTCGTCAAGACGAATCGAAAAAATAAAAATTACATCCTCCGTTCCAATTTGCTTGACCTTTTTGGAATGAAGATTTTAAGAGGACAAGCAGTTTTGACATTCAAATTTGAATTGAGATGTATCAATTACCAACATTACCCCTATTTCATAACTTTTGACCATAATCGACAATTGCTGATTAAGGCTAGTTTTGGAAAACTAAAATTTTTTACTTTTACTTTTCAAGAGGGACAGATGTTTTGGGACATCCAAAAATAGAAAAGAAGAACCGACAATTTAGCCAAATATTTTTTTGAAAATATACAATATAAATCCCCAAAAACCTGCTGTTAGGAATTTTTTTTTGGATATTTTCAAAAATATTTGGGTAAAATTAATTTTTTTTACTATTCTGATTCCTTTCTTCAAGACGAATTAATAATTTACAAAAGTTAGGCGCAAACTATCAAACGTGATATTTTTTTTGAATAAAGACAAAAAAAAAAAGCCTCAAAAAACTTAATGGAACAAAGTCTAATTACCGTTAAATAGGCGTGGGTACACATATATCCTACAAACAAGTTGCGCTCCCTTACCAAAAAAAAAAAAAAAGCCGTACAATGCAAGGCAAAGTATGCATATCTTCAAATTCTATTATGTTATCCCTAAACGAGGAGATTTTACTGAGAAAAATTTGAATGTAAGTAAAAAGTTTCGAAGTTATTATACAATTTTTTTTCAGGGCAAGAATGTTATTAATGTTGATTTTCGTAGATTTATTTTTTTGAAAGAGAGCACCGTGTTTCATACCAGACTCTAACACGCGGTTTAAATATTAGTAACACATATTCACAAATTTTCATGCATTTTTTACGGATATCAAATTCGCTTTACTCATCAAAGTGTTAATTACGGTATTTATTTTCTGATTAGAAAACATGATAAATTATATATAGCTCTGCTTCCCACCGACTCCCGGGGCCCCGTTTGGAATTTCAAGACGAACCAAATTACTAAATTAAAAGAGACAATTAGATATCCACGTGGACAAATCACCAGCGTCCATCTACCCGAACATGCTCGACTTTTAACCATAGGGTTTGAACTACGTTGTCCGCCCCTTTAGTGGAGTATTTCAAATTTCAACTCCGACCGTTTGTAATTCCACTCTTTCTCTCTCTACTCTCTCTCTCTCTCTCTCTCTCTCTCCAATTCGAATACCCTTCTCTGCTCGGATCTGCAATGCGCTTGGAATCCATCGAATGACTCTCTCTCCCATCGGATCACGCCGTTTCGAGCTTACTTGGGTGAGTCCTCTTCGCTTTATTTACTCTCCTTCTCTTCAAATCGATTGATTTGCTTTCGATATATTTAAAATTTTAGCTCGGAATTTCAAATTTTCAAGGGCTACATTGGTATATCGAGTAGTGCTCAAGTTACGTTGTTGGATTTCAAATTTAGTTTGAATAATTTCTCCTCTTATTTGATCTCTCTTCGTTTTTGTCCCCCTGTCTTTTTTTGCCCTTTGGTAGGGTTTGTGTTTGGAATGGATAATTGATGACTTGTTTCACTGGTTTGGATCTAATGTCCTGTTCTGTTGGGTTTTGTTTTGTTTTAAATTTTCATTCGCTGCAAAAATTTGGTTCGCTCTCAATTACTGGAAAAAGATAGGGTAGTTTCTCAGATTCCGAAAAAGGGTCTTGTTTCAAAAGTTTGTCTATGAAGGTTAGCTCTTCACGGTTCCGTGTTCTAAATTTGGCTGCGTAGGCTGACTAGTCCCCGCCTAGGTACTAGTCTGTGGTCCAACGTTAGGCAGCTGACTAGTTGGCGCCTAGTCCCCACTTAGGCGCTAGGTGGCCAACTAGTTGGATTTCTTCTCCTAGTCCACACTCACCCCTTTTCTGCCCAACTAGCGCCTAGCCTAGCGATTTTTAGATAATTGGTACAGTTACTTTGGATGTTTTGGGTAATTAGGTGAACATGGTTTGATTTTTTAAATGATCTTTTTGCCCACTGTAGATTTAGATTTTTTGGCTTATAAATCCCATGTCAATCAAAATGATCAAGTCAGTGTTCGATTGGGGCTAGATTTCTTGGTTTGATTTCTGTAGTAGGTAATAATGTCTGATGCTCACTTTTTAATTGAAGCTGTACATTCAGTAGTTGTAGAATGGAGAATTGTGTGCTTAGTTCACTGATTTAGGTTCCAATGTGCAATGTAAGCCTGATTTTCATTTCTGATTGAGAGGGGAAAAAAAAAACTTGTGACAACATGATATTAGTCAATGTTGGGCTATGTGTTGCGAGAAATTATAAGGGTAATTATGCTGGCATGAGTAAAAGTGAATCTTATCTTTTTGTTGAGTGAATATTGTTTTGAGGAATGTTATCTGTTCAGATGCTTTTGTCTCCTGCAATGAAGTAAATTTAGGTCTCATGCTTCCTTCAATACGTCAAAAAACATAAATAAGTTTATGCATATGAAGAGACGGTAATTGATGTTATTTTTGCCCACTATTCATAGTTTCATGTGTTGAATTCATGATAAAGGTTTTGTGCACCAAAGGAAATTCTGATTAAGAAAAGATGAAAATAAAGCAAAGAAATATCCTGTTTTCTTATGGATTTCTTCTCCTTCTACTTTTATGGTTTTCCCTGCAATCAGGATTTTGGGAAAGACTCGTGCAGATTGTATAATTTTTCTCCGCGACTTTCTTTGTGATTTTTTTTTTCTTTTTGCGAATTAGTACATCAGGATATGTTATAATTTCTAATGCGCTTATTTCTTTTATGACTTAGATTTTGGTGCTCTTTTACCTTTATGAGAAGGTAACTCCTGCTAAGACAAAGGGAACTTGATAATGATTTGGGGAAGAGATTCAAGAGAAAATTGTCGTCGAGCAGGAATTGGAGTATGCATATTTGCTTTCCTGTCAAGCGATGATGGAAAGTGATAGGACAAAAACTGCTTCAGAAGCTGTTAGCAATGGTTCTCAGAGAATGCGACCTTTGCATGGGTATTTTTCAGAAGAATAGTTTTTTGGCTTTCAGAGTTTTCATCTTTCACTTTATTATCATTGTGCTGTGTTTGGTTTGGTTTTTGAAAAGTTTTTTGAAAAATAGTAGGGGTAATAAGTGGAGAGAGATAGAGAGAGAAATGTTGGAAGTAGGGGGAATTTTTTGAAAAATTCTTTTTGAAAACTAAAGAGAACAAGGCAGATTCTTAAGATACATTTAGTTTACATTATTCCCGTCTCATATTCCTTTATACCCTTTAGTCACTGAAACTAAGGCTTCGATTGTACCACCAGGATCTTTATCCTTCTTATTCAACATTCATATATTCACGTAATTGAGAATGCCAAGGTAGTGTTAGTAGGTTTTTTAAATTGGTGGGATGCTGTACCAGCAACCCTTCAGTGTGATACTTTAATCCAGCTAGGGCAATTTTTTTGTGGCTTCATGCTTAGCACTTGAACTCTTACCAGTTTGCTTGTGTAGTGGAGCTGATAACTCATTAGGGTGACTTATGCATCTGTTAGACTTCTGTTAAAAATAGATTATGATAGTTCCTCTTCGTTTTTTGCCCTAAATATCGAAATAATATATGGTTTAAACATGGCCAAACCCTTTGTTTCTAATGCCCCAAAAGATAAGGAATTGAAAACCGAAGAAGACCATTACAATTGCTAGCACTAATGATCTATCTCTTTTTGTACTTCCTAAACTTTTTTTGCCATTTGATTTGGGAGAATGACCGTTAGGATGTTTAAAATTTTTACTTACTTCATGCTATGCTCCATTTATAGGAGGACGAGTGGCCCCACAAGGCGTTCTACAAAGGGACAATGGACAACGGAAGAGGTAAATCTTTTTTTGCTTGATCTCTTTGACACGTCATCCTTATGTGTATTACGGATCCAGATTAACATGGTGTTATTCTATAGCTAAATTCTTTCCATAATTAGAAGCTTGAGTTCAAGAATATTTATGTCATTTCGTCGCATGGAATCTCTTGCCCATTTTGCAAAGCACTCATAACCGTATTGTAAGAGAAGCCTTTAATTCTTTTTTGGTAACTTGTGCCATTTTTGAAATAGGATAATTTGATTGAAGTATGAATATAGTGACTCTTTTATGTTTTCGTCTTTCTAAGTGCCATTGGTTTGGCACATTTTTATAGCATAGGATAATTTGATTGAAGTGTGTGGGTGTGTGTTGTTCCATTTTTTTTTTTTTTTTTTGACATTTGTGTTGTTCCATTTAAAATTGAAAAAATTGTCTATCATGAAACTCTTCATCACAATTTGCTTTGACAATGTTATTTTTTTCTCAATGGATTTGGGTCGAAGTTAGTTTGTACCTTCTCAGTATGTGTTACACTGGCCCATCCCCAAGCGGGTTTCCACTGGGTTGTGTCGAGCTTGGGCCATGCGCGGGCTCCCCCCAAATTCCAGGCCGGGCTAGGCATGGCCAATTCGCAAGACCCTTGTCCTGGGGGCGGAATTACCTGGCTTATGCGGGCTTCTTCCGGGCCTTTATTTTTTGTTCTTCCAACAAAAAGGGCCGGAGGCCAAGCCTCGGGCTGGGGCGAACTTCACGAACTTGGGCCAGCCCACAAGACCCTGGTCTACTTGATGGATTTGTTTGCTGTGTTCGAGTGGGTGTATTTTGTTCATCTTATGAATTTATCCACTTCTTTTTCATTATATATAGTTCCCTAATTAGATGGTTTTTATTTTCTTTGCAGGATGAGATTTTGCGCAATGCGGTTGAACGCTTTAATGGAAAAAACTGGAAAAAAATTGGTAATATATTCAAATTGACTATTTTACAGCTGCATTATCATGTCAAGCAGATAAAGATAGATTGGAATCATTGAGTGACTGCCCTCTTGTTTTCTTTTTTATCTGAGCTACATAGTTCCTTCCTTCTTTTTCTTCTCCTAAGGATATCTAGTTTTCTCTTAAAACGAAAATAATTCATTTTATGATGTCATGTGTTCTCTGTCCATTGATTTCTTCCTGTAATTTTATCAGCTTTGTCAATTGTCAGACATGCATAAATCCTGAAACGTGGATCAAGTAAATCAGACAGCTATAGACATTTCCTTTCTCCAGAAATATCTGACTAATATGCCTCTTAAGTTGGAAAGGCATTGGAAGCTTCCATTTGATATAGACAATACTATTCTTCAAGCTCGCTTCTTTTAACAATGGTGTTGAATCTAAATGCTTGATTTAGATATTTCCATCAGGGTCAACAAGTACTGTATTGTCTGAGAAGTGTTGGCTAGAAAATCCAATAATTGTAATGTAAGGAGAAGGCTTTATAAACTGGTAGGATTAACTGATTTTAGCAAACACATACTGATAACTGGCTAAACTAGAAACTTGAAACCATTGATTGCGTCAAATCAAGACAAACTTGATGCTTGGATGTGTGTTAAATTGTGGTTCAATTTCAATCGTGCCTTCCGTGGTTTGATGCCCTATCTCTTAATTTAACAAACTACGGTTTTACTGATGAGTTAGGAGATAATCTCACATGCCAAGAGCCAAAACAATGACTAGCTCCATTAAGAATTATGCTGAAGCCACCATTTCTTTAGTGTGCTTCCATCGGAAGGTGTCTTCCTACAGGTGCCCAAGGTGCATTGCCCATTTACTAGTTAGGGGTGGCTCAGGTAGTCTTCGAACTAGACCTGCCACCACTGGTTTTTGTGTCTACCTATACTTGTCTTCCTTTTTTACTCTTTGTTGGTTTAATATGCAGGTCCTTGTTTCATGGAAATCTAATATTGGAAGTGGAGATTTTGTATGGGTGCTTGGATTTTGGGTCACTAGGTGGATTTTGTCTGTTTATTTCCTCACACTTCGAAGTTTGAAGACACGTGAAAATTGAACATTGCTTGTTATAATGTTTTTTGTGCTGGGGTCTTTTTGTGCTGCATTTTACTTTGCAACAGTGCCATAGTTTTTTCCTATACGTAGGAAAGTGCTTGAAGTTGCTTACTTCTGAATAATCAGCTCAACATAAGGGCTATCAGATATTTTAGGCCAACTACGTGAATATCATTCTTTCCCAATTCCATTGTCAGTGCACCTCTTTATCTATGACTGGAGTTACATTTATTGCTAGATTATCGCGTTATTCTTACTAAACATGCAGATTCTCCATAGTTTTTGTTTTTAATTGTCTTAAATGCCTTACACTTGTAACTTTTAAGGTTAATTTCAGCAAAATTTTCTCATTTTGTAGTGTAGTAGTTAGGTACTACAATTGATCATCTCCCATGTATTTGGTGTACATTCTAGCCATACAAATCATGATTTCTTTTTGTTAAAATTGTGCTTGCTGTAGCGGAATCTTTCAAAGACCGAACAGATGTGCAGTGCTTACACAGGTGGCAGAAAGTATTGAATCCAGAACTTGTCAAAGGTCCTTGGACTAAAGAGGTGAGGCATCTTAGTTGTTCCTTGATTGAAATTTTGCTGCTAATACTACTAACGTCAAATTCACCCTCCATAACATTTAAGTTATTGATTCTGTAGATACTAATATGTCCATATTAATTACTCTCATATGTCAAGGAGGATGAAGTGATGATTGAATTGGTGAAAAAGTATGGGCCAAAAAAATGGTCTACCATCGCACAGCATTTACCTGGACGCATTGGAAAGCAATGTCGGGAAAGGTGAATTTAGGGAGCTTCATTTTTCATCAGAATGCTGAGGATTTTCTATGACCCCCCCTCTAATTTCATGCATATATGGGTTTGAAACGTTGAAGCACTTTTAGAAGGGGAACTTATGGGATTTTTTGAACTTTCTCAATCTTGTATGCTGCATTCTCCTTCATGTACATGGCTTGACCTCTTGTGAATTGCTCAATCAGTACCAAATTTTGCTGCTAATACTAATCATATGGGTGGGAAAATCTTTTGTAGTTGACTAATATTACTTTGTTACTTGTTCTCTATTTTGAAACACTAGTTCAGCATATTTGCACATAAAATATTGCCACTACTGGCAACTGCTTTTGTTTTACTATATTGATCATTGAAGACTGCTGCTTCTTTGCTATTGGAAGTTCTTTTGCGTTTCATGCATTCCCAAGGATTTGATGTTTTAAGGTGTTTCAAAGCTGTGTTTATGTTGGTTTGGAGATTCGAGTAGCTCACTAGAGCATATTTTCTCTCATTGGCTGAACATTTTTTGACCATGTTTTTATCTATTTAGGGGATGAATGATTTACTTTAATGCTTTTCCAAACGATTGCCTTTTGAACTGGTGGATGCAGCTTGATTAATGGTTTAATTTGCTTTTGTGTCTTGGTTCTTCTTTTATTGATGGCAACTATATGATGCATTGCCCCTTACATCAAACCATGCCTTTCCTAGGTGGCACAATCATCTTAATCCCAGTATCAACAAGGAGGCGTGGACGCAAGAGGAGGAAGTGGCTTTGATTTATGCCCATCGTCAATATGGGAACAAGTGGGCAGAGTTGACGAAATTCTTGCCTGGGAGGTATATCCATATACAGAAGGAAACCCAACGAATTTTGATCATTTTTACCAAGTTGAAACATGCTCTTTCCATCATATTATACCTCTCTCGTTTCTTTTTGACTTCACATATACAATTTTCTATGTTTTTTTTTTTTTTCTCGTGTTAAAGCTTTATATCTTACTCTTTTTCTCAAATTTGTGAGCACGTCCGATCTTAGGTCAACATTAATCTTTAACATTTCGGTTGTTTTGAAATATCTTTCCCGTATGTCATCAGGACGGACAATGCAATAAAAAACCATTGGAACAGTTCTGTAAAAAAGAAACTAGACTCATACCTGGCCTCAGGCTTGCTTTCACAGTTCCAAGGCCTGCCTCATGTCAGCCACCTCATCCAATCAATACCTTCATCTTCTTCAACGCCACAACAGTTCAGCGGAGATGACAGTGTTCCCAAAGAGGACACAGAAGCAGAGGAAATATCAGAATGTAGTCAAAGCTCAAATGTTGTTGGTTGTTCTCAATCTACAAGTGACATGTCCCATGCAGCGGCACAAACAAGAGAAGAATGCCTACTGGCAGAAGAATCTAGTCACGTAAATGATCCAAGCTCCAATCCGCCATCATATTCTGAAAGTTATAATATTGCTTTACAAGAAGCTACTTTTTCCATTCCAGAATTGGGAAATAATTACCATCATGGTTGGGGAAGTTATGCAGGTAAAAATTGGCTGCTCAACTCCAATGAGTTACCAAACTTACCTTCATTGAGTTTAGGGCAGGAATCGGAGTTCTTGATGCATTGTATGGGGGGCGATGAAAACCATGAAGTGATACCTCTCCCACTACAAAGTTCTATGGGTTTAAATGCTTCACCTTCTATGATCTTGGGATCCGATGAACCAGAGCAATTTTTGATATCTGATGATGGATATTGCAGGGTGATATACCCAGAGGCGGAGGTGGTTGGACACTTTTCCTCTGGAAATCTCACAATATGCCCAGATACTACTGATTTCAATGGATCTGAAAATTCGTTGGTTTGTCAACCATTAAACTATCAGATCTCTGACGCCCTGTATTCTGAGATGTTAGGAAGTTCATGCTCGCAACTTTTTGCTGTGCCTTCACAACTTCCTCCTGATGATGGTGGACTTGTCTTTGGTAGTGATTCCAATCAGTTTGATGACCTCTCACATGAAAATCGGGAAGAGGAGATTGCAAAGAGTCCAAGTGATGGTTTTATCTATACCGGCGACTCAGTGAATTCACCTTTGGATGATGAGGTAGATAATATGGGTTTGCAAGGTGAACCAGATCAGGCAAAGGAAACTTTAAAACTAGTTCCAGTAGATGCTCTCAGCCCAGGACCGTCAAATAATATCCAAACTTGTTCTATGAATGAAAATTCAACTCTGTCAACTGCACAGAAAGATACCGGAGCTTTATTTTATGAGCCTCCTCGTTTTCCAAGCTTAGAAATACCATTTTTCAGCTGTGATCTCATCCAATCTGGCAATGATATGCAGCAAGAGTACAGTCCTCTTGGTATCAGGCAACTGATGATGTCATCTGGAAACTGTTTTTCTCCATTTAGGTTATGGGACTCGCCGTTGCGGGATGATAGTCCAGATGCTGTGCTGAAAAGTGCTGCAAAAACGTTCACATGCACACCATCAATATTAAAGAAACGAAACCGTGATTTAGTGTCACCAATGTCAGAAAAGAGAATCGAGAAAAAGCTTGAGAGCGGCATGAATCATGAATCGTTTTCCAGTTTGGCTAGAGATTTTTCTCGACTGGATGTTATGTTTGATGAGAATGGGAGCCATTATAGAGTACCGCTTCTGTCTCCTTCGTCAAACCAGGTTAGGAAGTCTGGAAAGTCCACTTATGATAAGGAAAATGCCGATTGTGCTCTAAAAGCAGGAAAAGAAGAGACCAGAGATGCTATCATTGTGGAAAACACAAATTCAGAGACAGAGTCTGATCACAATCATTTTGAAGATAAGATAGAGCAAGGAACTGTTAGTTTTGACACTAAAACTGAGGGTGATCATGAGGCTGCGACCCAAAGTGTGAGTTTTATTGTACTTTTCGTGTATATATCGGATAAATAATTAGATTTGAATATGTTGCTTATCTGTGTTCTACTCTCACCTCCTTGTCCGCATTTTCTCCACTCGGTTTAGTATCTTGAAATTCCTTCCGTCTCTGGTCAAGTTGCCAGACAACAAGTTGTTACACAAGAGTTGCTGTTGCTAAGCAATAACCATGACCCATGGTCTAGATTTCTAGTAATACATGGGTAGCTGCAAATACTCCATCTGTCCTATATTCTTGGTCCTTTTCTGGATGGATATCCCAACATCATTGCATATTCTAAAAAGTCTACAATATGTTCGTTTTTTCATTTCCTTTTTTCTGTTCATAAGAAGCTCTTTATATTAATTACTTATCTCAGGTGCAACAACCTTCTGGAGTCCTGCTTGAACATAACGTCAATGATCTGCTATTCGTTTCGCCGAATCACCTAAAAATCAAACCAGACAGAGCCCTTGGCATAACTAGTAGAACTCCTGCAAATCAGTATTCTAGAATGTTGCAAACAACATCAAGCCAATGTGCTCTTTCAGAATCTTCATCAGGGAACCCATCATCTTTCCTTAGCCCTCCTATTGTCTCCAGGAAGAAGGATAAAAGTCGGCTAGTTACAGTTGTGTCTGCACAATCTGCTCCTGAATCAAACCCCCAGGAAATTACCGGTAGAAGTGCTGGTGTTGAAGGTTTGAGCATGTAAGATCTTGTTAGCTGTCTTTTCTTTACTTATTATTTTATGATCGTTTTTACTCGTCACGTGATTTGTATATGCTAGTTGGGAGCGTCATCTATTGTGTGATCACTGGAGTTGCCATTCTTTTTCATGAACCTTTTCTTTTCTCTGGATGAGGGCAAGTTGTGGGTTGATTAGAATCTTTGTTTTTAGGAAATGCCAAAAGCACTGCACCTGTCTCTTTTATCTTCCAAAGGCTTTTGGTGGGGGTCGGACGTGTCAGGCAGCAACCGCACGCATGAGCACATGCACACACACACACACAATAGCACAAGAATAAAGATCAAACGCAACTAGATCAACATGGTTCCAAGGATGCCTCATTGCCTCTTAGTTGACTCTCGTGATTTCCCTACTTTGTTGAAGGGAAGAAAGTTACGATGACGGCCCTTATGTTATCTGCAGTATATATACTGCTACCGTAACTTCCTTAGTTGGATCAGGCAAGTCAAGGGCTTTGAGTTCATTACTCACGTTTCACAACCCAATAGTACTAAAACCAAAATCATTTCACATGTATATGAGTCTGTCTGCCTTCTCAATTTGCATTATTTGTGGTATTTTCCTGTTTCTCTCTAGTCTGTTAAAAGTACAATTGCAGATTGAAAACTACGTATTTGTACTGTTGGTATGCCTTCCTAACAAAGCTTCATTCCCAGATTTGGGGAAACTCCTTTCAAAAGAAGTATTGAATCCCCATCAGCATGGAAGTCTCCTTGGTTCATGAACTCTTTTCTGCCAGGCCCAAGGGTTGATACAGATATAACAATTGAGGTAGCTGAAGTCCTGATAGTTACTTCTGCTTTATTCATTATCTAAGATATATGAGGCCTGGGGACAGTTTGTTCATTTTTATGCATCTTTATATTCTACTTTAATTTGTTGCAGGATATTGGGTACTTTTTGAGCCCTAGGGACAGAAGTTATGATGCCATCGGGCTAATGAAACAGTTAAGCGAGCATACTGCAGCTGCATTTGCTGATGCCCAAGAGGTTTTGGGAGATGAAACCCCTGAAACAATTCTAAAGGGAAGATGCTCCAAGAACCAGAATTTGGATCAATTGGTATGATTTTGCATTTCCGTTTCTCAAGAATTCTTTCCAGCATACGATCTACTATCTGAAAAATCCACTTGCATCATTTGAGCCTTTCACAAAAAAAAATTGCTCTATATATAGGATAAGGAGTTATCCAATTCTTCGTAGAATTTGACAACTGCTACAAGTGGGGTAAGTGGTGAAAATTAGGAAGCCAAGACTTCATGTCTTTTAAAGGTTTCAATTCGTAACTCCATTGCAGGTCCTAAGAGTTCTTTCTCACTCTAAAGGTTACTGAAAAACTAGTTCCTGATGCAAAAAGAAGTGATTCTCCTCTCCTAAAACCGAAATCTAGTTTGAAAATGAAGTCTATGCATTGACTGGAGATGCACGTTTATTAATTCACTCAAGAAGCTTGTTAAGTCCAAAATAAAGTAGCATGTTCTTTGACAAAGAGAATTCGGTTGATGAAGCTGCAGAAAAGAAACCTGGTTTTGATGTATCTTTCTGGGACTTGTTTCTCCTATAAAGCTAAAAATATATCAGATAGTACTTGTTAGAATTTGACCGAGCTGCATAATACATCTATTGTTTTATATACCCTTTTTCAAGTTTTTCTTTTCTCCTCTGCGATTTTCTGCAGACCGAACGCCGCCTAGATTTCAGTGAATGTGAGACACCTCGGAAAGGAAAAGAAACCGGGAAGGAAAAGGAAAACGTGAAAGAAAAAGAAAGTGGGAAATCTTCAACTGCCTTAAATTTCTCAAGTCCCTCTTCCTACTTGCTGAAGGGTTGCAGGTAGCTGATTCTTGTGACCATAGTAGCCTACTGCTGTAACATGTCAAAGTCCTTGTATACATATCTCTGTATTTACCTTATCTGTATTCCATTCTTTGTTCTCCAGGAAAATTACAATATGGATTTCAATTAATTTAAATGAGAAAAGATGGTTTAATGAATTCTGATTTCATTCTAAATTTTACTTTCCTTGGGCTCATCTTGGATAATGGTTTATGACAGAGACCAAATGTCCTTTCCACCTTTCTGTCTCTGTCGTCTCCCCTTCTAAATGCTAGACAAACAAATTATGCTTAAACACTTCTTCTTCTTCTTTTTTCCAAACCAACCTTGAAAATCCATTGCCTTATATGTTACGTTTATACATATTTTTTCTAAAAAAGAATCCAATTATATGAACTCAGCTCGTGATTGTAAAAAATAACCACCCAGTCATGTCTCATGTAATTTTTATGGTACCCCATGTACGATTTGTACGCTTTATGACATCGCCACCAATTGCAGATTGAAATCAGGTCCAGTCCCATCTAATTTTGAGCATTAAGTGTCCGTATCAAATCTAAATGAACGGAACCATCAACTTCGAAGAACTTGCCAATAAGATAAGCAGAAATATCAGTTTTATGGTGGGTCTTTTGTGTGAAATTATACAATAGTCCGGGAGTACCACGTGGTAGTACTCCGGACCACTTTACAACCACAAATTGTATGGACCTCATAAGAATGTGTGGTTATAAAATGATCCGAAATACCATGTGGTGATACTCCTGAGCTACTCCTAGTGAATAATAACTCAAAAGTCTTTTTTGCTATCTGAAAGAAAAATGCATGGGCAAGAAAAAATGGACAGTTGAGCTTCAAGCAAATTTGGCTGCCCCACTTTTCTCGCACAAATGCCATTTTGATCACATGGTAAACTATGTTGCGCAAAACTGATTTTGGCACCATTGATCTCCATGTCAAGTTCTACAAAGTAAACAATAGAAGAGCGATTCCAGCTATTTTTCCTAGTCCAGAACAGACCCGAAAAAGCTCAAGACTGGATGGAACAAAATCTAGAAGACATTGAACAGGCAACCCCTCCGCGATGACTTGAGGCAAGTATTAAGATTAAAATTTAACACATAAATCATAAAACATTCTGAGCCTGTTTATCAAGCCTAACACTTTTTAAAGGAAAGATCCAACTGAAAACAAATTTTTATTTTTTTATCAGGTATATACAAAATAAAAATTTTAAAACTCGTAAGTACGGAGGAGGGCTGGGGCCACCCCGGGCCCCAAGGTAGCTCTGCCACTGCCTTGTGTATCGTAACACTTAATGACATTTTGAAGGCCCAATAGGGCCAATATGACGATTTCTAGTTTTCTACTTATGTCCAAATGACACATAAACACGCACCCACAACCAAAAATGTCAATGCATTTTACTGCAGCTGGACAAATGACGGGGACAAAATTAAAAGCAAACAAATATTCAACAAAAATACCATTGATGAAATGTTCAAAACTACTCCAATGTAAATGCGAAACTTCAGTACCCGAATCATACATTTCAATTCTGCCCCAATTAATTCCAATGGGGATTATTACTACAAAACTAATAGAAATTTTCCTGACACCAGCATTAATAAGGCTGGAAGAGGCTCACTGTTATAAAATATTTAGGCAGCACCTGTGACAGCTGCATGCATGGCATCAGCAAGGTGTGGGACAGTCTTAGAGCTGAGCCCGGCCATGCTGATCCTCCTGCAGAATCCGAAAATGAGTTAGTTTGTTACAGAGAACATCCAAAGATGAACTTTGATACAAGACTGCATTCAGATGTTAAGCAATTGTTGAAAACACAAGATGAAGCAGATTAACTACATGCTAGGCACCAGTCCAAAAGATGAGGTATGAATGTGCTTATTAGGACTTCTAGAAAGTTGACGACTTTGACACAACTATGTTTGGTGCATCTTATTCAACTAGAATACGGAAGAATAAATCTAGTTACCCATCAGATGTCATGTAAATATGGTACTCTCTGGTCATGAATGCAACTTGCTCTGAGTTCAGTCCTGTGAACGTGAACATTCCAATCTGCTTGATGATGTGACTCCAATTACCAGGTGTGCCTGCAAAGAAACAAAGGAGACTTGAATACTATAATATTTCAAGATTCTGGCCTTTTTGCATAGAACCAAATGCAAATATCTATTCGTGTCACAGAGTGATGACCAACAACCAGGAACTGGTGTGTTGTGTCGGTACAGAGGTACACTCATAGGACACTCTTAGATGCATATCAGAAACACGTCTAAAATGTAACGAAACTCCTAAACTCTGATACGCTCCCACAATACAAGTTAATAAATCAATTGACAAAAGAAAAACAGTGCAAAGTCATTCATGCACTCCTCCTTCAGACTTCAATTGAGTGTTTCATGATATATATATATATACGGGGCGGTTCAAGGGACACCCAAAAAAACACCTAAAAAAACACCTCATAGTTCCCCATCAAATTTTGATGATCCAAGCCGCTTAATGTGATCAGAACGTGATTTTAAGGGTACCCACGTGAAATCAGCAAAAAAAAAGACCGGAAAAGGCTTGATCTGAGCAGTTTTTATCTTAGATATAATGAACGGTTCAATTAAAAACTGCTCAAAACGAGCACTTCCCAGTCATAATTTTTGCTAGTTTCTCGCGTGCACCCTTAAAATCACATTCTGCACACATTGAACGGTTCGGATCATAAAAATTCGACCGGAAACTATGAGATTGAGATTTGGGGTGTTTTTTTGGGTGTTCATTGAACCGTCCCGATATATATTTATACACCCCCGAGAAATCGGCAAAAAAAAAATACTGGAAAGTGCTTGTTTTGAGCAGTTTTAATTGAACCGTTCATTAAATATAAGATAAAAACTGCTCAGATCAAGCATTTCCTGGTCTTTTTTTTTGTTGATTTCTCGCGGGTACCCTTAAAATCACGTTCTGATCACATTGAGCGGCTCGGATCATCAAAATTTGATCGGGAACTATGAGGTGTTTTTTTAGGTGTTTTTTTGGGTGTCCCTTGAACCGCCCCGATATATATATATATTGTTTTACTACCTTCTAATTGATATCCATCCACATGGCATATAATATCTGAATGACATAACCAATATCCACAAGTAAAAATTCTGTGCATGAACTGTCGTCGTCTTTTAAAAATTTCCAGGGCCTGTTGTTCCATGTCTTGTCACGTCTCTGTGCTTAGGTAGTGCCCAGTTGTTCCTTGTCTTGTCACGTTTCTGTGCTTAGGTAGTGGCCAGTTGTTCCTTGTCTTGTCACGTCTCTGTGCTTAGGTAGCAACTATCTACAAGATGGAGCTAATAATTGAAGCCACACAAACTACAATAAGCGACTTGATTCCCAGATAACAAGTTATTTGGTTGGGTGCACAAGCCAAATCAAACGCTTCTTTCTAACTGGGATGCTCTTCTCCCTTTCTTAATTTTTAATTTTTGTTCGCTGAATCTCTATATGAGACCCCTTTTCCCGCCAAAGCCGGAGTTTTAATATGACCGGTCTAACACTCTTAACTATAATGCCGTAGGGTCCCCGGCGGCTAAAAACTTACGGAAGTGATCTTCAATTGGATTACCTCTAGCACGTAAAGCTTCAAACAGCTGCTGGCGCATGCTGATTATACGGTCAGCCATTGCCTTCAACTCAACAGTCCATTCGTCGAACATATTCCTGCAGGTAAAGCAAACAGCCGATTATCAAACCTTCCATATGAGCCTTCATTCAGTTTTCAATAGACTGGAAAGTATCCGATCAGTTGTATTTTCTGCCATTGTTGACATCAGAGAAACCGTATCTCTACATAGAAGGATGTCTTCCTTCTTATAGATGTAAGCTTATCTTCAATTGAAAAGGGAATAAAGAACAGAATATACAGCTTTAGAATAATAGATTACCTGTCCTTGAGGATGGTAGCCACAATAGAAGCACCATGAATGGGTGGGTTTGAATACATGGGCCTGATGACAAGTTTCAACTGGCTCTCAACTCTGATAGCAACATCAGCACTCTTGCAAACCTACAACAATGAAATGTTGCCAGACATTAAAGGCCAGAAAATAAACAAGAAGTCCAAGAATCCACGGTGTTGTGTTTCCTCACAAGTTGACTACAAAGGAAGATTTTGGGAATTACTTGGAAGATCTTCCTGTCTATGATGAGTATCTTGAAGATGATAAGGAAGAAGAAAGGCTTGAAGATATTGAGAAAGGCGTACAAGAAGGCCATGGAAGTGATAGTGGTTTGGGTTTTATTTCCGAAGTATGAGGTTTTGGAAGATCCACCAATCCTTGAACACCTTTTAGAGCCAAAAGGTGAGGACTGCTTTCAAGTTCTGCCTTTTGTGTTGCCCCCGATGCATGATATACAAGTTTGTGGAGAATTGGTGACCAAACCAGGCTACACAGGACAACTTGATGATCACTTGGGAATGGTCGTCTCTCGAGAAAGTCTTGGGTATGGTATGTCGCTTGTTTTTGGATCTTCAAACAGTGATTGGTTAACTAGTCCCTAACTTGAGGACACATATTTTAGTGGGGGAGTCCCAATGTAGTCATTTTTAATCTATCTTTAGCATTTTAATGTGTCCATGGTCTCTATGGTTTGCTTACCTTAGTTGTACCTAACTAGCCATATGCATTGTCTTAGGTTTCTTTCCTTTGTTTCTATCATTTCAAGAACAGAATTAGCAAGAGTTTCTCTCTTTGTATCCCATTTGGGAAGTTCTCTCTCTCTCTCTCTAGATTATCAATGGAATATTTGGTTGCATAAATTGGGGTCTTGTATGTGTGTACACAGCCTTCGAAAAATGTACTTATGCATCCATATTTGTTTTCTTACGTAATACGGTAATAGTACTGCATTTTGCATTCCAACACAATAGTCTAATTTTAGTCATGTAAAAACCATATTAACATATATGTATCCTATCGTGCCCCTTTTATCATCTGGAGCCATGCCTCAAAACCTTTGACAAACTATTGATTAGACAGCTCAAGAAACAGATAATGAAAACAAATTACCAATTGCCTGGTATTTTAAGCACGCCTTTGGTTTCTTGGGCATATTAGTAAGGTATCTTTGGGAGAGATACCAACACTACCCAGACTCACTAGTTCATAATTTTACCTGCGATATCCATTCATGAAAGATAGTAATTAACTATGAAAGTGTGATTTCATTTTAGCACTTTTTATTCTTCGAGTGTGTGATTTGAGGAGAAACAAAGCTAGACTGTAATGCTTGTCCATTGGAGAAACAAAACTGGACTGAGTAACTTCGCCAGTTGGAACAGGGGGTGGAAGGCTCTCAAGTTTTCTTAATTAATTGCACACACTCTGTTATATGTTCTAAAGGCAGCATGAATTGGAAAATTATAGAGCTTATTTGATGCCAGAAAGTATGTCTTACAATGCTAAGGGCACCAACACGTTCCCCATAGAGCCCCATGTTCTTTGCATAGCTCTGAGCTACTAGGCACTCACCGCCATCAGCAACAAACATGCGGACAGGTTGTGCATCTGCATCCAAACTTCCACTTGCAAAACCCTAGAATACCAGACATCAACAAACTAAGTTTTGAAGTCTAAGCATACAGAACAGAAGATGATCATGATCATCATTGATGCATCTTTTAGGCCCACTATATTATTCAACCAGTAACACTCTCCAAAAACTGACCTGATAAGCACTATCAAAGAAAGGTAACAACCCTTTTGATCTCAACAACTGTCTGATCTGCTCCCACTGCTCAAGGGTTGGATCAACACCAGTTGGGTTATGAGCACATGCATGAAGCAGCACAATTGCTCCCGATGGAGCAGAACTAAGGTCTTCTAACAAGCCTATTGCCCAATGAAGATAAGAAACATCATTACATGGCCAAGAAAAAACTCACAACCTAACCAAAATTTCAAAATGGACGTGTGCGTGCCAACACAAGTACCCAAAGGGGCAAAACTTAGGCTCAGGTACATCATCCAAATCATAATATACTCAAAAAAAATCCCTAACTGAAAAACACTTATCAATTGAGGAACATGGAGGAACTTGAATATGAATGCGACCTAGAAAGAAGACTAGAAAATATCCCGTTTCTGTCACAAACCAATGAATCACATGTACACAAGGTCATAGATGGACGTGCAATATGCAAAGCTAATTCTATATAGATTTCCATATAGAGATGGATAATATTCCTGACCTTGGAAATTGAGCCCACGTGTCGGTGGATCATAATAACGATAGGTTTTCACAGATAACCCAGCTAGAGGGAACAATTTTGCATGGTTTCCCCATGTTGGCTGGGGAATGTATATCATGCGCTGCAAAATAGACCGAGTTCAAGTAGATTCAAATAGTAAGCCTCCATACAAAAAAATAAACGAGTAAATAAAAGAAGAGGAAAAATGAGATGAAGCGTTCACCTGGTGATAATTTCTTGCCAAAAATTCACCTCCAACTCGCAATGAGCCAGTACCAGACAAGCACTGAACAGTTGTAACCCTGTTCTCCTGAATAGCAGGGCTATTTTTGACAAACCACAATAAGCTATATCATCAGAGGATACTAAAAATTATGCTGCAAGCATCAGTCAGACAACAATATTTTTCTTTCTTGATAAGCACAATGGAACGAGATGATAAATCACCAAAAGAAAATACAGAGATATTTTTGAACCCTTCCAACAGCTGAAACGTTGAACCCAAATTCCAAATAAGGTCCAAAGTTTAGCCACTGTGGAAAGGTCTCAACTCTCGTCCATATTTCATTTATCAATATACGGGTTGCCTATTATTATTATGCCTGTTTCCTTATGACCCAAGCACATTTTTCTCTCTGATATCAAAGAGGTCCATAAAGAAGAAAGCAATACCCTGAAATGGAGATAAAAACTCAACCCCAACCAAATTAATTAAAATGGACAGTGAATTGCTTTCATGTTTGACATAAAGAGAGTTGGCAGAAAATCTTCTGAAGCAAGATCAGTATGGGCTTAAGCTCATGTGGTCATTGCCTTAGGTGCATGCCTCAACTTGAGCTATTGTCATTTGAAATTTTGCAGTTTTTTTGAACAACAAAGAAAGTAATATTTCATTAATAACAACAAAATATTACAAGAGGAAGGAAATATTTGGTATTTTGAAATTTTGCATACACCAGTGCCTTTACCATGATCAAAGAGAAGATCTTGGTTATTCATGGAGAAAGTCAAACTCATAGTGTTTCATTTTCAAACATGACTTTGACGTTTAGGTTATGAAAAAGATCATGAAGTTAAGAGCTGATCTTGGATTGAAAATGTTTAGCTAGTGCGCGTGCGCACACAACAAACACCCCACCAACTTACATATTCCAACAATAACATAAAACTCCTACCATTCCTTAAAAAGATTAAGGACCACAAAAAGAAAATTTGTCAAATTTATCCATTCGACTTGTCAAAATGTATTACGGGACATCTAAAAATGGAATAGTGGCCTAAAATTACGGGATGGAGGGAGTAAAAGTTTCCGAAAAACTCTAGGGAAGTTCTTAAGACCAAGAGAATAAATATCAGAATAAGAAGATGAGGAGATGTTCAATGCATCTTCCACTATGATGAACAAGGATAACTGGACAGAACAAGTACTCTATCACAATAAAAAAAAGGCTGAAGTATTTCATATCTATTGATTGAATAGCACAAATTACAGTCAGTAACACTGTCAGAGGGCTTCAATAGGGGAAAGAGTGAGATAAAAAAAAACAAAAACTTAGTTGTGTTGTCAGAGCCAAGCTTCTGGTTATGAAAGCTGAACAGAAGAAAACACCAAAAACGGATAACGATACAGCACTAGAACCGAAAAGCCAATAATTGCCAAGGACATATTCATTATTCTATTATTTTATACAAACCTACAAAAGGAAGGAAAAAATTGCAACATTGCAAATTCCTAGTTACACAGTGCTACTGATTACTGAGCACATGATGTCACATGGTTTGCCATCTTTTCCTTCCCAATTGCAATGGAAACCAGTCCACCAAAGATATTTACTAGGCCGTTTCGTACCGTCGCCTCAAAACTTGAGTATATGATATATTACGATTGATGAGTGTGATTAACGACACTATGCAAGAGCATTGAACTTGTACCTGTCAGCTCCAAATATGACCTTAGCACTCAATTTATTGAAATCTGCCAGTCCAACAATAGGAAGATATTCCTTAACACGGGACCTGTCATTAACAAGGAGCTGCTCCGCTTTTCTCACCACATTCAGAACAAGAGGTTTTCCTTCCTGTAACGCCGGCATTAAAAAAACTATAACATCAGAAAATTCAGTGTTTTATACACTACCTCTAATTCAGCCCCCGCAGGAACTTCTCAGATAACAAAAACAATAAATCCTATTATATTTAATAAGTTCAGCCTGAGGAAACTGTAATTTGGCATATCTGTCACCAGCTAACCAACACAATCTACATTGTGATATACAACGATAGTAAGCAGGGTGCTATATGCTTTGCGGTATCAGAGCTAGAGCTCAAAATAACCATAGCTCTTCCCAAATGAAAGTTCAATGCACAGCTTCCATCATCGTATAATAATAAACAAAAAGCTAGAAATCAAGTTAATCTGGAAAGAGTATCATGCATTTCATGCGGGGAAGAATCCCCTCCCTTGAACAAGCGCGCATGTGCACAGTTCTCAAAAGCATCGCATGCAGATGTGCCCGGAGCCATTCGTTGCACTTGGCCTCACATGATGAATGTGGGACCAACACAAATCGGACAGCAACGGACACAGATGCATTCGGATCTATGACCACACATTTGAATCCAAAGCATTTTCCTTTCTCGAAACAATGCAATGGGGTCTATTAAAAATGTAACAAGATCAGTACATGAAGTGTTGCCTCCTCTTCTTTTTTGAACAGTTGTTGCCTCTTTTTCTCAAGCATTCCATGAAAAACATAAATTATAGGATCAAGAAACTCACCTCTGTTCTATAAGCACCAACACCCAAATTCAACTTTATTGGGCTGGGATCTTTATTAAATGCAACAGTGACCTGTTTATTTAAACATGAAGTTAGAAAGCTGTCCAGAGACCAGCCAAAAAAGAATCGTCATCTTACAAAATAATTTAGAAAGAGCATACATGAGGAGCCAAGAGCCTATAAATAAGTACAAAAACACGAAAATACCAATTCACAACCCTAGTAATTGCTAACCAAACAAATTAGGAATCTGTGCAGACATTAGTTCTTTAAGCAGCCTTTTCATTACATGCATAATCACAGTGACAGCAAGAAATCACTTGATAAATAAATCCAGCATCAAGTATACTGTCATCCACTTCCTACTGGAGCCACATTTCCCTTATGGTCTGTTTAGCCTCTGTGAAAGCATAGAAATGTAAAAGGAACTCTAGTTTAATGAATCTTAAACTACTCTGCATTAGGACAGAAGCAAAATACAAGTGAAGTTCTCTTCATTTCAAGAATTCAACCAGCAACCATCTAAGACAAAGAACCAATTTTCACAATCCCAAGCTTTTATGGATGATAGTCGATCTCTAACCATCATGATCCATGAAACACAAAACTAAAAAACGTTGCCATAATCTAATCTATTCTACCACAGAAAGGAAGAGCCCCTTTTTGGTGTGTCTCAATTGTGAAGCTGAGTAGATTTTTGTAAAGCTGCCCCATAAACTTTTGTTATTTGACTTCCAAAATGTCTTAAGATCATATTAACTATCCAGGGCAAAGTAGTATAACAACTACACGATACCTGACCTACCCACAATTAACCAATCATATTTGGTTGCAAACTCACAAAACCACCAAATCTTTTAACATCCCCATCCCCGATGCCCATTCAAGAAACTCTTCTCCCACGGTTGATCTCTTAGAACTTTTTCATTTGGATAACTTCTTTTTGCAGGGAGGGGTGCCGTTCTTCAACTCCTGATTTTGAACGGCACTTCGCTTTTACTGTTAATTTGTTTGTGGTTGATCTTCAAGAAATTTGCTTTGATCACCTCCTTTTTCTTTTTTTGCAGAGAGGGGTGCAAGTAAGAACTAGAAAATCAAAACTACAATCACTCCGACACTTAATTAATTTTTGTTTATTCTCTACCTTTGATAGAACTTTCGTATCTAAACAGGTGTTCATATATTTAATCTTTCTTTCCCATGATTCTGATGTCTTCGTCAAATCTCTACTACTCTTTCTTTTTTTGATCCGCAAAAACGCCTCAAGAGGCATTTTCCGCCACTTTCGACGCCAGGCATTTATACATGTACAAACACATAGAAATACGTATTATATTATTATATATACATATGTAACGCCGGCATCTGGAGGCATATTAACAATGATTGTGTCGGATATATTAACATAAAAGATTGTTAAATTTAACTGGTGATTGCGATCCAGAACCTTAAACAACACCGATAAATAATCATCAACGAAAGACGCGATCATAACTGACACAGCACAGCACAAACGTAGTAACCAAATCGAGAACGCTGACCCTCTGTACCGAGAATCCTCCGTACCTCTGAACTTAGAAACCTCGGACCGTAAGATCGCATACAAATTTTAAAAACAAAAACATTTCTCACACAATCCAACGGTCCGAAATTCCTCGGTAGATACAAGAGGTTTCTCGGTTCAGAGGATCTCCTCTGTCAAATCGATTGATGATTCAACCACCACAGAGAGAGAGAGAGAGAGAGAGAGAGAGAGAGAGAGTACGCCGAGGATGGGATCCTCAGGAGCTTGAGCGAGGTGAGCGAAGACGGAGTCGAAGGCAGAGGTGGGAGAAGCGGAGATCGTCTGAGAGGACTCCATGATACCAGCTGAAGAAGAAGGAGAGGAAGAAATAGGATCGAGGTGCCTTCGCAAACAACTTAACCTCCGATCGGCGGTTGCGGAACCGGGGGTGGTGCCAACTGACTGTGGGCGCATTCTAGCTTTTTCCAACGCGATCCCCCACCAACTTTTTATAATTGTGTTTTTTTTTCTTTCCTGTTTTTTTTTTTCACACGGCGGCTGTGAGTCTGTGACGGTCTGTTCTTCTTCTTATAACTTGGGGAGAAGTCCAACGTGACGCGGTGGAATTGATTGCGAGAGTCTGACGTGGATGGAACCGGACGCTGTTCGGGACAGACGTGGCGATATGGATTGGCACGGTAGTCGAGGTTGGGGATACGGTTACGGAGGTCGTCATCGTTGAATTCCTGACGGACGCCGGAGGGGGGCGGATTGGCTGACAGTTGGGCACATGGTTTTAAGAGCACGCATACCGTTTTTTTTATTGAGATTCAAGGTGATGTTCCACTTTTTAAAAAGTTCGTTTTTTTCAAATGAAAGTAATTTTAAACTTAAAAATTGTGTATTCACATAAATACGTAAATAATTTTTCTATTAACATGAATCTTGTTTGATAAATTTCATTAAGATCTTTTAAACGGTACAAAAAAATTTGAAAAAATATTTTTTATTTTCATTATATTTGAGTTTGAAAAAATATTTTTCATTTTCATTCGGATCGGCCGTCAGGTGGCCGGAGACGGCCCGACGCAGCCGTCGGTACGATTTTCCTACGGGACCCGTCGGTCCCTATCGCTTTTCTGATTTTTAAATACTACTGAACAACTTTTTCTTTTTAATCATGTGACAAAGAAAATAACGAGAGTGAAAATTCAATTGAAAAAAAAAATACAATACTAAGACATTTAACATAGGGGTTGATTTTCAAATTTTCTCATATTTTTTGTGATATATATAATAAAAACCTTATAAAATTTCAACATATTTTAATTATTCAAAATAAATGAGATGAGAAATATATTACATATGATGTATTTTAAATTTATTTACAAAAACAAAAGTAAAAATTAAAATTATAGAAATAGTCCCTCTAGTTTGCATGAAATCTCAATTTAGTCTTTCTGTGAGGTAAAATGACAATTTTGTCCTCCAATTCCGTTAGTTTCATTAACGCCGTAAGTGAGAGGGACCAAATTGGGGCAGAATGCAAACTATAGGGATAAAAGTAACACAATTGATACTAGAGGGACGAAAATAAGAATTCGTGCAAACTAAGGGGATCATTTCTAAAATTTTCCCTAAAGTAAAAGCTCAGGAACTGAGAAACTATCCTTTGCATCAAGCTTGGAGTCCATTTTCTTCGCCATCGATGATGCAAGACATGCACCACCAGGTCCACCACCATTGTTGCTGAAAAGCTCAGGAACTGTTGTGGCTTCGGATTCAATAGTCCAAGGGACAATGCCAAAGCCAATGGAGATCTATTGGGTCCACTCGTCGCCTATTTCAGTAGGCGATGAGCCAGGCTAGGCAAGGCATGACATGACAACTCACCCCAAGACCGTGTAACAAGTCTCTGTCATCTTCGTCTTCCGAGTCAATCTCTCAGCTCCTGGTCTGTACCTCCACGTGCATCCGAGCTGCACGTGAGAGGGACGGTTAGACTCGTCTCACATCGCTCATTTAAGTTACTCAAACTTGGTTAATATATTCTAGAGGTTACTCCACTATTGCCAATTGTCTATAGGTTGAAACCTTTCAAGAAATCTGACAATAAGCTTGTCGACCTCCTAAGCAAGACAAGGAACGACATGCGCTTTTCACCGAGTTAGGCAAGTATAAGAAAGCAATACACTAGTAAAGAAATTTATTAATTATTTTAGATAGATAAACAATATAATGATTCCCACCTCTGTAATCTAGTTAGCAATGGCTGTAATCGTGACCGTTCAAAGTGTTTTTAATGATTTATACTATTACTTTGTTAAACGCCTGAACATGAACATTAACCGCAGGGCTGGACAATCAAATTGCAATTGTATCCTGCAATTCAAATTTGAACCGGAGAAATTACGAATAAAAAAACAGAAAAGAAGAAACACTCCAACAGTCCAACAGCCTCAATAGGGCCTGTCATTATTTTTAGCTATCGTCAGTTGGTAAATTTGTATGCACCATTCACAAAGGATTATACAATTTTATTATATTTTTTTCTCACTCTCTTTCTTTTTACGAGCAAATAAATATTTAATTAACTTTTAAAAATAAATTACAAAGATTAAAAGTAAACTATGCACAAGGCATCTGGCATGTCATATCAGAAAATTAAGTACAAGGCCGATTAAAAAGAAAAAAAGAGCATGCCCACAAATAAGCACCCTCTCGCTCCAACCAACAATCATATGCTGCTAGGATTCAAAAGGTAAAAGAAAAACAATTCGAGACTGGCAAGAAGCAAACAAAGACGTAAACCCAAAACAAAAGCAATTTACCAGCCGACTCTCTCACTCTCTCCTGTATTTGGAAAAGTAGTTGTATTAAAGAATACTTTGTAGAAAGCAAAAGAAGAAACAAAAAAGCAAATGACTATTTAATTTATAGGCCAATAGCCAAAAGATATTGCATTTTTTAAGCTTTACAAAATAATACTGAGTAGCAAGTTGGGAGTATAAGAAAATGTTTAAGATTGACTAGAAATTGACCTAATTATCATTGTGCATATCCTAAGAGACATGCATAAACGTACACGTCGAAATCCTTCTACTTTTGTTCCGGTGGGGCGGCTTTGTAGACAGTGGATGCGTTGTAATAATATTCAATAGTCTTGCAGCACAGTTGGTGCTTTAGATCACTTCAGCACCCACTACTCATTTTAAGTGAGGTTCTTATATTTACTCGATCGTGAACTTCATAAGAATGTGTGGTTTTCAAGTGTTTCAAAGTGTCATTTGGCCGTGGTCAGGGAACACCGAATAATTAGACTTGGAGATACGCATGATTTTTCCACCTAAATGGTTGGCCTCGTTTGATTCGCGGATTGAAATAAATGGGATTAACAGTTTTGGGATTAATAGTCCTTGTACAATTTTTCGTAAATTAATTTCATCCCTAATTCCACCCGATTCCATGTTTGATTCATGTGGGTTTACTTATGGGATAAGAAACATTTTTTTAAAAAAACTAATATTTGTCGAAAATAGAAAGTTTTGAAAACAATTTTGTTTTTTACAAAAACAGTTTTTTTTTTTTGAAAAAAGAGGAAGTTTGGAAATAGTTTTTAACAAACAACTTTCGAAAACAGGTTTGTTACAAAACAATTTTGGAAAAAGTTTTTTTTAAAACTAATTTTTGAATTTCTTGGAAAGAGAAACTTTTAAATTTTGAACAACATTTTTCCAAAATAAATTTTAAAATATTTTTTGAGAACGATTCCAATATCATCCAAGTATTTTTGAAAACAATCCATTCTTTGTTATTCCTATCCAATCTCACCTCTCCCTAGGATAATTTAGTACCCCGTATAGGAATAAAATTAATACTAAAGTAATCCCGACAATCATTTGGGAAAGTCAAACTTAGGATAACTTTTGACACAAAATGTAAAAAATCTTGTGTGGTATCAAATGTGGAGTCCCACGCAAATGATTGGATCCGTTCAATTTGTTTAAAACATATTTTCGAGAATCTCCAAAAAAATCAACTCATTCGGATATTGGTAAGGGATTGATTGGTATTTGTCTCTAAATTTGACAGTATAAAAACTGAATGAATCGTCAAGCACTTACTGAAATTTGAATGAGTTGATTGTTTACGAAAATTCTTAGAAACATGTGTTATACTATAGATAGAACGGCTCCGATCATTTACGTGAGGGAATTGGTAAGCTGATTGAACTATAGTCCATCTCTACTTTCTCAAAAGTCAACTCAAAAGTCAAAACAAACGGAGGACTAGGGGGTCCCACAGCCTTATCACTTTCCTTTCTTAAAAAATAAGTAGGAGTACTTATTTTCAATTTTTAAACTTAAAAAAATATATTTATGAAATTAATTTTTTAATTTTTTTACATCGTTCAAACTATTTTATCGAGATCTATCAAACAACAATATTAATATTACATATTTTTTTTGATTTCGATAAACTCATTATTTTTAAACTTGAAAATTGTTAGGATCGACACACACACGCACACGATTCACGAGTAAAAACAGTAAAGAAATCGACACAGCAATATACGTGGTTCCCCAAAATCGGGTACGTCCACGGAAGCGAGAGCGGCTACTGTTCTTCTTATCACAGTTGCAATACTTTGGGGTTTTACAATAGAGAGCCTTTTATATTCTGCCCTATACAAACCCTAACCCGAAGCAAACCGATAGCGCTACACCAAAACCACTATAGCGCTACCATAGCCCGAAGACGATTCGCTAGCGCTACATCAAAACCCATGTAGCGCTAGCCTAGCCTCTGTTCTCAATTCTTCCATCAAGTATGAGCCATACTTCCAACAATCTCCACCTTGGCGAATACACACTCGCCCCTTCAGGAGATAACCCCCCCACTCCAGTCCAGTCCACTCGTGGGGGGCGTCTCCGATTGCCTAGCACCTGGAGACATTAACCAAATCCAAGCAATGCTCGAACTTGTCTACAGTAACCGTCTTTGTCAACATATCAGCTGCATTCTCAGAAGTATGCACCTTTTCCAGTATCAAATCACCTGCATCAATCAACTCTCTCACCTTGTGAAACCTGACGTCGATATGCTTGGTTCGAGCATGATACACCTGATGCTTTGCCAGATAAATAGCACTCTGACTATCACAATGCAACTGTACTCCACCTTGATCCATGCTAAGCTCCTTAACAAACCCTTTCAACCACAATGCTTCCTTAGCTGCCTCAGTCACCGCCATATACTCAGACTCAGTAGTAGATAAAGCCACCAGAGGTTGTACCATGGATCTCCAACAGATAGGCCCACCCACAAGTGTAAACACATAACCAGTTGTAGACCTTCTGTCATCCAAGCCCCCTGCATAATCCGCATCCACATACCCAACAACTGAAATCTGACCCTGTTGCCTGCCAAACATAATCCCACGTTCCGAAGTACCTTTCAAGTATCTGAACATCCACTTGACTGCCTTCCAATGCTCTCTGCCTGGCTTGCCCATGTACTTACTGACTGTGCTAACTGCATGTGCCAAATCGGGTCTCGTACAAACCATTGCATACATTAAGCAACCCACTGCACTCGCATAAGGAACCCTTGACATATCCTCAATATCTTCATCTGACACCGGACTCTGAGCTGAAGATAATCTGAAATGACTTGCCAATGGAGTGCTGACCGGTTTGGCATTACCCATGCTAAACCTCTCCAGCACTTTCACCACATAATTCTTTTGAGATAACCACAACTTACCAGCTGACCTATCTCTTCGAATCTCCATCCCAAGTATCTTTCTAGCTGCTCCCAAATCCTTCATGTCAAATTCTTTACGCAATAAAGACTTCAACCTGTTAACCTCAACCATACTCCTTGCAGCAATTAGCATATCATCCACATAAAGAAGCAAGAAAACATAGGAACCATCATCAGGACTCTTAACATAAACACAACAATCATACTCACAGCGTGTGTACCCAATCCGTATCATGAAAGAGTCAAACCTCTTGTACCATTGTCTCGGAGACTGTTTCAGCCCATACAATGACTTCTTCAACTTACAAACAAGATGCTCAGTCTCTGGCTGCTTGAACCCCTCAGGCTGATCCATGTATATGACTTCCTCCAATTCACCATGAAGGAATGCCGTTTTCACATCCATCTGCTTTAACTCAAGATCATAGCCAGCCACCAATGCCAAGATAATCCTGATTGACGTATGCCTCACCACTGGAGAAAAGACCTCATCAAAGTCAATCCCCTTCCTCTGTGAATACCCCTTTGCCACTAACCGAGCCTTGAACTTTTCCCTCTCCTTTTCTGTTGCTGCCTCTTTTCGCTTGTATACCCACTTGCAACCCACTGGTTTCTTTCCACTGGGCAGTTCTTTCAACTCCCAAGTCTTATTCTTATGCAACGACTCCATTTCCTCCACCATGGCTTCCATCCATCTGTCCCTTTCAGAACTCGTGATAGCATCCTGAAAAGTAGATGGATCCCCACTAGTAGTAGTCAGTGCATAAGAAACCAAGTCCTTAAAACCATACCTCACTGGTGGCTTGATGGTACGCTTGGTTCTCCCAGTGGCTAAGCTTTGCTGCTGCTCCTGCTGCTGCTGTTGATCAAGCTGTTCATCTGGTTGAGTATCACCTCTATCAATACTTTCCAGCTCAATCTCTATGCCCTGCTGTCTGCTGCTCACTTCCTCTGACTCAGCCTTTTGGACCTTCTGATGTGCCTTGATCATAGAGTCCTCATCAAATACCACATCCCTATTGATAACCATCTTCTTTGTCTCTGAATCCCAAAGCTTGTACCCTTTGACCCCTTTCTCATAACCAAGAAAGATACACTGTCTAGACTTCGCATCAAGCTTTGACCTCTCATTACTGGGAACATGAACATAGGCCGAACACCCAAAAATTCTCAACCCTGAGTAGTTAACCTCTTTCTCTGTCCACATCTCCTCAGCTACCTTCCCATTCAAAGCAGCATTCGGTGACCTGTTTATAACAAAGCATGCCATACTCACTGCTTCTGCCCAAAAAACTTTCGGAAGTCCCGCATTCAATCTCAAACACCTAGCCCTTTCTGCTATAGTTCTGTTCATCCTTTCTGCCACCCCATTCTGCTGTGGTGTCTTTCGAACTGTAAAGTGTCGCTGAATCCCCTGTTCCTCACAAAACTTCAGAAAAGGCCCATTCTTGAATTCCTTCCCATTATCTGTCCTGAGGCACTTCATCTTTTTCCCTGTCTGGTTTTCCACTTCAGCTTTCCACACTTTGAACTTAGCAAAGACTTCAGACTTGTGTTTCATGAAGTACACCCAAACTTTTCTCGAAAAATCATCGATAAAGGTCAAGAAATATAGAGATCCTCCTTTCGAAGCTACCCTCGCTGGCCCCCAAACATCTGAATGGACGTAGTCAAGAATTCCCTTCGTTTTGTGAGTTGCAGTCCTAAACTGCACCTTACACTGTTTCCCTAGAACACAAAACTTGCAGAAATCTAGTTTACACGATTTAATCCCTTTTAGCAGATTCCTCTTATGCAGCTCTAACATCCCACGCTCTCCCATATGTCCCAACCGCATATGCCAAAGCATGGTATCATCAGTATCATCAGTTGTGGTAGCAGCAGCAACTCCACCTACAACTGTAGTTCCTATCAAACGATAAATATTACCGGCAATCTTAATACCCTTCATTATCACCAAAGCACCCTTCGTTACCTTCATGACTCCACCTCATGTTCTATACTCACAGTCATTAGAGTCTAAGGTTCCCAACGAAATCAAATTTTTCCTCAAATCTGGAACATGCCTAACTTCACTTAAGGTTCTTACAACACCATCAAACATTTTGATCTTAATTGTGCCTATTCCAATGACTTCACATGATGCATCATTACCCATACGAACATTACCACAATTTACTGACCTGTAGGTGTCAAACCATTCCCTGTTAGGCGTAACATGAAACGAGCATGCTGAATCCAAAATCCATGAGTTTGTCAGGTGATCTGAAGTCGCTGAAACCGAAAGCATGTCACCGTCATCTGAATCCTGCTCTACAACATTCGCAGAATTTGATAACCCATCTTTCCTCTCTCCTGCCTTTCCCTTCTTTTTCCAGTCAGTTCCTTTTCCCTTCTGTGGGCAGTCTTTCTTCATGTGCCCTGGTTCATGACACCTATAGCACTTGAACTCAAACGTGCCCTCCGACCTGTTCTTTGAATGAGACCTTCCACGCCCCGAAGCTGATTTACCCCTGTCCTTTCTCCTGCCATGATCCTCGTACCCCTTAACCACCAGACCTTCACCCTACAGCGACTCTGTTTGTTGCTTGCGCTGATTATACGCCAGAAGGGCTGCAATGACTTCCTTCAGTTCTAGGGTTTCTGTCCCCCAGAGTAAGGTTGTAACAAGGTTTTCGAGAGAAATCGGTAGTGAACACAGTAACATCAGCGCTTGGTCTTCCTCCTCAAACTTTACGTCAATCCGTTGCAGATCGCTCACAACCTGATTGAACGTGTTGATATGCTGAATCAGATCAGCACCCTCGGCCATCTTTAACCCAAACAGTTTCTGCTTCAGAAACAGTTTGTTCGTCAACGACTTTGACATATACCTGCTTTCCAGTTTAGTCCAGACCCCAGCCGGCGATTCATCACCCAACACGTGATACATGACTTCGTCTGCAAGACACAGACGAATCGTACTCACTGCCTTCATCTGGAGTTCCTCCCAGTTGTCGTCCGACATAGCCTCTGGTTTCGCCTTCAACCCCTTGTATAGCCCCTGCTGTACTAACAGATCCTTTACCCTCTGTTGCCACAATCCGAAATTTGAAGTTCCATCGAACTTCATAACATCGAACTTCGAAACAGACGAACTCGATGACATCGTTCTTCGCGTGATCGAAAAACAGCCTGAAGCTCTGATACCACTTGTTAGGATCGACACACACACACACACACGATTCATGAGTAAAAACAGTAAAGAAATCGACACAGCAATATACGTGGTTCCCCAAAATCGGGTACGTCCACGGGAGCGAGAGCGGCTACTGTTCTTCTTATCACAGTTGCAATACTTTGGGGTTTTACAATAGAGAGCCTTTTATATCCTGCCCTATACAAACCCTAACCCGAAGCAAACCGGTAGCGCTACACCAAAACCACTATAGCGCTACCATAGCCCGAAGACGATTCGCTAGCGCTACATCAAAACCCATGTAGCGCTAGCCTAGCCTCTGTTCTCAATTCTTCCATCAAGTATGAGCCATACTTCTAACAAAAATAAGTACTTATTTTGAAAACTGAAACGGGCCTTAGTGTAGAGACCCGTAACTTTCAAAAAAAAAAAAAATTTGTTTAAATGTTTTATTATATAAGAAATAAAAGGACGAGATTGATTTTGAAATTGGAAGTCGGGGTCGATGTGTTAACTTGTATACTTGAAGGGTAAGTGTGTGTGTAGTGTGTATACATGTCATATGCATGAATGTAGGGAATAAAAATTCCCCTTTTTCTTTTTTTTCTCCATCTCCCGTTCTTTTCCTCTCTCACTCTCGGCTCTCACTCTCTCTTTCACACTCACTCAAAAATAACCCAAAACCCACACAAAGCAACCTCAAATCCTTCAACCCCTTCGCATATTGTGGTCCGAATCCCGGTGGTTTGAGCTCAGTGGAGACAAACTTCATCCGGTTTCAAGTTTGGAGCTAGGGCTTGGAAATCCTTTCAAATTCGTTCTTGAATCTTGAGGTAGGGGGTTCTAACTCTCAATATATGTAAATGACTTGTTTCTTGTAGCTTGATTCTTGCCTTTGATTGTGGTTATTGTTGTTGATGTCGTTGTGGCTGAAAAACCCATATCTGTCTGTCAAAAATTTGCCCGATCCACTTTGTTATCGATAACATCTTTATTGTTATCGATAACATTATATCTCAAAGTCCAAAAAAACTGTTAGTTATCGATAACAATTCCTAACGTTATCGATACCCTTGCGTCTGGAATGTCCATAACCCTGAAGTTATCGATACCCCCCTTTTTTTTTGTTATCGATAACGCCGTGATTTTTTGATCCCAGTCATGAGTAATCGATACCTCGTTCATTTTTTATCGATAACTTCACGCTTGTCCTGATTCCGACAACAAGTTATCGATGCCTTCTTCCTTTATTATCGATAACAACTTGTAAAGTGCATTGCTTTGTCATCTTGGATTCTTAATCCATTATTTTTGGAGTTCCAATTACACCTGATCCATTCCGAACACCTGCCAAGTGAATCATATTTTGATTACTTGCTATCACCAAAGCAATTGGACATTTTCATGAGTTTTTAACTTTTGTTTAGGCATGACTTTTTACAAAAAATGCTTTATGATCTAAATTTGGTTTGAATGGTATGAATTTGACCGTTAAAGGATTTGGAACATTACGGACACGACGAGAACGTATCGTAGAGTGCTTATGAGTGCCGTAGGTATTTCGAATGTCGTGGTGGGCATAAATGGTAGATGGGAGCGGCATAATGACTTTAAGGGTAAGGTAGTAACTTGTATCTTCACATCTCGTTGAACCTCCCGATCGTCCTTGGTACACTTATCACGGGATTCAAGTGTAAGAACTAGTAGGTCAGATACTTTGGAAACCGCTTGTAAGTAGCATGTTGCGTGCGGGAATATAATTGGGGGTATGGTGAGGACATGTGTATTAGCCCATAAGCGATATGGTTGATTGTTGGCCTTGTAACGCCATGTGATTGATTGAATAATTCTTGGATTTGATTGAGTGTTTTGATGTTCATGAAATGGAAGTTGATTATGAAATGGTGGAGGGTCGGTTAAGCGATGTGCGTTTCCGCTAACCAATGATTGTTATTATTGAGGGAATAGACTCGGGGTGACCCTGCGCTCGAGGGAACAGACCCGAGGTGACCCAAATAATTGTTACTATTGAGGGAAAAGACTCGGGGTGATCCTACACTCGAGGAGATAGACCCGAGGTGACCCAAGCTATTGTTATCAAGGGAATAGACTCGGGGTGACCCTGCGCTCGAGGGAAATAGACCCGAGGTGACCCTAGTGTTCATTGAAGGATTAGATTTGATTAAAAGAAAAGAAAGATTTTGTAATGAAGGGATTGAATAATGATGATTGTAGACTCGAGGAAGACTGTAGTATCGTATAAAGGATAATAAAATGATTTGGAATTGGTTATAAACTAAAGTGGTTTAACGTAAGCTTATCGATGTATTTAGTCTGAGGAGTGAACGGTTAGTGATTTTCCGATGAAGTCTAGGATCCTTTGATCTAAGAGTATAATTCGGTGGTAATCATTCGTACTTTGGGCGTATCCACCAATACTCACTCACCCATTCATGGTGCATGACTCATTTCATTTTCATATAATTTGAGCATAGAACTCTCTACTGGGCACGTGTTTTGCTCAACCCTATCCTTCTTTCAGGTACACTCGGAGATAGTGACACGGAGTGCTTGGCGTGCATTTTGACATCATCCCTTTTGAAAGCTGATATGAGAAATTACTTTGACATCATTTTGTAAAACTCTCTGGGTAAGTAATATTGACTACTATTACGATAATCTTTTGATCATGGAGGACTGTAAACCCTAAATTTTCTTTTCTATTATGTTATTTGAGTCTTCAAGCTTGATAAAGAAACTTTGAATTTAAGTTGCAATTATGGGAATGAACCATCTTTTGGGGTATTTTCTGTATTATTGCGAGGTATTGTTTATCGGAATTCTTTATACTTTATGTTGAAAATCGAGGGTGTGACACTTAGTCCAATCCCACCCTCCTAGAGGATTATCAGGCCTAATACTCACTTAACCATTGATCCCAAAAGAGCTTAGAGCTCGTTCCGCTTTCTTTTAAAGTTCTCTTTTTTTTTTCCAAAAACAAGGCTTGTTCGAGATCTGTGAAGCTTCCTATTTTTTAAGAATATTCAGCCAAAACAACGTTGGTTTGATCTTTGTTCCCTATAGCCTCCCTAGTGAAATGACAATACTGCCCTTCTCCTATTTTGTCAGCAACCCAACCTAGGGCTTCCACTGTAACGACCCGGAATTTTGACCCAATTTTTTTTTTAATAATAATGTTATTAGAATTATTTTCTTAATACAATTATTATTATTATTCCTGTTAGATACAAATATGCATGCACAACTTCTTTTTAATTTTCCTACAATACTTGCATGCATGCACAACTCTTCTATCTCTCACTCTCCTACTCGATCTCTACCTCCTCCGTAACCCTAAAACCGAGCACGATTCGTCCGTTCCAAAACCCAATTCCATTAGGACTCGATTTTATTCGAAACTCATCCAATTCTCTTATAAATACATTCCTACTCCGACCCTAGGGCACGCACGAAAATTTTCACACTCCAATCGTCCAGAAAAGAGAGAAAATCGAAAGGAAATCAAAGCTCCAAAGCTATGGAGTTCTAGAGAGAGAAAAGAGAGAGAGAAAAGTGGGTTTTGTAGATCCGTTCGTCCGAGACCCAAATTGATCGTTCCAATCTCATTCTACAATCCCAAGCATCCACGAACATCAACCAATTCGGCCCCAAGGTCTCCCGATCGAAGAAACCCGAAGCTTTCGTTCCAATTTGTCAAGTTTCGATCGAAATCCAATTCAATCCAATTCGAGGTATTATAATTCGATCCGAAGCCTCCTCTAAGTATATTTAATGTTTTTAGACATAACCCAATAGCCCTCATGCCCCCATGCATCGAAAACAACGTTGAAAAACCAAAAAAATCGAATCTGGTATGTACCTCGCGACCGCAACCTGCGGGTTGCTCCAGCCGCGAGAACCAGGCCCGAACCTTGCGGCCGCGAACCCTTCCCCGTCCAGACCTTGCGGTGAGAAATTTTTTTGGTTCGAATTGAGTTTTCGACATCCCGAACCTCGTTTTCGACCCTCGATTTATTTTCCTAGGTTTCTAACACTCCAAAGATCATACCTTGTTAAATTCATATTTTATTTATTTATTTATCTATTTATTAAATTTTTATTCGTTATCGTGTAAAAGTTTGTAAACTAAAAATCATTGCGACCTTATAAACTACTCTATAAATCCCCAAACTATTTTTCCTAGATTCCTAACATATTAAAGATCATAACTTGCTGACTTCATATTTTTTTTATGTTATTAGCTATTTATCTTATTTTTAATTAAAGATACAAACGAAAAATAATTGCGACCTTACAAACAATGATTTTAACATCTAAACTATTTTTCCTAGACTTCTGACATCCCAAAGATGATATTTTATTAAAATAATATTTTATTTATTTCATTAACTAATTATTATTAATTACGCATTGTTTCTTAATAAAAAAATACTTTAAAATATTATAAATGATGTTAATAATTTTGAATAATTTTATTTAGACTTCTTACAGTCCTAAGATGATAATTTGTTAGAATAAATATATTTTTACTTATTTAATTATTTATTATCTATTTATTCTTCTTTTGCCTATTAACTAAATCTTTTTATTTAAAATAATTCCGTGAGCATCCAAACCCAACTTTTAGCACTCGAACTTATTATAGAGGACTGTTAGGACCTTTATTAAGGTTACGATAATTATTCTAATATTTTTACCTAATTAATGTATTTACTTAGTATTTAACCAATCTAATTAATTAAGAATAATTAATTAAAGTCAAGAAAATTATTTTTAAATCTTTATTAAATAGTTCATACCTTATTAATGATTTCGTGGCCATACAAGATTAAGGGCAACGGTCCAATCATAAAAAGTTATGTGATTGCATTGCCTAATATTTGTTTTGATCCGTCTGTTATTCGTTTTTGATTAGTATTGGGAATAAAATTATGTCGATGCTGGATTTGAATGCTAGATGGGACCCTAGAGACATGGGGTGGTGTACGAGATAGAAATCACTTAGACGATGCTAAGTAATGGATAAATTGTGAAGTTTCTTTCTTTTTAGAGGATTGTTTGCAGGTGTGATTCTGAGATATGATGAGATTTGTGGTGAGAAAGTATACAGACGTTGTTATTGTTAAAGGAAAAGGAAACAAATGAAAGTCATGGGCTTAGCAGGACCTCGGGGGTGGCCTAACAGGACCTCGTGTGATCGAGGGTAGCTGAGTAGGACTCGAGGCGACTGAAAGACCCAAAGGTTGTCGCAGTGGCCAAGCAGATTCCTGGGTGGCCTCGACAGACCTCGTGTGATCGGGGTAGCCGAGCAGGACCTTGAGGGCAGCCTGATGGACCTAGAATTGTGAGAATGGCCCAGGACCTTAGGCAGCCGACAGACCTCAAGATTGGGGTAGCCTGAGCAGGACCTTGAGGGCAGACTGATGGACCTAGGATTGTGATTTGAAACGGCGGGTAGTCCAAAGTAATATGATTTGAAATCATGGGTAGTCCGGTGATGTACGTGATGATTTAAAACCGGCAGAGTAAGCCCGGAGATGATTTAAGACTGGCAGAGTAAGCCCAGTGATGATATAAAACTTGGCAAAGTACGCCCAATGATGTTTTGATAAAACCTGGCGGTGGCCCAGCGATATTTTGTGATGTTAAAACCTGGCGAGAGGTTCAGCGATGTTTTGTGACGATAAAACCTGGCGGATGGTCCAGTGATGTTTTGTGGAATAAATTGATGTCCTGGCGAGAGTCCAGTGGAATAAATTGATGTCCTGGCGAGAGTCCAGTGGAATAAATTGATGTCCTGGCGTGTGTCCAGTGGTGAATTGATAGACTGGCGTGTGTCCAGTGATGATTGTGATGTGGTATATAAGATAGGCGAACCCTAGTTGTGATTCAGGCATGATAAGCTAGCCCCTTGTTGTAGTATTGTAACTTAGATTATCTACGACAGCAAAGGGAAGTAATCTCATGGGACCGAGCATGGCTAGCGGTTGGGGAGGAAAGATCTCGTAGGGAGATTTTGGATCACACGTTAGGCTAATGGATAGTAATGAACTGGTTGACGTGAAAAATCTCTATTTTACTTATTCGCATCATGATTATCTTGTTTGCTTGCTAGCTGTAATGTAAGAGGGGTGGTTGGGTTGGATTATTCTATTGGGTGATTTATCACTCACGGATACGTCTGTATCCTGGCAAATCGATTGCTTCGGCGATCAATTTGCTAGAGGGCGCAGGATTCAATGGAGGAGATTCAACGATGATGCAGTTCGACACGGAACGCATATCAGTAACGAGAATCGAGGATGCTTAGGATTCGTATCAAGATTAGAGTCAGCTCTGAAGTTGGTGTATTTTGATTCCGTAAATCTATCTTGAGATTGTATTAGCAAAATCTTTATTTTGGAAAATTATATGTATTTAGCAATATTTTCTTTAGAAATTATTTTATTTTGCACCCAAAAAGTCGGGGCGTTACATCCACAGTACGCCAAAACACATCCTCATCTCTGCTGCCCTCTCTCTCCCCCTTTCCAGAAGTCGCCCTCCCTCTCCCCTCTCCATAAGTCGGAACGGGCCGGAAAGAACACCTATTTCCAACCTCTTCTGTGTTGCCCTCTCTCTCCCCCTTTCCAGAAGTAAGAACGGGCCAGGAAGAACACGAAGAAGAAGAGGTCCGATTCTAGATCTTGAAAAAGAACTCCCACATTTTGAGTAAGCAATCTCTAACACAGAGGTCACTTTGGTTTGATTTGGGATATATTTTTTGAATGTTGATTCTTCTGGGAAGTTATGTTATGGTCACAGTTTTTTTTTTTTTTTGTAGTGTTAGGATCCGCTTATTGTTAAGAAAATGTTGATATGAGTGTCAAAAAAAAAAAGGCCATTTATTTCTGAGTTTATTCTAAACACCTCACCACGAGTAGTAACATTTTGTGTTCAAAAGTAGGTAACTAGATAAGCATGACCCCATTCAAATGCCACTAACTGTGGATGATTTGAAGATCGATTGTGTCGTGATCTGAATTTTAAAGTCATTCAAGAACTGGATTAAGTTTGGGCTCATTCTGGAATAAAATTAAATTGTGTAGTTACCCTTTGTCCTTTGTCTGCCAACATTAGCTATACGATTGATTATGTGAGAATATGCAAGTCAATATAATTTCAATAATGTAGTGTGAGGCAACTTAACTTACTGCTATTTTCTCGGCATTTATTTCATTTGGTTTTTGTGTCAATTATTGTTTTTAAATTATTATGGGTTCATTTTTTGAGTCTGGTTTTCAATGTGTTAGAAGGACCCTTGTCGTGCATTTGTCTAGTACGAGGATAGAGAAGTTAAAATACCAAATGTTTACCCCAAAATTTTAATTGTCCACATACTATTTTCCATATTAGAGTCATAACAAATTTCCCAATCACTCCACATGGCTTCCGCTGCGTCCAATGCCACCTGTACATGGCCCACAAGGCTTTGCATTTGCGGAGCTGGTCCTTGCATTCCTAGAAAATCTGGCTCTCGCGCAAAGAACCCGAACAAGTGGTACTATCAGTGCCCTCGTGACTAGGCCTGTGCAAAAAAACCGCGGGCCTGTTTTTTGGTAACCATTCATACTTTGGGTGTATCTGTTGATACTCACTCATTCTTAGCGCATGATTGATCATATTTTCATATTGCATGTGTATAGATTTCTCTACTGGACTCGTGTAGCTCAACCTATCATTTTTAGGTACATTACAGGTCACTGTCATGGAGTGCTTGGAGTGCATGCTGACGTTGTTGTTTAAAGCCATTTTCAAAAGCATTTGTCTATCTTTGTAAATTAAACTGCATTGTATCGTATTTTTCTATTGTGAAATTTTGTAAGTTGTGGGCAGATTTGTGAACTTGGGGACTGAACTATCTTTTGGGTAATAAATTGTAACTCCGGTGAAGATTTTTAATTATTAAATATCATTATTATTTATGTTAAAAATCGAAGGTGTGACATAAATTATATGTGTCTAACTACACACTTTATTGATGATGATTGAAAACTTTATAAAAGGATTTTGAACTTTTGTATTGTTGATGATCTTAAGGGTGATACAATTGGTAAAAAGATTGAGGCGTGTTTGCTTGAATGGAACATTGGAGGTGTCTTTACTATAACAGTAGACAATGCTAGTTCAAATGCCTCGGCTATCAGGTATTTGGTAAAGAAAACAAAGGATTGGGAGGGAACCGTCTTAGGTCATGACTATTTACATGTTCGTTGTTGTGCACATATTCTCAATCTCATTGTTGGTGATGGTTTGGAAGAGCATGCTCCATCTATTGCTTGCATACGTGAGGTTGTGAGGTATGTAAGGTCCTCCCCTAGTAGGCTTGACTCTTTAAGAAATGTGTCTTGAAAGAGAAAATTGAATCCAAGAAGTATTTGTGCCTCGATGTTCTAGTTAGGTGGAACTCCACTTATTTAATGCTTGATGCTGCTAAAAAGTTTGAGAAAGCTTTTAACTAGTTACACGAAGAGGACTCAAATTTCAAGGCAATTTTTAAGGATGATGAGTTTAGCGAGGGAGAAGAGGAAAACGAGATTAATGGGGCATTTGGGGGAAATAGAGGGAATGCGAAAAAGAGGAAGCCAACCAAGAAGGATTGGGGCGATTGTAAAACGTTTGTCCATTTCTTAAGGCTTTTCTATATTGCAACAAAAAGGTTTTCAGGTTCCCTTTATGTCACTTTCGATGTTTTCTTTAAAGACATGTATGTGATTCAATTGGAAGTAGAGAAATTGTTTAAGAGCAGTGATATTCTTTTATCTTCAATGGTATTGAGTATGAAAGAAAAGCTTGATAAGTATTGGGGAAAGGGAGAAAATGAATTTGTTGTTATATGTTGCTGCGGTTCTTGATCCTAGAAAGAAGATAGACTATGTGGAGTTTTGCATCATAAGATTGTATGGTGAAGATATTGCTAAAGTAATGAAGCAAAAGTTGAAGAATTATTTGATACATTTGTTTGAGTACTATGCTAAGCATGATAAGAATAGTGTGGAAGTGCCTAATGTGTGTGAGGCTTCGGCTTTGGCTATGACTATTGATGATGATTTCAATGATCCCCATAAAGCATTAGCCAGTCAATTTTCTTCTTACATGGAGCAGCAATATTCCATTTCGTCCAAGTCTGAGGTGAATAAGTACTTAGCTGAAAGTTGTGAAGCAGAAGATGATGATTCAAAGTTTGACATTTTGATGTGGTGGAAGAACAATTCTGTAAGGTGTAATGTGTTGTCGTAAGTGGCTCATGATGTGTTAGCATTTCCCGTCTCTACAGTTGCATCCGAGTTGGCTTTTAACACCGGAGAACGCATACTTATATCTTGATTACTATTTACAAGTTTATTTCGGTTCTTTGATTGCTTGAAGGTTTGCTTTCACAATGTAGGTTGAAGTTGAAATTCAAATGTTTGCCTTTGCACCAATAGTTTCCAACTATTAGGATATAATAACACTTCCAAGTTGACCTTTAGCACATGATTTTTCTGCAATTCCCTTGTTCGTCACTACCATTTTCGACCAAAGGCACGCCTTGCAGTCACTGTTGCTTTGTTTGCCACTGCCTTTTTTTCGCCAAAGTGTCGCTTTGGCCAATCCCAAATTATGCTTTTACCCTGCTTATGTTGTTTTGCACCTGTGTGTTCCTGCAGTTGCAGATATACGAGACCTTTTGGAATAGCCAATTACCACAGGAGTATGTCATGAAGTTCCAGCAGGCTCAAGAGGATAAGGTTTACTCGTTTTGCCTTTTCAACTCTATGATTTTTTCTCTTCCCTCTCGTTCATATTATGGCCACTTTCATGTTGACCTTTGCTTTGGATGACCTGAGCACCGTTAGGTTCCTTGATTTGTTGTGATTGGCATTAACACTTTAATGTTACACCATAATCAAGAATCATGCTGAGAAGTACTTCGCAAATGGAAAAACTCTTAGACTGCATGCTATTCCAGTAATCAACAATACAACATACATACTTCTTTGTATAATTTTTTAATCATACCCACATTTGCATTTTTGCTCCCAATATCGTAGAAAAAACAAAATGTCACGACTCAGGAGTCCATTTCCCCAAACATCCCTAAAGAAGAATGGCAAATACAGTTGAAGCCATGCTCATACTAATCACGTGGAATCCCTTGCCTTCAAAAAGTCTGTTTGCATAGACCTTTGAACATATATCTTGCACAAAATTTTTTGTGGGGCCCATTTTGGGTCCCTCAATTATGATCCGAACTGTTCATTTTTCTTTAAATGATTTTCTAAGGGTTCTTATAAAAAATAAGCTCTATCCAATATCGGTAAGAGCTTTTTTAGAATTAATTCATAAGGCGAATCACACAATGTCGCCCTACGAATGTTGTGTTAAACCACGATCGACAATAGGGATTAAAAATGAGGCAATACCGAAGAACTTAGAAGACCCATCAAAATAGGAAGGCGAGGAGTGTCACGCCTTCGATTTTCAACATAATTATATAATTCATTTCAATAAATGATCTTCGCATATTACAGATAGTACCCAAAAGAGAGTTCCCAAATGATCATTTACAAACTAAATCTCCAAGTTTAAAAAAATTTACAACATTGGCACTACAGCCCAGATTTCATGGTTAGTCAAAGATAGTAAATTTAGAGATTATATAATATCTGAAATTAAAATACTTCAAATGAATTTACAGTTCATCTTTCCAAGAGGTCATACAAAAGACGACGAAACCACTTCTCGGCCGGCTTCCAATGAGATGAGATCAAGCATGCACACTATGCACTCCGCGTCAAGGTCCTTAAGATACACCTGAAAATGATAGGTTGAGCTACACTAGCCTAGTAAAGAATTCTATACTCAAGCTATATGTAAATGCGATGAAACATGCAAGGGAATGAATGATTTCAATAAATGAGCAAGGGACACAAGGGGACACCACAATGTACTGATGGACAATGATTACGGGATTCAATACGTCTTATAGATAACCTTAACCATTTGTATTTCCATCTCTTGCGTTACAGTATGACACCACGAGGGTTACCGCATAAAAGGACTTACATTACGGTTCTTGAGAACCCCATATGTCTCCCAGAGATCTCCAACATGAGTCCAAGTAGATCATTCTCCACTGGCTTGTCAAATAGAAAACTTAAGAAACTTTCCGGGTCTTAAGGCCCCATATACCCACATGAAACCCGTTACCACAAGTCACCATACACAACAATGATATCCTAAATTCTTAGTTCAATACAACCAACATCACCCTTAAAGTCACCACGGCTTTCCCCAGGTCTTTTCCCTAAGTCGAACTGGAAGAGAGTCACTGTGGCTTTACCCAGGTCTATTCTCAAATCCGCAGAGCAGTTGGGTCACCACGGCTTTACCCGGGTCTATTCCCTATTTCACAGCGTAACAGGGTCACCACGGCTTTACCCGGGTCTATTCCCGCATTCACAAGGCACTTGGGTCACCACGGCTTTACCCGGGCCTATTCCCTTATTTAGCATTTACTCATGATACAAACAAATGGTACGACTTCATAATGACATTATAATTCTCATTGTACATTGATAAATATTTAAATCCACTTTATTCCTCTAAGTCTATTTCGATGCCCTACGTCATGTACCGCACCCATAACAACTCCACAATGCACCACCGACTAGGTTCTTAATGAGGATCTATAGAACAAGTACCAAAGGAACCTAGGAAGATCAACGAGAAAAGCCACGAGGATACGGGTTACCCTATTCTCATCCGGACCGTTAGGAAAAACCCCATCGATCAACTATGCACCCTACGATATGCTTTATGGCCTACGATATTCAATAACGCCTCCATAGTACACTTGTCAATTCACCATTCATCACGTCATGTTGTAACGAGTCTATAACGATCATTGAGACATGCCACAAAATGTACTTGAATCGAAAAAGAGCATAAATAACGCACGAGTATCCTAATCATTCAATTCCACACTTTTCTAAGTTACGACGAGAGCCCAAAGAGATCGATTGGTTAATGAAACTTTCGAGGTACGAACAATCAAGTTTGGAAGTGATTTGAATCTATTTAAAAGGTGTTTAAGGTGTTCGGGGTCCAAACGGGCACAAGAAGAAACAAATAAACCAAATCTGCCCAAAGCAGAAGGGGGTATTGATACCCCTGATGAAGGTATTGATACCTGGCCAGAATCTGGTCCAGAGGCAAGTGGGGTATTGATACCCTCAAAAGGGGTATCAATACCATGCAGTTTTTCTGCGAATTTTTTAGCTTTTCAACAACGAAATCTCAACACCAAACAACGAACCAAGCACGATCAAGGCACGTAATCAACCCATAAACACATAGAGAGAGTAAGAAATCCCTACCTCGAAGTGTATACACGAAGATCCAACCCGGACAAGCAAGCCCTAGCTTTTGAATTCAAAATCCTCCATGAACACTTCTCTCCGAGCCCAAACCAACAAACCATGAGCTTGAAATCACGTCTAGAGGGTGGAATGGAGGTTGATTGCCATGGGTTTTAAGTTTTGAAGGTGGATTTTGGTGGGAGAGTGTGAGAAAGAGAGAGAACGAAGGAAAGAGGGAGAGGCATGAGATAGAGAGAGAGAGATATGTTCTATTTATCATCTACACACACACCCACCTATATATACTAGTACATTCACAAATCACACTAGCACTCTCTCAAATAACAATCCTAACACATTAACCCCAAATCAAATAAACTCAAATAAGTTTCACATTTACCCCAATTTCATATAAACTTAAGACAAATTCATATTTTCCTCAATTTTCCAACATTATACAAACCCTTAAATATATAATTTTTTTTTCAAAAATTACGGGTCTCTACAAGGAGAAACAAGCTATTGGATCGGACCGGGTCATTCGGTTTGATTGGGTTTCTTGGTTACTTGCTCACCAATGGATTTGAGAGGTTATTCAGTGCTTTTGTGGCACTGCCGCTTGGTGCCTCTATCCCTTTTTCAGCACATATTATGATGGAGTCACTACAAGAAATTACACAATTCCCGACTAATTTTCCCGACTAAATAAAATTTGGCCGACAATATTTAAACAATTGGCGACTAACTACTATTTGGTCAGAAAACGTTAAAACTATCACCGACTAATTATTTTTGGTCTCCGAAACACTATTTTTCCTGACCAAAATTAATTTATAGTTGGTAAACATGTGGCGCGAAGGAAGAAATTTCACGCGTGATGGGGGAATTTTTGGCCGGCTAAAATTTAGTCGGTAATTGATAAAAATAATGCCGACTAAACTAAATTTAGTCGGTAATTTTTTTTTTGCCGGCTAAAAGTAAATTTAGTTGGGAAATATAATTTTTTCTAATTTAATAAAATAGAAAAATGAAATTACATTTTCCAACTAAATATATTTTAGTCGGATAATATCATTTAATCCGAATTAAAAAATCAAATACAATTCCTAACTAATAGATTTAGTCATGGAATATCAACTTTTGCCCCTTTTTAAAAATTTCAACGAAAGTAAATATTTGTTCCAACTACATTGATCATGATGCAACCTTTCCGATAACTACCGCTCTTTTTTTTTCCCTTCTTAATCATAAGATTTTCATAAAATTTTGGCTCGAATGGGCCAAGAGAGCCACTTTATCAGCACAGAAATTCTTAAATATAAAGAATTTTGTTGTCTGATTAAGTGTATCCAAATGCGGTTAACTTCATTCTTGGTACGAATGTTCAAATTTGTATAACGTCAAAGATAGATGATTTCGATCGTGAAAAGATACCTCAGGTGGGGCTCGGTTAGTTCACTATAACACTTAAACATCTCCAAACGCATTAAATGTATTTCGATAATGTGGTCGCCAATACCAAATGATCTCCGATTTTAGTGACAATGCTATAATAAGTAAGATGTGAAATCCTAACGGTTTAGATCGATCATTATAAAAAATGACTCAGCAGTTACCTTAACTATATATATGTTTGATGTATTTGATAGTCAACTAAGTCTTATGTTGTACTTGTTGTTGCAATAGCCACAAGATCGCAAGACAATCTTGACGATCAAGATCGTTGATTTTGTTGCACTGGTCGAATTATTCATTCTTGTAAATTTACGGCTCGATCAGGTTTAAAATATTCCTTTATCGAGACGTGATTTCATTAGAAAAATAGTATTTTTTGTTCGATCAATTATCTAACGGAAAACGATCAACTGTAATCTCAGTAAAAATGATCTAACCGATAATATTAGAGAAGATAAATGGTTCTGATCGCGCAAAAAAATCTCAAGTGGGGCTCGGGTGGTATGTTCTAAGACTTTAATATTTTTGGACTCATTAAAAGTCTTCCCGACTAAAAAATTTATTCCCGACTAAATATTTAGTTGGCCAAGACAAACAAATCACCGACTAATTAATTTTTAGAAGGGGAAGATATGTTTTTTTGCGCCAAACTGAAAATTTTCACAAAAAATAATGGTGGATTTGGGTAGTGGTCGCCAGAAATGGTGTCGGTGGTGGTTGTTAATGGAGGTGGAGGTGGAGGTGGAGGTAGTGGTGGTGGATAGAACCGGAGGAAAACGGGAGAGAGAGAGAGAGATGATATGTATTTTGGGAAGTTTCTGGATAATTGTTAGATTGTATATAGAAACTTGTTATAGGATTTGGAGGTTAGGTTTAAAACAGACTACTCATAGGAAATTTTTGGTTTCAAATAACTTGGGCCGCAAGTCTTTTCTAACACGAAACGGCACCGTTACACCTTATCAAAACTCATCCAGTTATCGTCTTCCCCGATCTCCCTCGCATCGTCTATCGGTCCGTCTCCCTCTCCATCGACCACCACCGTTCCAGCTCCTCTCTCCTCCGACTGTGTCTCTCTCTCGCTCGCTCCTGCTAGGTACTCTCTCTCTCTCTCTCTCTCTCTGTCCGACTTCTCCACGCCTCTCTCTCAATCAACACCTGGTTTTATGTGAATCTAGGGTTCCGATTGAAGCCATGGCTAGCTATCTCGCCGCTTAAATCCACAACTTGTCGTAGCCGTCTTCAATTTCACAATGGTTTAGGTCCATCTGTAAATCGTTGGGCCGCCTTAGTTCAATCGCTGTCTTTTTCTCTCGTCGAACGGCAAAAGCTTATTCAAGGCCGAGGCCGCTCTGCTTCTCCCCAACAACTCTGTTTTTCCTCAACAACTCCAGGTACAATCCTCTACTGAGCTCGGTCTTCGTTTTGCATGTGTTAGAACGGAAACGCAATGTTTGAGGTTAATAAATTTTGATCGACTTGCTTTTAAAAAAAAAATTAACGAGGAATTATGATCAGTCGAACATTCTTGTTTTCAGATATAAAGGGGTAATTGGAAAATCCTTGGCTAAACAAGTTTTTGAGTACTTGAAATATACTCCCCAAAGGTTTTTCAGATCTGATTAGTGCAATATTTTTCTGGTAAATGTCATTCAATTAACCAAAACATCAACCCAAACAGGGCGTGCAATATTCACCGAAGTTGTTTTTTCTTCTTTTTTTGTCTCCAAGTCTGATATTCTGATCCAGCTATGTTTTCGTCGGCAGATCTCTCTCTCTCTAAATCCTCAGGAGTAGTAGTTCTCCGTAAACAAACCAACCAACCACGTTAGTCAGCTTTAGGCCTTGGACATGGCGAGTTCTCGCCCCTGTTCCAACTGCGGCGAGAGGTCCCTCGCCACCGACGACGACGGGAACACCTTCTGCGCCTCGTGCGGCGCCGTCCAGGACTTCGACAACTTCCAGCACAACTTGGGCGGGATCAGCGGCCCCACCGGCACCTTCGTCCACACCGGCACCGCCGGCTCCGGCAGCACCTTTAACTACAGAGAGACCAAAATATACTACGCCAAACAGAACATCGAACGCATCACCTCGTTGTTGGACTTTTCGCCCTCGAAGAAAGACGAGGTTAGGGTTATGGTGGAGACCATTACCGAGGGGGAGTACGGGCAGGGGGATTGGTTTCCGGTACTCATAGGCGCATGTGCATACGTTGTGATGAGAAGAGATAACAAGTCGTTGGCGCTCGTGGAGGTGGGGGATAAGGTAGGTTGCGATGTTCATGAGCTGGGTCGGATGGTTAGTCGGGTTGTTCAGTTTATGCAGTTGAAGTTGCCCGAGTTTGACATCGTGGATTTGTTTCAACGGGCAGTCCGGACTTGTTTTATTTCGTTGGATAATGTGGATAAGGTTGGGAGGATGTTGAAGCAGGGGATTTTCTTGGTCCAGTGTATGGTGAAGTGGTACTTGACCACGGGGCGGAGACCACTTCCGGTGGTCGTGGCTGTGTTGGTTTTTGTTGCTCAGTTGAATGCAGTCGATGTTCGGATTGAGGATGTGGCAGTGGAGTTACACGTGGCGGTTGTTACGTGCAAGCTGCGGTATAAGGAGCTTTTAGAGAGTCTGGTGAAGGTTGCGCAAGTATTGCCTTGGGGAAAAGATATTACAGTTAAGAACATTGTTAAGAATGCACCGTTTGTGTTGGAATACATGGAATTGAAGTCAATGTCTAAGTGTGGTGAGAAGAGGAAGGTTGTAGATCATGTTGGGTTTGATATGGATGATTTGGTTGGAAGCTGTTTGAGCGAAGAAGCGAAATATGGGCTTGATAATCATGGCGTGGAAAATGATTCTCAATATTTCAAGGTGCAAGATAAGCGTTCTTCCCCAAGAGGGACTAGAGATGATTTGGAGAGGCTCAAGATATCACATGAGTGCTTGTCAATGATGTATTCACAATATTCAAACGAAGTTTCTAATACCGATTATTATCTTGAAGAGGGTGGATGTAAAAATAGAAGGAAAAAAGGGAGAGGGTTCGATCTTTTAGATTGTAGGGAGTGGTGGAAAGGAAAGTCAGAACTGAGTAGAAAGCTTTTGCTGAAGAAAATACTGGAAAAAGACGTGGGATTAGTTGCAATGCCACCATCTTTTGTTGCTGGATGTTTGGCATATCAGAGGAGGAGAGAGAAGATAAAGGCTGCTAAGCTACGTATTAATAAGATTATAGGCCCGCAAAATGGTGATTCAGGTGACAATGGTAACCTTTGCATATCGGACGGCGTGAATGTTGGAAAGAAGCGAAGAAGGAGAATGAAGGTTTATGTTGATTGGGAAGACTTAATTATTGAGACCCTTCTCCTTCATCAGGTGCACGAGGAGGAAATAGAGAAGGGGCATTACAATACCTTACTGGATTTGTATGTATTTAATTCTGGGAGTATGTGATAGGCTTCAAGCCTTCAACATGGAGTAAAAGTAGCAAGAATTTACTAAACCGCATCGGTCACCTCACAGATTGGAGACATTTTTCTGCAGATAATTTTTGTGTACTCTATCCTGGAAGATGACAGTCAATTTTGGTTACTCGTTTCTGTAAATTTCTGGATGGTAACCTATTTTTGGTTATAGAAGTGGTACTTACATATTTATATAAAAATTGAATTTGTTCTGGATCGTGTCTTGTTCTTTTGTTTTTATATGCTTGACGCTTTCACAAATGCTCGTATTTGTTGGTCTCTATTGTTAATATCTGTCCATTTTCTTCTTGATTGTTGTACTTGTTGGCTTGACCTTTTTTCCCTTTTTACACTGGTACTTGCTTTTTCTAGTGAAATGAGTGCATTTCCTCCTTGTTTGGTTCAAGTGATTACTTTTCCTTTGAGAACCATCGATTGTCTAAGTTCTTGTTTAAATTCGGATGTGTTTGGACTCTTTGGAGTTCACAAGGCTAACTGGGTTGGTTTCTAACATGGGATTGTGGAATGGGGCAATGCATGGACAATAAAATAACTTTACTTCAAATTGCATTTTATAGATGATTGTACAACTGCATAAGATCACCTCTTTATTTCTGTTTTTACTAGTTTTTTTTATAAGTAAATGATTTGATTACTATTTCTGTTTTTATTATTTTGTGTCACCTGGTTCTGTTTATACTCTACACAATTCCATGAGGATGTTCATCAGACAGCTTTCATGCTCCTTTATTCTTATTTGTGTCTTTGTGTTAGTAGGAATTATGTTTGGAGATATAACGAGACTTTTATAGAACCACAAGGCCTTCAAGTACTGTACACCTTCGTTGAACAGAGACACGAGCTTCTCCGTTGTAGCTCTATTTTCTGTGGTCTTGTTTGTTAGTGTCGATTCGGTGTCGTTTGTTGTGTTCTTTCTTCTGTTACTCTTGTTGAGCTGTGTAGTGAATATGCAGTTCTGTTATATTTGGTGACTATGTTAGCTAAAGCTCGTATTGAAAATTGTTGTAGGTATTCTGTTAGTGGTGGTGTTTCTTTTGTGGATGTGGGCCTTGGATTTTGCGTCAAAGGCCTCGGTTCCAATGTTATGAGTTTTTGCAGTGTTGGACCCAAATTCCACAATGCAGTGTACAAATTAAAATCTCTTTTGAAATCTGCAATCTCTAGTCTATAAACTTAATCTTGGGCTCTTAGGCTATTAGAAACACAAAATTGTGGTTTCAAGGAAGCTTAAAATTTGAGCCTCATATCAAGAGGAATGCATATTTGAATCATCTTTTGTTTTTACCGTTGCATTATTATGGGTGCTTCAGATGTTTCTGTTCGTTTCTCTTTCTTCCTCCTGTTCAGTTTCTGTGGTTTTAGTTCCTCATATTGCTTGCATTTCAGTTTACTTTTGCCAAGATTGTTATTTAATACCATGTTACTATTTTGAATTTTATGCTATTTTCTTCCTGTATGTTATGTCTGCTGGTTTTTCTATCATAAGTATCGATTTCAGTTGATTTGAAGGGGGACTTTGTTCTTTCTTGGAAAGGGTCCAATGTTTCATATTTAGAATTCGATATTTTCGTGAATTTGCTTATACCAGAGTTTTCTTCTGCTTATTGTCAAGCTCGGAAAAGAAAGGACAGTTGTCTAGTATTCATTCGTGCAGTGTAATTGTAGAGGCTTTGAACGTGGATAGCTTACAGAAGCTTTGCCCGTCCTTGGCACCTATTCTTCGAAGAGTTGTAAGTTGTACCAGTTAACACCTAACTCTGCGCTTGTCTCTGAAGAATAGGTGGTGACAACCTTTCCTTGTGTTTTTGTTCTGTCTGGTTCATTTTGATAGCCTAACTCTGCGCTTGTCTGGTTCATGGAACGCTTGAAATGCTTTTCGTCTTTTGGGTTTGGGATGCCTTTCATTTTGAATGTCAACCAAATAAGTCAAACTCCAATATGTAGCACTTCGCACATGCTATGCGTTGCTGTGTATATAACTTGTGCGCATTCCATAGTTGAAGCTGTGGACACTTGACTGGTGTCGGGGAGTGGATAAGAATGTATTTCAGGGGACAGTCTAAAAATGGTTTAGCAAAGATGGTTGCGGTAAGCTGGCCAGGAGTCACGTAAGACGGAGGTCCTCGGAGCAAAATTGAAACCTAACACTGCTTGTGTACAAGTATATTGATCCATTGTCCTCTTATGCCTCCAACTTGAGACATGCGTGTCCCTGGTTATCTCAGTCTTTCTTGCATGTCCCCGTTATGTCTGACACATATACCGGGACAAACTTACGGGGTCTTGGTTCTTTGTGGATAATATTTTTTACTTTTCTTTTAAATGTACGGTAATTCTTGCATGGTTATCTTAGCATTTCTCCCTCACCCGACCTGTTTTCCCCCTTTCCCTGGTTAAGTTCTGAATACTGTACCATTCTAAGCAATGTGCATGTAATTGGATTGTTCAATGTCTGAAACGTAAACAGGTTAGTGAGGAAGTAGAATGCACTTTGGCAAAGTTGGGACCTGATCGAATTAATTGAAGGTCTGAGATATCTTTAATATTTACAGAATGCCAGTGGATCCTGTATACGGCTCATAATTTTCTTCTCATATTTATGGTGTATTCCATTTCTATATATTTTCGTGTGTCCTTTTGATTTTTTTTTGAATCATTTTTCCTAACCTCTTATAAGAAGAAATACTTTGCCAAAATCACTCGCTAGCCATTCTTGGTCCAATTTGGACCAATTTGCCCCTCCTCTGCTGGCACATTGCTCTTGGTAAGTTGGGCACAATTGCCATTTTACTGCATGTGTACTGTGGGCTACGTGGCGCGATGGGGCATCCAGGACCTTCTTCCCTCCTCTCTCCCTCTGTCTCTCTTGATTCTCTCTCTTCCTCCGACCCACTTGCCACTACACTGCACCACCGCACCGCCTCTCTTCTCCATCGGCGGCACCACCACCAAGTATCTCTCTCTCTCTGAGTCAAAGACAGTGATCCCATCCGTCACTCTGGATTCTTGATTCTTGCAGCTTCAGATCTGATTTGGTTTGTAATTTTGAAACTTGTCCTTTTTCTACTTCGGTGTGTTGGGTCGGAAATTTGATTAGTATCTGAAGTAGGTTTAGACGCTTAGTTTTGATTTTTGTTTAGGGTTTCTCATTTTCTTGGTTCGGATTGTTGGGTTTTGGATCTGGGGGAATAATATATTTTGAGACGGGTTTCTATTTTCTAGGGTTAGGTGTTGTGGTGTTGGATCAGTGGTTTCAGGTTTTGGAGTTGAGAATTAGGGCGGACTCCTCCACAAACTCGATCCATGATTCAATTGGAGCTTGATTTTTGAAGGTGAATTTTCTATCCGGGTTAATTGTGATTAATGATAGATTAATGAGCTGTGCATGTCTGATCAACATTATTTCCTTGTAGGATGGTAATTGAGAGATAATCATTTGATTTTTTTTTTAGGTGGGATTCGAAGCTGTATTTAAGAAATGGACAGAGTTCAGCCACCCCTGGTAAGTATTTCTTCTTCCTTTGCTTCTTTGTTTGGTGCTCTCTATGGTTTGGAAATGTGTGACAGAGTTCCATGTTTGTCTTTTACATGCTGGGATTACTTATTTCATATGTGTTGAGTGGTGGTTCTTTTTTCTTTTTGGTAGCAATAATCCTTGAATTATCTAGCAATGTTATCTCTTTTTAGTTTTACAGGTTGTGAAATAGTGGTATCGAGAACGCATGAACAGATCTATAGTTTACTCGTCTGTTGCAATTTTTAACCTTTCTGATGGATACTTGGCTGTTGTAGGCACTTGAAGCTCCAAAAGAGCCTTGACGCCCTAAGACGCATTGGGATCATGTTTTAGAAGAGATGGTTTGGTTGTCGAAGGTAGTGAATTAGTCTTCAGATAATATCTAGCATATGTATAAGTGGGTAACCAGCATGTTCAAATTTATTCTCTTTTTTTTTTGCTAAGCAGTTCGAAATTATTCTCTTGCCCATTATATGCTATACAGAATACATACTCAAGCTAAATATCAACATCAGATTTTCTCTTTCCTGAGTTGATTCTAACATTTACTTGACATTGTTACTTAAATCAACTCATATGCCATTTTGATTCATTGCATTGTGGGAAAGTCGGTTCATGTCTAAGATTCCACCTGAAGATGAATGTCTGTAGCCATAGCTTGAGTCTTTCCTGAAAAATTTGATGCTTCTTTACTCCAACATGGTGATGATGCACATGCTTACTTTCCTCAAATGACTTTTCAGTTTACTTGACATTCAAGGCTTTCATATTGTGTGCAAGTTCTGGTGTTGATAGCCGTAGAGATCAGAGAAGGGGTTTCTTCAGTTAGTGGAACTTGTTCTCCAGTTGCTGGCTTTGGAACTTAATTTTTGTCTGATGCTCTGAGGGGAAAAGAACTCTTCTTGTAATGACCCGGTATTTTTAATAAAAAATAATTATTATCAAAACAAAAAAAATTATTTTTCCTCGTTAGTTCATTTAATGCGAAAAATTATTTATGTCGTCGCACAAAATTTTTATTCCATAATCAATTGTGCGCATGCGTGTCCTACGTGTTAATTCTTTATTGTGTGCGTGTGTATACACTGGATCATTTTAACCGAACCTTAACCTAACTAAATCCTAAACTAGAATCCTAACCAAACTATTACCAAACCCATACTCCACCATCACCTCAACTCACTTCTCCTGCTTCTTTTTTTTCAGCCGAAAAATCCCACCCTCTCCCTGCCATTTTTCAATCTCCCATGCCACCCCTCACCTCTCACTTACTTCCTCTCCCATCAGTCTACTCCAACACCCCAAAAAAAATATTAAAATCCAAAACCCATTTAAATAATACCCCACCCACTCCTTTCAATATATACACACACCATACTCCTCACCCTCCGGTTGGGCAGAGAGAGAGAGAGAGAGAGAACTCGGCTGCCATAGCCACCGTGCACCTTCTCCACACCTCCATCACCCCTCTTGGCCTCCACCATTTTCACCTCTCGGCCATAACCACCTGCCGCCATCACCTCCACCGGGCCACCACTACTCCATTATCCACCCTCCAGCCGCCGTTCATCTTTCCCACCACCAACCGGGTCACCTCCTCCGGCCGAGCTCCTTACCGCCGAGCTCCGTCGCCGTTCCGGACCGCCGCCTAATCACTCCATAAAACCGTTTCGTCGGACGAGAGGTAGTTCGGAACTCACCTCCCTAAGTATATATCACGTGTCTATATTGATTTTAACGTTTCGGTATGGTTGTATTCGAACCCGGTGTCGCCAGTCGAGTCCGGCCGGACCCACTGGTTTTTCCGACGTAACACAGCCACTCGGCCATTGGATTTTGAAATTTTCTTGGATTAATTACAGTTTGGTCCCTTGACTTTGTTTAGCTTATAAATCCAACCCTTGAGTATTAAAGTCTAATAATGTTAGCCCTCAAAGTTAATTAGTTTCGGTTCAATCTTAATTTAATCGCATGATTAATTTATCATATGATTAATTTTTATCACATGATTAGTTATCGCATGATTAGTGTACCTAATGATTAACTTTATCGCATGACAGTGTACCGAGTAATTAATTTTATCGCATGATAATTTTTGCATGATTCGTTGTGTTGAATATTTAGTTGTATCGCATGACATTACTTCTTGAGAACTTAGAACGGACATTAGGTTCACAGGGGATTGGTGTACGTGTAGAGAAGATCACATAGACGATTTTAAGTTAAAGGAAATTGGAAAAAGATAGAAGATAATGTGATTGGCGGTTAGCCGGAGAGATTCTTGGAGGTTATCCAATGAATCCGGATCTGTTGGAGGTTATCCACAGAGTCCAGTTTGGAAGAAGAGAAATGAAGCCAGGGTATGGCAATTGATTGTCGATTCGAAACCTTAGGATATGGCATTGCGTGATCGCTCTTTTTGAATAGGAGATAAAAGGGTGATATGTATTATAGTACCAGGTTATGGTCTATATACTCCCAAGGTTACGGTTAGTTCCTTGTGGGCCCAGTGGTTACGGTTAGTTCCCTGGGAATTCATCCTTGCGAGGCGGTCGATGACTCCGACTAAGTAAATAACTTAGGCCGTTTCATCGGGCTCCCGGTTAGGGCAAGTAAGGGGGAGCGGTATCACGGATGGCCATAGTCCTAGTGGTTAGCAAGGGAGGATGTTTCTCGAAGGTTGAGATTCTAGATTTCACTAAGTTAAAGGCTAGTAATTGAAATTGATCGCTTGCTACTTTAATTGTTCTTACTTCAATAGTATTGTACATGCCCTTGTTTGTAAGTTGTGGGTTTCGGGTGGGTTTTGGCTACTGAGTGTCATCGCTCACGGTACTATGTTGCCCTGGTAACTCGAACGCCAGGTACCGAAGACAGAACAGAAGTGTCGTACAATCCGACTGGAGTCAATGCTACTGAGGAGGGAGCCGAAGAACCTTGGTTTCCGTATGCGTAGTCGCTCTGATTTAATTTAAGTTAACTTTATTTTGGAAGCTTCAAAGTTGATTTGGGGAATTGTAATATTTGGTCAAATTCGGCTACTTAAACTTAATTCGATATGGTTGTAATATAATGACATCTGCTTTTGAAATAGTGATGTATTGAATCTATGAATTTTAATTGGGAAAAATTGTCTTTTAAATGTTTTTATTAATGTTCCGAAATTCGGGGCGTTACCCTTCTGGTACTTTGCAGTTAGACATTGTTTGCTTTTCTTTATATGCAATGGAAATGGCTAACATTCTGCATAATTTAGTAGATCTGGTTGAATGGTAGAAAAATGTATATGTGTCTTGGGAGTCAACAATGAACAACCATCTTGTCATAAGTCACAACCTACTAACGTGTCACAGTGATTTTGCCATAGCAACTAATAACTGTTCAGTCTTTACATAGTGCATTGATCGCTTTTGTCTTGACTCTTAGTGTTCACATGGTGCAGTAGCTCTGAATAGACAAATTGCTTGGGCTCTTCTGGCACCTATATATTAATGTGCATGCTGAATGTTCAGTGCCCGATGTATGTTGTAAAAGGACTATGCGAATGATTTCTAATTTGACTTCTGTTCTCATTTTGGTTACTGCAAGCTTATGTTGAAGAAAAGACGATGATACTTATAGACAAAGATTGGAAAATTCCACCCACCTGATGCTGGGGCCAAAGAGATCGTTGGTTATGCTATGACGGAGTTGAAGATTTTTGTAAGTTCAATACATAGACTCATCGAACTTCCTAAGGTACTCAATTTTACATTTAACTAATGTGACTGGCTTGGGAAAAGTTGTGTCATGTTAGCATTTATCCTGGGAAAGATTCTCCTGGTCGCTCTTTTAAACTTAAAAATTGTGTGACCGTGTATGGCAGTTTAGCAGTTCTTTTCATTATGTAGGGCTCAAAAATGAAATTATTTGTTGAGGCAAGTGTTGGCCACCTTATAATTGAATCTGTGAACTGTGCTTATGCATCTCTGTAGGTTCAATCGTTGAAGTTTATATTTCTTTTTCTTGTGGTTGAAGTGAGTTGGAAAACTCTATCGTTAGACAAATAATTTTAGCATATGGTGAGCCCTAAGAGAATTGCAGGCACTACTTTGTTAACCTGAGTTTTCCTATGCAAAAACACACCCATTGATCTTGTCTGGGAATATGGTAACAACTTTTGGAATTTGTAGCATGTGTGTGCACATATCTCGCATCACTATTTTTGGATAGCAAACCTTTTGGCATCTACAACTTCCAGTCCAAATACTTTTGCTTTGTCTAACTTGCACGAACTCTTCTTTAATTCTAGGCCTTTTGCAATCGTATATATAAACATGTAACCTAAGTCGTGCAGTTAATGTAGATAACGTACTTGTGTATATCAAACCCTTGATCAAACTTATGCAGACAACTTTTGTTCCACTCATCTACATTTATAATTTCAGAAACATTCAAAATCGGTCTCTACTACGGGCATGACAGACGTGCCTTCCACGTCGCGATTCACCCAGTCTTAACAAAAAATTAGTCACTATAGGATAACCGAGAAAGTGTTCTCAGATTAAAGGATTAGCGGAAATATGTTGGTTATTTTTCTTCGGTGTCATCACCTAGTAGCCAACTAATGTTGCTTCCTTAATTTGTTTTCCCTGCAATAATGTGTGCCTTTTTCTACTGCATTTCTCATTTCTTCCTCCTTACACTCTCGCTCTTTGTAAGAATTTTCATCCTTGTACTTGGTATTATAGGTGTTCTCCTAGAAGAATTGAGAGACCAGATGAACGAAACTTGCACCTGCATTTAGGTCCAGGTTGTCTCTCTCTCTCTCCCTCCCTTCACAGGAGGAAGGGGAACAGGGTGCTACAGTCCATATTGTGTTAGTTGATGTGAATACAGGTCATATTGTAACATCTGGAAATGAATCCTCTATGAAGCTTGACTTGGTTGTGCTCGAAGGTGATTTCAACAACGAAGATGATGAAGGCGGGACCCAAGAAGTCATGTTGGGAAAGAGACCACTCTTTAACTGGTGACCTCCAAGTAACGCTCAAAGACGGGGCGGGAACACTGGGAGAGCTTACATTTACTGATAACTCAAGTTGGATAAGGAGCCGGAAGTTGAGGCTTGGCCTCACGATTGCTGCAGGCCTTTGTGAGGGCATGCGTATACGCAAGGCCAAGACAGAAGCTTTCACTGTTGAGGATCATAGAGGGGAATGTAGGCTGTTCAATTTTCTTTTGATTATGTCTAAATTCATTTTGTGGGTTGCATGGAATGTACGTGCTTTTAATGATGAAGTCTGGAGATTGGAAAATATAGGCATGGATGGGTCATTCGTTCCACAAAAGGCTGAATAGTGCAGGTATATTCACAGTTGAATACTTCCTCCGACTCGTTGTCAGAGACTCCTAAAAGCTACGGAATGTGAGTTTATGCATTGTTTTCAGGATAAGACTTCCTTGCTTTATAATCATCAGCTGACTTATTCTTCTGTTTGCAGATTTTTGGCAGTGGTATGTCAAATAAGATATGGGATGCTCTTATTGAGCATGCAAAGGCTTGTGTCTTGGGTGGGAAGCTGTGTGTCTAGTATCCTTGTGATTCAAGAAATGCTGGTGTTGTTTATAACATCTATGAGCTTATTGGCCTTATATCTGGTGAACAGTATTTCTTGCTTGACTCCCTTTCTGACACACAGAAGGTTTGTGTGATATATGGGTGTTGTGCTATTAAGATGAATTTTTCTGATCCCGTAAGCTTCTTGAAACCAGATGATGCCATTGTTTCGTACACCAGGACTCGTCCTTTTTTTTTTGGCACCGGGTTCATATTATTGATTGTAGTAAATACTCATCCTTAATCCCAATGTTTGATGGGAACTATTGTCATATTGTGAATCATGAGCCAGTTTATTTACTGAGGTGTGATGGAGGGTGTTTCTTTAAACTAACATAATGACATGAAGTGGAAAATGGGCGGTGGAAACCGAGAAGCTTATAATTAGAAAGCCTGATGCTTATGGAAAGCTGTAAATTTTGTTGCTGCAGGTATACGTTGATACTCTGGTGAAGAAAGTATATGATAACTGGAACCTAGTTGTCGAGTATGATGGCAAATCACTTTTGACCGTCAAAGAAAATAAGAGGTCGAGCGCATCTCGGAACGAACTTTCGATGGGCCCAGTTGAGTATCCTAATGCTTTGGATAACCAGCTTACTCAACAACATTTACCTGGTTCAGTTCCTTCTGAGCAGACTCTTATGGATTCCAGTCTACTAATAGGAGGTAAGCATGGTCTCTTGTTCTAGAAATCAATATTCATGCATTGTTTTTCCTTTCTTCTTTGTTTACTTTCCTTAGGAATAGCCTCACCAGAAAGAAACAAAAGACAAAGAAACAAAAGTTTCCGAGGTTGTTAATGATTAGGTGGTACTGAACTGTTGAGTAGGTTTCTGCTACGGGTATATGTCCAAGGGTCAGGTTCATCTTTTTTTTTTTTTTTGGGTGCAACGGCACCTTGATATCTGCAACCACTTCTCTTTTAGTCCTACCCCCGATTCTTACATCAGTTGTTGAAGCCTTGATTTTCTCGTGTTTTGTGTTGTTCCCTTTTGAATCTTTGATGAATCCTCAATCTTCTTCTGAATATTATATATATGCACTTGAGAGTCCCAGGGGCAAGAGCCAAAAATATGAGTTAGTTCGTCAAAATTTAATTTAAAATTGTTGATAATATATATTTTGATTCAGCCATTGGGAAATTATTTTCTAATAACCATGAAGACACGATGTTTACATATTCATTGATAGAAGATAAATTTAACCTACAAAATCCCCTGACGAAACATAATATTTTGAAAATTTTTAATGATAATATTTCATGCGTTATTAAAGATGCGCTTTTCATTGTGCTCGTAACAATATATCATTTATCCATTGATAGTCTTTCAATCGCGGCATGAATTCTTAACAATTCGCACAATTTTTATTTTCTTCCATTTGGATGGAATATTTGGGGCAATCTCATGACTTGTAGAATTTTAGGGGCAATATTACAATTTCAAAGGGGTCAAATTTACAAATTAATCGCAGACCTATAACAATGATACAAATTTTGGAAAGTTGAGTGGGGTCAAATGACCCCACTTGACTTTGCTTCCCTCCACCCAAGTTGAGACTATACCAAGTTCAAAATGGGTAATTTCATGAACTTTCACCCCATACAACATTCTCTAACACACACTCCCGCGGATATATGCGCATGTCCCAACACACACACACACAACACTCTCCCATACTCCCACCCCCACATACAAAAACAAACAAACATAATGAAGTATAGAAATAGACAATCTATTCTCCGTTCGATTTTCCCCAGAAAAGATCTTGGAGATTGCATAATGCGTAGTCTGAAACTTTGTTGATTTAAATATGGAAAGCTTCCTTCATCATTAAAAGAAGTTACAAGTCTGGTCGCTTGACTGATGTGACTAACTCAAGCATTGAACCTTTTATTTTATTTGTTCCTTTCTATCTAGCATTGTAGTTCCTTTAAACTGGTTGTTTTGGCATTGTTTAACGGTCATTCCATGAGATACGTTGTAGGAGTTGGAGCTAGATGATTTATGTTCATCCCTTCAATTGCATTGGTGATTGGTGCAACTGTCTAAACCAAACAAGTTACCAGGTACGCATTACACATTAATTTGGTATATTTACTTCAAATCTGTATCTTAAGTGGTACTGTCTCGATGAATTTGTTAACTGATGCAATCCTGTAAGAGGTTCTACAAGCCAACTGAATCAGTTGAGCAGCCAAAGCTATATATATAGACGCTGAAAACCAAGTTGATGAGATTGCATTGCTTTTAGGCTATTGGTGCTAATGATTTCTGGACAGAGTGGTTGAACGTCCATAGAATGTGTACATGCCCTTACTGGACTTTGGATTTAGGGTGATTGAAGATGTCAGGTCTGCTATGAAGTGAAGTTTATTCAAATTGAAACCTCTGTTTACCCGAGTAGTTTTGACACATGAGTCGGGCGAAGAAAGGGGAAAGGCATGTATTGTCCCTCACAGGGATGCCCACACTAATTTCTAGAATATTGGTTCTCAAGGTTCATGACTATTTTATTCAGCCACACTATTTTCCAGTAGTTGCCTGTCTGATTGGAGTAAATGCGGACATTATATCTTGATTACTATTTGCAAGTTTATTTCGGTTCTTTGATTACTTGAAGGTTTGCTTTCACAATGTAGGTTGAAGTTGAAATTCAAATGTTTGCCTTTGCATAGACTCGTGAATATTTGGCAGAAATAGTATGTACCAATAGTTTCCAACTATTGGAATGTGATAACACTTCCAAGTTGACCTTTAGCACATGATTTTTCTACAATTCCCTTGTTCGTCACTGCCATTTTCGTCCAAAGGCATGCCTTGCAGTCACTGTTGCTTTGTTTGCCACTGCCTTTTTTTGGCCAAAACGTTGCTTTGGCCAGTCCCAAATTACGCTTTTACCCGGCTTATGTTGCTTTGCACCTGTGTTTTCCTGCAGTTGCAGATTTACGAGACCTTTTGGAATAGCCAATTACCACAGGAGTATGTCATGAAGTTCCAACGGGCTCAAGAGGATAAGGTTTACTCATTTTACCTTTTCAACTCTCTGATTTTTGCTCTTCCCTCTCGTTCATATTATGGCCACTTTCGTGTTGACCTTTGCATTGGATGACTTGAGCACCATTAGGTTCCTTGATTTGTTGTGATTGCCATTGACACTTTAATGTTACACCATAATCAAGAATCACGCTGTGAAGTACTTCGCATATGGAAAAACTATTCCCGTAATCAACAATACAACATACTTTGTATAATTTTTTAACCATACCCACATTTGCATTTTTGCTCCCAATATCGCAGAAATAGCAAAATGTCATGAGTCCATTTCCCCTGACATCACTAAAGAAGAATAGCAAATACAGTTGAAGCCACATTCATACCAATCACGTGGAATCCCTTGCCTTTGAAAAGTCTGTTTACACAAATATTTGAACATATATCCTGCACAGAATTTTTTGTGGCCCATTTCGGGTCCCATAAAAATGATTCGAACTGCTCATTTTTTTCTTCAAATGATTTTCTAAGGTCCCCGTAAAAAATAAGCTCAATCCAATATCAATAAGTGCTTTTGCAGAATTAATTCGTAGGGTGAATCATACTATGTCGCCCTATGAATTTTGTGTTAAACCACGGTCGACAATAGGGATTAAAAATGAGGCAATACCGAAGAACTTAGAAAACCCACCAAAATAGAAGGCAGGGAGAGACAAGTTATTGGATCGGACTGGGTCATTCAGTTTGGTTGGGTTTCTTGGGTACGTGCTCTCCCCTGGACTCGAGATGTTATTCAGTGCTTTTGTGGTGGTGCCTCAATCCCTTTTTTAGCACACATTATGATGGAGTTCATACACGTTATCCTGAGTCTTACCACAATGGGTAGTGAAAAAATGAACTGAGACACCATGTGGTGCTGGGCACTGAATAAATTTTTCCCTCGACTCAGAGGAGCGGTCTTTTCACAGTTCTTCTACTCCTGGTTGGTTCCAATGTAGAAAAATACTCCTTCGTCCTAAAAAATTGTTTATTTGTGCAAGGGTTTTAAATAAAGGTCATTACGTATTGTATCGGTTGTTGGTTGTTACATGACGGGATTTCGGATCTGCGATACTGTTATTTCCCTATGTATTGGCCCGGCATGGTTTGATGTCGTCCGATGTACAGCCATATCACCGACACCTTTATGTTTCAAGATACTTTATTTAAAACCCTGGTTTGCACTATTTGAACATCTTAAAAAATTATTTATAGTTTGTAATTTACTACAGTATTATTTCGTATTGTCTGATAAATTTCACTTTGTTCTATTAGATATAAAGTTTATAAAATAAGAGACGTATTATAAACTACATAGGGAGGTGTCGGTCCTGGTTTTTGTGTGCCTTAGAAATCATGGGTGTTAGTTTTGTTGTTGCTTAATAAACAAGACAGATTTCTTGATTTTTGGACAATGCTGTTGTGGAACTTGCTACTTGAGGCCATTGATCATTGACTAGAACTGTGTTGGATGCTATACTTTGAGCTGAGATATAGGGCTACTACAGATCTCAGTGAAGCTCTTGTTACTGGTTTTCCTAATCGTATTGTTTTGAACACTACTTAAGGGTGGTCTGAGATTTGCTAATAGTGCCAGTTGCCCTTGGTGCTGCCATATATGCAACTTCAAGTCGACACAAGGACGCGTCTGTGAAGCTCGTATCGATGCAGTCCAATACAAGGATCGTTACTTGTTCTGCAATTAGGATGTCATCCTTTTTTGTAATACTGCTACAGTACTATGTTCCATTTCCATTTACTTTACTACTGTAATTTTGTTTCCCTTTGATTCGTAGTTGGTTGCTAGACACCCTTGTAATCATTTTGGGGCTCGAGTGGCATATGATTGTCGGGTGGTTGGATGCCAATCTTACCCGTCGGGATGTTTCCCTCCTGTTGTGATGTTCTTGCTCTTGCTCTTGCTCCTTATAGTCTTCGTATTTGTTAGGAGTGATTAATAAAAATTCCTCTGCTGTTCAAACAAAAAATATTAATAAAATCCATATTTTCTGCCAGCAGAAAATTTTGATCAATCTTATTCATTGGCTCCGTGATGAGCACACTTTGGCGGAAGAGAGGTACTACATGACTCCCCCAATCAACGGAGAGGCATTCAACCTCCCCCATTCCCTCATGTTTCGGAGAATGCTGACATTTAGGTGTTTCAGCCAAGGAAAACTTCTCCATGCCTTGCTTGTTATTGTCGTAGACTTTAGATTTGGTACTCCCTCCGTCCCCTTTTTAAAGTCCAATATTCCATTTTGGGATGTTCATTAATAAGTATCTATTTTGTAAAGTTAGTAGGTAAAAGTTGGTACATTTTCCATTTTGCCCCTAAAAGTAGGTTTTATTTTGAAAAGTTAGTGAGTAAAAGTGTAATGATGATGTCTTCATAGAGGGTAAATAGAAAAAGTTGATGTAAAATGTGTAATTATAATGTTTTCTTAATAAGTTAAGAGTTACGAAGTGGGACATTTAAAAAGGGACGGAGGAAGTACAAAGTATGGGTTTTATTGTTGTTGGTGTTTGGTACTTGTGAGTTTGGAACTAATTTTATTTGACTTCGCTGTTATGAATAATTCAGATGTCGTGTCTTACTAGTATTTAGTGTATGTGCAGGTAGTGGTTTGGTAATAGTTTGTCGTTTATTTATTTTTTTTGAGCTTTTTTTGTGGATTATTAAGAATGTTGGGAATAATGTGGTGGAATTCAATCAGCTGTACACATAAAAAAAAAGTTTAGTGAAGTTCATTTGTTACAATGAATTGGCCGACAACCAAAAAATTGTACTAGCAGTTGAAGTTTCTTCCAAGTGCAAATCATAAACAGATTAATAGTTAATCAATGGGACATTGAAGGTTTGTTTGACTACAACAGTTTTTTACAAAATTTCATGAAGATTACCACGTTTACCACTTGTAACCAATTACATGAATTTTTATTGCAGGGAGGTATGGATCTGTCAAGAGGAAGCTACTTCGGTTACAATGAAAATATTGGAGCCAACAATTTCTTAGGAATTTTTGGAGATGTCACAAACTACCACTATGGAGATTTGTACAACAATGTAAACCATGTTAATGCCACCAACTCGTCCAACGCGAACCGGGAGATTTGGTCAGGATCAGGTAGTGGAGCACCATTCGGGAGTACGTCGAATGCAGGTCGCTTTTGTAATGAAGAGACTGAATATGGGAGTCCATAAGGTGGGACAGGCCACGGGAGTTCGTCAAATCAGTGCTGTGGGTATTGTAATGAAGGTACTAAAAGATGGGGGTGAATATGGTGAAAGTAAACCGGACGAGGAGGATCCCATGGAAAGTGACGAAAGTGTGTTGCTTGAAGATGAAGATGATGTTCCTGAACATGTCGCACGCGCTGTACATGAGAAAGATGTGCAATATCTTGAAATGCTTAAAAATCACGAACTTCAATACGTCTCAGTTCAGATTCAGAGGATATCGTCCCATATGTCTATGCACAACGGTTTTGATTGGGTGATGTCAGTCTTAACTTGCCCAAATCCTAGAAGGTGTCCTGAAAACTTCTCCATGACAAGCGAAGTTTTCGTGAAGCTATGCGATGAATTGGTTAACAAATACGACTTCCACATAACACGAAGACATGCAATCGAAATTTTTGAGACCCTTGCAATGTTTTTATGCATATTGCGCGGATCATCCTTAAAACTCGTGGGGGAGTTATTAAACCGTGGGTGTTGTTCAAGGGAAATCAATAAAGTCCTGCTTTTTGTGACGATTATGGCGAAACATGAATTTCAACCGCACATGAATCACCCACATTCTTACTTGTCACGTAGACCTCAGTATAGACATTTCATGGTAAGAAGCTTATATATTAATTTGCCGTACTTTGTTAATTACAAAATAAAAGAATTGTATATGACTTCAAGACTGTACACTAATGTGTTACATAAATCATTCACAGGATTTCATCGGGGCGATGGATGGTACGCATGTACCTTGCAAACCTCCGCCGAAAGATGCCAAAAAATATTTTGGACGCAAGTGTGGCCACACGATGAACATAATGGCCATTTGCGATTTTGATCTCTGTTTCAAATTTGCCTTAGCGGGATGGGAGGGATCGATGCACGATTACCACATTTTTCAGGGAATGTGTTTACAGTAGGGGCAGAAATATGTTTCCCCATCCGCCAGTCGGTAATGTTGTTGTAGTAGCTTTTAAATTAATTCAAATGCATGATTACCACCAAGTAATGCTTTGATTATATTTACACGGGATTACCACCAACTAATGTTCTGACCATCAATAGGCATTTGATGTGTCATATTTGAATAAGCTCATAGTATATTCAGGAAAATACTACTTGGGGGACGGTGGCTATCCAAATGGCAACGGATATCTATCACCATATAAAGGGCACATGTACCACCTAGAAGACTTTAGGCATGGAAGAAAATGCCATATGGATCTGTACAAATACTTTAATATAGGTGGCACTCATCACTTCGTTCTGCAATTGAGCGGGCATTTGGGGTGTGGAAAAATAGGTGGAGAATGATGAAGGAGACCTCAACCTATCTGGTTCGCATTCATGAGCTATTTGTTGTTGCTTCCATGGCAATACACAACTTCATTAGACGGAATTCTCTCCATGACGAAGGATTTGCAGAAGCAATTGGGAAGGACGATAGGTACATGTACGAGGATCTGCCAGACATTGATCCCAATTTCGCTGCGCAGGAGGACACTGAAGGTTTAATATATCCACCAACGGCAAATACTTCGAACATGGAAATTGTGCGGCATAGAATAATGACAGCCTTGCAACACGGTCGGGAAGTTTCTGGACAACCACAATGTCAACGAAGAACTTAGTTTTGGGTTTATTCGTATAATTTTTCCAGGCACATACAGGTTCGTTTGCTGTTATATGCTCTATGAAGGACCCTTGTTGGAATAGAGTTTGTGTTGTGATTGGATGTGTATAGGTCATATGGTGTTGTCTGCTTCGCTTTGAACTCGAAGCTGTTACCGAACTCCAAGCTAATGTCTGCTCCTTCCTACAACCGTATGTGACACAAAAAATTGATCAATGTTAATGCTGATGAAAGGTCTGTCATAGGTGGATGTATTCATGGTCTAGGGACATTATCAATGCTATACATTTGTGGAAGGCTTATGTCTTTGAAGTGTCAGATTGCAGAGTGTCATGGTCTTGTTGCTGAAATTTCCCAAAATTGGTCTTCTCAACTGTTGGGGATTCGTATTTACAAAATATAACATGTTAGTGAAGTTTCACTATTATGAGTTAGAAGTTAGTGAAGTTACACTAGTATGAGTTAGAAGTTTATGGGAGTTGTAGGTCTCTGATTGAATTAATAAGAACTCGAGTTGTAATAAAATTTTGGCGCCTATAAAAAAGAAACAACTTCTTGCTCCAATCTTCACAAATTAACACAGGAATTCAATAGCACTAAACTTCTGGAAGTAAAAAATTCAACAGCTAATTCATATTTTCAGCATCATCCTACACAATTCCTGTAAAATCTCTAAAATGATGGTAGGAGTAATTATTTCACCTTCGTAAACGATTCCAAAAAATACCACGAACCCAACCAAAGAACGATACACCAAAGATACACTAAACTTACGTTGAAAACCCCAAAATCGGGTAAAAACCACAGGAAGGAATCATACGGTAAAAGTACGATTACAAGAAATCTTAATAATGACTGTGTATCCTCAGCACGAGTCCTAAGATCCACGTTCATCATACCCTTGCATGATCGCCATATCCTAAATCCTCATGCCTTCCAAACAAACACCCTTTTGAACTCCACGAGAGAATGTCTCACAGATGTTGAAGTAGGAACAAGAAACGAGGCTCTTGAAGATGAACTTGTAGCACCAAATGTTCACAGATCTTCAACATAGATTAAACTTTTGCCTTCAATAGTATTCTGATAGCACAAGAAAGGCTGACGGCTACTGTATCAAAAGGGGTGTTTTTAGTGTGAACACTTGGTTTTATATAGTAAACGAAAATTAAGCTCAAGCTCATTATGAAGCCAGCTTCTTAACAGAATTAGTTGTAGGATCCGGTGTTGATTGCGGCTTGAGCTATATACGGGAAACTCCGGAGAATGCAGACATTGTCATTATACTCTTAACTAACACTAACACTTATACGCTCATTACAATACGCATTGATTCCATTCCACCCCTAAAACAGACTCTCTAAAAAGAAATAAAATGAGATTATTACAAATTGATAAAATGGGGATACACGGAAAGGTGTTACTTGGTCATGAACGTGCCAACTAAGAGAGAGCTCGGCCAATGGAGCTCCATCCCGCACCTTGTATATACCAGTTTCATCACCCATTATTGACAGTTTACAACTAATAGCAACCTAATTACCGCAATCAACTCTGCCCATACAATTCTTTTGGCCGTTCAAAAAATACTTGAATTATTTTGCTTTCCAATGACGAATAACAAAGAATATATCTGCGCCACTACTGTGTGAATAGCAATAAGAGCACCCCGAAAGCAAAGAAAGCAGTAGCCCAAATCTGAGATAGAGATAAAGAAAATTCACCACTTACGGATTTTGGCAATAACTGGTAGGATTGTAGCTCCAAAACCTAGTTTGAAGCTACAATGTCCAATATACGATGATTATGTTCCAATCGAAGCCCTAATCTAAAACAGAGACACACACACGCACACCACAGAGAGAGAGAGAGAGAGAGAGAGAGAAACCTTGGTCGTGTGGGAGGTGGGACGCAATTTTGTCAAAATGTTCGCCCGGTGCTTGACAGATTGTGGAAGCAATTTTTTGTGACCGTATGTGTCTATACGTGCTTCAGCCCCGAACACGATGAAGATTGAAGAGAGAGAGAGAGAGAGAAACGAGAGGGAGGGTCTGGACTCTGGTCTGTGCGTGAAAGAAGAGGGAGGGGAGAAAGCCAGGGGTAAAGTTGGGAAGTTGAATTCGTAAAAGGGGCAATATGCTTTGTCAAAAAGGAAAAACTTTTTAAGTGGGAACGGATGTTCTTTTTGGGTACTGTTCATTACCGTAACCCGCTTCTTCTTCAATGGCCTCTCTCTCATCCCTCACAAAACCCATCTCACAAGCTTCATGCACTTCCCTTAAACCCGTTGATGACTCCCCAAATTCACTTCTCGCTCAGAGAAATCTCTCCTTCACAGGACGTGGGTTTGGATTATTTGGACCCGGTGTTATTAAGGGATCGCGATCGGACCTGTCGATTGTCGTAAAAAACTCCTCAATTCCAAGTCAACCGTTGGTGGGTGAGTTCCATAATTTTGTTTGGAGATTTACTTCATGGTTTGAATTACGTAGACTTTGTGGACATTTACGTTTCTATTACTCGGTGATTTCCGTTGATGGTTTGATTCAGAACTTATATGCTTCCTTATGGTTGACCTGTTTGCGTTTTATTTAGGGTATCTCCAATAGCATAACTAAAATTGGATAATCAAAATTTGTCGCATCATTTTTTGGTTATTCATTTACGGAGTTGTTAATATTAACAATGTGACGTCCCACAATGGTCCATAATCAAAATCTCATTTTTAGTGGGGGAGAGATAGAGAGAGTTGGGAATAAATTTAAGTGGGCGAGTCCATTGAAAGTGATGATACGAGAGAGAAGGAGAGACAAAGGAAACAGATAGAGTGTGTTTCCAATTAAATTTGACTACCCAAAGAGAAAATGTTGCTAGTTTCGGTTATTCAAAAGCGAAAATTCAGTTATTGGCTGAGGGATTGCTAAGTTTGGTTATACGATTGTGAGTAACATTTTGGACCAACATTGTTAACTTTAGAAATCTTTTAGTTTTTGTCATGCCATTGGGGACACTCTTACACTCTGTAATTTCAAAATTATATATTTTCGTTATACTGTTAATGGTTGGCTTGTTTGGAATTCAATTTGTGTGTAATTTCTTGTTAGTAGAAATGAGAAGTTTTTTAGAAAACAAAAAAACTGGATGGGCCCAATTTTGGTCTTTTGGGGCACATCCCGGGGTTGAGGACCGAATGGTTCATTTTGTAAAGCCCGTCGAGAGGATTAACCTTGTTAGAGCATCCGCAATGTAATAATCAAAATTGGTAACCAAAAGTTGCCACATCATCTTTTGGTTATTCATTTTAGACATTGCTAAGGTTAGCAATGTAGAGGTCCACAATGTAATAATCAAAATTGAATAACCAAAACTTGCTACATCACCTTTTTAAACTGCAAAATTCTAAAAACTATGAGTAAAATTTTTGACAATAATTTGAATACTCTTTTTGAAAAAAAAAAATAGTTAGTTTTTTTTAAAGAAAATAGTTTAGTAAAAAAAATTTGAAAATAGTTTTTTTAAAAAAGAAAACAGTTTTAAAAAAACAGTTTTTTTTTTTTTTGAAAAACTATTAGAAACGGTTTAAAAAAATAGTTTTTGTGTAAAAACACTTTTAAAAAAAAGTTTTTTGTAAATACAGTTTTTTTTTTTTAAGTTTCTGAAAAAAAAAACAGATTTTAAAAATAATTTTCTGGAAACATAGTTGAGATAGAGAAAAGGGAAGAGGGAAAAGGTTGTTTTGTGTAAAAACACTTTTAAAAAAAAGTTTTTTGTAAATACTTTTTTTTTTTAAGTTTCTGAAAAAAAGAAACAGTTTTTAAAAATAATTTTCTGGAAACATAGTTGAGAGAGAGAAAAGGTTTTTATGTAATAATGAGTGTACTTGATTGAAAAATGTTGAGACCATTAGATTTGATTATTGGCAAAAGGTTGTTAGTTTTGATTATTCAAAGGTCAAAATTTGATGAGTTGCTAAGACGTTGCTAAGTTTGGTTGTTATAATATGATCACTTTTTTGAACAAATATTGCTAACTGTAGCAACCTTTTAGTTTTGATTATTACATTGTGGATGCTCTTAGAACTCATGTCAATTGCCTTTGATACGGTAATGATCGGTGCGTATTTATTGTTAAGATACATATGTGTTTTGATTCAGGGTGCCAATTTTTTCTTTTCAAACATAAGTGTTTTTTTCTTAAAACCATTTTAAGATAGTACTTGTGATATCTTTGGCATGAGTAGTATTAGTGTCATCAATGTGGGTTCGGGATGGGGCTCACAAGACCAAAACTGGACCCGACGACCTGTCCTGGTTTTTTTTCTGAAACTGGAGGGAGAGGATCCAGATTCTGAGAATTATCAATGTCTCTTCTCTTTTTCTTGGACTTACTACTAGTATTTTGTTTTCTAAGTTTAGGGTGTTTGGTTTCCGGGTAATATACAGAACAATCTAATCTACTTGTTTTGAAGTATAATGTCACATGTGTCTTATGTTGACTTGGAATTTTTGTAAGACTAACTTTGGTCTTTGTTGTGGCAGAAGCAACTCAAATATCTGATGTTCCACTTCTTTCTTGCTCAGAGGTTCTCTCTCTCTCTCTCTCTCTCTCTCAAACACACACATATCACATGTGTTATGTGTGTCATGGATAAGTTAGCTCCTGTTGCAAGTGCTGTAAAAAGATAAAACAAGAAAGAAGAAATAAGCTAAATGACATTTGTATTATCGTGAGGAGAATCGTGTTGATTTGTATGACATTTGTCTTTTGTAAATAGTTAAATTAAAGTTGAGACTTGTTAGGTTCTAGATCTCAATAGCTTTGTTGGAAAACTAATATTAGGGTGAATGGTTTGGTGATAGTTTTGCGTGTAATGCTATTTGTACGTTTTTTAAGGCCATTGAAAGATTAAGAATTAGTCAAGAAAGCTACAAGGGCAAGGAGCAATATTTGGCCATGTATTCTGGCATTTATGGTGGAATAACAGTGGATCCGGCGGCTATGGTGATCCCAATGGATGACCACATGGTTCATAGAGGGCATGGTGTTTTTGATACTGCAGCAATAATGGACGGGTTAGTGATTCTGGCCACATAATAGACTCAACTGTTCTCTTTGTATTCCAAAAAAATCTCTTCGTAACATTCTACAAATGCAACATTGGAGGGTATGGTGCGTTGAACAATTTTATGGAGATTTTGCGGCATGAATTTCTAATTACGCATTGACATATATTGTCGATATTTTCGTAATCTTATTTACCAGAAGCTTCCAGTGTTGCTACGTTATGCGCAGGTGCGTCTTCAGAATCAGGGAAAAGTTTCGTATTAAACAAAATGAAATCATGCTTGGTAGTTTTAACGAAAAGGTTTATGCCTTGTTTGGATTCAAACTTGAGTTTTTTTTAGTTTGGTTTTTGGGGTAATGAGTGGAGAGAGAAATTAGGGTAATAATTGCCAATTGGAGATAGGGGTAATGAGTGGAGAGAGATAGAGAGAGAAATAAGAGTAATGATTGAAAGTAGGGGTAATGAGTATTTTTTGAGTTGGAATTTTTTTTCGAAGTTTGAATCCATAGAAGGCATAACAGTTTTAGGAATTCCTCATGCGTGGTTAGTTCAGCTAAATGTTGAGTTCTGTATACACCCGTCAATATGTTCTCATTGATATATTTTGAATATCTTGGTAGTGATTTTGTGTGTGTATATGTGTGGTGGGTGTGCGTGTATTAGGGGAGAGACACATTTAGATTCGATGTGATAAAACCGCAAACTATCCAAAAGTTTAGATAACTCAACTGGAAAACATATGACTTGGGGGGATTTACTAACTATTGGAGTATTAAAGGTAGAATGCATGGTAATGACTTCTTTTTCTTGGATTAAGAAATTAAAGATGTTTATGAAACTAATTACAAAAAGCTAATTACCATGTTGTTTGCATCCCAGGCATTTATACGAGTTGGACCAACACCTTGACCGCATCATAAGGTCTGCAACAATGGCCAAAATAAACCTTCCCTTCGATAGGGAAAGCATAAGAAGAATACTCATACAAACTGTTAGCGCTTCAAAATGTCAAAAAGGATCACTAAGGTACTGGCTTTCAGCAGGACCAGGCGATTTCCAACTTTCTCCCTCCGGCTGTCGTAAATCTTCTCTTTACGCCATTGTAATCCAAGCACAATCACCACCCGATCACCAAAAAGGCGTTAAAGTGGTAACTTCATCCATTCCGGTAAAGCCCCCTCAATTTGCCATAGTGAAGAGTGTGAATTACCTTCCCAACGTGCTTTCAAAAATGGAAGCAGAAGAAAATGGGGGGTATGCAGCGATTTGGTTGGATGAAGAAGGGTACGTTGCTGAAGGGCCTAATATGAATGTCGCGTTTGTTAATAAGGACAAAGAACTTTTGATGCCTCACTTCGACAAGATTTTAAGCGGGTGCACGGCCAGAAGGGTTTTGGTTCTTGCAGAAGAACTGGTAAAGGAGGGGAAGCTTAGCGGAATGAGAGTGGGTAACGTGACTGTGGAGGAAGGGAAAAGAGCAGATGAGATGATGCTTATCGGTAGTGGAGTTCTTGTTCGCTCTGTGGTGCAATGGGATGAACAGATCATTGGTGACGGTAAGAATCCATTCCTGTCTCTTGTAATTTTCAGATACTTGATTTCATCCCATTTCCGTGATTTTTCGAAACTGTGATGTTACTTTGAGTTCCACTGGAAGTGATTCAATTTGAAACTTCGTCGTTATATGTTTAGAACTGCATACTTAGGCTGGGTTCAGAGCTTGGATTTTTGGCGGAATACAGAGAGAAGGGGGAAAAAGGGGGGATGTGGTTGGATACCTTTTCTCATTCATTTTCATTTTCCTTCTAGAAATTCCTCCCTCAATCCATAATCCTACAGAGGTGTGAACTTTTTGGTTATCCCACTGACTGGTGCTATGTAGAAATAGTTTTGCTGAACATTTTCCTGACACTCGTCATTTGGTATCTCATAATTTTTAGCAGAAGAGTATTCGAATATTTGATATTTGCTCTTCGATGTTTTCTCAAAAATAGGTTCTTTTTGTCGAATATTTCGAAGAAAACAAGCCAGTATCTAAAGTCGTCAACCAAACAAGCTTTTCTACGTTATTTTTCGAAATTGAATAGAAAATTCCAGATTCTGAAACCTGAACCAAATAAAACTTGCTGTCTCATTTTTATCATAGTACTTGGTGTTACATGTAGGATTTGTTCACAAGCAAGGACATGATGGTAAATTGGTAATGATAATATTGAGTTTCTGTTACATTGTAGGCAAAGAAGGTCCAGTGAGTCAGGCTCTCCTAAATCTTATTGTGAAGGACATGAAATCTGGTCCGGATACAGTTCGAGTTCCTGTTCCTTACTAACACCCTCTGGCTTTCTCAATGGTACGAGTTTATGACTCGACTTCAAATGCCACAAAGCTATCTTGCAATATCGTTCCGCAAATGCAAACCACGGAGTTCAATGATGGAGTTCTGGTTCTGTAAGTTTTTCTGGGTAACTGCAAGGTCCGTAAGTTGATTTTTTGTAACATAAATAAGCAGAATTCTTGTGCTGTTTTCAGCTATCTGCTGGGGAAAAAAGACGCTACGATTGAGCAAAAATGTAAGATTGGTGCAAAAAAGCAACTAATAAGAACCATTATGCTTGGTATCACTTCATTTCCCCTTCCCTATATATCTACTGAATGCTCTTATGCTGCTGGGTTAGAAAATTATGACAAATTATTTTTGATTGCCTTTTTTGAGTTTTTGTTCGACTTGCATCAATTTGTTTGAATTCGTAACACGTTTTAACTAGAAAAATCTAAAAAGTTAGAAGTTATGACCAAAAGCTTAAAAAAGTTCACTAAATATGCAAAAGATACAATTATGCACTTTCTTTGTTTTTTCTGTTGTTTTTTTTTTTTTAAAAAAAATTTTAGTGTATATTGTTGTACTTTTTTGATTAGTTTGGTAGACATGAATTCTTAATTTGAAATATAAATGTTAATGTATAAATGTTATTTTAGATGCCCTTGGAGTCGCATAAAAATGTGGAAATATTACTTTTACTTTTCTATAGATATTCTTCAAGCATCTTGCCTACGTAGTAGTATTAATTATTAGCCTTTCTGTGTAGAAATTTGATTCTGCTAGATTTGGAACAATTGTAGATAAAGATCCAGACTTGCCTTTCATCGGAGGTCATTTGATTGCAAGTGAGGTTTATGTTTGATCTTGTGCCTGAATAAAAACTTCCAACATAGAGAAACTAATATGGCCCGGGGCAACGATTACGATATCCTAGTGTGACTTGGGAGGTCACGGGTTTGAGTAGCGGAATTAGCCTATGCAATTGTGGGGTGAATGCTGCATACATTTACATTCAACCATTCTTCAGACACTGTGGTAGTTAGGGATCCCTGTGCACTGCATAGCTCTTTTTTTACGAGTCAAACAAATAAAAGAAAGTAGTAAAAGACAAAAAAGCAAACATTTTTTCCCTTGTGTGTTTCATCTTACTTTTTCGGGAAGTGATTTTCACATTACCTTTTTTGTTTTTATTCATGAATTTACTATGTTGTCGTTTAGAAGGCAAGACACCACGTGGTGGTGCCCAAGGCAACTGAATAATTATTCACCAAGATAGTGAAAATCAATTTCTCAACCATCCAGTTATCTCAATTGTTAATGGAGTACAAATCTGAAAACTTTCATTTTTGACACACGTATGTCGTGCAAGGTGCGAATGTGTTGCAACCGTTGATTGGGTAAGTGCGGGCATGTCCAAACTTGTAGCGCCTAACTTTAGACTACGATTGCCGCGAACCTTGACTTCTAACTTGTAGAGCGATCGTGTGTGATCCAAAGGGTAAAGTTCACAAGTTGGTTCGTAACTTGCCGCACGGTTGTGGACTTAGAATTTCCTAATCGTATAGGAAATGAGGCGTAAAACGTAAACTTTATTATGTCAGAATAAAAAAGTTGTGGGTACAAGTAAAATCCCAAATCTTGAAGAAGTCGGTGGAATGGGGTTGAGTACGAGGTATCCGGATATGTCTACTTTGTTGAAAGTAGAAAAGTTTGTAGAAGCGTCGGGCTTTGAATAGTGCTGGACCAGTCATTGTCTAAACTAATAGTATTTAATTATTTATAGACAAAAATGAAACTGCTCCAAGTCTGAATCAGGTTTCCCGCCATCTCCATGAGCTGACAAGTGTCCAATGTTTCTAAATTAACTCCCCACTGTGGCGGTTATGAGCAGTTTATCACCATGTTGGAGCCCAAAGGTGGTTATTTGAGCAAACCACTTCCTAAAATCACGAGAAGACCCCGTTTGTTCAAGGGTTTTAGATTTTGAATTTTAATTATTATCATATTTTTTTCTAATAATTACTTTTATTTTTCTTTTTATTTCTCTTCCTTCATTACTCATAATTTCAATCATTACTCTATTTCTTTCTATACTTATTACCTACAAATTCAAATCCAAAATCCCAAAACGAACGGTGTCGAAAATATGCAAGTTGCATATGCCAGGTGGACAATAACTTCTCCGAATAATTCAAATCTATAAAAAATATTCGGTGCATATCGTTTCACTTGGATTTTTGTCCTTGTTCCAAATCACAAAATTAATATGGATCATTAATTTTTAGCCCGAGAAATTCATTAATATCGGCCCAATTTGATTAATATTTAATTAAATGGGTCCTCCAACACTATCCCAAGATTTGGTGCCAAAAATAGATATAAAACAAAATCTTCAAGGGTTTTAGCCAGGTAGAAGTTAGAAATCAATAATTATTTGATGTTGCATGTTCAAATTTCATGGAACCAAAAATCTCAAAATCTTGGAGCCAGTGGACGGTTTGTTCGCTTGTGAATTATAAGGCTTCAGAATTATTTGAGGTGCACATAAGCTAGCTCAGACATCTGATTATAAAAAAAATGAAACTAATATTTAAATCGACACAAAATTTTATTGAGCTTGAATTCTTGATTACAGTCTTGATTTACAAAATTCCCAGCTTAGATATCTTTCAGCAATGCTATCCACACAGATTTGTGCACAGATCATGGTATGGGGTCCGCTTTGGATCCCACATAAATAATTCGAGCCGTTTATTAAATGTAAAACATTTTTTCAATGGTCCTCGCTTAAAATAAGCTCAATCTGATATCTATAGGTGCTTAAACCAATATCTAACTTTTCATTATCCTGAAATCTAAATGAAAAGTTAGATGATTGGATCAAGCACCTATAAGTATCAGATTATGTTGATTTTTTCTTGGAGGCTCTTGAAAAAATGTTTTACATTCAATGAGCGGTTCTGATCATTTGTATGAGATCCGGAATGAGTCCCACACAATGATCTGTGCACGATCTGTTTTCTCATTGTCTGTTTCAACAGACTTTTCGGATATCTTTAGCTGCAGCATTTTGCTTAATGCTCAATTTTTATTTTTGTACTTTTGGGGCATACGAAGAGTTTGTCGGCGGAAGTTTCAAGCTTCGTTTCTTCCACGCAGTTGAGGAATTTTTTAGTACAGGGACCACGTTACGCGGCCGACAATTCAAGCTTCGTTTCTTCCACGAAGTTGGGAAATTTTTGAGAATAGGGTGGGCACCACGTCATTCGGGCCGTCCTAAAGCGTATTTTGGACGGTTCAGATTGAAACACACTCTTTCTTCTCACTCCACCACGCTCTCTCCTCTCTTTTATTTTTCTCTCTCTAAATCCGAGCCGTTTAAAATCGAAATAGACTGTTCAGATGCGCCGAGTGTGGTACCCGCTCGGCATTGAAGTCAGTTGGCCCATTCCCTGGAAAAATAAAGTTTATTGCAAAAATATTTGTACGATTTTCTTACTGCTGAACCGAAATCTTGGAACCGCCACTGGACGAAGGAATAGATTAAGAGAATAAATTCTTCACACCGCCAGTGTAAACATTTGTTTCCTTCAAACCAATTACATTGCGAAACAGTGGTTCCAATCAATAGAAAATAACAACGTGATACAATATAATTAATTTACAAAAGATAAATATTTACACCCATAGTGTAGAGAATTTAATGTCATACATTAATACGGAGAATAATTTGTGAGGAGCATCTCTACTTGCCAACAACCAGCCGACCATGAGAAAGCAACGGGCGCGACTTTTGTCCTCCGGGCAACACACGTAACCTACTCACCGGTTAAAAAAATAAAAAAAAGGAGTCAAACATTCCCAACTCTTTCAACGACGCCCGCATTTCCACCTCACCCCAGATACCGTATACAGTGGTCAAGGTCAATCAAAGCACCACTCCGCCATCACTGGTTCCCTACGGGAAAAGGAGCTCCGTTTTTTTCAATATATGCCTGACAAAAAAAATTGCAACTTAATTAGATACAAGTTGCGTAGCTCGTAAGCCCAAAAACAACCGATACCACAAAACAAAAATAATAAAACAAGAACAAAATACACGGAAACAATAAGGAAAAAAATGCCCGTTTAGCTCCGATGCCAGACCCAACTCTCCGTTCGTTGAGAAGCTCTGTTTTTAGAACACCGATGACGACGACTCGGTCAATTCTGCTTAGTGCTTGCAAACTCGTTTATGTTCGAGAGGGACCCATGTTATGCTTCTCCAGCCCGTCTAGGCGGTCTCATTACATCAGGTGATCTTGTCTCCTTCTGCAGCAATCAATTTTTTTTTTTTGCCAATTTTGCCCCTTCAGTTGGGGGTATTGATGTCCACTTACTCCATTCATGGCTTTACCTACTACGGGGGTGTTGATGTCCACTTACTCCATTCATAGCTTTACTCCGTTTGTCTCTGGTTCCCTCCCAACCACTATTACTATTTTCCTTGCGTTGTTCTTTTCTCCTTCTTCACTTCTCTCTCTCTCTCTCTCTCTCTCTCTCCCTCCTCTGTATTTGTCTCCGGTCCCGGTAAGATCCTCTTGCTTTGAATTCCTTTCTTCTGTTACTGATCTTATCAGCTGATATCGTTTGTAAATGAAGGGAAAAAAAGTTATAGTTGTTTCGGCGAAAACGAAGCAAGGAATTTGAACAAGGTAGTTGAGCTAGATTTTGTCCTCTGACACCAAGAAACTGAATTTTTCCATAGTTGGCAACTTGGTATCTGGTGTTTTCCCTTGTCATTAGTATTACTTGTCCTTTGATTTCTTTTACTTCTATTGCTTGTATTCGCTGGATCTAGTATTAGTTATGGCATCTATTTTGGTAACTTTTAGATGGGGGTTTTTTTTTTAAAAAAAATTTGTTTAGGGAAAGTCTAGTGACACCTATTAGTTATGGTACCTATTTTGATTGTTATTATTTAGGGAAAGTCTGGTGACATCGCATTTTTTATTGCATTTTTACTCCATAGACACAAGTGTGTTGATCGATTGATCCCACACATGTGTTTGCGTGGAGCCCACTACGCTTGTGAGCGTAGTGTCTATGGAGTAAAAAATGCCTTGTAAAAAAACACAAGTGTTTGCGTGGAGCCCACTATGCTTGTGTCTATGGAGTAAAAAATACGGTGTCAAAAAACGCAGTGTCAAAACCACGACTTTTGTGGAACTGCACGTGAAGAATGAGTGATTCTTCTACTGAAACTAAAAGAAAAACCCATAAGAACACTCCTTATAGGATTTGGATTTAAGTCTTTCATTGTTTCTGTCGCCAATTTGTACCGTCTTGAATTTATATTTCCATCTGTTGTTTCAGTGGCTACCTGGCACCAGAGTACGCAATAACAGCACGGTTGACATGTAAAGCAGACATGTACAGCTTGGCTTTCGCTCTGTGGAAATAGTTACTGGGAGATGCAATACAATTACCAGATTATCTATTGAAGAGCAATATCTTCTCGAGAGGGTATGAAGTTTTTCCACAAACTTAGTCAATCTTTTCGTACAAAGTGGTGATTACGCATATCGGTTATATAATGAATGACCTAATTCTGTGATGACCAAATGTAGTAGAGAAAAACTTGGTGTAATGGTGATGAAAAATCTGAACTATGTAGGTAAAGAAAGTAAGCGGTGGCCTGCTTTTCTTCTCTTTATCATGTTTTAACCCTGTTTTTTCCCTTTTGATGCAGAATAAAATTGTCAAAACTAATTGAAAGAACCTTAACAGAAGGTAACTTCATCTCTATTTGATTTTTATGTTCTGTGTAAATCATACGTCATGTCCTGACAATCATCTCATCAAATAAGGATATGGTGGTATATCTTATGTGTTACTTGGAATTTGCTGATTTGATTGGGTTAGATTTGTAAACTCAAGAGTGTCCTTCCATTTGGGTTCTTAGTAGTATATTTTTGGGTGTAGTTGATGCTCTCTAGAACCAAATGGACTGAATTGCTTTTAATTGTGTGCAGTTTTTTTAAGCAGATAACCGAGCCTCATCTCTTCATGGTTGTTTGATAAAATGCCTGGGAGAGATGATGTGTCGTGGAATCAAGGGTAGTTGCGTGCCCTCAAAGTGGGTATTGCAATAAGGCTTTGGTATTTTATGTTGATTTCAGGAGATTATCTATTGGGTTTAATGAGTTTAGTTTTATGAGTTTATGTGAAGAATTGTAAATCGTTGGTTATCAATTGATGATCGGTTTAGATATCAAGAAAGAGAAGTCTTTTGTCTCAAACTTTAGGTGCATATGAATGTAGATTATAAAACGTACTTCTCACAAGGAACAAATTGACAACCAACAGGCATGGTACTTGTGTGGGGTACAAGGCCTCTCACCTAGTTTATTGTAATAGTTCAATTATTGCCTGGTTCTGACTTTTCGGGTACAGGTTGTTTTGTGAGTCTGAAGTTATGTTGGTTTTTATGCAACAGTATAACAATTTAGGTGCCTGATATGGGTTGTGAGGAGCATAGGAGCTTTGTCTATGTTACTGTATGATTCATGGTGGCAAATAAGTGTCTCATTCAATATGGAGGGACTGGATGCGCACCAATCGGTTACCGAATTGCCTTGCCCATGATTTTAGAGGCCCTTGTTTGCTTGGATGCAATTCCTGTTATGCCGGCAAAATTGTTGAGACCACTAACTGATGAATTCTCTATATAAACCGTATGTAGCATTTTATGGACTTATAAAAAGGGCTCTTTTTGTTTACTTAGAATGTCATTTACTTGAATTTCTGGGTCCTTGTTATTTTTTCCTGTTTCACCATTTTGTCATTAGAGTTCTTATTGAATATCCCTTTTCATGTTCAGGTAATGATATTAAGTTCATGTTATAACAGTACATATTTGTGGCTTAATTTTATAGTTTATAAATTATTTTTTTTAGAGGGCTTTTCTTGTTTTGGAAGCAAACAGATGGAAAGTAAAGAAAACATCAGTCAGTACCGACAGAGGCTGGACAAGACGCTGGCATCTCATGATCTTGTGAATGAGGAAGCACTTAAGACCCTTGTTAAGAATCAAATGATGTGGGCATCACAGTGTGAAGTTGAAGGTCAATTGTCCTTAATATATATTTCCCGGCTAATTTTATGGCTTCTAGTATGTGACATCAACTAATAGCTTTGTATTCTCACGCATTAAATGCATGCTAATTTTGATTTGTGTTTTGCAGAATGTACTGATAATCTAATAGAAAAAAGAACGAATGAAGTGTCCAATTTTCTTCAGATGTTGAGGTGTGCTTCCGTGGTTGATTATGATGGATCAAAAACGAAAGAGACTTGTCAAAGAGGTTGGAAAGTATGCTATCTTGTCTGAGTAATCTTCTCCTTTACTATATTACTCTGTTATTTTGTCAATCTTTTCCTGTCAGAGATAAACAATTATGGCTGAAAATGAACCGATAGTTTGATTGGTCTCATGTACTTTTGCTTTTTGGTATCTCGCTTATGTTTGGTTGGTCTGTTCCGTTTGGGATGGAATTGTTCTTAGTTGTTCAACTTAAAGGTGTGAAGGACTTGATCAATTTGTTCATAGAAGAGCATATTTCATCAATTTTCATTGGGTTTTGTCGGAGTTATTGAGACACTATATCAATGACCTTATCCTACCTCTTCGATAGGTGAAGCAGGATACTGAAGAGTATCGTGTCATGTATAGAGAAGGACCAGAAGGCACTCCCTTTCATACACTACTTGTTGAAGGCTTTGTAGATGGGCCATTAGATGTTTGTAAGTGGACTAAAATTTGGAAAGTTTTTCAGCTCATTCTCCAGTCCTGAGATAGCTATCTCCTCAGGCTTTGAAAGATCACTAGTGCTTATACTGCGTAAAACCTTGATTGATCAACTTGAGACTTCATTGCAGGTTTATGCATATCATGGGAGTCGACGCTTTACAACAAATGGTTAGAGTTTCTTGTGATTGACTTTGCTTTTAATTTCAGGCGTATCATTGTTGCCAGATATATTGTGTTTGTGTGCCTTAAAGGCCGTATAATTTATAGAAGTTGCAGATATTCTCTATAGTTGATATGATAATTTCTTGTATCAACTCGTTACAAATGTTTAGTTGTGGCACATCCGCTTGGTGAATAATTTTGACCTTTTTGTCATTAACCCGTGCTCACATGCACATGCACACATGCACGCGTACGAGAGAGCATATGATGTGTTAATACCTATGAATTTAAGAAAAATGGCACAGTACATGTTTAGTGTTAGTTCTTGCAGGTTTATGCATATCATGGGAGTCGACGCTTTACAACAAATGGTTAGAGTTTCTTGTGATTGACTTTGCTTTCAATTTCAGGTGTATCATTGTTGCCAGATATATTTGCTTTGTTCGTTTTGATACTTTACTTTGTTTTAATTTTGTTTTTCAATTATTACTCTATATCTTTCTCCAATCATTACCCTATTTCTTCAATTATTAATTTATTTTCTCTCTCTATCTCTCTCCACTCATTACTCCTCTCTCCAATCATTACCCTATTTCTCTCTCCACCCACTACCAAAACTAAAATACTCAAAGTTATCAAACGAACAAGGCCAAAGTCATATTGTGTTTATGTGCCTTAAAGGCCGTATAATTTATACAAGTTGCAGATATTCTCTGTAGTTGATATGATAATTTCTTGTATCAACTCGTTACAAATGTTTAGTTGTGGCACATCCGCTTGGTGAATAATTTTGACCTTTTTCTCATTAACCCGTGCTCACACGCACATACACACGTGCACGCGTACGAGAGAGCATATGATGTGTTAATACCTATGCATTTAAGAAAAATGTCACAGTACATGTTTAGTGTTAGTTCTTGCTGTTGTTTTGATGTTTTAGTTGTATTTTCTTTCGGAAGATTCCTCACACTACCAGGTATAGATTTCAGGTTTCTTAGACTAGAAAAGCATGCCTTGCTCTTGATAGTTGAAGTATCGAGATTGCTGGAATCACCTTCTATCTAGGCTCTCTTCCTGCCTTCGCATCTCATAAACATACTCGTTTCAGATTTCATGTTTCTTTGGCTATAGCATGTACCTATGCACGTATGTGGTCGAATGTACCCAATCAGAATTACGCCTTCATCCTTCAATAAAGTCCACTAGAGGCCGGGCCGCCGGGGCACACGCGATGCTGTGCAAATCGGATTTGGGCAAAATTTGTGAAAATTGATCAAACATTAAACGGGAAGCTATTGTGCAAATTTTGTCCAAATCCAACTTGCACTTGCATCGTGTGTGCCCCGGCCTTGAGTAGTATCAAAAATGCCGATAATAGCTGTTACTACTATATATACAGAAGTTCTAAATGGGAAATGGGCATTGCTCTCAAAAAAATTCTGAGTTCTGTAACTGATGCCAAAGAGGGAAATCCATTGTTGGGATGCTCCTTCACTGCCCTTTTGACACCACGAACCAACTCTTCATAGGGAAAGCATAAAAGATGAATGCTAGGAACACACAGCATCCAAAAAGAACGTGCACATTTCTGAAACATGTAAAAGGCTACACACAACTATGGCAAAGAGAAAAAAGGAAGCATAAATTAGGAAGTGAGTCCGAAAAGTGGTAAAGTAAATACCTGTGCAAAAGGATTTTAGTCTGTCATCTTGGGTTCTGCAATGCCCAAGGCAAGAGAAGACAGTGACTGGTGAGTACACATATACAGTGTAGATGTACGACCGATGTACGTAAAAAAGTGGGAAGCCATACCTGTGCAAGAAAGGTGTTGGCAGGTTTGCAGTGGGAAAGTGACAGATTTTGTGGGTGAGTGGGTATCTTTTGAGGGGAATGTGGGTAATGACAGTTTGCATGGCATGTTTTTACATTTTCGGGCTGGAAATTATACATCTGTTTGGTTTTTTTGGAGGACAATTTAGGGAGAGCAAAAAGTGAGCCAGCCTAAAAAAGTTGTCTACACCAAAGGGTGCTCTCCCTTAATATATTAGAATAGATGTTCAATTATGTAATTAGAAAGAAGGATCTGTGACAAGGTTGAAATTCCATAGTTGACAACAGGATGGAAGACTAATTGGGACAGGGATGGTTGATGACTGGTAGTCTGGTTTAAATCACAGGAAAAACATGGGTCCAGAAAGAATTATATGATTTGACTTCGTCACTCTAACTCTCTTCCTTTCTTTTCCTTGATATTCTGAAAACTTGTGTTTGGGCCGGAGATTTATGGCGCGATTTATTGAGGGAGACAAAATCACGGAAAAAGCCAAAACACATATAGCTAATTCAGTTAGTTATATCCTTCTTTTTTCCTTTCTTTTCACTTTCCCTACATAAATCTCATAGCAAAGCACAGCCTTAGATTCTTTTTTTTTTTTTGATAAGTAAATATTTATATTAAAGAAAGCATTAAGGGAATGTCACCCGTATACAAAAAAGGCCACCAAGGCAAAAAGGCCCTATACACCACCAGTCGAAAAGAACAACTCAAACCACTCTAGAAAATGATCAAGGGAGGGATTACAATCTCCCTTGTCCCAACTATACAAACTACTAACCAGAAAACTTTTAATTTTAAATAAAGGCTTCTCGACCCCTTCGAAACATCCCGAATTCCTCTCATGCCAAACAGTACACATCAAACAAAGAGGAATCATAGCCCATACATGCTTTCTCTGCTTGCCCACTCTAGCACCCCTCCAAGCGATTAAAAGCTCTATAACATTTCTCGACATAACCCATTGTAACCCAAACCGAGATAACACCGTGGACCAAAGTTCTCATGCCACTGAACAGTGGATGAGGAGGTGATTCACCGATTCGGCATCCCTTTTACACATATAGCACTAGTTAACAATTATTCTCCGTCTACGAATCAGATTATTGATTGTAAGAATTTTGCCTTGAGCCGCGCACCAAACAAAAAAAGCCACTTTCAACATCGCTTTTGTTTTCCAAATCGCTTGCCACGAAAGGGTTCGAGTTACCACTCCCCCATAATGCTTGATAATAAGATTTCACCTCAAAAAGACCCGATTTGATAAGTTTCCAACGCATCTCATTCTCTCCTTCTCCTATTCCTTGCAAACCGTACAATCTAGAAAATAAAGCCTTGGATTCTAACTCAACCTCTTAGGCCTCCCATTTGAGAGTCATTTATCGTGGTGCAAAAATGGCAATACATTGCTAGAGCCAACCATGTCAAGGAGTAGAATGGCATACCTGTGTAATTGGCAGAAGTAAAGAATATTTACCTGGTTACTACATTTGAGGAACATCTTACAGTATAAATTGTGGATGTGTAATAAGCACCTTGTTTCACAATAAATTTCCTTTTAACAGGTGGCCCCAGACTAGAATTCCTACATTCAAGATTCTCGCTTCTGATTGTTTACAAAGGGTCCGAATTGGTGAACAGATATCTTTAGTGAGGTTTGTCTTGCTATTACAAACTTTTGCTACATCATTGTTATCCTGTTTTCTATCTTTGTTGGTATGTTGATTTTCATCTAACTCTTTGGAAGATAGGATGAAGGTTTCCTGGCCATTGTCAACAAGGGAGGCTGTAGTACACTTCTTTGAATTTGAATACTTTCAAGATGATCTGGTTGTTGTGCTTCTGAAATCGGTAGTTACTTAGATTTCTCAATTTGTTGTTTTGAATTTACTTTGGCATTCAATACTCCCTCCTTCTCATGTTCTTCGTGTTTTGTTAGCTTTGTAACTTTCATTTATGATGCCGAACGACAAGCACAAAGCGATTTCGTCATAGCATTATAGAGAGAACTACGATAAACCTAGATGTGAGCGTTTCAGGCTGAATAGCACAGATTCAAACAGCAAGTACTGCTAGTAGATCCCAAGATACAATTTGGAAATAGTGCCAGTCAAGAAAGAGGAGTTAGAGACCCTAACAAATGGGTAGCCCAAACCAACAAAAATGAACACAGATGGAAATCCATAAAGACACGAAAGAGCACAGAGGCAGTGGTGGCTCCAGGTTTTTTTCTCAGGGTGTTCAAGAATTACCTTAGCTCCAATACCTCCACCAAAATACAAAAAATGCATAAGCTGTTACAATTGTTCCCAGAAAATTTTTATATTTTGAGCCGAGCAAAGGTTAAACCGGCGCATAACAACACTAATAGTTTTTGTAGAAAATTGTGGGGTGAATAGCTTCACATGGATCTTTTTGGACATATGCTCTTGCTTTTGAAGATATAGTGTTGATTGTCTTTCGGAGAGAAGTCAGAGCATGATACCAATATATTCTCTCTCTCTCTCTCTCTCTCTCTCTCTCTCTCTCTGTAATTTTCATCTTTAAGAGTGTGTATCTTGTTTTGAGCCAAAGTATTAGGTGTTCAATTGTGAATTACCTAAATTCATGGGTGTTCATAGTATAGGAGTAAGTGTTAAAATAAAACCTAAGATAACATTATTACATGTAGTGTTCAAAAAGAAGCAGCAGCTTAGGGTGTTCAATTGACCACCTAGAAGAACATGTGGAGCCGCCTATGCCTAGAGCGTTGCAAAAGCTCCATAAAGGAGAAAAACACTCCACAAAGGTAGGGGAAGATCAAGACAACCATAGAAAACATAACAAAAAACCCTCAATCAGCCTTCACCATTGAGTGCCGGTCTCTGTAGATTTGTCGATTTGCCGTCTAAATCAACTCCAAAGTCGCTGGACAAACCTTGTTACCGGATCTGGAGGGGTGGAGGAGCCACAGCCCCTTCCCTAACTGAACTCTGATTCTTGAAAAGTGGAGAGAGATGAGAAATTAGAGAAAGTCTCGATGGGGACAATTTTGGGATTCAGAGTCCAAGCTAGCCATTATAGATATAGCTATAATGCAATTGAACTTGCTCTCAAGCATTAATTGCACATCCCCTTAAATGAAAAGTGGCAAGTTCCAAAGAGGACGAGTAACATGGGACAGAGGTAGTTATATATTTAGATGATAGAACTCTGGGTATCTTGTTTTTTGTTTTTTCAGATCTCTGACTTGGAAAGCGTTGACGTAAGTACTCATGGGTTCACAAAAGATGGAATACCTGATGTACAGGATGTGGTAAGGATTGATGTGGTGGGCGGATTTGCCATGCAGAAGGTAGATGCTGGCAGAAGCTACTTCAGGTTTGTTGATTTACATAATTTTTTGTATCCTCGGGAGAACTCCAATAGAAATCAGGAGTTCATAGAAATAAGATTCAGATCTCAATTGAACCAAAGCTTTTTGACACGGGTGCTTGGTTTACTCCTAGAATTCATCTCATGTAGATCACATCTTTTGCTGAAAAACTTTTCCTAGGAAAATGAATGAATTTTTCATAGAGATTTTTTTTTTCCCTGGTAAAGGCTCTGCTTATCTGCAGCAAATCTAGAATGAAACATTTTTCAAGAGCTGAGGTTTTCTATGTCTCTCTTTTATGGAAAGTTGTTTCTAAGAAGTATAAATTAGCTATTTTGGTGAACAAAGGGAAACGTATACAGGTAAAAATCGATATCTGGATGAGTTGATTTTTTGCAGGGACCCTTAAAACACTAGTTTAAACAAATTGAATATATCTGGTCATTAGTGTGGGACCTCAAAGTGTTTCCCACGCAACAAGGTTTACACCAAATGGTGTACCCATAGTTGGGCTCTACATGAAGTTAGAAGTTTGAAATGTAGACCAAGTTAGAATACTTACTTTGTTAAGCTTTACTAAGGAAATTTGCCGATCTTCATTTAATTTTGTGCATTTGTTCGATTGATGGGAACTTATTTCTCTACTATCATGCCATATAAACAGAAGAAACAACCATTTTCTTCCCCTGTTCTTTGTGGTGGACACAATAACTAATAAATAACTAAATTTTATTTGGAGTTTGTAGAAATTGTAATTTAGAAAATAAAATTTTGAATTGGGATAAAGTAAAATTAGCAAGGTTTTAAGGGGTCAAAACACTTTGGAGATTGTGGGAGAGAAACTGTAGCTTGTGGATATGGTGTAAAACTCTATAACTATACTTCTAATTAGGAGTGTTTGTATATTACTTAATATATTTATGCTTCATGCTTTTACCTATAACTATGTTTCTCCTTGTTTAAAATAAATTTTATGTATTTATTTATTTTTGCCTTGTCCCCTGCCATGCCCATGGCCCCACCTTTTTAGAAATTCCGTGTCCGTGTCCGTACCCGTGTCTATATCCGTGCTACATGGTTACTTGCTAAAAGTGTTTCATTGTTCAATTTGTTGATACCTCGTGAGAGTGTTTTCTTCTCTAATTCTCTTAGCATCCAATTTTGGAATTTATCCACTTCCGAAAGTTACTGTTTCGTTACATGAGTTTTGAGTTCAAATTTCACAGGACAATAGCAAACATGGATATAAAGCTTGATTTTGTGCCTCCATCGTTTATTAATTTCATTTCAAGGCAGCTGCTAGGCAGTGGTTTCAGGCTCTATAAGAAGGTCATACTTCAGTTTCCGGGTTCTCTTTATATTTTTTCTAATGTCTTGTTTATTGTTAGTTTGTTTAAAATTAACACCTCTTGGATCCACAATTTCTCTCACTTCATGTGTCTGGCTGTAACAGGAGGTCGCTTCTGCTTCTGAAGGCAACGAAGATTTTGGCAAGGTATTAAGAGGTGCACTGTATACTCGAATTCGCGAAGCTCTTTATCCTGATAGAAACCAGAACATGTCCATAAATCCAGAAAATTGTGATAAAGAATCATGTCTTCTCCCTCCAGAACATGCAATCAAACCTGTACTGGTGGCGGAGGGGAACACGGATACGAATGCTTTCAGTGGTGAAGAATCATGTCTTCTCGCTCCAGAACATGTAATGAAACCTGTACGGGTGGCGGGGGGGAACACGGATACGAATGCTTCCAGTGGTGAAGAATCATGTCTTCTCGCTCCAGAACATGCAATCAAACCTGTACTGGTGGCGGGGGGAAACGCAGATTCGAGGGCTTTCAGTGGTGACTATGCACCTGAATCATTTCCAGAGGATCACGTTAATGTAGGTTCAGATTATAAAACTTGTACTGAAATTGAGGAGATAGGGGAAGAAGAGCTTGAAAACAGTCAATGCTTGGAACAGCACCATAAGGAAATCTATGCACCAACAAAGAGTGAAAATTCGGAACGTTGTGTGCAGTATACAAAGAAAGGTGATATCAGTGCTGAGGTGAAACATGCTCTGGAAACACTAGAGAAGGTAATTTCCTTTATTCGAGAACATGGACTTGCTCCCCAAACAAGGTCTCTGCTGGGGTTAGGCAAGGATGAACTCATGGATTCTGGGGGAAGTGCTGTATTAAAATATGCAAAACCTTCAGAAGTCTCTCATATTTCTAAAACTAGTGCGGTGGTTAGCGATAAAGTATCAGAAAATAAAACGGCGAATAGGAACCAAAGTGAACCAAGGAACAGCTCTAGCATTATCAGCTCCAGGTAAATTATTTGATAGAATTAAAGCCAACTTCCTCATTATTTTTTTATCCATACTATTCAACTGTATTTACAGCTTCTCTGTGTGTGTGTGTGTGTGGTGCTAGAGCCCAGTTGGATTTACGAAATTAGACATGTGGTTGGAAAACTAATCTAAGAGAACCACATTTCTGGTGTTTGAATGCAACACTGTGTGGAGGTATTACGTTGTTATTGACAATCACTCCCATAAATCATAGGATGTACTATACCTTTGGGCACGGATGGAGCTATGACATGGCCAAACTTTGGCCATGGGCTCCTCTGACATTTTTGAGAACCCATCAACTATATGTTGGATACATATTTCCACTTTATCCAAATCACTAGGCCCTCCTAGCAAATTAATTTTGACATAATCGCACTTTAGGCTTGGTTAATGACGTTTGCATTCCCTTTTACCAACAAGGCTTCATAATTTGTCCTTATTTGCATTTTAAGATGAGAACTGTTAGTATGTTCTCCAATTAGAACCCAACTTGAAGGTGATGAGGACAACAAAAATAATAAGTTGCGAGATGAGGGTATTTTGGTAGTTGCAAAGACTCTAAGCAAGAGCTGCATGGTTCGTACAAAGGTCATTCATAATTTCATGGTAGTTGGTAGTTCAAGGGTCATCCATAATAGTTTGGTAGTTAAAGGGTCATCATGAATTTAGTACTCGCATCAATTCATCTAGATGAATTAAACAAAGTTCAATGTATGCATTAAACACATTTTAGTTCTTTGCATCTAATTGTAAGTAGGTTCAATGTATGCATTTATATCTAGGTTCATTCATTATCTTGTTAAATGTGTTCATTGGTTAGGTTCATGTCACTTAGACTTCTAGGATCTCGAAAGGCCGTTGTTTAGCCTACAAGTATGGATGTAATCTTTCTTTCCAACGCAAAGTTGATTAATGAATTGAGTTTTACAAGGCTGAGGCCATTGTAATTGGGGTTTAGGCTGCTGTCCTTCCTTGCAAAAACCGCCCAACCCTTGCAAGGGTGAAGCACCTCTATCTCTCTTTCTTCTTTGCGCACGCTCTTCTCCTTCTCATTCTTCCTTTTCTTCTTCTAAGTGCACTTATTCAAATAATATTCTTATTTCCCCACTCAAAACCACCACGATTCTTATTGTAGGCGGCAATACTCTGAGTGTCCTAAAACCGTCCTACATCAGAAGGTGACTAATTGGTCCTTAGTGAGGTGTCTAATTAGTCCTTATTGATTAATGGAATTATCTTTAAGTACATGATGTATGGATTTATGGAACATTTTTAACTTAGATGATGTAGGGTCTATTTATTAGCTTTTAGGGAATGTGTAAATATGTGATGATATATTGGTCTTCTAAGACGTATCATACATGTATGACCGTTAATTTTTAACAAGTGTTGTGTTGCATTTTTGTTTATCTATTAGTGAAGTATTCCTACCAATGGCATATAAAAGTTTAGACAATATGATTTTTAACGCGTCCTTGGGGTGTTGTGTCTTGCGTTTCTCAGTAGGGAAAAAAAAACATCATATGGCGTGCCCATGTTTTTTAAGACTATCTCTGCCTTGCATGTAGGAAGAAAAATCTATTTCCAAAATGTTATGAGCACAAATAAACAAGCATGTGCCTTACTTGACATTCAATTTTGTCAGGCATGCAGGTTCAAATTCTTACTCAAGGGAGGCCAACCATTACAAGATAGTACCTGCATCACCAGAAGAAGATATCTCCCGTGTAAGTGAGATACAACAGACTGCCTTTCCTCCCTCCGATAACGAGCTAACAAGCAAACCAACTTCTGATGGAGGTACACATGGAAATAAGCCGGTAAATGCAGATGATAACAGAAATTGCCTAAGTAGTACAACCAAAGGGAAGAATAAAAAGATGACGCTCTGTTGCTTGCCTTTCATTACTGGCTAGTTGATGTCCTGATAAGAGTATGACATCTTGAGCTGGCAGAAAAGGCAATCTTGCTATCCGGCATGGGAGAAAGCACCTGACAGCGACTGTGATTGCATTTACACAGGGACTTTGATCGAATGGTCAGGTCAGGTTGCTGACGGTAGATGCATGAGATACTATACAAGAGGAAAAAAGTTAGTAGCATAAAGTAAATTGAGAATATTCAACTAATTGATATAATGTTAAAAGTTGATCTTGGTCGTTTTGACAATCTCTTAAAGATTTGTACGTTGGTAATAATGGATCATAGAGCTCTTCCCATTCCATCTTTGTCCACGATGCCCCCAATTAAGACAAGGCTGCTTTTCTTCTTAAGCACTTGTTTGGGTGTTTTTGTTGATTCTTTTGATCCATTTTATTTATGTTTTTCGCCCAGCGAAAGATAATATGCGAAGATAGATTGCTTTTCTTGGAAATTCTGTATCAGATTTTGAATCCGGATTCGCTGAAACTCGTGAATTGGTTTTGTGGTCCTTTTTGTTAAGGATTTCTTCGCGGGTGTTGGGAGAGGGATTTTTCCTCCCCCCACAGAGGCCCTTAAGTTTAATAACCTTAGTTTTAAATAACTTTTGTGGCATTGTTTCTGTTTGCTGAGCATTTTCCTGCATAAAACACAAACTAAAGTGTTTTTGCTCCCTGGAATATCAGAGGCTCAGTTACACACCGCCGAAGCAAAAGGAGTTTTTCGCTTTCAGAAACTGGATTTTGGTTGGGATAATAGAGACCAACGTGAAAGCTGACAACTTAGACTCTACTTTTGCTGTGCTTTCCTGATCACTGGACTAGTAGTCATGACTTGGGGCAGAATAGTTGTGGCATAATCTGTTATTGAAGTTATCCATCGTTCTTTGCAAATGATAGTAGCTGCTAAGGTGGCAACTAGTTAACTGTTATAGTGTATTAGAGGAAAGTACGAGAGAGAAGGAGCAAAAGTCTTGTTCCACCAATCACCGCAGAGACTTCTTTTTTTCCCACATAATTAGTTGCGATGACTGTGTTCTACTAACTAAAATAATTTCTTATTTGTTGAATTAAAGGTGATATACTGTGAGAGAATGATCTATGTCGTACAACGGAGAATAAGCACTTAAAAAATAAGAACCATAGCAGAACGCGGTGTAAGACAACTATTTTCTGTGATGTGCCCACATGCCCAAAATATGAGAGGAAAAACTACCTTCATATTAATCCCAGAATACAAACATGAGAAACCCTCTCTTGGGGAACTTAAATCTTGGTCCTTTAACATAGAAAACCCCATCATAGTTGGTTTAATTTTTTAAGTTGTCACCTTGAATTTTGAAAAACCCAACATTATCCTTCTTTATATAAAACAATATTATTATATTTTTAGCGTATTCAATAAATTTACTATAAACACAACAAGAAAAAATATACCAAAATTTATCAACTATCTAACAAATGCCCCTTATGATAATTTATTGTAAAATGGAAAGTACATAAAGTAGGATACATTTACTTAATTACTGAATCTACCACAATCATCATATAAGATAAGTTCATATGAAAAATATGATTAACTGATCACAAAGAGTATCTCAAATATGATAAATAGGTTACAAACATGACTAACTTATGATTGGTGACATGATAAATATTATACAAACATGATAAATTTTCCAGACATGATAAATTTGCAATCACTTTTCATTCAAACTCAAAAAATCTTATACTTGGTAAAAGAATGGGAGCGTAGCTAAAAATTTATGGATCTTAACACAGGTCCATTTTGCCAACATACGACAACCATCATAAAAAACGAAGCGATAAGAATGCAAAGTAATATTGAATTTAGAAAGCACAAATCGGTATTACCCAAAATATCAAATATCTCGAAAGAGCCGTGAAGGAAAAAAATAAATGAAAAAACGAACTCATTGATACTAGAAAAGGATAAATCGAGTGATATATCATCGGAAGAAGAAGCGTTTTCGGGGAGAAGGCAATCAATCCATTTAGCAACACAAGGCAAATTGGGGCGAGTGACATAGGTTAGGGTTAGGAATAGTGGGAGAGATGGGAAGAGAAAGGAGAGAGACGACAAGTATTAAAAAGAGGGTTGAAAATTGGGAAGGAGAGAGAAAATGACATTATATGACAACAATTATGCAATTTCAGGATGGATACTTAATTGGTGATAATACCATGGATGAGGACTTAAAGTAGAGGCTTCAAACAGGATGATTATTTAATTTTCTTATTTATCCACACACCATAGTGAAGGAGCGTGAAAGTGGAATTGGAGGTTTGCCTAATTTTTCCTATTATGTTCATCAATTGCTTTTGTCATTGCTTTGTGGGTGGGGATAATTTTCAGGGTATTTGACACGATTACCGTATTGTCCTTATAAATAATAGAAGCTCTTGTGCATAGCATGGCTTTACGGCTAATTTTATTATGGATACCATCACAAATGGGTATTTCAAATTAGTATTCACAACTCAAACATTAAAAAAACCATTCTTACAGGGAAACTTTTGTCTCTGTGTGATTTTTCTATGCATACATGTTATAGTAATAGTAAATAATAACAGTTCTACTTTACTATATGCGACAAACCGGCCATTTAGAAAGATGTTACATTTTTTATTTTAGTATATTCTGCTGACACCCTATATACTTTTGGAATATTACTATCTTCTCCTTTACTCTCTAAATTACAGTTGTCTACCCGCATTTTTTTTACATAAATATGAACCTCACCTGTTACTCAGTTGTATTCTATTTCTTTCTTCTTTTTTTTTTACCATTTGTTGAACCTAATATACTCTATGTTAAGGGACTTGGGAGAGGGAGAGGGGTACTTACGAGAATCGAACCCTGCTTATGTGCCTGAGAGTATGAGGGATACAATAACTGCACTCCACCCCACTTGCATTCAATTGTCTGTTAACCTAACGGGAAATATGATGAACCCCCAAATGCTCAATATACCCTTGTCACTTTCTCCATCTTTTAACAAACCTACCACCACCATTTGCCAAACACGGCTACAAATGCCATCTTCCATATCTGTTAACCTAAAAAAAATACTTTAAAATCTTCATATATCATAATTCGATTGAACTACCTTGATTATTTATGACGCAAATAAAAACTCAAAAAGTAGCCATGCTGATGTTTCTTACAAAAAGTAACTACTTGTCCTTTTAGTTTATGAAAATAAAATACTCATTGCACACATGGCACCATAAGAATTTATAATGTTTGGTTTACAAATACGAACATCAAATAATTAATCACACGTAACAACACGACAAGAAAGAAAGTTAAATAAAAATCTAATATTGAGGACATAAGTAAAACAATCGTGAACACAAAATCATATTCCTCACCATTTGTATACATTCAAAAAAGTACCATACATGCATGTGTTGCTTCTTAGAACATCCACGTCAGTCTTAAATTTTTTATAGTCAAATTGAACTGAGGTTGATGCACATAACATCTTGCAATTCACATGCCATTTTAGCGGAATAAAGTGATTTACATGGATGCTCCAAATTATTTATGTTATAAAGTCCATGTTAGCTTGTTGATTATTATATGCTTTTGTAAGTCTTAATGTAGTGTGACTAGATTTTGACACTATTGGATTCTTCGCAGCAATAATACTATATTGAAGACAAACTTCAACAACTAAATATAAAGCTTGCTCCCACATTGAATAAAATTTTCATAAACCCATGTAAGTTAGAAACTAGAACTATCATATCTCAAACCAGTTTGGAATAGGGTCACTCAAACTATTATATCTCAGACTCCCCCCACTTTCAAGCCAGTTTGTGGAGATGACGACTTAGTTGTTTGGCTAACTCACCCAACTGGGTATTCTGTCCACTCGGCTTGGGAAGCTATTAGGAATAAACTTCCTATACATCAGTGGCATAAGGTTGTTTGGTTCACCAGGAATGTTCCTCGTTGGGCCTTTATTTTATGGTTGGCTATCCAGAATAAACTGAGTAACAAAGATAGATTGTTCAAATGGGGCCTGACTGTGGCAGTGGACTGTGTTTTCTGTGGTAATGGTGAGGAGTCTCACCATCATCTCTTCTTCCAATGCCTTGTGTCTTCTGCAATTTTGTGTAGATCTTCTTCAAGTCAAGTGTCCCACTTATTAGCTGATGTGATTTCTTGGTATCTTCAGAATGCCCAAGGTAGTAGTTTTCGTAGTGTGGTTTTGAAGACGGCTCTGGCTGCCACAATGTACAGTCTTTGGTTGGAGATAAACAAAAGAGTCTTTCAACATAAGGCCCTCCCCCAAGACCAGCTGATCCTCCACACCATTAATTCTATAAGAGATTCACTCAGCTCTAAGAGGGGTGTGCAGTCCACTCAGGAAAAGGAGGTCATGTGATAGTTGGCAGATTTGTGGGAGTGTGTTGGGCCCAGCTAGGTGTTAGGTTGGTAGATTTCTGTATAGGTTTTGGTTTTGTTTTTCTAGTATAGTACTACAGTGAATTGTTTCTGCTTTCTGTTGTAAGCAATTGTATAGCAGGGGTATGCCCCGTAGATTTTGTATATGTGGTTTGTGCTTTTAATGAAAGGAAGTACTTATCCAAAAAAGTTAGAAACTAGAAATTAAAGCACACACATTGTCAAATGACACAACAATCAATATAAACACCCAAAACAAAGATGAGGTTCTTTACTGGGTAAAAGATATTATAGCACATGGTAGAATTGAAAACAAAACCTCATTACTTTTTTCATTATCAAGAAACCTTTTAGGATGGCTGTTTTGGACTATTAACCACATCATCATTGATCAGTGAACTCAAAAGGGAAACACATCCTCAATGGAAGATAGTTAATATCATCATATTTGTGATCACTAAACCACCAATGGTTAAACCAAACCCATAAATCATACTACGAATAAAGCTTTGGGTTCATATGAGATTTGTCCCTTTGTAACGTACGCTTTCCCTTGTTAACAAGAAATCACTAGCTAATGACATGATCTAATTTCGAACGACTAACAAGATTAGGAGTTAATCATAGAACTAGTTTTTGCCGAAGAGAGTATGTTGGCTTATAGATATGCAGTATATACAGGAGAATTAGTTTTTGTTGGCTTATGGATGTTACGATCGAGCCATTGACCAATTAGCTAGAGGTTTGGGAATTTGGAAGAGAGGGAGCATGGGAATGGCCGGATGGGATAGATTAGTGGATGTGAGAATTCATTATCAATGTGATAAAGAAGGGCATAATTGTAACTTTGGCCGTCAACTTACAGGGGGTAGAAGTGATAGTATTTCAGATAATAATGAGAGTGACAATGATGTTTCACAAGTATACAGGGGTATCAGTGTAATATACTACATCATCGTTATTCCTGTATTTTATATTTCATTTAAAAATCAAAAGCAGGCATCTCCCAACAGAAAAAAAAAGAAAAAGAAATATAAAAACAGCTTTCAGAGAGAGAGAGAGAGAGAGACAGGAGAGAGGAGAGAGAGAGAGAGAGAGAGAGTCATATGGTTTTACGACTGTTCGATCTGTTTTTTTGACTTTGAGTTGTATACATTTTAGATTTTTCAAAAATGTTCCAAATTTATTTATTCTCGAGAATTGTCGTGATCTCGCTGGAAAAAAGAAGGGCTCACCACCCTTGATATCAGATTCCGATCACCATCGGAAATTCCTAGGGTTAGCTAGAATTTCGTAGAAAAGCAACAGAAATGGTCAATTCCTTCGTCGAACGAGCCACGAGCGACATGCTCATCGGCCCCGATTGGGCCATGAACATCGAGATCTGTGACATGTTGAATCGCGACCCTGCGTATGTTTTCTTGCTCTCCTGTTTTATCTATTCGAATAGCATCTTAGCTACGGTTTTTGTGATTATATTATGATTTATGCGAACTTTTGTTCTGAATTTGTTGCCCTTGTTCTTCTTTAGTATGTATTGGCTGTATGTAATTTAGTTGTATTTTTAAAAATCTTGATGGATGCCGTGACACAAAAGGACTTGGGTAACTAAATCTAAAAGTGAACAGGTAGCCTGTACAGAGCTCAATGGAAAATTTGGATTCATGTAGCCGGCCCAAATTGATGGGAACGCAAGGCTCGGTTTGGTTTGAGAATTCTTGATCATTTTTGCATCTCTGGTGTTGAAGATGTAAGGGCAATTTGCTTTTGTTAGGTAAGATTAGGACAATGGAAAAGATTAGAATTGTACAAAAACAACTCAAAGTTAGAGGATGGATTCTTGAATTCTATCTAGAGCAAATGAAACCCATGTGAAACAACACTTGCTACGTCATAGAAGAGCTTAATCAAACTCAACAGTCAAATCATTCTCCGCTCCACTGTCCCGCTATTGCTCTGAGATCTTTTGGTAAATAGAGCTCCAAGCCAAGCACGACATCTAATTTATTGGCTGCTTTGAACTTATCTCCAAGTGCTGATCCTTGCTTTAGTGACCTATTTGATTTCAATCACTCTTTCCTCTATTCTCCAAGCTTGTCCACCATGGCATCTGCTTTTCCTCTCTCTCCACATGCAGTAAAGCAGTCAGCATCAATCTCCCTATTTTTGCTTGTGTAGATACAGAGGCCTGCCCGCGACAACAAGATTTCTTCGTTTTTATTTCGAAAGCGTGAACCTAATCTTTCTTTATTGACTGGATAGGGATATGCATTCGAATCATTGATCTACTGATTGAGTACGAACGAGGACATTACTCTGTTCTTCTTGCTCCCCCAATAAGCTCCCGTAGCAATAGTAGTCCCTGCGTTAGCATCTTAGGAACCTTGCTTTCCGCTTGCGCCATATGTACTGAGATTGTTCACATAGTTCCAAAGGTACAACGGCCCGAGCGACCAGACTACGGATCTTTGAGTAAAGTTGCAGAATCTCATGATTCTTATCTGTCTTGTTTTCAACTGGAGAGTTTTATTTCTCGCCATCCATATGTGGTGAATAGAGACTGCACGGTATTTTTTGAATTGCGTTATGGAATTCATCCTCCCATTGTTGGAGTTCTCGTTACGTCTTCTGTCCACGAAGGATGAAGAAAACCGAAGAGAGAATAGATATTGTTGAGATTCATCTACCTGGCTGCATAGCAAACAATAATAATAACAATAATCAAACACACACATTATCCAAAAAAAAAATCAAACGCATACACCATTCTATTGGTCTGTATTTCATTTCATTGTTTAGGGACATGGGAGCCGTAGGGTAAGGGCGCATTTTGGGTATAAATGGACTCATGGGGCCAAAAAAAAGGTGCCTGCTGAGTTTCCCTCTAGAACTTCCCAAGTAGTCGTAGTTGAGTAAACTCCATCGGAGGGTGGAATAGGTTCCATATCATCAAATCTATTGGACATAGGGCTTGAGAGTTCGGTGTTTACCGTGTTTTCTAGCCCCCCTTTTCAAGGGTTATGTGGGGTGGTGTTCAATCTGCACCTTCTAATTCTCTTGGATCTAGGGTTGGCCCAAGGGTTTTTAGTGCCTAAGGCCTAATAAAAAAAAAGTGTGCCCTTAAAGAGTACAAATCTAAGCACCACCAGCTAGGGCTCTGCATAATAAGAGAATACTTATGGATTTGAAGCCTTGCAAGAGAATGAGAGAGATATACTCGATGACTCCGCAGTGTGTAGTATATATTGGTCCTGCATTTCAATTTCCAATAAGCTTAAACACAAATCAAGTGGAGAATAAGCAGCAACAACAACATAGAAAGTCACATGCGTTGAAAGCCAACAACAAACAGACAAGGGACCACACAAATCTTACATTACTCAAAGAAAATTATAACGTAATGAAAAAAGGCAAATCTACTATATAGTAATGGACTGATTATTTTAGTTAGTTACACTGATTTAGTCGACAAGCCGACAAACGCTATGCCATTTCAATAAGGGGTGGGTTTACCAATTACCATCGATTACTTTAGTTAGTTACGATGAACTGATTGCCACCAATTTACCTTGGCATGTACCAGGGTTCTTCGGGCTTTGTGCTACGCGTTGATCTTTTTCTCTTGATTTCGCCAATGTTCTAAGTGGCAGTCTAGGCGCTCGATGGCATCTCGGCGCCATGATTTCACCCTCGGTGGCTCATTCGGTAGATAGGGAGATTTGGCAGAGCTTGGCGGAGCTTGATTGCCTTAAAATATCTAAAAAAAATATTTTGGAAAAAAACGCCAAATTGCTCGGTGGCGGGTCGCCACCCGACTAGCGCCGAGCGCCATTTAGAACACTGGATTTTGCCCAGATCGTTAAGTTTTTGGGGTGGGTTTGGGGGGGAAATGATTTTGGGAAGGTGTTATTCGGCGGTTTGAGGGAAATGATTTTGGGGATTTAGTGGGTAGGGCACGTGGGTTTATGGGATGGTGGGTTGGGCTAACTCATTATCTCTAATTGGGCATTTTTTTTCATTCTATTGGGCTTAAAAAGAGTCCTACTCAAAGCCAAATAATAAAAATATTGGAGTGTCCCTAAAAATTGAAATTTTTGGGGTGCCCACATCCCAGGGCTCTTGGGCATTGGGGTTGGGCCGGCCCTGCTCGGATCCTTTGACTGGGTTGAGTCAAGTCCTCTTCCACCTAGCTCTACAAAAGAACAACCTGTTAGTGCCTTTTGGTTGGGGTGGTGTTCAATCTGGAACTTTTAATTCTCGGATCCTTTGAGTGGGTTGAGTCAGGTCCCTCATACACCGGTTAGTGCCTCGCCAAACGAAGTTGGCCGAAAGGCACTCCGATGCTTAAGTCAGTCCTCAGCTCACAAGAGAGGAGGCATGGAACTTTAGCTAGGAGGAGGCATACCTCTTAGGGTTTATTATTGTAGTATTTATAGGAGCGCCTTGCCTCGGAGATCAACATGACTCATGGGGGCCTCGTGCTGAGGTGACGTCACCCACAACCAGTCCTCGACATCCACTTCCTGACCAGATGCCAACCGGTTTGTGAGAGTGTATGTGAGAACCTATTGTCCCATATCAGAGGGAAATTGGAAGTTAAAGTATTGTATACGGAATTTGAGCAACTACTGTATAGTTTGAGGTTAACCTTTTGAGCCACGTTATTAGGCTATAAAGGTTAGCAAGTTAGCTGATGCGAGCCATTACAGGTGGTATTAGAGCCTACACCAACCGTAAGTGTGGGGCGGGTCCCGAATGAGACAAGTTTCAAAAGCTTGACATGTTTAAGCGGGCACTTGTCTCATATCTCTTGGAGGGTGGAAGTTGTAATCCTAAGTGTGGGGGATTACAACCTATTGTGGCACATTGGTAGGGAATCGAAAATGGAAGTGTTATGTAACAAATTGTGAGCAGCTACTATATAACTCGAGATTAACTTTTTGAGCCAGGTGATTAGGCTAAGAATTAGCAGGTCAGTTGGCACGGGTCATTCCAGTGTATATATCGGCCAAAAGCTTAATCTGATATTGAGCACTCCAATAACAATTTTCCATGAATCGTATGTACAATCTCCATATTATACTAATTGTTTATTTTAACTTATTTTTCCTCCAATAGTTCTTTCCCTTCTTGGTAACTCCTTTGGGTAGAGCTTCAGACCTTAAAATTTACATCAATCTCACTAGCACAATGCTAAGATATTAGTTGCCTAGGAATAGTGAGTGGTGACACCTAGGTGTTTTCTGTTGAAAGAAACTCAGGTGAAGATATTCTGGGGCCCAACATATATTTTCTAGCTTTGGCAACATGATCGTTTAGAATTTGGTGAAAGAGTTGGGTATAGCTGGATTTTATGAGAAACTTGCCTCTCCCTTGATTTGGCATAGCTTTGATGAGAGTTCAAGTTCAGTTTGGCCTCTTTAATATCATATTTGAGTTTGATGAAGTCTCGGAGATGCCCTTTTTCGCTATTAAATAGGCAGGAAGCGCGGAAAGGTTATGCTATAGAAGCAAACAGGATGAGTGTATAGTGGCCTATCACAAAAGGGTAGGAAAAACCGAAAAAGTAGTTTCAATGGAGAGCGATGACTGATTTATTTTCCCGTATTTTTCTTTATTTAAGTGAAAATAGTGACCGGCAAGGATTCTTTAAAGCCATTGACATGGAGTTATTGTGAAGCGAAGTCCCACATCGCCTAGGTACCAAAGTACTATGAAGTATATAAGCGTGAGGGTACCCTCACTAAAATAGCTAGCTTTTGAGGTTGAGTTATACCCAAGACCATGTAACATAGTATCAGAGCTAGGTACTAGAGATGGGTAGGTTGCGCGTCTCTAGCCTGCATGCGGTAGTTGCTGCCGAGTGAGCACGCTGCGTGTGAGGGAGGGTGTGAAGCGAAGTCCCGCATTGTTGCTTGGGTGCCAAAGTAAAATGAACGCGCAAGACGCCGAGGGCACCCTCACTTCAATAGCTATACTTTTTGAGGTTGAGTTCTACCCTGTAACAGTCCCCACCAACTTTGTCATATATTCTGAAAGCCATAATCACCTAATGAAATTTTAAATTCTTTATTGTAAAATGTTATTTTGAGCAGCCAAGCCATATAAATTCAGAGAGTCATGCTATTGCACTTCTTGCTCAGTATGATACCAGAGATCTTTTTATGGTGATTGGTGGATTTTTCTTCTATCCCATTCCTCATTAGATTGAAAATTGCGGCGTTGATGACCTTATAGTAATGACTCTAGGACCTACTAGAGGAACTTTTCATTTCTCATCCTGTGTATGCTAAAACTTTCTGTCTGCCAGGTTTATATATGAGAAAATTACCTCTAAGTACAGAAAAGTGACACTTAATTCCCATTGAGGATAGATGAAATACTTAATTACCACTAAGTCCACTTTTACAAAAATACATTTACCATTAATGGAAGTGTCACCCTGGGGTTTTAGGGCATGCTAGGGTTTTATGGTACCCTAATGGGTACCCTAGTACCCTTGGGTACCCTAAAATCTTAGGGTACCCTAAGATTTTAGGATTTTAGGGTACCCTAGGGTTTTAGGGTACCTTAAGATTTTAGGTTTTAGAATATCCTAGGGTTTAAGGTACTTTAGGGTTTAGGTTTAGTCACTTTCATAGAGCGCTAGGGTTTAGGTTTAGGCACTTTCATAGGAGTTTTAGGGTGCACTTTCCTATTATAGGGTTTTAGCGGTTTAGGCACTTTCATAGGGTGCCCTAGGGGTTTAGGCATTTTTATAGGGTACCCTGAAGTTTAGGCACTTTTATAGGGTGCCCTAGGGGTTAGGCACTTTTAGTATTTAGGATTTTAGGCACTTTCATAGGGTTTTCGGGTTTTGTTAATTAGAGGAGACTTGGTGGGAATTACTTTTTATTTTCTGGACCTAGAGGTAAATTGCCCTTTATATATTGAGTGTTGTTATTCGCCTTTCCTTGCTCCATTTGACCATTTTTCTAGTGAGGATTTTTTTGCTCTGTATATATGTGACGTTGGTAGTTAATCGTACTTAATTTGGCTTTGATTTACCAGGCAATCAAAGGATGTAGTAAAAGGCATAAAAAAGCGCCTTGGAAGCAAAAATCCAAAGGTTCAACTTCTTGCCCTCACAGTAAGTTCTGAAAGGCTACATTTTCTATTTTCCAGTGATATGAATGTGTCTTTTCTTGGGAATATCATTCTTCTCTCTGCTGTTTCATCCTGCCGTTTTCAATTCTTTGTTGCGTTTTATTTTCTTGTATCAGCTTATGTGATGTACCTAGTTTTCAGGCTTTAGGAATGCTTCAACCCTTTCTAGGCTAGCGTTGTGCGAATACAGATGCAATTAGTTCTGTGATTGTAGTTTTGGTTGGTGCTAGCCGCTTAGGTACATAACTACCTGCTGTCTGGGTTGAACTGTACCAGAATATGAAAACTTCCATTTTTTCTTACTCCAAGTCCAACCTGTATCCAAAAAATTGACTATAGTCTATATTGCTAATGGTAATGATGTTTCTATTCCCATTGTTGTGATCTTCATAGGAGCTGTAGATTTATTCAAGTGATTAACAGAAACACAGGAGGTGCAGGAAAATCTATTTTGGAGTAGCTTGAGAAAGTAGACACAAGCTACATCCTTGAAACACGTAGATGTATGGGACAGGGTTAATAAGACCCTTTTGTAAGGTGACAAGTCTGCTCGCAGTGAGTCTAGTGATTTGCATGCGAACCCAGGAGAAACTGGAAGTCAGGCCTTCGCTTATGGTTACTGCCTACTGGGTGATATCAGGACCTTAAACATGTTCTGGTTTGATTGATGGCAACAAAAGGGCCACAGAGAACTATGATCTTTGTCTTTGTAGACTTGCTTTGCATTAGGCTTGCCAATAAGGCTATCAATCCTTGTTTACTTCCACCAGTGTAACTAGCTTCAGCGAGCCCGATGCCTCATTCAAATAAGTTGGCCTCATCTGTAGCAACTACATTGCAACTTGAGATGAAGTATTCGATGTCTTGTTTTAATTGGATGAAATGCAACATTCTTCTGTTGTTTGCACAATTGTCTTAAAGAGGCTATTGGTTTACTTGGTCTGGTTACCCATATTCTAGCTATTGGAGACTGTCATAAAGAATTGCGGGGACCTTATCCATATGCATGTCGCGGAGAAAGATTTACCTCATGAGATGGTGAAAATAGTGAAGAAGAAGGTTAGAAAATGAATTCTACCATTTCTTGCTCCTCTGATATGTTTTTTTATTCATTATTTTTCACACAGAGTTTTTTGGTTAATACAATCTCTTATACATTAATTTATTTGTTTTCTTAGCCTGATTTCCATGTCAAAGAGAAGATATTGATTCTAATTGATACTTGGCAAGAAGCTTTTGGGGGACCAAGGGCAAGATATCCACAGTTCTATGCTGCATACCAGGAGTTATTGGTAAGTTGTGTTTAAATAAATATGTCTCACATGGAGAAGTTGTTAATAAGAAACTCCATTCTGTTAGGGTATCATATTCTTATGTACATTTAGAAGATGGGACATTGCGACATAGCCGTTTTGCTACTAGTTTTTCTTTGTTCAATCAGCTAGTCATTTTTCTGCTTTGTCACATATAAAAGCTATTGGATCACCAGTTTTTTTTAATTGTTTATCAAAAATTTGCTTATTGGTTTCAGCGTGCTGGGGCAGTATTCCCTCAGAGAACTGAAAGTTCTGCCCCTGTTTTTACACCCCCACAAACACAGCCGCTATCTTCATATCCACAAAATGTTCGGTCTGCCGAATTTAGGGAAGAAGCGGCCGAGTCTTCCGCGGAAGCTGAGTTTCCAACATTGAGGTATGTATTAAGCCCTCCTTTCTGTTTGAAAATAAAGGCAAATCATCCCCATGCAATGTCAGTGAACCTAACTGCCCCCAACTTTCAGCCAACACATACTTGGCTAGTTAGAGCTTCTTTCTGAGTTTGCATGGACTTTTAGATCTCATACAATCTTTTCTTATTTGCAATTGGGTGGTCAAGTGTTGTGGTGCGAGTGTGTGCATTGTTGGTTTGATTAATTTTGCAAATCTTTGCCCCGATATTGTTTTTGTGGATTCGATGAAAGGGGATTTTACATTAAACATGTTTTGCTTCTTCAACCAAGTTAAATATTATTGAGTATGGCTATTCATTTTTGTTTGATAGCTTGACGGAAATTCAGAATGCTCGTGGTATTATGGATGTCCTCTCAGAGATGCTAACCGCATTAGATCCAGCGAACAAGGAGGTATATTTCCAATGCCTCTGATGCGAAGTAGTTCTCTTCTTTCTCTGATGCAAGATCCCGTGCGGAGTTATACTGATGATATATTTCTTTGTAAATGATCCGCATGTCCAACCGATTGTGCTGTTGTGGGCCTTTTGGAATTGGTGACCTGGGTTTAATCAGGACTGAAATTATGCTTAAGTTAACAACTCTTTCTGTCAATAGCCTCTACCAATTACTAAATTGTTGACCAAGGTTAAGCTCTTTGTGTGAGAGAGAGAGCCTAACTGCCTTATTATACAGGAAGGTAAAAGAGAAAATTAAGAAGTATAACTACTATCCTTACTATCTTAACTAACTCCTTCCATGATGAGAGATAGAAAGGGGAAGGACTCAGTCTAGTACTTTACTAAAGGAAGGAAGAAAGGACTGCTTAGCGCTAATCACTGAATCTGAAAGCACTCGCAGTTATCTACTAGATAGAACTAGAATAGAGGACAAGCTAACATCTTGAAAGTCTTTTTTTTAGCTACTATCCTTCCTATCATAACTAACACCTGTCTGTACTGATTGTTAGTTGGGCGGTGAGTTTCAAACACAAGAACGGTTGCTGCTCCGATACTATGTTATGTTACATTGTTGACCACCAACTCATCTAAAACCTTAAGCTATTAGAGCGGGACAACTTTAGTCCCCCTACACCACACCTCACATCCCACGGGCACCTTGCCTCGCATCGAGTTTGTTCTTATTGACTAGTTCATCTTTTGGATAACTTACATTCTTACTTTGCAGGGGCTAAGGCAGGAAGTTGTGGTTGACTTGGTGGAACAGTGCCGCGCGTACAAGCAAAGAGTGGTGCACCTTGTTAACTCGACTTCGTAAGGCTTGTATTACTTATCACACTACCTGTCACTATGTGTAATGAACTTGCATGTTGAATTGTAGAGTTATTACTTTTTTCTCCTGCTCTACCCTCTTGTCCCTTTCTATGGTGCAACAAAAAGGAAAAGTTGGCCTGTCCAAGAGATGGGTCTATCATCTGCAATGCCGCCTTCTTGGCACCCTCCCCCCCCTCCTTTACCCTTCAAAAAAAAAAAAGGAAAAGGAACTTTCTGCGGACGATAGTATAAGCATGCATGTGATGTCCTCAGTCCTCCCAGTGTAGGTACATAGTTGTATGCTATTCAGTTTGTTTTTCTGCTAGTCATTATAGTGGTTGTCAAACCTTTATGGACCCTATCGAACTTGTTGGACATTGCTGCATTCCATTCCAGTTTCCAGAACTTTCAGAGGACCCAACCTACCAGATCAAGCTTGGATTATCTAAATGCCTTTGCTTGGCACACTATCTGTTTATTTCAGATGGCTGAACTTGCTAGGTTATCCAGAATTAGTAGGTTTGATTAGGTTATCCAGAATTAGTAGGTTTGATTTTACTTCTTCTGTGAATCTATTTTCTTTGCTCATAACTCGAGTGCTCAAACTTTGGGAAGAGAGTACCTGCTCAGGGGTGTAGCTTCTTTGAAAATCAACTAACTGCTTTTATTGAGATCATATGGGGTTTAGGTGGAGCCTGGAGGTTTTCATTTCAGTCCCTTAGAGTTGGAAGCTCCGTTTTTAACGCCTGGGGTAAACACCTCTTGGCCTCGTAATCATTTGGTAAATGATGAAATTTTATTGATTTTATGCTGTTATCACGGTCGGGGTGGGTTGACATTTTATACTCGTTGGCGGAGCTACTAAGTGGCTCGCCCCCCACAAAACACACTTTTTTTTTTTCAAATAATTTTTTGTGTGCCTCAATAGGATATATATCTTTTTTTTTTTTTCAACGTAAGGGCTGTCCAGGCCAGCTTAAACGTGCAGCTCGATTATTCTCCTCTCTGGTTGGGTCAAGGGCAGGCCATCCACACTGGGGCTAAGGGATTCACAAGAAATCCCTCATGCATTTCTGGACTAATCTTTTTTATTCACATAGGTTTTATATTTCATGTATATCAATTAACTGTTGAGGAAGCTTTGAACACCAACATTTTATTGGTTGACTGCATAAAGTTCTGAATATCAATTTTTTGTATTCAAGAATCATAAACTTTGGCTAAATTTAATTTTATTCTTTCATAGTAATACGATAGCTCCAGGAATTAGCAAATGCTAGTCCATAGAGCCCAATTTCATTTCATTTTGAGCACCCTAAATTATGTAAATGAGATCGTGCGGTAATGACACTGCATGTTTTCCGATGATATGATAGCAACAATACTCTAGATTAATTCTTCAATTTATAAGAACTGTTCAATAAAAACTTGAATGACTGGATTTAGTCTTGAAAAATCACCAAACAAAAATCCCTTTCATAGTTCGGCCCCATCCGATTTCATTTCCTGGCTCCACCACTGTTTATGCTTGGTTGTTCGCAGAATCCTAGGTATAAAGTTGCTTTTAGCTTAAGTTATCATGCATTGCCTTGTGGCTCTCTGATGGAATGCCCTTTTACTACTTGTCTCTTGCTCTCTCTCATGAATTGAAGTTTTATGGAGTAAGGTATTTGGGTATTTGCATGTGAATGAAGAAATTTTGTAGTTCAAAAATACTCGATTGAATGATCTAGATGCTAGAGCTGACTCCTGATTTCTGTTGCATGGGATATGGTTTATAGTTTGCACTTTCATGAGCCTTATTGGATTGTTAACAACTCATCTAAAAGCTGAGAGGCTAATTTATTATTTATATTCTCAAAACGTCCCCCTCACGTGTAGCCAAACTCTCCTCCATAAGCCGGCTAAACACATGTAAATTTTTAGGTGAAGAGATTTGAACACACAATCTTTTGCCTGCTCTGATACCATATTAGATTGTTAACCACCAACTCATCTAAAAGCTTAAGCTGTTAGAGAGAGGGGCAACTTTATTATTTATATTCTCAACAAACCTATTGCAGTGATGAATCCCTGTTATGCCAAGGACTTCAACTGAATGACGACTTGCAGCGGTTACTGGCCAAGCATGAAGCCCTTGCATCAGGAACTAAAGTTCAAGCAGAGAAGCCGAAGCCTGAACCTGTTCGAGCACTGGTTAATGTGGACACTCCTCTAATTGATACTGGAGCTAGCAAACAGTCTGATGGGGGGTAATCAAGTTCATTTGAAATCTTTTCCTTGATATATTTCTGCTGACTAACACCTTGATATGTTGATTGTTATTGGTATTTGTTGTCGTCTGATACTATGACCTTAGACATGTAGTCTATGTAGCACGGATACTCTATTTTGGCCTCCGTATCACGTATTGTATCCGTATTGGATACCGATACTCTCGGATACTCTCTAGATACGTATCTGATAAGTTTTTAAAGTATCCTGCTTTTAGAAATATTTTTTAGTATCCCGATACATTTCCGATACGCTCGGATACATTTTAGATACGCGCAAGGGTAAATATGTTATTACTTAAAATATTTGGGTTAGAATTGCAATTAGAACTATATTTTTCCTTTTCCCCCACCAATTGACTCTAGAAACACACGAACTATATCTGTATCCGTGCTTCTTAGCATGTAGTGAATCTAAGTTGGTTCTTTGTGGAATCAATCCAAATTTGTACTAAAACGAACATGTCTCTTCACTTTATTGTCTCAGTTGTTGTATTTGGCCTTTCGGTAGTGGTTACTCATTTGACTGAAATTTACGCTTCAAACTAGCACAATTGTTGTGTTATTAGTGACGGTAGTTTTGTTTTGCACAATTTTTTTAGCAAAAGTAAAGAATCTAGAAATTTGAAATTAGTTTTCTCACACCATATGCATGATCGGTGATCGGTCCTTGAACTTTAGGAAATTTATGCAATGGATGTCCAGACTCCAGAGTCCCCCCCCCACCCCCCTTCCTCCTTTTGGCTTTCTGGTTTGATTCATGCTGTCAGCATATGTTATTTAAAATTTATTCCTTTATAATGCAGCTAACACCTTGGTTTCTCTACAGATCCACCTCCAATGCTGGTGCAGTCAATCAGCTGATGCTTCCTGCTCCGCCAATTACTAATGGTCAAGCAACAACTCCAACAAAAGTTGACCCAAAAATGGACCTCTTGAGTGGGGACGACTTCAACTCACCTACGGCAGAAAATACGCTTGCTATTGTTCCTGTGGGAGAACCCCAGTCAGCCAGTCCTATAGCTAATCACCAGAATGCCCTTGCACTTGTTGACATGTTTTCTCAAAATAACAACAATCAACACTCCTCAATGCCACAGTATCAGCAGCAGCAGAATTTTCAACCTCCACAAAACTCGGTTTACCCTAACGGGATTGGCTCAAATATGATGGCACCACAGTTTGAGCAGCCATTATACACCCAGGGTGCTAATTCTGCTTGGAATGGACAGATACTGCCCCAGCAGCAGCCACCTTCGCCAGTTTATGGTACATTTCTAATCCAGTCTTATATGTCTAGATGTTGATATACATGTGTTTGTGTATTATTTTCTCCCAAAGCTCTCCATGTATACCCCAAAAGATTGAGCTCTGCCATCACAATATGCCCCTTTTCTAAATAGCTAGTTGGGAGTGACAGCTTCTGATCCAATATGTTGACCAACTCAAACCTGTCTACAATTTTTAACGGCAGCCAAAGGCAACAACTCAAACCTGAATTAAATAATAGGCAACTTGACCTTTTTAAGGGCTCATGTTAATAACTCAAGTACTGTTATGGGTACATATGGTATGTACATATCATGCACATATGAGATTTGTGGGGCCCATCTCGGGTCCCATAGAGATGATTCGAACCGTCCATATGTACATACCATATGTACTGTTATGGGTACATATGGTAAGAATTTTTCTTGAATTTGTAGGGGCGAAACTGAGCAGTTAAGTAGTTTCGCCCCCACAAATTCCGAAAAAATCCTTTACTGATATTTTGTTGAGCTGATTTTTTACAGAGCTCCATAAAAAAATGTTTAAAAAATAATGGGCTGTTCAAATCATCTTTGTGGGACCCAAGGTGGGCCCCACAAAACCCATATGTGCATGATATGTACATGCTTGTATGTAACCATAGCTTTTTCCTATTTCATTATAAGTAACAAAATATTACTGATAAGTATCTTCCTGCAAACTATTGAATTCAGATTTGAGTTGTTGCCTTTTGGCCAAAGTCCGTACGGTCTGAAGACACTGACTCTACTGGTTATTCTTCCAATTACTCCAACGGACATCGACAGCCATTATTAGTTACTGGAGTTACACTTTGTTTCACGATGTCAGGACCCATTATGGTTCAACTAATTCATTGGGATGTTACTGTTTTGAATAAATGCTTAATAAGATTAGAAATGAAAGTGCATACTTTTTGTTCCAATTTTGATAACAATCATGTTTATTCAAAAGATGTGGGTTTGTAGACTTCATGATCCATTTATCAGCATAATTTGGCGCTCCCCTAGATTCATGGCCCCCAGAGCTTGTTAGTCATTCTGTGTGAAAAGCCAGGAATTTGTTTTTTTCATTCTTCACAAGATTTTCATGGAACTTGACCTAAATTAAACACTTAACAGAATGTAGTTGCATCAATTCTCATGATCTGCAGGTGCTCAGAGCAGTAGTTCGCTGCCACCACCACCCTGGGAAGCCCAGGCTCCGACAGACAACAGCCAATTGGAAGGCAGTCAATATTCTCCTACAGCAATGCAGGTTCCTCCTGCGGGTGTTACTCACGCCCAACCAATGCCAAGTGGCATGTACCAAGGATCTCAATTCATGGGGAACAATCAGGCGGGTGTTTATAATAACCAGGGCATCCAGAGCAACCCTCAACAGATGGGCGTTTATCCACAGCAAATGCAGAGCAATCATCAACAGATGGGTGTTTATCCACAGCAAATGCAATCTGGGCAGATGGGTTATTATCCTCAACAGATGTATAATAACAACCAAATGGGCGGATACGGGTATGGTTATGGTTATGGTCAACAGCCACAAAATGCTCAGTTCATTGAGCAGAGAATGTCCGGGATGACATTTAGGGATGATGGTGCCTTGAGGAATTCTTCTTACCAGCCTACTACTACTACATCATCCTATGTTCCATCAGGAAAGCCCTCAAAGCCGGAGGATAAGCTGTTCGGAGATCTTGTTGATATTTCAAAATTTAAGCCAACAAAAACTGCTCCTGGTAGAGCAGGGAGCATGTGAAAATAATGACTGGATTTGGATATTTTTCCCTCATATTTTTCTGGGTTGCTAATTTGGCTTGTGATTTTTGACTACCTTTTTCTTTTTTTCCTTATAATTTTTTTTTATACTATTATACATGTTCTTCACCTTTGATCCATAATTGAGTTGCTTGTTTTCTTTGGATTTTGTACATTCCTTGTAGAAAAAAGGGGGAGAATTTGCAAAAATTTTCTTTTGACTTGGGTTGGGTAGTAGGATATGGTCTCTTTTCTGTCAGACGCTAATGTGGTTAAGGAAACTCAATTCTATTTCCAGGTAGCAGTGTGGTTTGTACAACAGTTCTACCATAGTAGATTTTGTGTGTTTGTATGGACATTTTGCCCGTTAGGGACTTGCAAAATTGAGGTTGTGGAGCTTGATATCTTACTAATATGTGAACCGGGAAAGACGGTCATGAAATAGTTTTAATCCGAGTTAAAATGAAAAAATGTATGTGATTCTTTTCCTCTGATCTCTAGTGTTAATAGTGTGATCTGATTTTGACTTTGTTCTTGGTCTAAGTAGCTGGTTCTAACTTTAGGGGTGCCATATTCGCACCCAATAGCTTTTTTTTGATCCGCGCACCAAATAGCTGAAAAGCTCCTCTAATGTTTGCAAGGCATTTTATCTTCTTACGATACCCCCATTCATTAGGCTGTTTTTGGATTTCAGATTAAAATAGGGTTTTGTGAAAGAAAAGAAAAGAATAAGGGATTTCCATGGTAATAGAGTAGAATTCTCTTATCAAAAAAAAAGAAAGAACGAAAAAAGAGTAGAAATCATGACATTTTCCCCTCTGCAGACCAACACAAATTCAAGATCCAAACACAGCTTTGTGTACGGTAAGTTTGTTCACGGAGATGCAAACCATGTGAATTATGTCTCGAGGACACGGAAAGCTCCTGTACTGAAGAAACTTCTATGTCAACAAGAGCATTTAGCTCAACCGGATGTTTCATAGAACACCTAAACTTGCTATTCAATGCTTCATTCTGCCTGAAACTCCTTAAAAAAGTTTCTTTGATTGCTGCCAAATGTAAGAAACATGGAATGGCGATGAAATTCTTGACTCCTTCACTCTACTTACGTTCACTTTTTCCTTCTTTCAAATTCTGCGCGGTATGCTAAATCACATGCATCAAAAACTCTGCTAAATCAGGTAATGCGAACAACGTATAACCCGACATCAAACCTAATAATCTGCATATACTTCCTCACCAAGAGCATGTAGTTCAGTGACGGTTCAATATGGAAATATTATTAATCAACCCTTCAGTTCTCGATTGAAACAATTGAAAGAAAATTCGTTTTCTAATTGCATACAAGGCTTCTCATTGAGCGATTAACAGAAAAACACGAGTCTGAAGCAGAAAAACAAAATCTGTTGAGGTTGATTTTGTGATATGATACCCATCTGGCGGCAAGCTGGGACAGAGGAGATTTCATAAAGGTGAGGAAATACCTACAACAAAGACAACGAATGAATTAGATAACATTACCAGGATCAGTAACAGAATACAAAAGAGCAACATTTACAGGTAAATAACAGCTGCTGAGAAAGCATGGTTAGAATGAGTTATTGCGAATCAGTTATTCTCTTATCCCACTGGAAGATTCAGGCCAAAATACACGAGAATTTACCATATTCAATCATGCACTTGGAAAAACAATATCATAAAATATTGCTTTATGTTTATTTAAGTGTTGTAGTCTGAAATTGCAGTGCTTGCGGAACAGCTTTTTAACTTGAGAAATACTAAATTACTCGAGCTTTTGTCAACCAGTTTTTAACAAGCACCCCTAACTCTGCTATATATGTGGGGTTGCAATTTTAACTAACTTGGTCAGTCACAACCAAAAACACGATCAGGGCTATGTGTTGGGGTGACCACGGACCTGATTGCTTCAGTTTAGTGGTAAACCAATCAAACCAACTCTTACAGATCGAACATGTGAGAACAAAACTAATCCGTCCATGGAACCAAACCCACTCTTAGGTTTGGGATTACATATATGTTAGCTTCTATAGGGCAGGAAGTTATGGAGTATGATTAAGTGTATTTAAACATAAAACCTGAAACCTAAATGCATTTGTAGTTATTTGTACTGATCGGTTTGGTATGGAACTGGAACCATTAATGAACCGTTTTGAGACATTTCTCCAATTTCTGGACGAGAACCAAAACAGACTACCAAAAAATCAACTGCACTGGCGGATTCGGACCTGTTTGGATGAATTCATGGATTAGTAGTTATTTGCTTACCTTTATTTCAATTTATACCTGGTTCTCATGTGCTGCAATGACTTTTTCTCGTTGCAAAAAAGCTTTGAGAATAATTTTATGAATGTTTTCTGATGACTCCACTGTACTTGCACTTCATCATCCTCCGATGGCAATAGCCACATTGTTGAGAAGTGAGAACTACAAAGTAAAACACGTCAACATTGCGCCCACACACAATTACGCTATATTTGGTGTCGTTCACACCTTTTTTAAGTGCCATTTTAACTTTGGTATCATTCGCACTTTATTCTGTGGATCACTAATAACCAATCGTTATAATTCCATGTAGTACTAAAGACCAATTTTTTAAGAACTGGACCGGACCGGCCAGTTTGCCCGGTTGACTCGTCAACCGGACCTTGCTTTGGTCCGGATGTACACTAGAACCGCTATGTTGTAAGAACTGGCCCCTGAGTAGAAAACCGTTCCAAACTAGCGGTTGAACCGCCAACCCAGAAGAACCGGGAGCAGGTTCAACCGAACCGGTAAATTTTTGAACTGAAATTTTAAACTTCGGTGACATTCATTGGCACAGCTGGCACGCACAGGCTGACACAGCCCACGTCCACTAGGTAACTTCTCTGACTTGCCTAGTGAAGCATTTATAGACGCAAAGGTCTTTACTGATTCTCCTCCCCACCGATGTGGGATTGGAGCAAAACACATTCCAGAATGCATTAGCTCAACTCCTTCTCTTTTCACTCCAAATAATGAAGAAGACTTATATTTTTTATATGCTTGTTTTACTTATATATTTTTAATATATTATATATTTGACATAATTATGACATCACGGTTCGATTCCAGTTCAACCGGTTGAATTGGTGACCCATCCGCCCGGTCCCTACTTCGGTTCGTTCACCTGTCTGGTTTTCAAAACATTGCTGAAGACTGCTAATGCCATGACAAACATTTATTATGATAAGAGGTCAGTAAGTGAAATCTCCATCTCAACCAACAGTTACGGAACATATCCCTACGCCGTGTATTCCTTTTATTATCAGGTCCATTTTCAACACTTGGTGAATATATGTCAACCAATGTTGAGTAAAGATACTCATACAACATGGAAATCCAGCCATAATTACGTCTTACTGGATCACATTTTACCATCAATATGCTACAACAATCTACAATTCAGGTTTGGGGAAACCATGGTTGGGGGTCTTAGTCTTGAAGATCTAGACATTAATGGGCTAATAACCTCGGTCACACAAGAACTTTGGAAGTGGGATACCTCAATAGTCAATACCAATAGCGAACCTTCCGTAGATTTGAGGAAAAAGAGAGAGAGTTAGTAGAAAGATCGAGCATCATATTTCAAGTGTATTTGCAGCTTACCGTGATGTATAGTAAAATGTATGGGTACTTTTGAAAGCTGAATGAAGCATGTGCTTGAATTACTCCTAGAAAGCCGCAACTACTTTTTCTGGTCAGGAAACTTAGAAAAACTTGGTATCAATCATTCATCGTTCAGTGTGAACAGACTACAGAGTGGTACACAAGTTTTCAATTTCGGCATAACTAAAGATGACAGAAATAGGTATAGCAAGAATGCCAAAGTTTTTATATTTCCAATACAACATGATGCCCTTATCAACAACGGACCATGATGTAAGAGTAGATTGTAATTATCCAAATGCAATCAATTAGTCAATTCCATTAGATTGAACATAATGAAGCGCAACTAAACACTTGATTGACATCATATTGTCGCTAGTCCATAAACATGCGTTCCCTAATGATAATCCAGACCAACCTGAATTTTTATTTGCATCATATTCTTCTTTCCATCACTTAAATCTATATTTTCCAAACCTCAACTCCAATTCAACCATCTCATCTCCCAACTTACAGATCCTATCCTAGAACAATATTGCTAGAATGCTGAGGAACATTTGATATTCAATCATACCAATATACCAGTAAATATCCACTCATGGTTCGAATGACTATACCTTGAGGAATTAAACCCCAGCTCTGAGACTCTGCGGAGAGGATCGATCTCAGGCGAGCCGAAGCTATCGCACTGTGCAGTGGCATCATTGAAACCAAGCACCTCACCTCCACCGGTAATCTAACAAAAAACCCATTTCCACCAATAAATAAATCCATAAACTGCACACATCAACATATATACACGCACATATGCATCCCAATACAACATACATTATATACATATATACATGAGTAATTATTCCATGCCCCTGAGGCACCTGTGGTGGTGCCCAAACTCTTCTCTACACCCCACATTTGTGTGGGCTCCACGCGGCAGCGTCCTAGAGGCATTAAAGAATTTTTCTATATACATAAGCACCTATACATCTAGCAGGAATGTTAATTTTCAACCAAAAAAAAAAAAACCCCCAAAAAAAAAGTCAAAACAAATGGAGTTAAATTGCCTCACCTTGAAATGGCTGAAATGCGTTTGGACTGATTTAAAGGTTTAGGAAGGGATGCGGCTGATTTTCCATTGAGAGATTTGAGCGAAAAAGATTTGGAAAATTTGGAAAAAATTCTGGAAGCAGACATTGCTGTTGTAGTGTTCATACGGAGATTCTGCAGATGAAGAGTGATGAGGGGTTTAAGCAATCCTAGGGTTCGCGTACTACGCATGAAGAACTGTTTGGTTACGGAGTCTTTGTAATCCGCATAGGGTATTAAATCGTGTCCCGGTTTAAGAGGACAAACGTCAAACAAACAGTTTTAGGCTATGTTTGGAACCTATAAAAAGAAGAACATAAATGGGAGAAAAATGAGAGGGAAAATTTATTATTTACAAAACTTAAAATTGTTATTTTCTTCTCTCTTTTTATTCCAACCAAACAATAGGAGGGAAAATCTTTTAATTTTGCTTTTTTTTTTTCCTTTCCTTCTTTTAAGTTCCAAACAGATAGAGCCCCTATAAATGGATCCGGGCAGCCTGTCCTATGGGGGATACGTTGTAGTGCAACTGATTCGGTCGTCCATTTCGACAATGAATGGCTTGGAATTTAATCCAAACAATGGATAGTTCAGATCAATAGAAGCTCAGATAAAATGTGAGCTGTCCGTGCTTTTTTGTAATTTTTTTTGCCATTCGTTAATCGGTTAATCCTAACCTACCTTATCCCAGGAGACATGGGGAGGGGGATGTGTGCTTACGGAAATCAAACCTTGCCTATGTGCATGAGAGTATAAGGTAGACACCAACTGCATTTTCACTCCACTTCACTTGCATAAACACCACAAGAATTCGTAAGAACATCGCCACTCCTTACTCAGATTTTTACCCAAATTTGAGTAAAAACTTGATTTGGTATTGTGTGTTCAAATGGGTAAACTCAAACCCAAGCACAAATATGCACAAATTTGAGTAAAAACTTCATTAATGGCAAATTGTAAATTTAAAGGTGTGAAATTTGCCTTCAAAAATTTGATTAAGAGTTTGAGTCTTAACTAAATTTGAGTCTAAAACTCAAATTTGGTATAGATTTGGGTAAAGAGCGGATGAGAATTTTTGATGATTTTTACTCAAATTTGAGTTTGAGTCAAGATTTGAATAAGGAGTGAAGATACTCTAAACACTATCACAAAAATTTCATAAACACCACAAGAATTTGTAATTGAACATCAAAAAATTCATAAATCGCACCACAAATATTCGTAAATAATATCACAAACAATCATAAACAACACCACAAAACTTATAATTTTGAGCTCTCTCTCTTTTTTTTCTTTTTTCTTTTTTCAAAGTTCATAAACAATGCCACAAAAATTCATGAACAACAGTACTACAAATATTCATAAAAGTAATCACAAAAATTCATAAAAGTTCATTGACCACAAAATCTCATTATACGAATCACAAAAAATCATTTCCTTTGTTGCCCTTTTTTGATCTGTAGGGCATTTTGACAGTCCATGTTTGTAAATTTCAAATTCAGCAATTCAATGCCCTCTTTGAATTTTACTTATTTAATTTATTTAGAATTTCTTTTCCCCTAAAAAACGCTCCATATTTTTGAAGAATGACGAAGTCTTCAAATTTGACAGAAGAATGGGTAAGGACAAGTACACTAGTCTCTCTATCGCACGTTTTAGCAAAAATGAAGAGCCAAACCATGGAAAACTCTCGATCTCTAGCAATCTATCTTTCTCCAGTAAAAGAATAAAAGAGTTTTCGGTCTCTGCACCCATTTTAATTTATCCGAGAAAAACTTTTTTACTGCAGAGCCGTGAATATATTTTATGGTGCTTAATTGCGCACGTCAAAAAATATTTTTGGACTATCCGAATTTTAAAAAAATTATTCGCTAGAAGAGTTTTTTTAAAATCAGAACCATTGATTGTCGAAATGGATAACTGAAATTGTGCGGAGCCGTGAATAAACTTCTCTCATTTTATCCCGTCCCTCTCCAAACATTCATAGTCATCTCTGTCCACTCTTTACAGATGACATTCATTATAAATGCTATTTTATTAAAAAAAAAAAAGAAAGACATAAGATAGATAGCAAAAAAAAAAAGATAGCATTGCTAGCATTGCTAGAGAAGTTTATCTAAAACTCACCTGTTATGATGATGAAAAGTAATAACAAACTATCACTCTCACTTATTTTGAATGGAGATGACTTCTTATCCATTGAAAGAACTGCTTTGGTGCCGAGCAACAACAAAAAAAAGAAGGGGAATTGCTCGGTTAAACATTGTAAAAATTGTGAATAGTTCTTTATTGTTTAGCTGTTGAAAGAATCGTTTTGATAAGAAAGGACACATTTATTACTTTTGGGTCCATTACGTTTGGACAAATAAGCCAAAGTGGCTTATTTTTTGTCCTTATTCAAATTTTTTTTTTGCATTTCGTGGCTTATTGTCAATTTTTTGGGGATTATTGCTTCGTTATGACGAGAGGAATCTAAAAAGTAAAAAATTTCGATCGAAATCCAATTTTTTTGGAATTTCAACGAATTTGGCGGGAAAGCCACGTTTTTCATCTTTATTCAAAAAATTTTGGATTCTGACCAAAATTTTTTACTTTTTAGATTGCTCTTGTTATGAGGATGCAATAATCTCCAAAAAAATTATGATAAACCAAGTGATATGAAAAAAATTTGAATAAGGACAAAAAAAATTTGGCGGGAAAGCCTAATGGCTTATTTGGCCAAACAGAATTAAGAACATTTGTTGTTTATTTTAATAACTATAAAAATAGTAAATTTATCAATATAAGCTACTTTTGGCTAATTCCATCGCGTATTTAGTTAAAAAGTAATTGGTTGGGTGTCGGTGAAATGAACATTGAAACCACAAAACCTAAATTAGTATCTTGAAAGGAGCCAACAATCAAAGCGATCGACGTATTATCGTATGTGACGATTGATATTTTTGTAGGTTTAAATTGTAAGAGTTTTATAGTCATTTCCCATACGTGGAGAGAGTATCCGTCACAAAATAAAACTTAAAGGGTGCCAGTGAAATTCTCTTTTGCCTATTATTGTTTTACTTGCTTTTACAGGTGCAAAATCTTAAGCGACTCTTCAAACTAGTGAATTATGTCGGGGGTATTTGGGAGTCTACTTTTTGGCTTTTTAATTTCAGCTTTTTGCTTTTTTGATTATGGTCAGAATGTGTTTTGAGTATCGTAGGACTATTTGGAAGATACGTGCAGAGTGTATTTTGGAATAGTAGTAGTGTTTAGCAGATGAATAATGAAAATGAATTATGAGTTAGTTTTTTACCATGTTGCCCTTGGCTCTTTATTATTATAGTAAAAGATGTATGAATAATGTTTAGGGAATTGATTTCTATACTTGCTTTTTTAATATCTACACTCTTTTTTTGTTTTTTAGCAAAAAATTACAGCACTTTCAAGAAACCGTAGCTCACTCTCTCTCTCTTTCTTCCCCTGCATGAAACCATATTCATCCCCCCACGCAAACCGGAAAATTCCTTCATCCTCAAGAAAAATCCGAATTTAATTCATCCTTATCCACCTCCTGCTCCCTCTCTAACCCTGAACCTAGCCCTATTTCGTCCATCTTCAAATCCCATGAACCCAACCTCCATTTAATTCAATCTTATCCAACCTCTCCAAAATTTCCTATATAAACCACTACCTACTAACCTACGAGCACACCACCACATCCCCACACTCCACCAAGTCAGAGAAGAGAGAAAATTGTTGGCAATTCAAGCTCCAATCCCGTTCAAAAAAAAAAAAAAAACCTCCAATCAATGGAGTACTTCTACAGAGAGAAAATGAGAGAGAGAAAAATGGGGTTTCATTTCTACGCCTAACCGAAACCCATTTCAATTTCAACCATACCAATCACCTCCTACAACCCATAGCATCACCAAACAAGAACCAATTCAATCCCAAGGCTCCCCCATAGCCAAACTCGAAGTCATCTTCTCCAAATTCAAAGTTTTGGTTTTGATTCAATTTGACCAATCCAAGGTGTTATAATCCTATCCAACTCTTTTATAAGTATATTTAAGTGTTTTTAGGCCTAACCCATAGACCCATAAGCTCCCATGCATCAAACCGTAGGAGAAACAAAAATAAAATGCAAAAACCGGTTCAACCTTGCGGCCGCAAGGTTCGGGCCGCAAGGTCCAGTCCATTTCTGGCGGACTGCAAGATTTGACCAAGTCAAACCTTGCGGCTGTAATTTCCACCAGGAACTCCGTTCGGTTTGTTTAAAAAATGTTTAAAACAACTTTGCGACCTTCCAAACAACATTTTTGACACTTGAACTATTTTTCCTCAACTCCTTGCACCTCAAAGATGATATCTTGATAATATAATTTTTTTATTTAATTATCTATTTATTATTTTTTTTACAAAGTTTCCAATCGGAATGACCTTGCGACCTTACGAACCATGTATTTAACGCTCGGATAATTTGTTTTAGACTCTTTACACACCTAAGATAAGATCTTGTTAACCTTAACATATTTTATTTATTAAATTATTTATTTTCTAATTATTTTACTTTCGGCAATATCTTTATTTAAAATAACCTCGTGACCCTCCAAACCCGATTTTTAATACCCGAACATGTTGCGTAGGACCGTTCGGACTCCTATTAAGGTCATGTTAATTTTTCTAATATTTTTTTTACCTATTTAATGTATTTATTATAGTTATTAATCAATCTAGTTTCATAAAATAAACTAATACTAGCTTAGACTTATTTTTTAAAATTTTTTTATTATATAAAATTTCTTGTATCAAATTTGACTTATTGGCCATATGAGACTAAGGGCAGCGACCTGTTCATAAAAAGTTACGTGATTGCCTCACTTGTTATTTGTTTCAATTATCATTTTGATTATTTGTATATTGCTCCGATTCTTGATTTATATGCTAGATTGGACCCTAGAGACATGGATTGGTTTGTGAATAGTATTCACCTAGACGGTGCTAGGTAATGGATAAATTGGAAAGTTTTATAATGTTAGAGATTGCCTACAGGCGGGTTTTTGAGATGGTTATTAACGGAGGCCAGTCGATCTCCAAACTGGCTGGTAGTCTAGTGATGATTTGAATTTGACAAACTGACAGAAGTCCAGTGGTGATTGTGAAGTGGTGACTAAGATAGGCGAACCCTAGTTATGTCCAGGCATGATGAGCTTTCCCTTTGTTGTAGTTATTGGGATGCGCGCTCGGTATATAACTTAGGTGTATCTGCAACAGCAAAAAGAAGTGATCTCATGGGACCGGGCATATCTAGCGATTGGGGAGGAAGGATCTCGCGGTTGAGATCTTAGATCACACGTCAGGCTAATGGATAGTAATAAATCGGTTTATGTGTAAAATTTCTATTTTACTCTTTCGCTTAGATATAATATTGTTTGTTTGCTAAATGTAAAGTAAGAGGGGTAGTTGGGTTGGATTATTCTACTGGGTGAATTATCACTCACGGATACGTCTGTATCCTGGTAAATCGATTGCTTCGGCGATCAATTTGCCAGAAGGTGCAGGATTCAATGGTGGAGCTGTTTGACACAAGAGGAATACCAGGGGCAGAGATCGAGTATGCTTGGGATCTGTATTAAGACTAGAGTTGGTCTAGAGTTATTTCAATAAAAAAATTATTATTTAATATCTCCGAAATTCTTTGGAAAATCGGGGCGTTACACATTGTGGTTAGAAAACATCAACTTATGGTATTGTCATAAAAATCGTGGTTATGTTATTTAATTTGTGATATTTTACACTTGTATTTTGCTTGGGTATAACTATTTTTATATAATATGGAAGGGATGTTTTCAAATCCCCTATATTTTGGACCATAGGATTGGTACATATTTTTTCAACGGCTGAGATCTACGAGTAGAAGGGCTAACGATATATTTAGAAAGGATGGTATACATATTTAGGGAGCTTTGGCCTGGAGTCCATAGTATAGGGATTCATAATGCAATAAGGACATCCAAAGTTTTCGTAATGGTGCCAGGACTTTTGTCACCTGTTTTCCAAAAACACCCCTAACTCATAAAATACGGCCAAAAGAACAATAGACCCATGCTAGAGAGGGAGAGATCTGTTGATCTCTGTGGACCAAAGAAGAGGCGGCAACGGTGGATAGCGTCGGCGGCGAGGCGATGCTGGGCACGAGAGATAAGGACTGAGAAGGAGTCGTCGTAGCCTTTTGTCGGAAATGGAGTTGTTGCCGCAATCGGCGGCGGCAAACCACCATCATGTGGGGCGGCTCATCCTCTTCTTCAGAGCCAAACGGCTTGGGCCGGAGTTGTGCCAACCGTCTTAACTTCAGACGTTCTCAATTTCAGACGTTTTTTTAAGAATATATGTAGGGATGATTCTTACTTTAGAAATGAAAGTGAGCAATGGCCTTTTGACTTTCCTCAATATTGACTGAGGTACTTCGGTGAAGGAGCACAGAGAACAAGGTTGGGTGGGAGGCAGTGCAAAGAGGAAAAAGTTCTCTTGGGAAGTACAATAACTTTTTAGGGGTTGTTATGGTACAACCACCACATCCTTTTTGCCATGCAATTAGATGAATTACTATTACTCCTAATTAATGCAATTTATTTTTCACCAAAAAAAAAAAAACCACTATATCTTTTGATAGCCATGTTTCTTTTTGGTTTTTACCTAAGTAATTTTTTTATATATATATGTGACATTTATAGTATGTATAACATTGTTTTTTTTTCTTTTAGTCAAATGTTTCTAGTAATGAATAAGGAAAAAAAAAGTTGTTATAACAAAAAAATTACCTTCACATTTTTACAACAAAAAATTGGCCTTAAGTCAAAAAATGAACCGCAAATGTTGATATGGACAGATAACCTTATTTGTCAGTTAAATACATAACTAACCTTTCACTTGTAAGATTTGGAATAAGAGTAATATTTTATTGTTTGCATTTCTGGTGTGTAAGAAATAAGATTTTCAAAATGTAGACATTTTTATTTATAAAGCAACAAATAACGTTATCCAAAATAAAGCAATTTAGTGATTTTATTCCTTGTATCTTTCAAAATAAAACAACAAATAACATTATCCAAAATAAATCAATTTATTCCAATCTATTCTTTTTTTCCTCTAAAATAAAGCGACAAATACGGATCCATTGAAGTTGTTGGCATACAACACAGTCCAGAATTTCACAGTTAATCACATTTGTTTGTGTTCTTATCAAGATTTAGAGAATATATTTTGACAGTTATGGTTATTTGTTGATGTTGTTTGCAAACCACACAGTCCAGAATTCCACAATTAACCACATCTGTCTTTGTTCTTGTCAAGGTTCGAAGAATATATTTTGAAAATTATGGTTATTTATTGATGTTGTTGGCATACCACACAATCTAGAATTCCACAGTTAATTACATCTGTCCATGTTCTTATCAAGATTCGGAAACCATATTTTGACAGTTATGATTATCTATTGATGTTGTTGGCAAATCACACAATCCAGAATTTCATAGTTAACCACATCTGTCTGTATTCTTCTCAAGATTCAAAGAACATATTTTGAAAGTTATGATTATCTATTGATGTTGCGGTCCAGAATTTCACAGTTAACCACATCTGTCTTTGTTCTTATCAAGATTCGGAGAACATATTTTGAAAGTTATGGTTATCTATTGATATTGTTAGCATACCATGCAGTCCAAAATTTTACAATTAACCACATCTGTCTGTGTTTTTATCAAGATTTAAAGAACATGTTTTGAAACAATGCGGCCATCAAAATTTTTTTACTCTCTGCACGATTCTCGATAATTTTCTCTATCCATCTATCTCCACTTATTACACCAAAAAAATTTCTCAAAACCAAACAAAAGTAAACTATTCCCATCAACACTTCTCACCCGTTGAGATTTCCAAGAACACAACCAAATCCGTACTCCAAATAGGAAAAATTACTCAGTGCTCATCCATACGCAGTAGATAAGGCTATCTGCGCCAATATATTCTATAAACTGCTAGCAAAATACTACTTGTTTAAGTTTGGAATTCTTAAAGTAGAATATATGTGAAAAAATAGATGTAAAATATGGATTCTACATGTCGAAAAATGATGAGTAGGGTCAAATCTGAAGTCAAAGACTAGTCCAATTAAGCTAAAGTTAGTATGTTGCACCATAGCCTCTGAGGGTTCAACCACACCGGATAATTTCAAGGCTGTCTTCAACCTCACGCCCACTGCGCGAAAAAAACTGGCTGTTGGCACTCTCCCTCTACAATATCTTACTCATTGAAGCTTTGGGTTTTCTCTGAATCTAAGCATTCTCTTCCTCTGTCTAACCCTTGCCCCCCTCATTGCATAAATCTTCCTCGCACATCACCGGCCATGGCTGCGATCAGAAGCCCATAAAATTAACCACCATAGGAACAGCTGTGGGAGCTTCCATGGTTGACGATCGGACGCCGCGTCGTCGCCACCACATCCGCACAATAGAGAGAGAGAGAGAGAGAGAGAGAGAGAGAGAGAGTGTGTGTGTGACGATGGAGAACAAAACGAGAGACCGAAATGATGACGTATATATAAACTAATAAACCTTTTTTTTTTCTACCGGGCCTTCAAAATGCTAAGGTGGGCATTTTTGTCCATTCATGGACCTTACACGGTAAAACTAACTGAAAATTACGGGCCGGTCTACCTTTTTTGTCCAACTTCCCTTGGAGTCCAGCCCAATTCCTAAAAGAACCAATAAGGATGGCCCTTAATTTCCCTACCTGAAATACCCCTTGCGAAACCCCGCTGATCAAAAAAAAGAAGAAATTAGCTCTCCCCTCTTCGCCTCCCTTAATCGCCTCTGGCGCGTGTTCTACGATTCCGACATCGTCGAGGCGGCTCTCCGCCCGACTCCTCCCTCCGTCACCGTCTTCGCTCCCTCCGACTTCTCCTTAGACTCCTCCCTTCGACTCCTCCTCCAACTCCAAATACGTCTTCATCGTCTTGTAATGGAGAGAAAAGGTATGTGTTTTCAATTTTGTATAGCTTGCCTTCCATTTTTCTGTATCATCTCAGCTTTGCTTCAAAATTATGCATGTTGTAGTTTGTAAGGCGTATATCAATTCTGGATAGTTTGAACAGATATTGTGGAGCGGTTTGACTAGAATTCGTGGTCAAAATGTTAGTTGTTAGAACCCATAATTTTGACCGCATATTTCATTCACATAGTCTAGTCTGAATCCTCAGATGGATACGAGTTCAACGGCATATCATATGCATTTTTTGGGGTTGTGTAGAGAGAAATCCACAGTGACCCTCTTTTCCCCCTTTTTTTTGTTGACTATTACTTTACAAGGAAGAAGAACAGTAAAAGTTTTTTGTTTTTTTAAATTTTATTTAAAACAAGGCTGCGTTTGGTTGCTTTGCTATTTCCAGTCTAGTTTATTACTTTATTGTCTATATCGTAGTCATACAAACTCCGTTTGATGCACCGTTTGCACCGACTGTTTCTTGATAAAATTCAAATTCATGGCATTTGATATAGCTGCAATTTGCTTGAAAAGACTGGTGAATTGAATATACATCACTAAGTGACTGGAAGGGAATAAATTGATATTTTGGTTGCCCAGCGAGCATTTTAGTACCACTGGACCAATATATTAGCATCTATGATCTACCTGGTCTTGCTAGGGCGTTGTGAGGTAAAGTAGTAGATCTGAAGTAAAGCCACTCCCGAGGCTGAGACTGATGAAACAATCGAGTTAAAGGTTTTGATAAATTCCTTCTTCTTTTGTCATTGTGCCTGTGTAGGCGGTCTTCCACATAATTTTGTACTTAGACAGGTGTATGACTGAATGAAACAGACATTGTCACCGGTAATAAGAAAACAAACGTGCTAGAAAATAGCTAATAATTGGGGCCATGTTTTCAGCAAAATGGCTAGACATCTTCGTAACCATCTTGAACATATGCCTATGCATTTTAAGTGTAGGAAGCAGTTTTATGCAAGAGATATGAGACAACATATGTTACAAGCATTTTTTTGTCCACCATTTATGTTACAAGCATGTTATAACACTGTCATTTTGCCTCCTGGACCAATACTTTTGCAATGGAAAATATTCTCCTATGAAATGGGGGGCTTCTGTTAGGTAGTTGTATGTGTCAAGATTCTGTTGTCTAGACTCCCTCGTTCTGATGTGCCCTTGCTTAAGTATCATACCAAGTCACTGATTTGCGTCAGGATGGTTCAAAAATCATCGAAGTTTGATCTGTTTAACTATGGTCAAGATGGTTCAAAAATTTCCCTATTACGAGATGGGTGGTGTGGACATGAAGTTAGTTCAAGTCAAACTCTAACTAGGTTAAACATACATTGGTATTGTTGCAATATGGGTATCCGCATTTCGCGCCAACTGCCAATGCATTCTTAAGGGACTGAAATATTCTCTTTCAATTGTTTTAAAGTTGTGTGGCAGTATTTTGTGCCTTGTAACCCTTTGGACCACATTTCATGTTTAAAAGGATACGTTAGGTTTTATAGTTCCTCCTACTTGTTGTCTGCCAAGGATATTTAGGAAAATATGTTCTGGAATGCAGGAAAATGACAGTGTTAAAGTAATGTCAAAGTTTACATTTCTATTTTGAAAACACCACTATAAATTGACAGTGTTAGAGTAATGTCAAAATTTACATTTTTATTTTGAAAACAATACTGTAAATTGACAATTTTAGACTTTCTCATTTGAATTGACAATGATACAGCAATTTTACATTCGCATAAATTGAAAATTTTACATTTGGAAACATATGTTACAAGCATTTTCTTATTGTTTTTGTATTCAGTAGTTCGAGGAAAAAAGAAGGCGAAGCAGTTAGATTACATAAGTGATGAAGAAGATACAAAAGAACAGACACGAGATAAGGAAGTCCTGCCTCATGAGGAAGTATCAAAAGGAATTATAGAAGCTGACACAATCTCAAATCCGCCAAAGAAGTTCAAGACAAAAAAATTGGCGGGAAGAAAACCAATTGAAGTTACTTCATCATCTGTCCCAAAGGCTTCACATGAAAGACATGCTCAATCTCAATATGACCTTCGGGTTAGTTCGCCAAAAAACCAAGGAATCAACATAAAATAAGCTGCGCCTCAGTCATAATCTCTTAGAAAGAGACCAAGAATTGTGGTTGAGACTCAAGCGACTGAAGAGTCACAACACAGCGCTTTTAATAGATGTAACGTGCAAGCAATGATTAGATTACTGAAAGGGTTTCCTGTCACTCCATAGTGGTTCCTACACTCATCAATACTTATTACTTTGAGTGTGCCACTATATGTGTGAACCCGTGAGTTATGGGACTGAGCCCAATCTTCTTGAGAGATGAGGTAATAGATAGTGGGAGGCCTTTTGCTTTAGTGAATTGGTGAATTAGGCTTCGAGGGAGGAGTAAAGTAAAGAGATATAAGCAATGGTCTTCAATGTTACTTATGTTCTTACCCTTGTGGTGGTCTCATGCCAAGGTTCTGCTGCTACTTGTGAACCACAAATGTTCTTACCCTTGTAGCCGTCACATGTTAAAGACAAGCTGCTACTTATGTAGCACATATGTTGCTGGTGCATGCCTGTCAAGGTTGTTACTACTGTTCTGCTGCTACCATTGATTGATTGCATTGCTTGTTACTGCTGTTGCTGCTATTGACTGCTGTAATGGCAGAAATTAGCTGCTACTGCTGATGCTTAATCCACTTGCAAATGAGTTGTCCTGATAGCTACAAGCTACTACCATTTAATACCTTGTTTTTATGTTACTACTTAGCTGCTACTGCTATCCAACTGCTACTGCTGTACATCTTATCAGTTAGGTATAATCCACCTACTGCTGTAGTTCTGCTAGCCCAGCTGTTGTTACCTACTGTTTAATGTTTTTTGATGCTGTTTGGTAGTCACTGCTGCTATCACTTGGCAGTAGCAGTTTTGGTTATTTGTTTTGCTCTGTGGCCTGTTTATGATGCTTTGCTCTAGTCATCACCTTAGATCGTTTGTTTAGAACGTTTAGTGTTTCAATTAGTAGTGTATACCTAACCTTCAGGGGTTGTCGTTGGGATCTCCCTTCGCGGAGGGGGACGTCCTCTGCATAGTGACTTTTTTGCTATGGTTGCTGTTCTGTTTAATTATTGGGCTGCCCTGTAATAGCTGAGTTATGCTGAGGTTGCCTGCTGGCCCACAACTGTTGTTATCTGCTGTTATCAAGCTCATATGGTGAATGCTATGGCTGCAAAATGCTACGGTTGCTGTTGCTGTACTGTGTTGTCCTGTGTCCCTAATCCAACAGATTACTTGCTGATGTTGTAGTTCTGTTGTTGCTGCTGGTTATGCTCGTATGGTGTGCTGCTACATACTGTTTTCGTGGTGCTGTAAAACCTCAAGCATTGTGTATTATTACTGGTTTTGGAACCAATGATGCTAGGTTCCTTTTGTAAATGATCTAAATGCTTCGAAAATGGTGTGAGTAACCATTTTGTCCTCATGTTGTCCTCAATAGCCCCGTTGTTTTCATTCCTTCTTTTGTTTTAGAGGGTATGGGAACAACTGGTATCCCCTATCTTAGTGTATTGTAGCCATTTGGCTTAAATGTTAATTTTCCTTATTTTTCTTTTCTTTCTCTTATTTCCTCTGGGGGTATGCCTCTCGTAGACGGTACATTAGATTATCCTTTTTTCTATTTCAAGCTGGTTTAACAAAAAAAAAACACTGTCAATTTTACATAATGCAAATATTGTGTTTAAAAGTTGACAAAATTAACAGTATTGGCATAACATTGTTAGCTATTTTAAAGTAGCTGACAAAATTGATAGTCATTGAAAAAATAAAAAATTGACAGTGCTTTTGAAAATGTAAAAATGATAAAATTGACAGTATCTGTGCTTAAAAATATTGTTACGTAAGACATATGATAAAATTTATAAATTTTTTCATATTGTTATGTAGGACATATGTTTTAGTGTAGTATTTGTATCTCTTCTCGAAATTACGCATACACTGTCAATTTTTGGTTATGCCAACAGTGTCAATTTTAAACCACGCAAACATCTGAGTTTTAAACTACGCATACACTGTCATTTTTTGTTATGCCACCATTGTTAATTTAACACTGCAAATATTAATTGTGTTTAAAGTTGACAAAATTGACGGTGTAGAATTTTACTACAATGTTAATTTTATTAATTCAATTTCTAAACACTGTCAATTCATTTTTTGTTATGCCAACACTGTCATTTTTACCCATAACATTGTTACATATTTAAATTTGACAAAATTGATAGTGCTTGGAATAACAAGATCAACAATGTTTGGAAATGAAATTAATAAAATCAACTCCAAACAATGTCAATTTTACATTTAAAATACAGTCATTTCAAATACTGTCATTTCAAACACTGTTATTTTTTTTGTTATGCCAACGCTGTGAATTTTAAATAAAATCTACTCCAAATAGTGTTAATTTTACATTTCAAACACTGTCATTTTTTTAATACCAACACTTTCAATTCATTTTTTGTTATGTCAACACTGTCATTTTTACGCATAACATTGTTAGCTATTTAAAGTTGACAAAATTGACAGTATTTGAAAATGAAATTAATAAAATCAACTCCAAACAATGTCAATTTTACATTTGAAATACTGTCATTTCAAACACTGTCATTTGTTTGTAATGCTAATACTGTGAATTTTAAATAAAATCTACTCCAAATAATGTTAATTTTACATTTCGAACACTGTCATTTTTTTAATGCTAACACTGTCAATTCATTATTTATGTCAACACTGTCATTTTGACGCATAACATTGTTAGCTATTTTAAAGTTGACAAAATTGACAGTGCTTGGAATTATAAAATTGACAGCGTTTGGAAATAAAATTAATAAAATCAACTCCAAACAATGTCAATTTTACATTTCAAATACTGTCATTTCAAAAAACACCCAACATTGTGAATTTTAAATAAAATCTACTTCAAATAATGTTAATTTTATATTTCAAACACTGTCATTCTTTTATGTCAACATTGTGAATTTTAAAAAATTGACAGTGTTTAAAAGTCAACAAAATTGACAGAAAATTAATAAAACTAACCTAAACACTGTCAATTTTACATTTTCAATTACTGTAATTTTTTGTTATGTCAGCACTCTTAATTTTACACTATGAAATTAATAAAACTAACTCTAAACACTGTTGATTTTACATTTTCAATTACTGTCATTTTTTGTTATGTTAACACTGTCAATTTTACACTATGCAAATATTGTTTGTGTTTAAAAGTTGATAAAATTGACAGTGTTGGCATAACATTGTTAGCTATTTTAAAGCAGTTAACAAAATTGACAGTGTTAGAAAATAATATACAAAATTGACAAAAGTTGACAAAATTTAAAATTATTTTAAAGTTGACAAAATTTACAGTGGTCGGAAATATAAATTTGATAGTGTTAACATAAACACTGTCATTTGGAATTGTGAAAATGATAAAATTGATAGTTTTCATAAAATTTAAAAAATGATAGAATTAGCAGTGTTTGAACCCTAAAGATGATAGAATTGACAATTTCATCAACTGCCTCAATGCTGTGAAAGGTAGTACCGAAAAATAGAACACATTTGGCACCAAAGAGTAGCTAAATTACCAATAGTCACTTAAATTAGGAAAAAAATGAAGGATATGATATGCAAACCATATAGACTCGCAATACAAGAGGGCAATGGCATCCTGTGTTTCAGAACTTCACAATTCAACACTATAATCACTTGAATTCTAACACTCTATTTCTGAGAAGTTTCATGACAGTAATGACTAGTTCCGGGAACCCATTAAACATAAGCATGAAAATTACACCATCTTGACATTAAACATAAGCATGAAAATTACACCATCTTGACATGCCAATTCTCAAAAATTGCACTATCTTGCCATGCTTTTTCAACTTCTAAAAATTGAACAGTAGAATTTTATTGCAGAAGTATGCCAACAAGACAATCTCAATTCATCAGTGGAACATAACCATAGTAATGAAAAAACACATTTTTAAGCACTTTAAAAAAACAGTCACAACGACAGCATCATCACTCCTAAAACCAAGTCCAAACATGACAATAGAAAAATATGCTGAAGTTCTCAAATGAAAATGTCATTCTTGAAGCAAATGTCAAACAAGAATCCTTTCAAAAGAACATTCCTGCTCTCTTATGCTAAACAGCAATCCCAGAAGTTCTCAAATCCTATGTGTAAGTAAGACATGACATTCATGGAAGTGCTTAGTTTTGATTTAACAGTAATTTCTTTCCCCCATCCAACCAAAAAAGAAACGAAAAGAAAAAATAAACCAAAACTAAAGCCCAAAAAAAAAAGAAAAAGAAAAAAAAGAGAGAGTACATCTCACAGCACTTGAATTTTGAAAAGGATTTGCCTATCCAATATACCAATTTCACGAACTGAATGTTCATCCCCACTGTCATCTCCAGTGGCCAAATTCAAATCCAACGAAGTACAACCCACTCTTCCCTCCTCTGAATCATCGTCTTCTTCATCATCTTTCTCTTCCCTCTCTCTTCCACATTTTGGCCTGATGATAATGGGAGGAGAACAAGCTCTAGACATGGAGCTTAAACTTTCACCACTGAAAATGACAATTGCATCCCTGAGAGGGACCGATTCCCCACCGTTGAACGTGATTCTTCCACTCTCAATTGCTTTCTTGATACCCTTTTGAGAAAAGTAATCAACTTGCTCTAGATCCTCCATGAGAAACACGCGGCTCGGATTCTCTTCGACTGCCTGTGCGAACCTTTCGAGATAACTCGAACCCGATTCGTCTCTTGCTCTTTTGTTGCTGAATTCTTCTTCACTGGAATCAGCTCTTGTTGCTGAATATAGCTGCTTATTCCAATTGTGACAAAGTTACTCTTGGAGCCAAACACAACCTTAGCTAGCTCCTTTGCAACTTTCTCCTTCCCTAGGGAATCAAGTCCTAGGAAAAACAACCACGCTTCCTCTTTGCTTTCTCTGTTTTTCAAATTTCCCTTTCTTGAAATAACTCCAGATCTGCATTCAAGGATCGTCGTCGCGATTTCTGCAATTATTTCCTTTTGCCAAGGAACTTTTCTTCCCAATGCATTGCACAACGTTTTCCAATTCTCAGGGTTAAGCTCTTTGAAGCTGTTTAAGCACTCAAAGCCCTCATTTGCCTCACTTGAAGAAGCAGAGTTAGGACTGGAGTTAGGGTTGGACAAAAGGTCTGGTTTTGGTTCAGTGCCCTTGTAATCATTTTGGGATACTAAGAATTGGTGTTCTTTAGGGGACCATTTGGGTTCGAAAAGCGTTGGCCAATTCAAAAGGGAGTTGTGCAAGTTGTGGCTGCTTTGGTCATGTGAAGAGATTGAAGTAGAGGAACAAGGAGATGATGAGGAAGAGAAATTCAAGGCTTTTCCAAGGAAGTTGGACTGTTTGTGGATTGAGCTGCAAATCGAGTTCCATTTCTTGCAGAGTTCTTTAAGCTTGTTGAATTCCTGCAACAACAGCAGTAGAGGAACGATGTTATCTGAGATTCGAAAACCCAATTCGTACACAATATTTCAATAGAAAACGAGACAAGAATGATGTGACAGTGACGTTTTTGTTTTGAAACAGAATGCTCATAATTGAGCCAAGTCATTCTGTACAAAAGTAGTAGTACAATTTATGAATTTTCATTTCACTACCATTTCACCTTGCTTTCTAACAAAAAACTTGATAGGACAAGGACATATTGGTCAAAATTAGTACTTGATCATGGGTAGTTTGGCTGCTTTTGTTCTCTTGCTTGTACTTTTGGAGCCATGAGGGCAAGCTTGAACTAATAGAAGTGGTGGTGGAGTACTCATTGTAGTAAGAGCTAGTACTTAATGCTATGCTTTGAGCTTCTTTGTTGTAACTAGCCAAGCATTCTTTGCAGCAAGTGAGGTTCTTCTAAACTCCAAGCTTGATTTCTGACCATCTGGACTCTTCTAGCCCTGATACCTTGCTTTCAAACTGACCTTCCAAATCACTGGAAAAGGCAACGAAAAGCATGATTAATAGGACACTAATTAAATTGATTAATGGGATACAAACTCAATTTCTATATGAAATCGTCGTACAGAACATCGCGCGAGCTTATTCCTTTATTTCAAAAACAACAATGTTGAATATGAAAAATCAATTCCAAAAATGTCACCGGAACATGTGGGACTGGTTTTCTGTGTTAAAAAATTTGTTCCCTTGTTTCGAAAGTTGATGTCGAAAAAACATTGTACCTTTCAAGGTTGAGACTAAGCCCCAAGCTGCCAACAGGAATTGTGAGAGGGTGAAGCTGCCAAAGAGTCTGTAGAGAAGGCTGCCCTGCCCTGCATCTCATGTAAGTTTTGAAAGTTGCAGTTCCCATCAGCCATATTTTTCCACTTTCCCCATTGACACCACCCAACAATCTACTAAGCTCCATGATCATGAGCTCCATAGGACAATAGTAACTTCTGCTATGCCCACCATAATTTGACCAAAACTCAGATACCCATTGGAGATCACCCAAAATACAAAACAACTCCTCTGGGTAGATACCCTTTCACAAGGCTCCTTAACTCCCCTATCCTCTTTTCAGCCTCATCAATGGGAAGGTTTTTCAAGGACAAAAGAGGAAGGCTTATGAACTGCACATTCCTCATTTCAATTGGAACGTCTCCCCTATCAAACTTATCAATCACTCTCCTCACCACTCCCTCTGCACTCGCCAGACACTCCCCGACGACGACAGAGTTCTCCTTTTCTTGCTCATCAACGAGTCCAAAACACCCGTTACGTCTTCGTTACGAACGTGATCGTTGGGGGTGTTGAATTTCACTTTGAAATGACGCAAAGATGGAAATTGGGACACATGAGGACTAGAGCCAAGAATTGGGCTAGGTTTTGTGCTTTCAATGGAACTATGAGAACAAACCTCCAAAGAGACAGCTTGTTCTACATTAGTTTTCACTTGTGTGCTAGAAAAACCAACTTCTCGCATGACTCTACTGACACTTGGGTCATCTAAGATAGAGATCACCAACTGTTCTAGCTCTACTTTAATAGTGAAAGAACAAATTAAGATCATTAAATTGGTGAACAGATATTAAAAAATTTAATATTGAAAAATTGACAGTTTCTAATGTAAAGATGATAGAATTGACAGTGTTTTGGATAAACCATTTTTGTATAGAAATTCAATTTTCTCGACTATTAGTTTCAGAGGCACTAGTTAAATGGCGTAAATGGCTGGATAACAAAACAGAACAATGAAAGTGAATTAGAATAAGCTTTTTTGTATTACCTTTCAAAAATCGATTTAAAAAAAAAAAACCAATGTCATGCAATAAGAGAGAGAGAGAGAGAGAGAGAGAGAGAGAGAGAGAGAGAGAGAGAGAGAGAGAGAGAGAGAGAGTGTGTGTGTTTACCTAAATCGCGATCAGAGATTAGCCAGACTAGTAGATCATCAACACAGGGGCCCAATTAACTCTCCTGGAATACAGATCAGAGATTACATCGCAGCAACAACAACAACTGGATAACAAAACAAAACAATGAAAGCGAATCAGAATAAGCTTTTTTGTATTAGCTTTCAAAAATCGATTTCAAAAAAAATCAATGTCATGCAATAAGAGATTGAGAGAGAGAGAGAGACAGAGAGAGAGTGTTTACCTAAATCGCGATCAAACCCTAGAAAATCGAGAACAGACCCTACGAAATCACCAGCAAGCAGAGAGAGCAAAGTTTGCGCGAACTGGAATGAGATGAGCGAAGTTTGAATGAGATGAGCGAGAGAGAGTGTGTTCATTTTTGTTTTGATGTGTAAGGATATTAATGTAACTTCACAGAGGTAACTAGAGTTAGACGTAAATTAAAACCTGATTAATCCTTAATGGAAATTTTACACTCCTTTCTAATACCGGCCGGTAAATCTCTGAACTTTTAATTCAATGGACTCTTAACAGTATTAAAACCTAGCCTAGACTAATGGCCTATTAAGCAACTACTTTTGGACTTTAGACCAATTTTCCGAAATATTTATGGACCTTTTTATTTAAGTTGGATCCTCTGTCCCTAAGTCCTTGTCTCTCACTCTCTGTCCCACCCTTCTCTGGCTGCCACGTAGCCCCCTTCTTCCCCCACGTTAACTTAATTTGTTACTTAACCAACATTAAACTCTGTTACAAGGCGATTAATAATTTGCTAAAATTCGTGACCCTAAAACCCCAAGCAGTCCAACCATGAACATGAACAGCTGAAACATTCTCCGAGCAACCCACTTTTTGCCGCTACCAAATGAAATTCAACAGACAACTTTCAGTACTCTTCCTCTTCAATTTCAATTCCTGAACAGTGATCACGGATATTATCCCTTGCCAATGAACGCCACAAACCTCGTTCCCTTTGGTGGGTCTCAATTCTCAAACGAACCTTCAACTTTGTTTTTTCGGGTAAGTACAAACCTTCAACTTTTGTTTAATGGCGTCGCAATCGGAATTGGGAACAAAAAGGAACAAGGAGTGCAAGAGAACCGATCTAATAGCTTGAGAGCCGATATAGCTTGAGAGCTCATCGTGGTCTGAACATGGCCTTCATCTTCAGTTTCTCATTTCTTCGGAATAATCCTCACGAAATGTCATGCCCAAGAAAATTGTGAGAGACGATCAGCGCTTTGCAATGATATTCTTTCTTGTTTTGGAATGATTTTCTTTCTTGATTACAGAAAGACGTAGTCTTGGGATTTTATTTTATTTTCTGCAATTTAGAAATTACAATAATAATAACTCTAATAACCCATTAAGTAACAAATTAAGTTAACGTGGGGGAAGAAGGGGGCTACGCGGCAGCCAGAGAAGGGTGGGACAAAGAGAGAGACAGGGACTTGGGGATAGAGGATCCGACTTGTTTTTAATTACCCAAAATCACAAGAGGATTGAAATGGTATATTTGGAAAGTATGTTGACATTTACAATTAGTGCAATTAGCTAGCCAAAAATTTGGAAATATGATCAAATGTAGTTTTTAAATCAATACGATCAAACGTTTGATCATTATTTTATTTTATTCTTCATTCCATCTTATATCTTCTATAATACCTTCTCAGCTAGCCAAAAATTTGGGAATAAGATTAATCTTTGCTACTTCAAAGATTTAAATTTTGATTATACCTTCTATTTAGAAGGTCCACGTTTTTTATGATAAAAAGGGAATGAGACCCATTCGGATAAAAAAGGAAAAAGATTTGGGACGACGTTTATTCCCAATCCCCACCACTCCTGATATGGGAACCCATTCCAATCAAAAAAGAAAAATGATTTGGCCCAGCAATTTTCCTAATTCGTCTATTCCCAAGCCCTATCATCTCTTCAACGAACACAAACGCAGCCCTCTTTAGCGCCATCGTCGGGGGTCCGCAAGAAATCATGATAGGTATGAGACTACATGTCCTTTCTTTGTTTTTACGACCTACCTGAAGAAGTAAGTTTTTTTTTTTTTGTTCTTCTTAAACCCGTGTTTGACTAAGAAACAGAGTGAAAAGAAAGGGTTAAATATATACTTGCCCCTTAAACTATTGTGAAAATTTTTACTTCCCCCTTCAACTATCAATTGCACACACTTGCCCCTTCAACTATCCAATTGCTACTTACTAAGGACAAATCTAACATTCCATCCAACACATGGACGGAAACCATTAGAACAAAGGGTAATAAAGTCATTTCCGTAGCAATATATCATTTCCCATATCTATATCTAAATCTCTTCTTCCTCAACCCAACACCCATTCCCGAACAGAAATTGATCTCTCTCTCTCTCTCTCTCTCTCTCTCCCCATGTATGCACAATGGCAAAGAGCAGCTAAAATTGATTGAGTAGATTTAACTATCTAAAAATTCAAATCCGATCCATTTTTTTAACTTCCAAAATTTTAGAAAAAAGGGAAAAAAATACCATTCTTTTTTTCAAAAAAGTAATGCTGCTGGAATCAAAATCCGTATAATAGAAAAAAAAAATTATCATTTCGATATTCCTTAAACCCGGGAAAAGAAAAAAAAAATCCTTAAACGGGGCCAAAACCGCCGTGGCCGAGCTGGTTCACCTCCGAGAAAAAGTTGGTGGCAACTTGAAGAGTGTGCAGCTCGAAGAACAAGTCTGACGACTCGCCGCCGTCCTCGTCTCCTCCTCCATCGCCGCTGCCACCACCGGCCCTCAGTTTCCTCACAAAGCAACTGCACAGTCGGGCGAGAAACCCCATGGACATGGAGGCATCAATCGGTTTGTACACCTAAGTAATAACCAGTGAAGAACCCAAGAACATCCAATGCTAAGCCAAACCCAATCCGACAGCCGTGGACGGTGAAACTGTTTTGGAAATTGGGACAATTATGTTACGGGTTAGGGTTAGGGTTGAGGAGTGTGTGCGCCGTGCGGGATGGAGTGAGAAGGAGGGTGGGTCGCCTGGTGGAGATATGGGATATATTGCTACGGAAATGACTTTATTACCCTTTGTTCTAATGGTTTCCGTCCATGTGTTGGATGGAATGTTAGATTTGTCCTTAGTAAGTAGCAATTGGATAATTGAAGGGGCAAGTATGTGCAATTGATAGTTGAAGGGGGAAGTAAAAATTTTCGGAATAGTTTAAGGGGCAAGTATATATTTAACCCTGAAAAGAAACAAGCCTCATCTAAAGCTAAGATCCTTCGGCTCCAATAGCTCTCGCCTTCCTCTAATCTGCTATTGATCACGGAGTAAGTTTCTCCTGAACCCTAATTTTCTAAACCCCCAATCTCTACTGTCATGTTTTGCTAGATCTTTGGAAGAAAAAACCTAGGGGGTTTGCATACTATGGGCGTCCATGAACAGTTTATGAACTATAACCTGTTTTTTTTTCCAAGTAGGATGATAATAAGATTTTCATATGAAGTTAGGGAACAAAAGCATATGTTTTTCTTTGGTCGTGCATTGTATACAGTCTCTAGATTAGAAATTCCATCGAGAAATTGGTAATTGGTAAAGGCATGATTTTTCTTTCTTAATTTGAAACGGAAAGTGTTCAGTATAACAAAAAGGATGATTGGCAACGAAATCTAATTTTAGCTTCTTTGTGATCTTTGCCTATTTTTGATTATGCAAACAATCGGTCAGAATTTTCCTCGATTGGCATATTTCTTTACTTTCTTTTGGGCTCTTTTAACCCAAAATAAATGCACCAGTCCAAAAGTATGAGACTTTCAAGGGGTTAATGTAAAAAACACCTAATCATTCGGTGTATCCTTCATGTTCGATTAAATGAATCAATGAATATGACTCCATTTTTTGGTGTGACAAGATTGCAATTGAGATGGTACGAATTTTTGCAAATTGGGCTTTACTAAATCAATTTCTCTTCCATTATGCTTACTTATTCTGTTCTAGGTTTTATCGAGTACTATGAGTGATTTGTTGAGCAACACATGAGTACTATGGGGCGGTTTGTGATATCTTGAGTACTATGGGGCGGTTTGTGATATCTTGAGTACTATGGGGCGGATTGGAACCATTATACGTTTCTCTGTCTGATTGGCATAGTTTACAAGATGAGATTTGAAATCTTTTTTTCGAACCATAACCGGTGCTTTATGTTCTAAGTGGTTCAAAAATACAAAAATTAGGCATTCCCATTAAAAGGCTTAGTGAAAACAAAGCCACCAAGAAAAGCAAATCCGTCCCTCCGCATAGATTACTAATTCTTCGAAATAGGGCGGTGTGTGATATCTTGAGCCAAACTACGATAAATCCTTCATTTCTCTTTTTTCTGCATGTTTTTTTTCCCTAATTTTTCTACATCTTTTGATACTATTTAAATTTTAGTTGCTTTGAGCACGGAACATCTTTTACTAATGGATTTATGCGTAAATACTATTGGATTTATGTGTTATAACCTTGATTGGTTATTCTTTCATGTCTTTTATTTCAGACTTTGAAGAGATCTCTTTATCATGGATGACATTACGAATTCTTTCCATGTAAGTCGCTTTTGTAATCTTTTAGATAGGCATCTTTATTATCTCTAACCCATGTGCTCCCTCTGCATAGATTACTAATTCTTCGAAATAGGGTGGTTTGTAATATCTTGAGCCAAACTACGATAAATCCTTCATTTCTCTTTTTTCTGTATGTTTTTTTTCTTAATTTTCCTGCATCTTTTGATACTATTTAAATTTCAGTTGCGTTGAGCACGGAATGTAGGTATTGTTATTTGTGATGGACCCTCAAATAACCTACGTATGGCGAAGGTAAACTCACCGAACAACTCTATTCCTATTCTTCTTACATATGTGTTCACCTCACCGAATAACATTATTCATATTCTCCTTATACATTTTTATCTTTCTAGAAGGAAAAAGAAAAATCTGGAGATAAGTGCAAGGGAAAAGAGAAGGTGACATCCACGGGCAGGGGAAAAGAGAATGTCATGCAAGTGGTATGATTCTTCCACACTTCATTATTATTTTTTAAATCTATATTGTTTGAATAATGATCACGCATCAGTAATTTAAACCATGACCATGTACTCTTCTATAAATTTCTATAATCGTTTACCATGATTTGTTGCCTCCACTCTACTTCTAGCTTTGTGATATACTAATCAAATAAGCTGAACCAAGGCTAAGTCCTTATAAAACAAAAGTAGCATACGAAGGATTTAGAGATGCACATAACTATGCTATGAAAACGAAAAGGAAAATAAACATGATAAATTTTCTACAAAACAACTTTAGCAAATAGTTGTTGACTATAATGTTCTGAAAGAAAATAGCTATGTAGATATAGATATGAAATGACGCGCCATCTGTTTTGTTGGCAAGTTGCATCGGATAACTAGTAACAAATATTGAGTTGGTTGGAGCTTGAAGCTTAGAAAGTCTACAACTTTGTTATCAATGATTTAGTAGAAGTGGGATTACCTTTTTATAGTGGATGATTTTGAATCGAACTTGCGGTCTCTATTTAGGGAGAACCACGTAAAAATCATTATGTCATGGTTTGCTGTTGTTTACTTCTTTTTTGGACAAGTTGTCCGACATTAAATTTTCTTGTTAGATAATTGAAATGTATATGAACTGAAGCGTCATCTATTTTTTTGACAGGTTGCATCGCCTAATTGGTAACAGATACTGAGTTGGCTGGAGCTTGAAGTTTAAAAAGTCTACAACTTTGTTATCAATGATTCAGTAGAAGTGAAATTACATTTTTATATTCAATTGAAGGGCTAATTATGTTTTGCCTTTTGTTCTTGATTTTAGAAAACTTGATGAATAAAAGCTAGGTGTTGCTATATTATCACTAAGTTTAATTATTGATTTTTTATTCTTACATTCTGAAGCTTGATTTTTTTAAACCCATAAAGTGGATTTTGTGATTATAGTTGGGTTTTGCCAGTTGTGATCAGTAGTTTGTAGTGTGGTTGAACTGGTAGTGAATTTAAATGGCTGGTGATAAGTGCCTTCAGGTACCGGTGCTCCAACTATTAGTTTGTTTATGTGCTGATCAAATTAATCGGTGAATATATTTGAGCTATTGTTTTTTGGTTTTTGCGTAGTTAAAATTTTGCAAATGGGGCCTTGGCCTTCAAAACTGGATATGAGTTGAATATCGATTTTGAGCCGTGCCTTCAGGCACGGGCATGCGCTAGTTGTTGACTATGGTATGACATATTTTGGTTTTCTTACAGAATATGTTGATCGATTACTTTTGGTACGACATGTTGTGGTAAGAAAACGTTAATTTGGTGTTGTCATAACAATTGTGGTTATTTATATAATTTGTGCTATTTTACACATGTATTTTGTTTGGGTATAACAATTGTTGGTAGGACATATTTTGATTTTGTTACGGAATATCATACATGTCAAATAATTTTTGATACAACCCGTTATGGTAAGATAATATCAATTTATGGTGTTGTTATAACAATTGTGGGTATCATTATTTAATTTGTTGTCTTGTACACATATATTTGATTCGGCTATAAGTATTATGGATTCTTGTACGAATAATTGTGGTTACATAATAATAATATTTTTTAATTATGGGTAACCTACTAATGACCTGCTCAACAGGTTAATTAAAAAGTAGAAGTCGTAACTAGCTTCATAAATGTACATTAGAAAACAAAAAAATGACTAAATAAAAATCACAAATTGTCATAATTTAGACATATGGTGCACCCTGTGTACTATAGCTTCCTTCATATATGATAGATGAATCTTCTATATGTTTATGAAATATAATTATTAAAAAATCTTACCCAAGGCTTTCTAAAATCGAGTGAATTCAGTTAAAGAATAACTTAACTTTGTCCTTACTTAACGATCAGTAAAAAAAAAGGGAGACTTAAATATTCATCCTCGGATCTTAACTAACGTATGTTTTCATCTTGGCCATTTTTTCAGGTAATGTTTTCTTTCATCCTTTAATTTTAAAGAACCCCATCTTACCCTTGTAGGACTATATTTATGGGATTTATTTGTTTTTTAGGAACCTATATTGGCAATGATTTTTGTAACTGAAAAATAACTTCAGTGGTCCTGTGCCTTAATTTATGGATATCTACACCTACCAAATCCCTAAAACCACGCTTTCCATATCTATATGTTTGATTAAGATATTATATAGGTACAGATTGTGGGGACTAAAAACCAAGGAAAGGGTCCTCTAGCATTATTTTCGGATCTTCCAAATCCCAAAACCAAGCCTTCCATTTCTTCCAAATCCCAAAACCAAGCCTACCATTCCTTACTAAAACTCTCTTGTATATATGCAAGAAATGGATGAAATCCCTCTCCCTTATCTCGACATTATATTCGACATTCAAAAGCCATCTCTCATCGCCCTCCACGACCGCCTCAAATTTCACAGCCTCACCGCCGCAACCGAGGAGTTCTTCTCACGAGCCTGGCGTTTAGACGACGTCACCAGAGGGGTCACGCCATTGCCGCTAGATTTTCTCTTGTGGCCTCTGCCAAGAAGGTGGCTCGGTCGCCGGAGGCTTTGACAGAGTTGGCGGAATCCGCAGCAGTGAAGTGTGGTGGTTGGTTCCTGCCGTCCTCAGATCATGTTGATGATCTCGAAAAGAGATTGACCTCTCTTTGACGAATCTCTTTGACGAGCCATCAAAATTCCTCATCTTCTTCGATACCTTATTTCTTGTATGTCATGGTTTATTTGGTTCTTTCGATATGAGACATTTGATAACATGGTTTATTTTATGGTCTCAATTCTCAAATGTATGTATTTCATGGTTTATTTGGTTCTCAAATTTATTTCATGGTTTATTTGTTTACGATTTCATGGTTTATTTATATATTTCATGGTTAATTTTATTCATGGTTTATTCATATTTTGTCGATTAAATCATAGCGTATATTCCCAAAAAAATGGTGTATTCCGTTTACTTCATGAAATCATGGCTTGGATTTGTATTTTTAAATAAATCATGGTGTTTTCATTAAATCGTAATTATTTTGGTTCGATTCAAGTTAAAATAAATCATGGTATATTCATGAAAAGCATAGTTGATTGCCTATCCACCATATTTCGGAAAATATGTTTTATGGTAATTTTGCAGAAATAATTCATGAAAAAATATTTGTTTTTGAAATTGATCGAATCATATTCACATAAGTTAAGAATATAATACGACCAATTTACGAAAATTCAAGAAATTCACAAAAATGAAAGGTTTGAAATGTCACGCCCTCGATTTTAAACATATATATAAAAGATTTTCATAAATAAAACCTCACAATAATCTGTAAAAAACCCCAAAAGAGTTTTACATTTCTATTTCCATAATTATACTTCCAAGTCCAAAGGATTTCCAAATAGTACATCATCAGCTCAACGGCCCCAAAACCAACAAAAAATAGCTAGTGTTCAAGAGTTAAGGTTTACAATATCCTCAAATCAAATAATAGCAAATGAAGTTACAAATACATCTTTCAAAAACGATTTACAAAGATGGCAGTAACTTCTTCAATTTAGCTTTCAAAACCATGTCCACGTCCAAGCACTCCAAGCATGCAACTACTGGCCTGAGTTGGTACCTAAAAATGATGTAAGATTTGAGCTTTACTAGCCCAGTAGAAAGCTCAAATCTAATAATGTATGCATATGAAATGTAAGGATGATCACATGATGAACAATGGCGACAAGATCCGATGAATGGACAATAATAGCAATCCAAATCCAACATTTTATTTTCAAAACCAATCATGTGTCTCCAATAATAACCTTTGAAAGCACCGTGTGTCAAAATGTGTCTCGTACTAGTGTCATGGGCCGTAGCTCCTATCGGGCCAATTAAAGGCCCTGATGTCCTCTGCTAGGCACCTTACCCATTGGGAGGTCCTGAAGTATCCAATACGAGCATATAGCTCTTGCTGGGCCAATTAAAGGACCCCGATGTCTTCTGCCAGGCACTCACCCGTCAATGAATCCTGAATGTTCTCGTCGTGTCCGTAAAGTTTCAAAATCCTTTAACCATCGCGTTCGTACCATTTTAGACCCAGCTTTGATATATGAAGTGATTTTTGTGAAATCAAGTTCAAATGAGCATTAAAGTCATGGATACGTTCAACAAAGTCATTAAAATACAAGTAATCAAGTTAAGAGTCATTCAGGAGGTATTTGAGTAGGTTAGAAGTGATTGGAAACCAAAACAGTGAAGTACGAAGCAAAACAACAAAAGATGTCGATAAGCAACAGGTATCGATACCTAGCAAAATGGTATCGATACCATTTGATCCAGTAGGATTCCAGACGCAAGGGTATCGATACCCATGGAGAATGGTATTGATACTAGTGTGTTTTCTGGGTATGGTAAGGCAAGGGTATCGATACCCAAGGAAAATGGTATCAATGCTGAGGCTATTCGAGCAGATTTTCAACATATTTTCATGGGTTTCTCAACAACAACAACAACCACAACCAATGGCACGATTCAAGTTACAAGAAATAAGTCATAAACATATATTGAAAGTTAGAACTCCCTACCTCAAAGGTTGAAGAACAACTCAAACAATCCTCCAAGCCCTTGCCTCAAATCTTGAAATTGGATGGGATACGCCTCTATCGAGCTCAAACCAACGAGATACGGACCACAATACACGTAGGGATGAAAGATTGAAGGCTATTTTGTGGAGGTTTTGGGTGATTTTTGGTAAGAGCAAGGGAAAGAGAGAGAGGGACAAAACGGGAGAGTGGGAGTGAGGGGTGTGAGTGTGTTTCTCACACTCCTCCCTTATATACTCACATAAACGCAAATTACACCATCACCCACATCTTTCAAACTCTTGCACATTGAGCCCTCGAACAATTATCCATATAATATCTTCGATTATTAAACAATTTAAATTCAGAAAACGAAAATACGGGTCTCTACATGAAAATTCAAAAATTAAGGAGAGAAAATGGTTTAGAATATATCCATTAAGGATTTAAAACATTGAGAATTCAAAATTTCCCCCATTCCTATCCATTAATCATCTCATGATTTTAGGTAACTATAATTACTACAATCCCACTAATTTAGGAAGAAAATATACACATACATATGAATATTGTAACGCCCCGATATTTCGAACGCATTAATTAAATAATTTCTAATTGATTTAATAATCCATAAAACTAATTTAAGAAATGAAATTTTATTAAACAGAATTTAGCAGCGGAAATCTCAAATAACAAATTCAAAACTACTTAACTGTCTTACAACCCAACGAAATAAAACAGAGAGTTTGACAAATGTAATAACACTTTTGGAAATTCAAATAACAATACTTTAAATTAACGGAGCTTCTAAGGGTAAATCCAAAGCTCGACAAACTCCCCTTCCTCAGCTGGGAGGTCCTCACCGTGATACTGATCATCTTAAAGAGGATTCTGTTCTTCGGTCTCTTGATTACTTGTCTGAAACGCTAGCCCAACGACACTATAATGAGTTTTGAAACTCAGTAGATAATCCCAACCCTACTAACCCCTTACTCTACAATTAGCAGTTCTACGATATAATAATTGATAATACACAGAAAGTACAGAATAATAGCACATTATCTTTTTCTTTACTATCCATCAACTTACATAAAATCGAATGATCTCGTGGATTTCTACCCTTCCTCTTGCTTATCATGTACTAGGGTCCTAGGTGAGCGCACCTTCCTCTTGCTTATCTTGTACCAGGGTCTTAGGTGAGCACACATAAATTATGTACTTAGCATGTTCTCACTTAAAATCATAACACGAGGATCGAGTCCTCCCATGAAGCATCGTACATTAGGGTTGGACATCCACTACCACTAACTATAATCGTCTCATGGGACCTATTCCCTCTTTAACAAAAGAAGCGAATTTTCCTATGATGCATCATACATTAGCATAACAACATATCTCAATACTGGACCTCGCAGGTAACCCATTTCAATACAGGGCTCCATTGGTTACCCTTGCCATAGCCATGGCTCAAATCACAAATCACAAATCACAACCTCACACCTCAACATTTTATCAGTTTTTCATTTACTTAACATCGTCTACGTGAATCATTACTCGTAACCACCCAGTGAACCTAAGTTCGATCTAGCATGTACAATCACATATCTCCAATTACAACTAAATCCAACATGATACATTTCAATGCAAAAGCTACAAACATGGCAATTGATATTGTGTGAGTAAGTAAACACATAAGAGTTTGAGATTGGGCCAATGCTTTTTGGGTGACTTGTAACTTTAATGAACATCCTTGTTCTTTAAATAAATTTTATTTTTAAATTTGAGATTTAATTAGCCATTTTGCAACCTTCTGTTATTTCCAAGTTCTGTTGTAAACTTATATAAAAGTATGTATATCTGCTATTTATTTAAGCATGTTGGAATTAGTGTAGTTTTATTAATCTAAGTAACCTAGGTGTCATCATTACTAACTTAGGGCTCGTTTGGATGCCAACAACAGAAGGGATATTCCTTATACCCCTGAATAAGATGTGGGGCCTGGGCTAAGCCCTGGTTTGGGAACCAAAAACCATGGGTATTCCTTTATCCCCCTTCGTTTGTAAGACCGGAGAAGAGGGTTATGGGGGTCTTAGTTTTGGCTAGGGTTTGAGGTGTTATTAATTTATCCCCCTCAAACAAAGGCCCCCCCTACCCATATTTGCTAGGAAATGAGATAAACCAACAACCGACCAAACATTTCAAAAATTATAGATTCTAAGCAAAAAATTCCCAGATTTACTTAATAAACAATGCGAAGAGAATGACTAATAAAAAAAAACAATGTGAAGAGAAATCAGAGGAAAAGAAAATACGAAATAGCTCAGAGTTTGATGTACTGAAGGAATGAATGTGAACAGATCTCCAGTGCCAATGAGTGAGCTAGAGATTTTCAAGACAAAGTATCTAAAATGACGGTGGATGGAAGCTATGGTGCTGGGTGGAGGTGGAGCACACGGCGGCGTCTCCTCTCTCTCTCTCTGTGCACTTTGGTAGATCGCCACAGAAAACCCAAATGGTCTCCTTTTTTTTTTTCCTCCGAGAATGATCCCAGTAAATCCCCCTTGCAAGTCTTCTAGACCATTCCTCCATGATCCAACGGTAGGGGCTTCATGGTGCTATCCAACTGGGGGGGGGGGGGCTTTATGCATAATATAAAAGACCACTTTTGTGTATTTTTACATTTCCTAGTTTTAAAAAAAGGATAATAAAGAACTTAAAGGACCAACATAAATGCACCCTCACATACATACGACATAAAACAAATTAGGAAGCCATGAAAAGGCAAATTTGTTGGACACATTTTCAACTACCAAACAAGGTATTTTTCCAGAAAAAAAACTGAATTCTTTCAAATAACAGAATTTTATCAAATTAAAACTATTTTTTTATTTTGTAATATCATTAAATTAGTTAATTTGTTAGTAACATTAAATATTAGGGCTTAAAGCGTGAAAGATTAATGATATTTGCAATTATATATATATATATATAGAGAGAGAGAGAGAGAGAGAGAGAGAGTCCTTCCAATCGCAGTGAAAAGTGCAGACCACCCCATTTCTCCTCTTTCCGATTGAATTTTGATGATCGAACCGTTCAATGTGTTGAGAACGTGATTTTAAAGTACCTGCGAAACCGAAAAAATGACCGGGAAGGGCCTGATTTGAGCAGTTTTTATTTGAACCGTTCAATTAAAAATAAACAAAAACTGCTCGGATAAAGCCCTTCCCGGTCTTTTTTTTTGCTGATTTCTCGCAAGTACCCTTAAAATCACGTTCTGAACACATTGAGCGGCTCGGATCATCGAAATTCGATCGGGAAAGGCAAAGTCCGCATTTAAGTTAGTTGCGGGCGTCCGCAACGAAAGCCCACTGTATATATATATATATATAAAACGTAATACATAATTAAGTTTGGGACTACACAAGGGCAAAACGGTCATTTGACAGTTTTTTTACATCATCCACCCTTCCTTATACCCCCTATTTATCTTCTATCCAAACCAACTTCAATTTAAACCCCCTCATAAAAGTCACACCGTTTGATAACAGGTTTGAGGGTTGGGATTGGAGTAATAATCCCATGGGACTATTAATACTCTGTTTAGTAACAAAAAAAGGTCCGGACTATTAGTCCGTTGGGATGTCCAATCCGGATTTTAGGGGGTATTAGCAATACCCCGTGGGACTTGGTATTCGTAGTCCCATCCCAACCCATTCTCATTACTAATCCCTTCTCATTACCAATTTCATCTATCAATCCAATCCCATCATCTAATCTCATCTCAAACAAACATAATATTAATAATCCCATCATCTAATCTCATCCCAAACAAACATACTCATTATCAATCCCTTCTCATTACCAATCCCATCTCCTTACGAATCCCAATCCTAATCACATCTCCTTACGAATCTCATCCATCTATCTCTGTTATCAAACGGGGCTTCAATTCTTTCCCCGCATCCTAACGGGCCCTTAGTAGCTTAAAGATACTAAGTACTCCATTTTTATTAACTTATTCCTAACCTACAATAAGTATATTCTCTACTAATAAATTTATATTTTACATTCTAAGTTGAGCTAAATTATGTAATAAGTAATCTGACTTTTAAAAAATTTAGAATTAAGTCTTCTGTATACAAGTGATCCTTTTATTAATTTCATTTCCAAAACTTAATAATTCACAAAGTTAACCATGTGCACTTATGCATTTTTCTTTTTCTTTTTTTTTATAGCTACTGACTATCACATATAAAATAGAATTTAGTACTTAGTTTACTCTAGCATTTGTTTTTCCTCTAACTTCTAAGTTTAGGTTTGAAAAATAAAAATATATTTTATCAAAATAAGTTTTCAATTTGTTTCCTTTTTCCAGAGTAGTCACTCAAAATAAATTCTAGGTTATCTATTGTTAATATAAGCTTATTATTGCTAATAGCCTTATTATGTATCTATAAGCGGAAGCATAGACATAGGATAGAAGAACATGGGAGACAAAGTATTGTATTTCATTATGTGAATCAGATTACTTAAAGGGGAAAGTGGATATACTGTAGTACTGCAGATGACTAGTATAGGAGAACACTGATGATTATTAGCACAATGCTTGAATAGGAAAGAATTGGAAAAGCAAAACACTAGCATAAAATTAAATAGAAAAAGTAAAGCTAGATTAAGAAAATCAAAGCACTAGTCACTAGAAAGCAATTTCTATGTCGTGGGAATGCAAACCAACATATATTAATAGGTTACTAGTAGTGGGAACACAAATGATTACTATATATTCATATAATATGACAGGAAAGTTTTTGAATTCGTATATTTTGAACCATAGGATCGGTACATATTTTTTCTACGGCCAAGCTTATAAGGTAGAAAACCTAGCAATATACTATTATGGAATCATAACCTTGCCAACAAATTATTTTCAAATCTTGGCATTCCTTTATCACATAAGATTTAAGATTCCTTTACAATCAGAATCACACATGGAATGATTCCTTTATAATCCCAATCACGTATTGCTAGATGCCGAGATTTTGGGAGGGTGGGATTATCATACAAGATTTAAGATTTAAAATTTGATTTAAGCTTCTATTAACCTAGCCGAAAAAATGTAATCATACGTGGAAACCTATAAGGAATGTGAGATTTTGGGTGATTCGTTCCCAGCGATTCTGGGAAATAATGTTAGCACAATTACCAAAATTTCCGAACTAAAGGAAAGGAAACCTACAATTTAGCTAGACGAATAAACCTTCACTTCTCATGCAAGATCGATTTAATTTTTTTCACAAACGACTTTCTGAGCGAACGATTAGTAGACAACCTGCTGTTTGAACGATTTTCCAACAAACGATTTTATACAAGCATACGTGGAAACCAACAAACGTTTTTTTTTTTTTTTTCACAGGCATACGTTTTTTCACGTTTTCCAACTTCTGAGCGACCATTTCCGATAGTGAGGTAAGTTCGATTTCTTGAACGATTTTTCTCAGTTCTCATGCAAGGGATTCAAACATCGAAGGATTTTTTTCAGATCTCATGCAAGATCAATTTTTTTCTTGAACGATTTTTACTCATATTGCATTTCTTTTGCCAAAAATTGGGAGTTTCTTGAACAATTTTTTTCAGCAATGGCAAGGGATTCAAACATCGAAGGATTTTTTTTAGTTCTCATGCAAGTTTGATCTTTTCCTTCAACGATTTTACTCATATTGGGTTAGTTTTACCAAAAATTGGGAGAAAAAATATGAGTGTGAGAGAATAGTTTTTTGCCTTGTTCCTTTCACTTTTCAAAAAGAATTTTTCAAAAAATTCTCCTTAGATTCTCCCAAGATTCCTCCTACTTCTAATGTTTCTCTCTCTATCTCTCTCCACTTATTACCCCTACTATTTTTTAAAAAACTTTTCAAAATACAATCCAAATACAGCATTTGTTTTTTGGACAACCTTGGATCTTTTACGTTAATCCTAAATTTGTTGTTTTTCTCTACCTTCTTCTTACTTTCTAATATTTTACTGCAAAAAAGATCAGCAAAAATATATTTACAGAAATTCAACATCGAGCTTGAATTCGAGGTATTATTAACATCTTTTTTTGGATTGGATGGTTTTCTTTTTAATCACATATGTTCGAGCCGTGCCTTTAGATTTTCTGTGTTTTTCCTAATTTTCTCTTCCTTATATTTATGAGATGAGATTGGTTGGTATTAACTCATGTTTTCAGCACCACGTCAATTTATCATGTCCACCATTTCCTGGTTAAGTATATTGTGCTAATTTATATTTATATACTTTTGACAAAGTCCATGATATGGGACATAGACACAGACTATACAGTAGTGGAACCAACCCCCTATAATCTAAAGTAGTGGCGCACATATTTCCCAACGGGCTATAAAATGTCAAAAATGTCAAAGTGCAAATGGTCGTAATTTAGTTTTAGCCACTTAAGAACAAACTATAATGTGCGCCAAACATATTTGATGCATGCTAGGCAATGTTTGGCGCACAGTAGTGCAATGTTTTCACCTTTTCTTGGAAAATCCATGATGGTAACAATTTAGTCTTTTGGGTATTGAGGTAAGTTCAGTTCATGATTTTTTTCAGTTCACAATTTTTTTCAGCCGAAATTTTTTCTCATTTCTTATGCAAAGGGTTCAAACATCGAAGGATTTGATATGGGGCATATCCTTCTATCCATTCCGCTAGGAACTTAATGTGCACCAAAAATATTATTTTGTGTTATTCTTACACAATGCTCGCCACTGCAACCGTTGGAATTGTGGAAACGATTTTTTATAAATATATGTGATGACCTCACGCACAAAATTCGCACATTAGTTGCCATTCCTAATCCAACCGAGGCTCATATTGAAGATTATGGTTCGTATCTTCTCAATCAGATGCTTGAAGAAACAGGTAAGAGTTTACATGACTTCCCACCTATGCCAGAACCTACCAAAAATTGGAGCACATGTTGGTAACAGATTGATTTTGGAACATCGACAACTTCAGATCCAAGCCCAACAGGCAAATACAGAGACTAATATCGGTCACCGTAAAATTGACCAACGCAATGCTTATGATGCCATTATTTGCTCTGTCTTTGGAAATAAAGGAACTACCTTCTTTTTGAATAGGGGTGTCGGCACAAGAAAGACGTTTTTGTACAACACCATTACACAAAAATGTCGTAGTCTCAAGCATATAGTGGTTACTGTTGCTTCATTTGGCATTGCTTCTTTGTTATTGGAAGGAGGTCGCACTGCACACTCAACATTTGCCATCCCATTATATGTGTTAAAAAATTCTATCTGCGGGTTCACTAAGCAATCTCTACAAGCAGAGTTATTTAGAGAAACAAAAATGATAATATGAGATGAAGTTTCTATGTGACATAAATATTGCATTAAAGCAGTTGATTGCATATTATGTGATATCCGTGACAATCCTAAACCATTTGGGGGTATCACCGTAGTGCTTGGGGGGGATTTTCGTCAAATTTTACCAGTTGTACCCAAAGGAGTTCATGAGGAAATTGTTAACGCATCACTTAGGCCCTCTAATCTGTGGGATGATATATGTGTCTTGACATTGAATTTGAACATGCGATTGAAAACAGCAGATCCTGGAAATGTTGCTTTTGCAAATTTCTTAATGTAGGTAATATTGCATAATAATTTTGATCATTCTTGACATTGATTATTTTTTTAATGGATCAGTAATTCTTCGCATTTTTGTTTGATTATTATTGATTTATACTTCAATATTTTTTTAGGTAGGAACAAACCCTCAAGAAGTGGTACACCTTCCATCGACAATAGGTAGATGCCAAAATCTAAATGAATTATTGTTTGAGAGTTTATCCCAAACTGGATGTGACAAATACATCAACCCCAACATTTTTAACTAACGCACAATTCTCTCTACTCAGAATGATGACGTGAATGCTATAAATGGTACTGCACTAAATATTTTTTCAGGAAATAGATACACTTATCTAGCTGCAGATAAAATGTCTGAGGATGATGGAATGAATAGAAGCATCACTAACCGGTATCCCAACGAGTATCTTAACTCATTAGATGCTACTGGGCTACCGCCTTTTAAGCTCGAGTTGAAGGTGGGTTGTTCTATAATATTGTTAAGAAATATTGCCCTAAAGGATGGACTTTGTAATGGCATGAGGATGATGGTTGTCAAGTGCGGCTCCCGTATTATTGAAGTTAAGACTTTAACAGGCAAACAATTTGGCAAATTGGCCTTCATACCAAGAATATCTTTATCACCGTCATCTTCAGACTTTCCATTTCATATGACAAGGCGTCAATTTTCAGTTCGCTTGGCATATGCTATGACTATTAACAAATCACAAGGACAATCTATAAAATTCATTGGAGTCCATTTGTGCACACCTATATTTAGTAATGGGCAACTATATGTGGCACTATCAAGGTGCACGTCTTTTGACCGCATAACTGTCCTTCCCCTCAAAGAAAAAACAGATTTCACTATCAACATTGTTATCCTGAAGTTTTGTTGTAGTTTGCTTTATCATACCAGGTACAACGAGTTGCAGAGTATTGTAATTTAGTTTTCCTTTGTTATCATATATCATCCCTTGAACAAATGACTTGACGTACTAACTGGGCTTCTGTTGACATATCATTCTTTTTTAGGATTGTGATCGAGAAGCCTCGAAGCTCAAAAGGATCAATACGTTTGAAGATTTTTAGTCTTGACATGTTTCATGTAATCTTTTTAGATGTCTCCTCGAGGCACACATTTTCATTAATGTATATCATTTTTTATTTTCATCGGTGTTTTGGATGGTGTTTTTTAATTTGATCAAGTTTTATGCATTTGAGTTTGTTCTATGCGTCTTAGTTGGTTAAATTTGTTGTTCAATTTTTATTTGCGTTTGCTGAATGTTCGAGCCGTGCCTTTAGGCACAGGCATTCGCTAGTAGTTGTATATTGTATGCATCATAAAAAAATATAGTCATATATATAGCATTTGTCTCTATAGTTTACTTAAAATGGGCAAACCATTTGCATTAATTAATCGAATCCTAAATCAGGAGAGCATTCAAAATAAGGATAGAATGATAGAATGACTAAAGTTTGCAAGGCATTTACTAAAACTATCTGGTTTCAATTGTTGAATCAAAAACAATACATGACTTGAAGGGTTACAAGTGGACTAGTGGGTAGGAAAGCTGGAGTATTATCAAACTCATCTCTTGACTAGGCTAAATACAAGAGAATCTGACTCTAAAATTTGACTTCAATACTTGACCTAACTCTTCTACATCATTCTTGATTCCTTTTATAGAGTAAAGACCTGGGATTTACAAATGTTGTGTGATTCAGCCACGTGTCTAAATGTTGCGTGACTCAGCCATGTGACTAAAGCTTGTGACTTTTCTCTTTCGGTGAAGACATGACTAAAGTAGGTTCTTGCTGTTGTTTGAAGATGCTGACTGTCTCCACTTTCTGTACTGATATGACCAAAAAGTAGAATTTGCTTTCTGTAGTGCTTGCTGCCATGATAACATGAAATAATTCTTCAGATTATCAGCCAAATGGGTCCTGAGCATCCTGGAAAAGTGATCCATATGGATTTTTGTGGGATGTTGACGTGGCTGATTCTTCTGAGGAATTATCATCCTTTTCTTGATTGGCTTGAGCTATTAGCTGCTGAGCTAACATTAATAATCGTGAGCACTTAGTTTTTGACTTGGATTTTGACTGTGTAGAATTAGGTGTTGGGCTTCCAAGCCTGATGGTGGAAAATGTAGGTGAGCTTGGTTGTGGAAGAATTGCTGCCTGCTTACTTGGTTGAATTTGTGCAACTTGAGTTGGAACCTTGACTGGGAACTCTTCTTTGACTTGGTCAATGATCCGTTGATATTTGAACGAATCCCACCACTTTACAGATATTGGCGAGTAACTGTTTTGCTGATGATATTATACTGCCATTTGAAAATCCATAGAACTTTTTATTTTGCCATGAATAGTAAGAGGGTAGGAAATTGACTAATGTGACTGTTTACTTGATACATGGAGGAAAAGTAATTGACTTGATCCATAAGCTCAAGTGGTAAGAGGTCAGGAATGGCACCGTTCTGATTCCACCATCGATAGAACCAAGATGGAATTATAGATTTGAACGTATGGTCAAATGAAAAGAACCAAGAATGGGTAAAAGATTAATTTTCATGAAGGATGACCTTAAACAATGAATCAATATAATCATAATAATTATATTAAATCGAATGATTACGAAGATCTCTAGTAGAGATGGGTGTCCCCATTCATCCAAGCTGACAATGTTATGAATATAGAGAGAATGGTAAATGACTTCACTTGGATTGACTCTATCTGTAATGGGTTTTATTACTATGGATTTATGATGTAGAAGAATATTTTTGTAAAAGGAAAGTGTCTTGTCTGGATGAGCAAGGATGAAATGCCATCGAGGAGGGAAAAAGGCTTTTACTAATTCAATTGGGTTGTGAATATCTTTGTGGATTGGTTCAATGGAGAATAAGTTGGTGCTGATTGGTTTAAGAACATATTCTGTGGTTCTTGCGGGGTAAGGGAACTTTGGTTGACTGGTTTGAATAGATTGGGTTGAACAAAAAGGATCAACTAAAATATTCTAGCTGGATGGTGCAATACTTTGACTAGATGATGGAGTATATGATAATGCAGAATTGTACCCAATTTTGGGGATTTGCCCAAAAACTTGATACTTGCTTGCTAAATCAGCTGGAGGGAGAGCAAGTTGGTTTTTGGTAGTTTGAACTGGTTTCTTACTTTTTTTCTGCCATGGTTGAACTGCAGATACAATAAAAATTATTGTTCACCAAATAAACATTATTGATCTCCTTTAATATATTCAATACCAAAATAAAAAATACTCAAAATTGACTGCCATCTAGCAAAGATTTGTTTACTGGCTATATTTTTAACATCTTTTTCTAAAACGTATTTCGCACTTTTGTAATCAACTCTGACTAAAAACTTTTGATTTAATATATTATCTTGAAATTTTAAAATACGTAAGACCATTGCTAAAATTTCTTTTTTAATAGTACTATAATTGCTTTGTGCTTTATTCCAAAGACCAGAATGGAAATGAACAATCTGTTCAGAAGAAGTAAGATGGACTTTTTGGAGAAGAATGCCACCATATCCAATATCGGAGGCATTAGTTTGAATAATCTTAAAGGAATTGACTGTAGGAATTCCTAGACATGGTAATGTCTTGACATAGTTTTTGACTTTTTGGACTACAGAAGTATGTATGGATGACCAAGGAGGGGGATTGTCTTTTAGTCTCTCAAATAAGGGTTGACATGTTTTCTTATGGTCTTTATAGACTTCTGCTATATAATTTAAGGATCCTAAAAATCTTTGTAACTTATTTTTATCAGTAATTTCATCAGAAAATTTATCAGCAAATTGAATCACTCTACTGATTGGTACTATGGTTGATTGGTGAATATCATATCCTAAAAATCTTATTTTTGTCTGAAACAATTTAATCTTGGGAGCAAAGATAATTAATCCATTATGCTTAATAATATCAAGAAATGAATTTAAATGTTTCCGGTGTTCATCAATTGAGTTTGAGAAGATGAGAACATCATCTATGTAGAATATAATGAAATGACTAAATGGATTGAATATCTCATTCATTATATTTTGGAATTCACTAGGGGCATTTTTTAATCCGAAAGGCACTACATTCCATTCGTAATGTCGGAAGGGTGTAGTGAAAGCAGTTTTATACCTATCATTGGGGTGTAGTTGGATTTGCCAAAATCCACTTTTTAAATCAAATTTTGAAAAGATTATTGCTAATTTATGACTAATTGAGGTACACCTCTTTCTTTTTCTGCATTTTTTTTTACATAAAAAGTTAGACATGACCATGGTGATTTACTTTTCTGAATAATGTTATTATCAAGTAAATTATTAATTTCTTTTTTACAAGTTTCCATTACTTCGGGGTTCACTTGAATAGGTCTAGATTTTGTAGGAATCTATTGTTCATTAAATTCTTTTATATATGGTAAAGTTACTACATGTTTTTTCCGGTGCCAAAAGGCACTGGGAAGGTTAGAACAAACCTCTTTTTCTAGTTTATTTTTAAAATTTTCAATTTGTTGATTAAGAAATTTATTAGTAAGTTGCTCTTCAATTCTTTTATATCTAATTTCTTCTTGTAGGAATTTTAATTGGTTTGTTTTTTGACTTAATATGTTAATAGAAGGAAATACAAAGTGATTTTTTAATTGTTTTAGTTCTCTTCGCTCTGGTTTTGTTAAAAACTTAAATATTACTTGTTGGCCAAAAGGCTTAGTAATAATTCCTTCTTCATTGGTTGTAAAAGGATAAAGTAAGCAGATAAAAGGTGTTCCTAAAATTACGCTATCAGTCAAGTCTTGAACTAAGACAAAGGAAGTTTTGAAACATACTTTATCTTGACAAATATGTACTTTGGAAACTTATATCTAATTCGCATTTTACTGCCATTTGCAGAGCTTAGCTATTCAGTTATTTTTTGGTAATATTTAGTAGGTATCAAATCTTCTTGGATACAATTTAAGTCTACACCAGTGTGAATAAGAGCACTGACTTCTATTTCATAACCATTTATTATTAATTTGACTTTAGCATACCATTTTTGGTAATCTTGATAGTCAGTATCTTTATCTTGATGATTAGACAACTGATTATCTTTATGGATTTTGACAAGACTTTTATCAAATTCTAATTTTTTATCAGATTCTTTTAATTTGGTAATATCTTTTCTAATAAGATTTATTTCTTGTTTTAGGTCTTGCAAAGTAACTTCTTTGTGAGTTTTATTTATTCGATCTATAGTATCATTAAGATTTACTACTGGTTTAATATATTGTGGTTTTTGCAATATGAGTTGCTTAAGTTTTTCAATATATATAGTAGTATATTTTAACGATAGGACTTGACTGTTACTGACTTGTTCACAAACATTAGCTATCCTCCATTTCAATTAAGGGTACAGTAATCATAGCTTGCATTTATCATACTAAACATTAAAATGTGACAACTAATGGTAAAAATAAGTCAAACACATAGTCTAGGGTCGAATTTTAGAACTACCATAAACACAGGGGGGCAATTGTAATTTCAGAACATTACTTTTAAAACTAAAACGTGCAATACAGTAGCAATGGGTTTCCATTAGTTTTGATGTATGGGTAGATAAATTCTATTATAATTCAAAATATAGGAACTACGTATATACTTAGGAGAAAGTAGTTTAGGATTTATCTACTTCGAATCCGGCCGAAAAGCGATTAATGGGTTCGGTCGATTTTTAGCGATTGGAGAAGACGATGAAATCGGAGAACTCCGGGGTTGCCTTGGAACGAATGGAAGGTGGGCTGTGGATGCTTGGTGATGTAGTGGTTGATTGAAAATCCGAATTCGATGTATGAAGTGGTGCTATGTAGGAATCCGTTTTCTCTCTCTCTCTTAAAACTTCATGGATGAGGACTCAAGTTCTCTCTCTTTCTCTCTTTTTCTTTCTCTGGACTGAGTATAGTGACTGTGGTTTTGATTTTCGGAGGGTTAGAGTGTGTATATAGGGGGAACAAGTGGGGAAGTGGAGAGGTGGATTGTAGACGTGGGTTAGGGTGATAGAAGACATAGTGGGTGGTTACAAAATTTGCAGAGGGGGTGAGGAAAAGATCCTAATTTTTTGGCAGGAATGGCAGAGGTGGGTTGTTGAGTGTGGAAGGGAAGTAGAAGGTTTGTTTGGGTAGAATTTTAGTTAGTTTTTATGGTTTAGCTAGAAAAGTTAAAGATAAATATGGTATGTATATGTAAAGTGTATTATAAAACGTACCCAATTTTACGACTAATATAAATTATAATATAATCATGTGTTTTAACTAATTAATTTAATTGATTATTGAATTAGAATTTAACATTTTGAATTTTTATTTTCTAAAAATTAGGAATGTTACAAATATCTTGTTAAAAAGGTAATATAGGTAATTCACCATCTAAAAGGATGAAAACATAACTGTTTAAAAAGTACCGGATGAATAATTACATAGAATGAGGTTTGAGGATGATTATTTAAAAACTCCTAAAACAAAACTCTACAATCAAGAGTAGTAGGATCGATTATAGGGACGTAAATTTAATGACAGCATAAATATTTTTACACTAGTGAAGAGGGGAATAAAGAGATGGATATGGTTCAAGGGGAGGTTATTATTATTATTATTATTTTTTACAAATGTAAGAAGTTATATTCAACTGTGAGGTGAAAGCCTACACAATAGAGAGGAACCATATGGGGGCAAATGCGCATCCACGGACCGGACCAACCATTAGTGAGGGCAATCAGAGCACAATATGTGCAGCCCTATTTCAAACTCGGTTAGCGAGTAGTGGCGGAGCCAGGATTTGGATCCGGGGGGCTTAGTAAAGATGTATCGGAATGTGTACTTATTATATTATAATTTTTTTTTGTACCAATACATTATATTTGTACATCGGTACATTGAAATAATTTTAGCCTAATGTAGTTAAAAGGGAAAATGACCGGACAGTGGTGTTGACCCAACACCAATCCATGGTGTGTGATTCACAAATCACCACTGTGATGTCATCCCAAAAAGTATTCACCAACACATGGTAAGGAAACTTCAGTTTATAATTTTACCCTCATATAACACTTCAAAAACCTAAACCACAAAAGTGAGGGCTGTTAATCGCCCCCATGTCAGGGGGGTCTGACACGGGCCCGTGCCCTTTTCTCATTTTACTCCCCCTCTTTCTCTCTCTTATTTTTTTTGGTATAAAAGTTTAAATGCTAATAAATTTTGTTTCACGTAATTTTTTTTAATAAATTTGATATTTATAAAATGTACTCAACGAAACCTATCAAACGAGCCTAATATTGATGGTGAAATAATGTAAAACGGAAAAATTATATTTTTGTGATAGTTTAGACTGTCTAAAGAGGTTGAAAATTAAGTGTTTCAAATTTCAATTCGTTTGAACCGATGGAAAGATTTTAGTTTTCTGATCATTTTATCCAAAATGATCATTTCATCCAACTTTCAACCTTAATATTTTAACCTTTTTATCCCAAAAATACCGATAACCGATTTTTTGTTATTTTTTAATTTAATTAATAATGTTTATACTATGTATCTTTTTTTTTATTTAAAATTATTTTTGTGTTCCGATTTGCAATTCGATTCAATCGGTGGAACGATCTTGTTTTTTTATCATTTTATCTTAAATGGTCGTAATGAATTTTTGGCATCGTAGAATCAAAGAATTGAAGAGCTTCAAGGAACTTGGCGTGTTCTTCATCGGTCCACCTATAAGCCCTGAATTTCACGAACTGGTTATAGCATTGACTTTCAAGAAATTTGTACAGCCCAACAAAATATAATGCATCACTTTCTTCATTATCACTGTTTTGCTCCACTAGATTGCAGGTTACATACCTTTTAAAAGGGCAGGTGGAATTGGGGATATCTCACACGTAATATTTCATAATTCACATTTATATAAAAATATAAGTGCTCTTTGTGATTCTAAGTGGTAGTCTCTGTGAAACCAAAATGTACTCTTTGCGTAATATTTACTTGCTCTTAATACCTCGGAGAATGGTAGTTGAGGTGCTTAACTCAACTGCCACATTTATGTGAAAACTAAATTGCTCTTTGTGATTCAAACTTGTAGTCTTTGTGAAAAAACAATGTACTCTTTGAGTAATATTTATTTGCTCTTACTACCTCGGAGAATGGTAGTTGAGGTGCTCAACTCAACTGCCACATTTATGTGAAAACTAAATTGCTCTTTGTGATTCGAACTTGTAGTCTTTGTGAAAAAACAATGTACTCTTTGAGTAATATTTACTTGCTCTTACTACCTCGGAGAATGGTAATTGAGGTACTCAACTCCATAGTACTCCACAGTTATGTAAAAAATAAATTGCTCTTTGTGATTCAAAGTTGTAGTTTTTGTAAAAAAATAATGTACTCTTTGCGTAATATTTACTTGCTCTTACTACATCGGAGAATGGTAGTTGAGGTACTCAACTCCATAGTACTCCACAGTTATGTAAAAAATAAATTGCTCTTTGTGATTCAAAGTTGTAGTCTTTGTGAAAAAATAATGCACTCTTTGCGTAATATTTACTTGCTCTTACTACCTCGGAGAATGGTAGTTGAGGTACTCAACTCCATAGTACTCCACAGTTAAGTAAAAAATAAATTGCTCTTTGTGATTCAAAGTTGTAGTGTTTGTGAAAAAATAATGTACTTTTTGAGTAATATTTACTTGCTCTTACTACCTCGGAGAATGGTAGTTAAATTGCTCTTTGTGATTCAAAGTTGTAGTCTGAATGCATTGATGATGTCGGTTTGTTTCTCTAATGTTGGCTTGAGGAGAGAGAGAAAGAAGTAATACAGTTGAAGAGTTTCAAGCAACTTGGCGTGTTCTTCATCGGCCCAACTCTCTCTGGACTTGGTTGTTTGGCCAAAAAAGTCATTTGGCCTTCCCGCCAAATTTTTTTTGTCTTTATTCAAAAATTTTTCATATCACTTGGCTTATCATCAATTTTTGGAGGATTATTACATTCTCATGACAAGAGGAATCTAAAAAGTAAAAAATTTTGATCGAAATCTAATTTTTTTTGAATTTCGACGAAAATTGGCGGGAAGCCACTTTTTCGTCTTTATTCAAAAAAATTTGGATTTCGACCAAATTTTTTTTACTTTCTAGATTCCTCTTGCCATGAGTATGCAATAATCTCCAAAAAATGATGATTAGCCAAGTGATAAAAAAAAAATTGAATAAGGACAAAAAAAACTTGGCGGGAAAGCCAAATAGCTTTTTTGGCCAAACAACCCGCAACTAATGGTACAAGCCTCTTCTTGTTTGGACAAATAAGCCAAAGTGGCTTATTTTTTGTCCTTATTTAAATTTTTTTCGTATCACTTGATTTATCATTATTTTTTTGAAAATTATTGCATTCTCATGACAAAAGTAATCTAAAAAGTAAAAAATTTTGATCGAAATCTAATTATTTTTTAATAAAGACGAAAATAAGCCAATAAGCCACTTTTTTCATCTTTATTCAAAAAAAATTGGATTTCGATCAAAATTTTTTACTCCTTTTTAGATTCCTCTCGTCATAAGGATGTAATAATCCCCAAAAAAATGATGATAAGCCAAATGATATAAAAAAATTTGAATAAGAACAAAAAATAAGCCACTTTGGCTTATTTAGCCGAACGAAAAAGCCAAGTGGCTTATTTTTTTTATCCTTATTCAAATTTTTTTCGTATCACTTGGCTTATCATTATTTTTTTGGAGATTATTGCATCCTCATGACGAGGAATCTAAAAAGTAAAAAAATTTGATCGAAATCTAATTTTTTTTGAATAAAGACGAAAAAATTAGCTTATTGGTTTATTTTCGTCTTTATTAAAAAAAAATGGATTTCGATCAAAAATTTTTACTTTTTGGATTCCTCTTGTCACGAGAATGCAATAATCCCAAAAAAAATGATGATAAGCCAAGTGATACGAAAAATTTTTGAATAAGGACAAAAAAATAAGCCACTTGACTTTTTTGTCCGAACACCCGATTACTGGGAGACCGAATTCATGGGTGGCGGCGATTGAGAGTCTTCTGATGGTGACCGCAGAAATCAAATCAATAGGAGGTGACAAATATAAGGGTAGAATGGTCTGAAGAAGTTATGTTACCATATATTGGTCAATATTATTGTTGATGCCAAGTATTGGGGATTTCAAAACTGCACCCCATTAAAGTGGGAATAAAGCTTACCGTACACCACTGTCCGGTCATTTTCCCTAGTTAAAATATACTACCAATCATTTTGTACTTTTCTTTAGATTACGTCAACTGTCACATACTAATTTTTTAATTATTAAAGAAATTGAGAAACGAGAATGTAAAATAATCGGGATTTTTTTTTCTTTTTATCAAATCAAGCCAAAATTATAAATATTATAAGTAACTGTACACGAATAATTAGCAATAATATTCAAAATTAGGTATATACAAAATAAAACATTTTGAAACTCGGGAGCTCGGGGTGCCAGGCCCCCTGGGCCCCAACATAGCTCCGCCACTGCTAGCAAGATCAAGTTTGTAGAAAATAAAATTAATACCAAGCACATAACCAACAAACCACCAGACATAAACCAAAATAAATTCGAACAAAAATGAAATAAAGCAAAAAATACATTTCCCTCTGTCATTGAGCAGCCTTTCTCTTGCCTAGTTCCCCTACCGATCAAGCTTCCAAGTGGGCGACCCAAGAAGCCACCGGCGACCATGCAATTGCAAATCCATAAGTGGTGCGATGTCGAATGGCAAACAATTTTGGTGGAGAAGGGGAAAAGGGAAACCATATCTAAAGGCAGGGATTGGTTTGTCCCCTCCTGCCGCCTAAATTAGGGTATAAACCCAAGGGAAAGGAGGGGAAGGAGAACAGAAAGTGTGGCGGTTATTCTAGGGTTAGAGAGAAGTGCTCCCGTTTATAGGGTTAGAGAAAGGCAAAAAATAAGAATGTTGCCTCACAATAAGGAGAGATTATTTTAAGAGGAGTGATTAAAAGTTATTGATTTTGCAGGAGATAATATGATGTGTGGATTGCTCAACTCCGCAACCTACCCTTCAAATAAAGCAAGGGCTAGGTCGTTGCAAGCATATTATACCGGCAAGACCGGATCGTTCCCACGAAGAAATCTTTTAAGCTAATTTGGATTAGATGTAATGAAAATGGTTTTCGGCTTTCAAGCAGCCAACTTCGATGTTTGATTTGAAATTATGAAAATTGACTTGGATTTGAACTAGACTAAGGTGGTCGAGTCAAGAGAGCTCGGTTTACCTACGATTCGGCCAATCAAACGATTCCTTTATCTAACTAAAGAGCGGACCGAAACCGTCCGGATTCCGCTAAAGGCATTTACGCTGAAGACTACTTATAACTCCTTTCAAAGTATTAATTCGAACTGAACTCATTTAACGCAAGTGAGAGACGAAAAAGGATCGTTCGCACGCGTATGATTAATCAAGCACGTAGCATGGGCCGATAGACTCCATTGATCAAAATCAAAGGAGCCACCAATCCCATGATTGACACAAGATATCATGGGTTTAATTTGTTCAATACGTTGAAATTGAGCTAAAGATTAAGCGGAATCATTTGATCGATTAAATCATAGCGCAAACCTCACCCCGAGACTCTACCGATTAACTACTCACACATTGGGAAAAGACTAGAAATTATGCTAAGTAGAGAAAACATGATTTACCAATAAACTTGAAATAAAACTTGATTTCTATTAAGAACCAATCCACACGAATAACTTTAACATACGAGAAATTAACGTAAAATGATTGCTTGCTAGTGTTCTTGAAGAAATAAAGCAAGAAAAGCTTAAGACTTACCAAAGGAGTTCTAGAAATTTGGAAGACGTCAAATTGGAATGAAGTACATACATGCTATTAATGGCCAATCAAGTTATTTAAAGGCTGAACAATCAGCCAAAATAAAGACCAAAAGACCCCCAAAAATATCCCAAAACCAAGCCTTAAAAGGAAACTTTCCATAATTGGAAAGTTGAAAAGTCAGGCAAAAATATCTTCTGGCCGACTGAAGTAATCGATACCTTTCCAAAGGTAATCGATACCTCCTTGCTCGAACACCAAGTAATCGATACCTCAAACATGTTGTAATCGATACTCTCAAGTCTGGATTCTTTGTGGACCAAAATCGATCAAAGGTATCGATTACTCCCTACATGTAATCGATAACTACATCATGAAAACATAGTGTAATCGATACCCTTGGCTAGAGTAATCGATCCCCTTGAGGCTGGAGGCTGCTTGGACCAAATTGGGCAACAGTAATCGATACCATGGCCTTCTGTAATCGATTACTTTGCATTTGGGATCAAAGGTATCGATTACTCCAGCAATTGTAATTGATAACCTTCTGAACAACATCAAATTCCAGTCTCCTGCTCTGCCATCTTGTCTTGACACCTCCGAGCATCTTTCGGGGCATCTTCAATCGACTTCTCGGACTCGGTGGCACACCGCCTCATGGTCTCGGGTGCTTAGTTACCCTCGAGGGCTATACTTGGCATCCAAAACGCCCCATTTGCACGTTTCTCCTACAAAATGCAACGAATACCTTCACGTGCAATAACGAGCTAAAATGATAAATAAAACGTAAAGGAGCAATAAACTACGGGACTAACGCACCAAATATTAGCGATATTGGGTGCGTATCACCAATCTTGAACGTTGCTAGTCCCGAGCAACAATCCAACACAAAGTAAAGCAAACAAATCAATCCTTCCGGTTAACTACTTAGCACATGCTCTAAACTTCAAGCTAGCAAGAGTTCCAAAAGCAAATTTATCAAACTCGCAACTAACAGCTGAAAACCACGATAGAACACAAGTGCTAAGCATATTCCGAACAAGCTATAAAAGAAACGTATCCAAGATCAAAATGGAAGATACGGTCTCAAGACATATGCAACCGCATGCTACTAACCATATCCCACAACAAGGTGCTCGGAAACTAGGCTATGGAGAACAAAAATACCATGCCTCATATATGGAGAGCACCAAAGAACAGAGTTCCATTACCACGAAGCTATAAGCTAAAGCAACAAAAGAATGCATGCCATGAACTAGCGTATGCACAAAGTCACTAATTGAATCAAAATGGAATAAAGGCGTACTACGAATCAACTAAGGACTTTGTAGCATTTAATGACCTTGGTGTAATCAAAGAACGGTTAGCAAAAAGGGCGGCGGCCATATACTAGCATGGTCATCTACCATTAGCCGCCGCCAACTCAAACTACCAAGTCAAGGCCACATACCGGCCATAACAAAAATTTGTTAACCTACTAGATAGCAATTCTACTAAGACAATAAAAGATAGAAAGGTGGGCTGTCAACCACCAAGCACCCCGACCAAGTAAAGGGCTTTGTACTACTACTACTCCTACGATACCACCGACACTAGTATCCACCCTACTGCCCACCGGGAACAGCTCTCGGTCCAAATAGAACCTCCTCCTCACTCTCAGCTATCTCTGCCTGCGGGGGTGCCTCGTACTTATCAGTTGTCGTGGCCTCAATGTTCTCGGTATGCCAGTGCAGCTCGTGTTTGATTTCTCCCACCTCCCTAGCCAATCTCTTTCTCTCCTTCTTCTCCTTCTGGAGGCATTTCCAAATAGCAATCTGCTGGCAGCAGATCTGCCTCCATATGCTCTCCTTCGGTGCCTTAGCATCAGGCACCGACCATAAGGATGGCTCGGGAGGAACGGCACCCGACGGGCCCGCCGATGTACTAGCTGCAGCAGCCTTGGATTGACCCTTGCTCTTCTTAAGTTCAGCCTTGGTAATAATGCTAGGAGACGGTGGGTCAAGCCTCTCATAGGCCCCGTTTACTATTCCCTTCTCTTGCAAGAATGCCGTGATCATGCACGGGTAAGGACAACGGGCCGTGCCAAAGGTCTCCTCTTTGAAATCCACAATCTGCCATAGAATGAACTCAGCCCAATCAGCCTTGAACTCTGTGTCATGCACGAACACATACATAATCTCCGCACTCTTCTTCGAAGGCTTGTTCTCCGCTCCCCGAGGATACAAGTTATAATGCACCAATTGATTGACCACCCTATAAAGATCCGTGAAGCCCCCCGATTTGTGTTTGGAAGCAACCCCGACGCTTGGACGAGTGGTGTACATGTCATTGATAATAGTATCAGTAGGAATGGGCTCGGGTCGCGGATAATTGACTGCATCCCCTTCTGGCCTCTCGTACTTCAAATACTTGGCAATTGTGTCGGCATCTACCACAATCCTCTTAATATTCACCTTCGATTTAACTGTCCCTTTCTCCTCCACCTCACTAGTGTCCAAGTTTTGATAAAACTCGGTGACACCATTTGCATTGTACCCCTTCACAGCTCGAGTCCAGAACTTCAAACCATGATTGGTAAGAAGGGTCATGATGTAGTCGCCGTGAAAGCTCCTCCTACAAATTTTCCTTTCACTCTTGAAACCCCTCCTTGGTATAGAATCCACATAATCGAGTTGTTCGTCCGCCTCTATCTCCTTCCGCGACCTACGCCTGGCTCGTTTCTCACGTTGGCCAGTTCGACTCACCACCGGGACTTCCTCTTCACTACTCTCATCCATAGAGTCATGCTCTTCAACAATTTCTTCCTCTCGACGAGACGAGGAAGCTACATTCTTTCCCTTACTACCCTTACTACTACCCGCCGCCTCCGTAGTTTTCACCATTTTCAGAAATTACCACCAAAACAGAGTAGTAACAGCCACCCAACACCCCACTTCCAATTCAAACCACCACCTGCTGTACAACTGCCCAAACAATTTCAGTAGCAATAAAATAGTCAGCCCTGGAAATTGATTGAACCAAGCTTTTACAAACCTAGTTCAGTTCATGAGACCTTAACAAATGTAGAACCAGAACAGCAACAACAAGAAATACCCCCGAAAATCAAGATCTGGTTCTGAAAAACCCCACATGCAAACTCAGCAATCAACAGAAGTTAAGAGATTTCAGCACAGGTTCAGCCCTTAATCACTACGAAATCAGCAGTCCAGAAACCCCAATTTCAGTTTCTGATCGCAGAACAAACGAAATAACAAAACGCTACAAACCCAATTCGCATGCAAAACTTCAAAAACCCAGGGCAGTAGCAGTAAAATGGACCTGATTTCAGTTCCTAATCTCAACAGAATAGTAGCAACAGAGCAGTGCAGAATCAAATCCCATTTCAGAATTTCGAAAAAAGAACAGGTCAGGGGTTTGGTACGATTTCGGATTTTGGAGGTTTAGGATGGAAGTGGTGTGTGGAGATGGTTATGTTGGTGGAGAATAAGGATTTACAAAGGTGAAGTCGAATCTACAGAGAGAATAAGAAGAATTCGAGCTTTACCTTTGTTCTTGGAGCTTTCGGACCCAACCCTTGAACAATCCTTCAAAACCCTCGGAAAGATGGAGAGATATTGGTGATTAATGATGGAGATGGGGGATTTTGGTGGATTTGTAGACGATTGAGAGGGGTTGGGACGGTTTTGGGTCGTGGGGAGGAGAGAGAGAGAGTCGGCTATGGAGGAGATGAGAGAGAGAGATGGGTTAGAATGAAATAGAACCGTGCCTTTTTAGTTTTATAGGCTGCCTGAAGATGCAAGGTATCGATTACTCCTCCCTGAGTAATCGATAACCATCTGAACAAGGGCCCAGTAATCGATACCCTCATCAAAGGGCAATCGATACCCTTCAATCTGGATAAAATTGGGGCCCAAATTCTCACAAAGTTATCGATAACTTTGACCCTTGGTATCGATTACTTCCCCTGTTTCCCTGCAAATCTGCAGCTCTTCACCTGTTTCACTTGCCAACACTTGTAGCACATTGTCACACTCCCCGAAGCACCCCACAACACTGAATCACACTTCCCGACACCCCTCCAAACATCCGGTTCCCTATATTAATGAACAAATTGGACAAACACGGACTAGGATACAAATAAGGACGAGGGGACACGTATGTGGTAATATCAAACAATGAATGCCTTGTATCATCTCCTAAGTACGCCATATATTCCGTGATGATTCAATAAAGACATAAAACATATTTAGGCATGACATGAGAATTTTTACCTAATCTAAGAATGTACAAGGAATAAAGACGGGATATGGACCAAACTTGACCAAAATACACTCAACCATTGTGAATTCCACCTTGGTCCATTCATGCAAGTTGCGAAACAAAATTTGCATAAAACGAACTCTTGCTAAATAATCACCTAAAGAGCATGTGCCAAGTACTTAAATCCACTAAATCTGTAATAACGGAAGGATTTTTAACTAAAAATTGAAAAACTTAACCAAATTTTAAAATTTAACATAAAATTTTGTTAAATTTACCAAAAAGCATATATATAAGATTATATATATCTCTCTCCCCCCAACTTAAAATGTGCTATGTCCTCATAGCATAGAAAACAACCGGATTGGGAGGGGAAGAACAAAAAGTTATACCTCCGGGGGAATGTCAACCCCCGTATACCGCGACCAAGTTGGCGGGTTTGTCGTCACCGGCTCCGTTCATCATTCAAACAGCTTTCAAGGCCAACTCCTTCGGCTCGTCCAACAGAACCACAGCTAGTCACACGGGACCATGGGCAAAGCTTTATTGGCCTGACAACCGCGACACGCAATCGCACCCATGCTTAGGGCTCCTGAATGCCTCAATCACTCCGACGTTAGATCCAATCCACTAAGGCTGGTGTGGTAGCACGTTTACCTTGCAAAAGACTGAAGCTCGAACTACCTACTAAGAGCCAAATGACATTAGAACCGCCCGGCTCGTGTTATCCGGGCGCCAACAGATAGAAATAGAAATAATACTTGTAAAACACCACCCGATATTCACGCAATCTCACGAGTCATACTTTTCTTCCCGTATCGCACCGTGAGGTAGGACACAGGTGGCTATACTAGACCGGCAAACACTTGTTACATCATGCCTGAAGTAAAATTTACCACTTGATCTCGCCAAGCAATGGAGCCCAGCGTTCCCTATGATCGAAACAAAGTGAGACTAGACAGAGCCTTGCGCCAAAGCACGGGAATATCAAGTCACACCCAAAGACCTAAACTGCTCCCGATAGGGACATATCTGAAAGCATGGATCATTAACGGTAAACTACTACAAAGAGAACTAATGAAAGCCCGATACAATGATGCATTGGTGAAATCTCTTGATTATAAAATCCCGAAACACAGAAAACAAGCAGAACCAATGAAAGAACTATATACAATATGCACACTAGGAACAATATGTACAAACAAAAAGAATTTAATATCAGGGCTCGGAGCGTCCAAGTCACAGATGGACTCCGCCAGACAACGAAGTCCAGCGTCCCCTAAGATCGTAAGTAGGCAGGCACAAGACAAAGCCAAGTGCGGTAATGGAGCACGGGAATACCAAGGCCTAACCTATGATCTATACCGCCCCCGTTGGGGCTAATCTGGTAGACGTGAGTGGTTCCCTATGAATTACCCCTATCAGAAAGACTAATAAAAGCCCTATGTCACTGATATTAAAATTTGCCCTTCGAACCGGAGCTGGGCACACGATCCTTATTTTAGTAGCGGCGTGCGAAGCTACAAATACCCAAGTCAATGGAGGGTACCCCTTACAATGAAGTCAAGGGGCCGGGTTCGACAAACAGTTAAGTTCAGCGGTTAAGCTTTCGCTCCCCGTGCAAACATAGTGTAAAACGAGCTAAGAAACAAGAGCATCCGAATAAACAGGATTGCTCAATTCCTCATCCGGTTCGCCTACTTCAAAATGGCCAAGAAACGGTTTAAGCCGTTGGCCATTAACCTTAAACACATTCCCATTGGACTCATTCTCAATCTCTATAGCCCCGTGAGGAGCGATAGATTTAACAACATATGGCCCGGCCCAACGGGACCTTAACTTGCCCGGAAAGAGATGCAATTTAGAGTTATACAAAAGCACCTTTTGGCCTATTTCAAAGTCTTTTCTAAGAATTTTAGTATCATGCATAGTTTTGACTTTGGTTTTATATGAGCTAGAGCGATCATAAGCATCGGACCTTATTTCCTCAAGTTCATTGAGTTGAAGCTTCCTCTTGGCACCGGCAAGCGGCATGGAAGTATTCATCTTTTTGATCGCCCAATAGGCCTTGTGCTCCAACTCCACCGGAAGATGGCACGGCTTTCCATACACAAGCCGATACGGCGACATTCCCAGAATAGTTTTGTAAGCAGTACGGTAAGCCCACAGAGCGTCAGTCAGCCGAAGGGACCAATCTTTGCGGGTTGGATTAACCGTCTTCTCAAGAATGCCCTTTATTTCCCGATTGGCTAGCTCGGCTTGGCCATTCGTCTGGGGGTGGTAGGCCGTTGATACCTTGTGCACAATAGCATACTTCCTCATCAAAGCCGCAAAGGATCGATTACAGAAATGTGTGTAAGCAGTACGGTAAGCCCACAGAGCGTCAGTCAGCCGAAGGGACCAATCTTTGCGGGTTGGATTAACCGTCTTCTCAAGAATGCCCTTTATTTCCCGATTGGCTAGCTCGGCTTGGCCATTCGTCTGGGGGTGGTAGGCCGTTGATACCTTGTGCACAATAGCATACTTCCTCATCAAAGCCGCAAAGGATCGATTACAGAAATGTGTGCCTTGATCACTGATTATCGCCCTTGGCATGCCAAACCTTGCCAAAATGTAGGCCCGGAGAAACTCCACTACGACATTGGCATCATTGGTACGTGTGGGGATCGCCTCCACCCACTTGCTCACATAATCAACGGCCAGCAAGATATAGTGATAGCCAAAGGACGTAGGAAAAGGCCCCATAAAGTCTATGCCCCAACAATCAAAAACTTCAATGATTAGGATGGGATTTTGAGGCATCTCATTGTGTCGGGTGATCTTGCCCAACTTCTGACACCGTTCACACGCTCTAGTGTACTCGAACGTGTCCTTGAACAAAGTAGGCCAAAAGAAACCGCATTGTAAGATTTTGGCCGCGGTTTTCTTGAAAGAGAAGTGGCCGCCACAAGCTTCCGTGTGGCAAAAGTTCATGATGCTTTGATGCTCGAAATCGGGAACGCACCTCCGAATAATTTGATCCGGGCAATACTTAAACAAGTAGGGATCATCAAAGGAGTACCTTTTCACCCTTGAAAGGAAACGCTTCCGCTCTTGAGAGGACCAATGAGTTGGTAGTAGCCCCGTCGCCAAGTAATTGACAATGTCCGCAAACCACGGGGTGCTTGAAACACCGAAAAGTTGCTCATCCGGGAAGGTATCAATGATTGGAAGCCTAGTCGTACGATCTTCAAACTCCAACCGTGACAAGTGATCGGCCACTACGTTCTCCACTCCCTTTTTATCCTTGATTGTCAAGTCAAACTCTTGAAGCAAAAGAATCCAACGAATGAGCCTAGCTTTAGCATCTTGCTTAGTGAGCAAGTACTTTAGGGCGGCATGATCGGTGAAGATGACAATGGGTGAACCAATCAAGTAGGAGCGGAATTTGTCCAATGCAAAAACTACCGCAAGTAACTCCTCGGTAGTAGAATAATTCATTTGTGCATCGTTCAAGGTTTTGCTTGCGTAAGAGATAACACACGGTTGCTTATCCCTTCTTTGGCCTAAAACAGCCCCGACCGCATAATCACTTGCATCGCACATAAGCTCGAACGGAAGGTTCCAATCGGGACTTTGTACAATGGGCGGAGTTGTAAGACTTGACTTGAGCTTCCGAAATGCCTCCTCACAATCAGTCGTCCACTCAAACGGGACGTCTTTGGAGAGTAGATGACATAGTGGCCGAGAAATAGCACTAAAGTCTTTGATGAATCGCCGGTAAAAACCGGCATGCCCGAGGAAAGATCGGATGTCCTTGATGCACTTGGGAGTGGGCAAATTGGCAATGAGATCAATTTTTGACTTGTCAACCTCAATCCCCTTTGATGACACGATATGGCCCAACACAATGCCTTGTGTTACCATGAAATGGCATTTCTCCCAATTGAGAACAAGGTTCTTCTCCTCGCATCGTTCCAACACCTTATCAAGGTTGGCTAAGCATGACTCAAAAGAGTCTCCAAAAACTGAGAAATCGTCCATAAAGACCTCGACGATTTTCTCTACCATGTCACTAAAGATACCCATCATCCATCTCGAGAAAGTGCCGGGAGCATTGCACAAACCAAATGGCATGCGCCTATAAGCAAAGGTCCCGAACGGGCAAGTAAATGTCGTCTTCTCCTGATCAGCCATGGCGACCTCAATCTGATTGTACCCGGAGTAGCCATCAAGAAAACAGTAGTAGGCATGACCAGCTACCCTTTCCAAAATTTGATCGATAAACGGGAGCGGAAAATGATCCTTCCTTGTCACCGCATTCAGCTTGCGATAATCAATACAAACACGCCATCCGGTGACAGTCCTAGTAGGTACAAGCTCATCTTGATCATTCTTCACAACCGTGACCCCCGACTTCTTAGGTACCACTTGGATAGGGCTCACCCATTTTGAGTCCGCAATCGGATAAATGATCCCCGTATCCAACAATTTCAACACTTCGGCTCGCACCACATCCTTCATGTTTGGATTTAACCGCCGTTGTGGTTGACGTGACGGTTTCACATTGTCTTCAAGGTAAATATGATGTGTGCAAAGGGTTGGAGAAATGCCTTGTATGTCCGCTATGGTCCATCCGATAGCCTTCTTGTGCCTTCTCAAAAGTGCAAGCAACGCCAACTCTTGAGGTTCCCCAAGAGCGGAAGATATCACTACTGGAAATGTTTCATTATCGCCAAGATATGCATATTTCAAAGTTTCCGGGAGAACCTTCAATTCAAGTTTAGGCGGCTCAATACTAGAGGGCAACGTCTTCTTTTCAATGGGCGGCAACGGCTCAAATGTAGGAACCCACGGTTCCGCCCCAAAAGCTTCCTCCTCATCAAGCATAGAGTAGAGATACTCAACCTCCGGTGAATCTAGAAAATCGGCTTCCTCGGCGGTAAGACATACCTCCAATGAATCCTTGTACAAAAACTCATCCACATGGTCTTGAACTAGAGAATCAATACAATTGACGTCTTGGACATCATCGTCATCCCCCATTTGGCTACCCACATGAAACATATTGACCGCCATCTTCATATTCCCAAAAGTCATGTTCACAAGCCCCGTCCGGCAATTAATGACGGACTCCGAGGTTGCTAAAAATGGCCGTCCAAGAATAACGGGTGTCGAAATTGGAGACGAAAACATGGGACAAGTGTCCAACACCACGAAATCCACCGGATACACGAAATTGTCAACTTGAACCAACACATCCTCCACCACGCCCTTTGGAATGCGAATACTTCTATCCGCCAATTGCAATGTGACGCGAGTTGGTTTCATCTCCCCGAGACCAAGCTCTTCATAGACCGAATACGGAAGCAAATTTACACTCGCCCCCAAATCTAGCAAGGCTTGCTCTATTCGCTTGCCTCCAATTGTAACAGAAATAGGACACCCAGGATCCTTGTACTTTGGCGCAATGGTCGTTTGGATGATCGAACTCACGTGTTCCGTAAGAAAGACCTTCTGTTGGACGTTGATCTTGCGCTTCTTAGTACACAAGTCCTTCAAGAATTTGGCATAAGATGGTATTTGTTTGATCGCATCCAAGAGTGGAATGTTGATCTTGACTTGTTTGAAAAGCTCATAAATATCCGCATTGGCCGCGGAATTTGTTGGCGCTTTCAACCTTTGAGGATAGGGAGCAGGTACGGGAGAAACTTGTGGCATGGGAGGCATGTTGTCCATTGCTTTTGGAGCTTGCTTGGGAGATTCCCCATTTGAAGTTGATGAAGATGGCTCCGGAGCGGTCTTCAAAAATGTTGGTACCGGCGGTTCAACTTGTGCATTATCCACCACTTTACCACTCCGCAATGTAATTATGGACTTGGCTTGCTCTGGGAAAGGCACCGGAGAGCTACCAACCAAATTTTGACCTTGAGGGTTTGCTAGAGGTTGGGCCGGAAACTTTCCTCTTTCTTGTTGCAATAGACCAACCGATGTGGCAAGCTTCCCCATTTGCGTTCTCAAATCTCCAATAGCTTGAGTATTTTGCTCATTCATAGCGTTTTGCATTTGGAAGAAGGATTGCATCGAATCTTCCAAAGATCGCCTTTGAGGGGGAGGTTGTTGAAATTGGCCTTGGCCTTGAGAAGATTGGCCTTGTGAAAAACCTTGCGTGAAACCCGAAGGATTAAATCCGGGAGGCCCTTGACTTTGTTGAAAGCGTGGTGGCCCAAAGTTTTGTGGGGACCGCCATGTTTGATTTTGAACCGGCGGTGGGCCTTGAAATTGTCCCCCTTCTTGCGGTTGGTTCCAACGGAGTGCCGGATGTTGCCTTTGAGCTTGATTGAAAGTATTCGGATAAGGCTCAAATCGTTGAATAGCACTCACTTCTTCCGGAGACATGCTATTGAGAACGTTCTTAAGAGCGGGAATGTTGAAACACTCACCGGTTGAATGGCCCGCCATCTCACATATGGCACATATTTCATCCACCTTGATGACAGACTTCACCTCATGTGCTCCTTTCAACTCCATTTGTTCCAACTTCCGAGTGAGCTGTTCCACTCTAGACTCGAGGGCATTAGGCTCGTTCAATGAAAATTTACCGGAACCACTCGGGCCTTGATTTGCCATAGCACGCTCGCCTACATCAACCACATCCCAAGATTGATTCTTGTCCGCCAATTTATCCAAAAATTCCCATGCATCCACACCCGTCTTGTCTAGAAAGTCCCCATCGACCATAGTATCAATGAGTTGGTAACTCGATTGGGAGCAACCCTGCATGAAATGACCGATCAATTGTGGCTTGTCAAACCCATGATGTGGTAGCGCAGCAACCAAATCCTTGAATCGCTCCCAATACTTGTAGAACGATTCCCCCTCTTTTTGCTTGAAATTCTGAATTTGTTCCTTGAGGAGCTTTGTTCTATGGACCGGGAAGAATTTCTTGTGAAACTCGGCCTTGACAGCTGCCCATGTTCGCAATGATTGAGGTTTCAAAGAAGTAAACCATTGTTTCGCTTTGTCCTTGAGGGAAAAAGGAAATAACCTCAACCGCCCATTCTCCAATCGAGCGGCATCCGTGGTAAAAGTATTGAGAAGCTCTTCAAATTCACGGATATGATCATAAGTGCTCTCTCGGTCCAATCCACGGAATATTGGGATGAGATTATGATACCCATGCTTAAAATCAAACGAATTTGCATTAGTAGTCGCAGGAAGGACTATGGGGGATTGTTGAACCGGACTCCCCGGATTCAAAAAAGTCCTCACTGGTGGTTGGTCAGCCATTCTCTTTTTAGGACGGCGGCCTCTCGGACGTGAAGGAGATTTTGGTCTCGGACGTCTATAAGCTGCCAAGGGAGGAGATCGTCCTCTCGGGCTTCCTTGAGGCGATAATGAATGACAAAGTCTATTAGAGTTTGGACTCCGATAGAATTCAGTCATGCACTACTACTCAAAAGAGAATTGATGAAAGTTGCAACCACAAAATAAACTAAGAAACGTCTAACTACAACTTGAGTATGTACAAGTAAAAAGGAAGCAAGTTATAACCATGCTAGTTTCGTTAAACCTCAAGTTGATAGGAAAATCGGTTAGAGGTTTCCACTAGAATGAGTACAAATTGCTTGAAGTCAAATAAACGGGATACTTACAGCGGTTTGTCGAACCTCCAAATAAGCGAAAATAAGATATTCCCCGGCAACGGCGCCAAAATTTGCTCAACTCCGCAACCTACCCTTCAAATAAAGCAAGGGCTAGGTCGTTGCAAGCATATTATACCGGCAAGACCGGATCGTTCCCACGAAGAAATCTTTTAAGCTAATTTGGATTAGATGTAATGAAAATGGTTTTCGGCTTTCAAGCAGCCAACTTCGATGTTTGATTTGAAATTATGAAAATTGACTTGGATTTGAACTAGACTAAGGTGGTCGAGTCAAGAGAGCTCGGTTTACCTACGATTCGGCCAATCAAACGATTCCTTTATCTAACTAAAGAGCGGACCGAAACCGTCCGGATTCCGCTAAAGGCATTTACGCTGAAGACTACTTATAACTCCTTTCAAAGTATTAATTCGAACTGAACTCATTTAACGCAAGTGAGAGGCGAAAAAGGATCGTTCGCACGCGTATGATTAATCAAGCACGTAGCATGGGCCGATAGACTCCATTGATCAAAATCAAAGGAGCCACCAATCCCATGATTGACACAAGATATCATGGGTTTAATTTGTTCAATACGTTGAAATTGAGCTAAAGATTAAGCGGAATCATTTGATCGATTAAATCATAGCGCAAACCTCACCCCCAGACCCTACCGATTAACTACTCACACATTGGGAAAAGACTAGAAATTATGCTAAGTAGAGAAAACATGATTTACCAATAAACTTGAAATAAAACTTGATTTCTATTAAGAACCAATCCACACGAATAACTTTAACATACGAGAAATTAACGTAAAATGATTGCTTGCTAGTGTTCTTGAAGAAATAAAGCAAGAAAAGCTTAAGACTTACCAAAGGAGTTCTAGAAATTTGGAAGACGTCAAATTGGAATGAAGTACATACATGCTATTAATGGCCAATCAAGTTATTTAAAGGCTGAACAATCAGCCAAAATAAAGACCAAAAGACCCCCAAAAATATCCCAAAACCAAGCCTTAAAAGGAAACTTTCCATAATTGGAAAGTTGAAAAGTCAGGCAAAAATATCTTCTGGCCGACTGAAGTAATCGATACCTTTCCAAAGGTAATCGATACCTCCTTGCTCGAACACCAAGTAATCGATACCTCAAACATGTTGTAATCGATACTCTCAAGTCTGGATTCTTTGTGGACCAAAATCGATCAAAGGTATCGATTACTCCCTACATGTAATCGATAACTACATCATGAAAACATAGTGTAATCGATACCCTTGGCTAGAGTAATCGATCCCCTTGAGGCTGGAGGCTGCTTGGACCAAATTGGGCAACAGTAATCGATACCATGGCCTTCTGTAATCGATTACTTTGCATTTGGGATCAAAGGTATCGATTACTCCAGCAATTGTAATTGATAACCTTCTGAACAACATCAAATTCCAGTCTCCTGCTCTGCCATCTTGTCTTGACACCTCCGAGCATCTTTCGGGGCATCTTCAATCGACTTCTCGGACTCGGTGGCACACCGCCTCATGGTCTCGGGTGCTTAGTTACCCTCGAGGGCTATACTTGGCATCCAAAACGCCCCATTTGCACGTTTCTCCTACAAAATGCAACGAATACCTTCACGTGCAATAACGAGCTAAAATGATAAATAAAACGTAAAGAAGCAATAAACTACGGGACTAACGCACCAAATATTAGCGATATTGGGTGCGTATCATGGATAATGAACAATTGTGTGATATTCGTTCTCTCTCTTTTTTTTTTTGTCAAAAGTGAGAAGATTGTATTGATAAACGCCTAGCGGCACTTACAAAACGGAGATCATTACAAAAGAACTTGAACAAAATCAAACTAATCATCTAACAAATAGAAAACGAGTAAATCACAAGGCAATCGATGTCTTTCATCCTAACCCAGACATGGCCTGACGCAATAGCGACACTTTTAAAATGCCTAACATCTAATTAGGAGTCTAAAACGAGAAAAAGTGCAAAGTTAAGAACAAAAGACACCAAATACCCAAACGATCAGTTGCACTCCACCCAAGTATGAACGCACCAATGAACTCCCAAGAACTACAGATCTGCCAAGCCATCACGGATTGTCTCGCCAAAGACATCATGTAGAGATAGAACGCTGAATTACAGATATCGTTGTGAAACAACCTCGATTGAGAAAACCCGATCTGTAGATAAAATTCGTCCAAAGACGAAACTAATAACTCACGTTGAACGAGAGACAAAACTCTCACAGATCAGACGACAAGTCGTAGATCTGGAGAGACAGAAAAGAAAAAAAACAAAATAAATAAAGGGAGTCGGTAGTACCATGGCCTCCCCCTCCCGCCGCCGCATACGAGTATGGAACCCACGGGGGGGAGGGGAAGGGAGAAGATCGATAAATTGTGGCGGCTAGGGTTGAGAGAGAGGAAGAGAGAGATAGGGTTGAGAGAGAGATGTTATTTGATATTCGTTATCTCAGGCAAATTAAAATATGGTCTCTCCATCTCATCTAAAATTCGTCCCAAGGACCGTAAACGAGTTGAGCTTTGTCGATTTTGAGCACGGCCGAGTTTTAACGAGCCGAACCTCCCTTAACGAGCCGAGCTTTTGTCGAACGAGTTGAGCTACACTAAGCTTGTTTACTGAACGAGCCGATAACTCGAGCTTGAGCTCGGCTCGTTTAGGCCGAGCGTTAACAAATCGAGTTGAGCCGAGCACGCGAGCTGCTCGAGTCATTTACTAAACGAGTCGTGCCTCCCCTCCCCCCTCTCTCTTCTGAAATCGTCAAATGCCATCACCAACGTGGAACTAAAGTTTCGGTGTCTCTCTTTCAACAAGCCGAGCTCCACTCGGCTCGTTAATTAAATGAGCAGATAACTCGAGCTCAAGCTTGGCTCATTTTACCTTACTGAGCTCGGCTTGTTAATTAAACGAGGAGATAACTCAAGCTCAAGCTCGGCTCGTTTTAATTAAATGAGTTGAGCCCAGCCGAACCAAGCGTTAACGAGTCAATTGAAATCGCGAGATTCTCTCTCTCTCTCCTGAAATCGTCAAACGACGTCGCCAACGTGGAAAAGCTTGGGTGTCCCTCTTTTGCATCTAAAGCTTCGGTGTCCCTCTTTTGATCTCGAGGGAAGAGAGATTTGAGGTTTCTGACGGTGTAATCGGAAGAAAGAGAAACAGGTATGGATCGTCCGCCGAACTTGATGTTTACGGTGAAATCATCGCCGTTTGTCTCAACCTTCTCCATTTTTCTTTGCCCTGGGTTCTTTACTGGCGTTAATTCCAATTTTGTTTCTATCTATGAAGAGGTTTTCATTCTAGTGATTGAATCTGAGTTTGTTGCCATTTTTTTGGTTGCTTGGTATCCATTGAATCTGAGATTTGTTTTGTTCTATTTTGTGCTCATGATGAAATTTCTGATCGACTGCGAAAGGGAACTTGAGAACCCCAGCCATGGGTTCTCACTTCTCAGACCCAATATTTATTGTTCCCTGTGCAGGAAAACCGTTTGATTTTGTGGACAAATGTTTTTTGTTCCGAAATTTTTCAAGTACTCGTTATTCCTCTCTCTAAACCAGTCCAGTTCATTTCTTTGTTCTTTATTTATGCAGATATTGAGTGGCTTCTTCTGATTTTCTGATCTTTTTGAGCATATTTGAACCATAAAGAAGCATTCAAAATGCAGGTAAGTATTTCTACTTAAAATAGGTTTTGTAATATTTTTTTCTTATTGTTCTTTTGTACAATTGGGGTTGCTAATTAGTTCTTCCCATTCTTTCATTTCTAGATCAGATAATAGCATCCTAGGGGTCCGCCTAGGTATTCAGATCGAAACCTCCTAGGTGTTAGGGGTGCAAACGAGCCTAGTCGAGCTTTAATTGTTCGAGCTTGGCTCGTTTGTAAACCAGCCTAGCCCCTAACGAGCTGAGCAGGGGTAATTTACTTAACCAGCCTCTTTAAACGAGGTGAACCTATTATGCGAGCTGATCTTTTGCGACCCGAGCCAAGCTTTTGAGTGTTGAGCTCAACTCGTTTAGTAAACGAGCCTAAAACTTGAACTCGAGCTCGAGCTCGGCCTAATTACTAAACATGCCAAGCCACTAGTTGCTCGCGAGCAATTCGGCCCATTTGGATCCCTGGTCTGTAATCAGTCTATACTCTATACACGTTTTTGTTTGAACTTGGGCTTTCGTTAGGGATTAGTGGAGGTGCACGCACTGGCGGAGCTATGTTGGGGCCCGGGGGCCCCGGCTCCCCCGGCCCCAGCTCCCCGAGCGTACGAGTTTTAAAAATTTTATTTTGTATATACCTGATTTTGAATATTATTGATAATTATTCGTGTATAGCTATTTATAATTGCAATAATTTTGGTTCAATTTGATAAAAAAACTGGTTGTTTTACATTCTCATTTCTCAATTTCTTTCATAAATAAATAATTAAGCACGTGATAGTTCATGTAGCCTAAAGAATCATTTTTATGTACAAATGTAATGAATTGGAAAGCAAAAACCTTATGATATAATAAGTATACGTTCCGATAAAAAAATATATGTCTAATAAGCCGCGCCCCCCCCTTCCCCCATTAAAATCCTGGCTCCGCCATTGGGTACGTGTTACCCGTAGCTATCGAAAACTTCACTTGTTGAACTGCAATGCCGTGGACAGGGTTTTATAGTAGGACAATTTTTAATTTATCGTTACCAAACTAGCAGATCATCGGGATCTTTTTGTTCAATGTATTGACCCTATTAGTACCAAACTAAAATCTAGTTAAATTGTACTTTGATTGTTTGGAACATGGATTTGCAGTGGATGTATGGAAGAAAAGGAATAGGTAAAGGAAAGATAAGGAGATAATAAAATGAAAAAGTAAATAAACGTATATTTTCTCCTTATGATTTTCATTTTCTCTTGGTATGTCTCTCCAGAGACAATCTGAACTTTATGTCTTTGAGCATTTGCAGCGCTCACCCCTTTTTCCGGTTCAAACTCAAATTTGAGTCAACCCCCTTTATATGTCTCCCTCCTTGACTCCAACCTGTACAAAATTGGTTTTACTCATATCAGTAGAGACTCAAATTCGTATCTTTACTCAATCTTTGGAAGGATAATTTGTCTTTCAAGTTTACAACTATGACTAGGCAAATGAAACTTAAACTCAAATTTATGCTTAATTTTGACATTTTCCCAGAGTGATTCATATTAATAAAGTTTCACTAAAATGTTTACTCAAATTTGCATAAAAGAACCAACATTGTTGATGGTTTTCCCAGCACTTAGGTGAAATTTGACTTGTTGTCATTCAGGTGCTGAATGCATTGGACATCTGCATTTAGCACTAATACTTAGAACTGCAGACATTTGTTCCTTAGTTTTGTTATTGTGTTGTGCGTAGCATTCACTTTATCTGGGTAAGTTTTGTGGCTTGTTACCGAATGCAGGCATCAAGGGCAAGGCTGTTCAAGGAATACAAAGAGGTGCAACGAGAGAAAACAGCTGACCCAGATATTCAGTTAGTTTGTGATGATTCCAACATATTTAAGTGGAATGCTCTTGTCAAGGTAGATTTTGTTATGATGGTGACAGACCAATGTTACTATGCTGTTGCTTGACTTCATTCTTTATCCAGGGTCCATCTGAAACTCCCTATGAAGGTGGCATTTTCCAGCTTGCTTTCTCTGTCCCTGAGCAATATCCTCTGCAGCCTCCTCAAGTGCGGTTCTTAACCAAAATATTTCACCCAAATGTGCATTTTAAAGTGAGTATATTCATAACCTTTTTGTTAGATATTTATTAGTGCAATATCCACCCCCTGTATTGGAAAATGGAAAAGATGAATACTGCTATTGTTTTGATGTGTTCATAAATATCACATTGCGTTTGTGGGCTGTATTTTGAATTTGGTCTCCTTGTGTCATGGAATGATCATTGTGGAATTCTAGTTATTGAGACGAGTTGATAAGTTTGGAGAAATTTGCTAAGTAAGCTAGCCGTCTGGAGGGTGAACAATATTGTTCTTATTTTACTTTTTCTGAGAACCTTGTCAAAGCAATGAGATCTTGATTCTCCTCCTCCTCCTCTGAGTGGTCTTGTTGAAGGAGTAGGACTTGGGTGGAAAGGTTGAAAGCAGTTTAAAGATTTGGAATAGCCTTCTGTAAAGCAATTTTTAGAGTTGGATGAAAATTTGGCAGTAAAACAGTATGTCTTCCTTCGTACCCCCCCTCCTCACTTTCCATCTTTTAGGGGAAAAGATTAGGGGAGTTGGGGTTGGTTGTAATTTTGGAGGTTTGAAACTTGGGGAAGCTGAGAAAGAATTCTCATATGGGACAGGCGTTATATGTAAACAATATGGGAATAAGCATCCATACAAATCCTTCTGCGTCTGGTTTCCTAATCCAACTGAAATAATCTTGCGTTTCAATATGCAAATTCTCATCGTGCTTTGGCACCATGGAATGCATGCTTCAACTTGGGGACCTCCTTAGTTTCTACTTTAATCTAAGAGGGTCTCCAAATCCGGTTTTACATCTTGAGTTATGGAGTACTAAATTCTCTTTTCGTATTAGTTCTTGAGCGTTCAATTAATAGCTGAGAGTGGACTAAGACCTATTTCATATGATACTATGAACACTTCATCGTTGGAGCTCAATTTGGATCGAGCGACATTGTACTTGCGCTTCAATTTCCTTATTCGGTCATAAAACAAATTAAGCTCGTTTTGTAGTAGCCTTTGTTTGTAATGAAATGGAACAAAACTAATGATGAAAGGAACATGATGAATCCAGGAGTGCCAAAATGATTAATGAGTTAGTTGTTCATTCATTTTTGTCTTTCTCCTTTCAGACAGGAGAGATATGTCTTGATATATTGAAGAATGCATGGAGTCCAGCTTGGACACTTCAATCTGTTTGTAGGGCTATCATTGCCTTGATGGCCCATCCTGAACCTGATAGCCCTCTAAATTGCGATTCAGGTAGAGTTACTGCAATGCTTTTATGTCCTGATATTCAATCACACAAACACAGACACTTTCTTTTTCTCTTTTGGGGGGCATTTGGGGAGGAGGCTAGGGTAATGGTAGATGATGAGTTTAATGATGTGATGGACTCTGAGTTTTGTAGTGTGATTTTCTTCCCTGCGCAATGTAGATGAAGAAAAGAGTTTGTAATGCTCAAAAATAGTTGAAATTGTTTCCTCCTTTTGTTATCTTGCTACTGGGTAAGTTGCTGCTATTGTTTTTAGAGCCAGTGATCAGTCATTTGAATCATGCAGTTTGATTCAGTTCGAACCCTCTTAATATGAACTCCCGGTTTGAAAACTGTATCATTAGAAAGCCAATTGAAAAGTTTTAATGAAAAGGATAATGATGATTGGCTTGAATTGTTGAGTTCAACAACCAAACTCAAACCAATCACCCTCCCCTGGCTTTCTGTTTCCTCTGAACTCCCGGGTTAAGTTTTAGGTTTGCAAGTCCTTGTATTCTTGTTTATTGATTGCTAGGCCTGTTTGTCAAGACAGAAGACAGAATTTTTAAGGCTTTGAAGAGGTTTTGTTTTCTGTTTTGAGATAGATCTTTAGTATTTGGGGCCCTCCCCCTCCGGTGGCCTAACTCCCTGCTGCCAAACGTGGCCTGGAAATTCCTTTTCAGTTGTATTATAGTGAAAATTTTCTCTCGTTGATTTTTGGTTCGCATTTTCCTTAATAGCATCTACATGCTAATTGGTCACACTTGCTCTTCCATAGGCAATCTACTTCGTTCCGGTGATATCCGAGGATTCCAGTCTATGGCAAGGATGTACACGAAGCTCGCGGCTATGCCCAAGAAGAGCTGAACTCATGACTCGCTTTGTTGATTCGTACTTTTTCCCTATCATACATTTTGCCTAAATTATTGTGATGAAAAATACCAGCACACTAAGAAAAAATTTGTCAAAATAAATCTGCAGTTCTAAAGCTCTGTGTGTGTGTGTGTGTGTGTGTGTGTGTGGTGATTTTTATGTACTAGTACTAACACTGGAAAGCAAATTTTTGCTAAGGGTACATTTGTGTACTTATTTCTTTGTTTGGTTTAGTTTCTTCAACTTCTTAAGACAACAGTCGGAGCCGGACAGCCAGAGAGCGAAGGGTAATTACTCCTTTTGGGGTGAATAACACAGCATACATCCTGAACTTGTTACATCTATCTAGCTGTGTCACTAAAGTGATTCATTCCCTCTTTTTCATAAAAATTTCTAAGTTTTAACACTGCTTTAATGGTTTGAGGTCATTGTATAAAGCCAACTGTTGGGGACAAAGGGGATGGCAAAAACTGTATCAATTGTTTTTTAGATCACAGTTCAAAAAAAAAGAATTGTTTTTTAGATTGTTCTGCGAAGCATTTTTAACGATTTAAAACCAAATCAAAATAGTGTCATTTTGAAATTTCATTGGATTCTAGTGTAATTAATGCATTATATGAATAATACTTTTTCAACCAAAGAGATATTTCAATGATTCCCTTGTTTGTATTTCGAAAGGGGATACAGATTTTTTTTTTTTTTTTTTGATACGTGAAGGAGGATACAGATGATAAGAAATTTATTCCAACCAAATTCTTGAAAATCTAATAATTACCCTTTCTGTAACTGCATATGATTGTAACTGCCGTGAAACCTATTCCCTCCGTCCCAATTTAATTGTCTCTCGTTCTATTCTAACCAACTAAAAAACTAGTTATATCTTTAAATCCGTAATGAATTTTATACGGAGTATCAAATACTATGAATTTTGTTTTATTTTATTTTAACATTTTAATATTTTAATCGTTTTTTAAAATATATTATTTCAATTAGACATTCCTAAGTACTTAATTAAACTATATAACTTTTTGTTGCAAGACCATGTTATTCGATAAAATACTTACACAAAATGAGAATGGACTATTGTACATTTTTCTTCTGGAATATTCTACAAGATTGTAAAAAACTTTATTATTTTCCCTTACGGGAAAATTTTAAAATGGCACCTGAAATTTGCACCAAATGTCACAGAAACACCTGAACTTAAGTTTATTTCAATTAAACATCTGTACTAACAAAATTCCCAAATTTATACCCCTGCCGTTATACTCCGTCCAAAAAATTAATGGCACGACATCTCTTACTCGTTTAAGTGGCCCCATTATAAATATTTCTAACAGGAAACGATGCACCTAAGCCAAACCCCTCCCTTTACCTCACGTTTTGGAGGGAAAATGACCTTAACCTAATTGATTTCCCTCCATTTCTCTCTCTAGAAGTTTGGCTATTGTTCCACTATCTTCCTCAAAAATGATGGGTTTCTCTTGGGTGCATCGTCCCCTATTGGAAACATGTGCAATGGGGCAACTTAAACGGGTTGGAGATACCATGTCAGCAATTTCTGGGACAGAATATAACGACGAGGGTCTAAATTTGGGAATTTTGGTAATACAGGTGTTTAATTTAAATAAACTTAAGTCCAGGTGTCTGTGACATTTAATGCAAAGTTCAAGTGCCATTTTAAAATTTTCCCTTACGTTACTTTTAGTTTTTAGTTTGAACAAAGCCACATTTCATATCAATTGAACTAAAACAAATCTGATATCCCCAGTTCAAACTACTCTTTTGAATCCTAGCCAACACCACCCTAGGGATGGATTCGGGGCATTCGAGGCGGATATGGGGATTTCTGTACCCGATTTCCAAAACCGAAAGGCTATCCATATCCGCCCAAATACCCGAATGGGGAGATGAGGACTAAATCATAACCGAACCAAACGGGAATCGGGTAATCCCCGAACCAATTGGATAACCGAATGTCATCCCATATTGAGAGCAAGATTAGGTGAAAATAGAGAGCAATCAAATCCACCAAAACAACTATTGCATTCACAAACAGGTTTGCCAATCAACAGTCGGTAAAAGACTATTAAACAATAATAAGAATACAAACTGGAAAAGGTTTCCGGTGGCGGAGAACACGATGAGAGCAACATTGACGTCGCAAATTAGAGCTAACTCCTCAGCTTTCTTGAAAACCCCTTTTTCTCCTCTTCAAGGATGTCACTGCTTCTGCTTCCATGGCTACCCTCATGCTGTGAGAGAGAGAGAGACTTATGGCCAATGAGAATGAGATCGACGATGAACGGCAAAGGGCCGTGATGATCAACGAACAGCGGAGGGGGTCAGGCCGTGAAGGGTTAAAGAGGAGAGGAGGGGGTGGGTTTGAGGTGTTGGCTGCGTGGAGTCAGGAGTGAACCCTAAACGCATAAGTACATATATATGTAGGGCACTTTTGTAATTTAAATATTTCGGTTCAGTTCGGGTACGGTTCGGTTCGAGTATCAGACAAATCATAACCGAACCCGAACGGATATTTCTTACCCTCCACCATACTCGTACCCGCGGGAAAAATTTCGATTATAGTTCGGGAAAAAACTTCGGTTACGGTTCAGTACATATCGTCATCCCTAACCTCCCAATGAACATCCACAATTCACCTAGAGAACTTTTCCCATGGATTCATAGCAAATAGAATGTGAAGCCACAGCTTAACCAGATAAATAGTTGAGAACTATACTACCCATGTACAGTGGCGGATCCAGGAATATTTTACAGAGGGATCACTCCTTTTGGACCAGTCCTATACGTGAGAGGGATCACTCCTTTTGGACCAGTCCTATACGTGTGAAAGTCGTAGACAAACTCATGTTAATTTTCATGACTCAATTCGAAAATAAGTATATACATGTATCATATATTTTTTTGTTAGTGTAAGTTAATTTTGCGCTTGTAAAAAATAATAAACAAAATGCAAAATATTAAAGAAAATAAGAGTTTATAAGCTCATCGAAGATAATCCGTACAAAAGCATAAAACCACAGCAAAGATAAATTAGTTGTTCAACATCTTAGTTCGAAATAATAGAATCCATCCCCGAAAGCCAAAGTACAAGCGCTACCATTAAGCATGTAAAAGATATCGCACCAAACAAACAAGTCATAGAACTGGCAGCTATTAGCTTGAACCTTATGCCATTATCTTCGCAGATCTAACGTAAAGGCTATCCACGACCTTACCAATATTAGAAATGGTCTCCAGTGTCGCAGGGTAGATAGCATCTGTCTTAGGATCATCAAAGATGATGAGGCATCCAGCACCTTGATCTAAGGTCCCAGCGAACTTCTTATCAAGGATCATCTGAGACAGCTTCTTCTCCACATGGTCCACCGGCAGTTCAATCAGCTCAGCAATATGCGCTATCTCCACCCTAGAAAACGGTTCAATCAACCTGCAAAGGTTCTGCTCCAGCAGCGTATCATAAAGGGATGACAGGTGGCGGTGCACAATTGGGTCCTCCTCCAGCTGCGCCTTGAAATCCCTAAGGGCAGTCTCGAACAGCCTCAGAGACCGTTGCGCATGCGCGTGGGCCACTGCCTTCATGGCATCGACTTCCGGACCCTGATACTGCAAACCCACCTTCGCGGAGGATAATATCCCCGCCACATCATCAGCTTGACTAACCATGATTTTGCACAATAACATATATTTGAGACTGTATATGGCCCTAGGATCTTCAAGAGCATTGAAAGCTTCGAATGCTTCATAGAAATAGCTGTACCCAGTTTTATAGTCCTTTTCTTCGGCGTGAAGAATTCCGCTCTGTAAATCTATTGTTCCCTGCTGATCTGGCGGCACATAAATAGCATTGGCTGCAGTTCTAGCGGCAGTTAGAGACGCCTTGGCTTTAGGAAGGTTTCTCAGAGAAAAATGGAGCTTGCTCTCCAACAATTCAATGTCCACAAGGAGTAACTTGTCGTCTAATCTCCTCACTTCCGTGATTAAGCTAGAGAGAAGGGCTAGCGCCTCTGAATACTCCTTGCTCTCCATCAAAAGAGAGGCAAGCCTCGCCTCCACTCTCTGACGGAGGAACGTCCGCTTCTCTGTGCGGGTCCATTGCACCATCTCTTTGCAAAGAGAGATTTGGAGATCTGACGTGTTGGGTATCTTTGCTACTGCATCGATTATGCTTCGGACGATTTTGGCGGTTTTTGCCTTGGGGATCAAGGAAAAGAAAGGCCTTAGTTGGGTCAGGAGGCTTCTGAGTTCCTCCGCCCTGTTCTCTTCTCTGAGAAGGTCTGCGAGATTCGAGATGGCCTTTTCTTTTATCCGCAGTGCTTCAGCAGAAGAAGAAGGATTCTCAAGTATGCGGTATAGGATGGAGATTGCCTCTGATGGCTTTTTTGCTTCTTGAGCCTGATCGAGTGATTCAGTGGTTGCTGGGAGGTACGATGAAGACATGGTCACTGACTTGAGGTTCCTGGAAATCAGAAATATGTGAACAATTAGGTACAGTATACATAACTAGCCACACAAACTAACCAGAATGAAAAACATACAAAACTCGGATGATAGTCACAGTTCCCACTTCCCAGTTTTTCAACCAAAATGGAAGACATTCGCTTGTTTTGTTCTTCATATACGAATTCATACAAGGCGGGATACAATTTGCTACAAGAAACAAGTTAATGCATTATCTTGTCTCTACCGTTTTAATGATACAAAAGTCGGGAGCAACTCTTACTAGCGCCATTTCCCAATGATCAATCCCGCTTTTGCATTAAAAGTTGATCAAACTAATCTTGAAAGAATCATACCAACAGCCAAAGCAGAAATATCTACCTAATAATTATCAATCATCCACAATATAGGTATCATCATGCAAATACAACCAGAGAGATAAAGAACAGGGAAACTAATGTAGCAGTAACAACAAACGAAATACATCATATAGACATTTGGATACAGATCGGATGTCCCCGAAGCATTATGGGAAAAAATAACCTCCAAATTTCTTCTATTCTCTTTCCTTTAATTCCTCCCTACTTTCTTCCATTCTTTCCTCTAATTTGTCAGTCATAAAATACAACATACACAACAAATAGAGCAAATGTCTCCAGTGAAAAAAGAAAAAACTCAGCATCGACAATTATGGGTGAATAACACAAACAAAAGCCTAGAAGAGCCACTGCTTCAGGCCCCTAAATGGTCAACACTTCTGTTACTAGAGTACACAAATACAAAGTTTAAACAACTAAGGGGGCATTTGGTAACACTTGCTCTTGGAGTGTCAAGTATCAGTGTTTCAAGTTTGCATTGACTCTCTATGCCTCACAAAAGCCAATGAATACTTGTGGTGTCATTCTAAAGTTTCGATGACACCTCTTCATGGACATTGAGGACTTTTAAGACATGTTCATGAACCCTTAACCTTGACATTCAACTCTGTCTATGGTGTATCACTGTATCTACATGTTATTTTATCCATATAATGCCAAACTTAGCAAAACCACCACCTCTTCCATCCTTGGTATCATTGTCAGAGTCAACAACAGGATACATAATATGTCCCGCTAAGGATTGTAACTCAAAATAGCAATTTCGAAACTGCAGTTCAACAATATAAACAATTTCAGCAATAAAAATAACTGTTTCAGCACAGTTTCAACACAAAAACATCAGTTCCAGGACGATTTCAGCCAAAAACACCAGTTCCAGTATGATTTCAACCCAAAAACAGTAGTTCCAGCAGACTTTCTGTGCAAAAACAGCAGTTCCAGCACAAAAACAGTAGTTCCAGCATACTTTCCGCATAAAAACAGCAGTTCGAGAAACGGAAAAAAAATTGTTCCATCATCGAAACATTAACCTTACAGGAGCATACAACACAATAACAAAGAACCTAGGAAAAACCTAACAAAAAAAGGTCATGAAAGCAAGACAATTCAGTTCAAGTCCCTTTCAGGAGACAAAATTGTCTAAAGCTTTGCTCACGAGTTTATAACAACCACAGACGAACCTCAAATTCAAATATCTTTATCGATTCCACTAACTACAAGAAACTCATTAAGGTATAGACATTTAGGTACAAGTGAACCAATCAGAACTGGATAGATGAAATCGAAATAGCTACCCCATGCGTGCCACTACATGAGAACAATCAAAACTATAACCGATCTGTAACATGACAGAGATCCCACCCACCATAAACATGTGGAGGCTGGGAAGGAAAGATAACAAAGCAGTTGTCCCTCTTAGACTTTTCTAACGACATTCAGACTAAAATTGGTCAAAATCAACAGATATAGGAGTCCACAATTACCCAAATACAGCTACTTGACTCAAACCAAAAGAACTGATAAACCAAATAAGGACAACTCGCAGTTTCTTGTCAAAAAAACTTTGACCTGACAATACCATATGAAGTAGTAGGTTTAAGCAATTCTTTTAAAACCACTAGGCACTAGTCAGGCAGAAAAGGGGTGCCTAGGCACCGACTAGTTGGCAGCCAAGCGCCTAGGAGGGAACTAGGCAACGGTTAGTAGGCTGCCTAATCTAGGCATTGGACCACCGCCTAGCGCCTAGGCAGCCGACTTTTAGAACAGTGGGTCTAAGTCTAGATTGGCCGCTCTAGGTTTAGCCATGACTTACCGCCCAACGCCGAGAACACCGAGTCCTCCCTCTCAACCAAATCATCACCCTCATCAACTCATCCGCCGCCCTCGAATCCCCCTCACACCGCCTTGTTGCCAACATCACTGCCGACGAAGGCCATCCCTGATTTGGGTAGTCGGATATCACTTCAGATTTTGCGGCGAGACAGATTCCGGCAAAGAGTGGGTGGCCGATTGGGAGGTTTTCTAGCAGTAATGTGGTGTTTGGGGTGGTGGCTGGGACAAAATCAGCAGTAGTGTTGCGGTAGCTATTTTTGCCCAAGAGAGAGAGAAGCGAGAAAACAACTAGTATATCCTCACCCTAAACCTTTCAAAAACCTAACCAAGGCAAAACATCCCTGTAAGCCCCAACATTTGGAGTTTAGAACAATTTTCTGTAGACTTATTAGACCTCGTATTTTGTTTTGGACTCCGTTTCTCATTGGGTTCATTATCATCTACTATGATGGGTATGATGGGTTTAGACTTTAGACGCATTATCAACATTGTTCGATCCTATAACAGTAACCCCAGTCATTCATCTACAAAGAACAAACATACAATCTATTTCAACAATGTTCAATTAAAGCAACAAGCAATGTTCCACAACAACACTTAACAACAACAAAGCCCAAGCAAAGCAAACAGTAGCCCAAATCTGAGAGAGAAACAGAGATCGAGAACACTCATCACTACAATTCAGGGCAGAACTGGTACGATAGTAGCTCAAAAACATATAGGATGATTAGGATCCAATCAAAGCCCTAATCTGAAACCCGTACGCACACAGAGAGAGAGAGAGAGATTATCAACCTTGGTTGTGCGGTGGTCACTGGTGAGTAGTTCGCGTCGCGCGGTGGTTGTCGAATGACTCGAAACTAGTAGCCCTGTTCGGTTTGGAATTCCAAACCAGAGTTTTTGGATAAAGTAACTTTTTTACTTTTTCTTTTTCTAACTTTTCAATTATTACTTTCATTTTTCACTCTATCTCTCTCTACTTTTTAACTCTCTCCACAATCATTACTCTCATTTCTCTCTCTACCTTTATTCAAAAACACAACTCAAAACCCACAACCGAACAAAGCCGAGAACGAAGATGGAGAGATTATCTGTGTCAATAGCACCGCTGTTCGTTTGGATGAGGAGCCTAGAAATGGGTCAAGCTCCTGTCCAGTTTTATTTTGTTCCAGTATGGTCCAGTTTTGGGCCGTTGTGAGCCCCTCCCAGGCCCACAACAATGATCGGAATCGTTCATTTTGTAGAGCTCGTCGAATATGTCATTCACGCCAAAAATTAGTTTCATCGAACATCAATAGGTACATGGATGAAACATATTTGTACAAGAAAAAAGTAATGACAAAAATTAAGTTGAAATTAATAATTGCCCATTTTTTTCATGTACAAATCTATTTCGTTCATATACCTATTGATGTTCGATGAAGCTAATTTTTGACGTGAATGACATATTCGACAAGCTCTACAAAATGAACGACTGGACCATCCGGGCCCACAACGGCCCAAAACTGGACCATACTGGAGCAAAATAAAACTGGACAGGAGCTTGACCCCCTAGAAATACTATACTACTCGTACTAAAAGTATATGAATCTCATTCAGGAAAAAATTCAATACATCCTAAACATGTCTCGTTCTTTTGGGAAAATTTTAAATTGGCACCGGAATTTTCACTCCAATATCACCGAAACACTTGAACTTCACTTTATTTCAATTAACCACTTGGACTTTCAAAATCCTTAAATTGAGGCAACTGCCGTGAGCCTTCGTTCATTTCCTTCACCAATCGGCTGATGTGGCTCATTTCTGGAGTTAAATGGCCACACTCATGTTATGAAGTACTCAATGCAAACAATCAAAAACTCATGTCAACCCTACTTCACTTTTACTGAGAGAATGGAGGGAAATGACTTCATTTTTAGTGAGAGAAATGAATTAGGTTGGCATGGGTTGTGATTGTGTGTATTGAGTTCACTTCTTAACATGTCTTGTGGAGCCCTTTAACGCCGGAAATGAGCCACATCAGCTGATTGGTGAAGGAAATGGATGGAAGCTCACGGCACATGCCACAATTTGGGGATTTTGAAAGTCCAGGTGTTTAATTAAAATAAAGTGAAGTTTCAGGTGTTTCGGTGACATTGGAGTGAAAATTCAGGTGTCATTTTGAAATTTTCTCCTTTCTTTTTTCTTTCTTTCTTTTTTTTTATTTTATCAGACTAAACATTTTTGGGTAATTAAAAAAAAGGGTAATTATCAGACTTAAACATGTCCCTTTCAAAATTCAGTAATTACTTAAAAGTTGAAACAAAAAATGTATTGGAGACGAAAAATTTGTAAAAGCGCATTTTACTTTTCGGTCTTGCTATTGTCAACTCACTGGACTGACGATAAGCACACTAAAAGACAAAGAAAACACGTATTTGTGTGTACTTTTTACACCTTTAATACACATTCAGACATTTATTATTGTCAGCCCATTGGCCTGATTTTAGAATTTTCCTTGACCTTTTAACCTTGCTACTGAAACAGCAAATCTGTGCACAGATTGCGTTGTGGGCCCATTACGGGTCTCACACACATGATTCGAACCGTTCATTATGTTTAAAACATTTTTTCAAAGGCCCTCGTAAAAAATCAGCTCAATCTAATACCCCAACATTAAAGAGAAATGTTGTCGGAGTAAAAAATCAATAGAAAGTCAAAAATTTGGTGAGTTAATAAGTGCAACCGTGCTACTGTTGTACAGACAATGCGTACAATGCGCTTTCGGGCCCGTCTCGAGTCCAACAAAGATAATCAAAATCGTTCATTTTGTTCAAAATATTTTGTTTAGTGTCCTCATAAAAAATCAACTCCATCCGATATCGTTAAGGACGTTTATGAAATGTTCATATTTGATAGCCTAAATTCTGAAGCAAAATTGTACGTTCGCAAATATGAAATCCAACATCATGTTGAACTTAAAGGCCATCATTGAATATCAAAGTGAATGCTCTGTATCTTGAAGGCCATTAGTTTCCATGCTTTTCCACTTGCTTGCCCAAATAAATCATTGTGGTTTATTTTTTGTCCTTATTTAAATTTTTTTCGCATTTTGTGGCTTATTGTCAATTTTTTGGGGATTATTGCTTCGTTATGACGAGAAGAATCTAAAAAGTAAAAAATCTCGATCGAAATCCAAATTTTTTTGAATAAAGACGAAAATAAGCCACGCCAAATTTAGTCGAAATTCCAAAAAAATTCGATCGTAATTTTTTAGATTCTTCTCGTCATAACGAAGCAATAATCCCCAAAAAATTGACAATAAGCCACAAAATACGAAAAAAATTTGAATAAGGACAAAAAATAAGCCATAATGGCTTATTTGTCCAAACGGGCTAGTTTCGTAAATTGCTAATCCCACCCCCCGGCACACAACCCCCCGGCTCCACACCCATTTCCCGGATTACCCCCTTCTCTCTCTCTCTCTTATTTCTTTCTTTTACGGTTTGCCTCTTTCTTTCTTTTTTTTCCCCTTTTCTTTCTTTCTTTCCAATTTGCTTTTTTTTTTTTGGCCGCTTTATTTCGTTTTATTTTTATCCAGTTTGAAATTTTTTTTCTTTCTTTTCAATTTGAATTTTTTTTTCTTTTTTTAATTTTCAATTATTTTCTTTATTTGTTTCTTTTCCCATTTACCTCTCTTTTTTTTTTTTGGTTAACTCAATCCGGTTATTAAAAAAAAAAAAGAAGTGGTCAGTGGTCTAGGCAACCGAGCAACCGAACAATTTTTCCTCATAGGTTTCGCAAAAAACAAATTTTCTTGCCGATCAAAAAAAAATTTTCAATGCAACGGCTATTTATAATACATATCTCACAAAATGTGGGGATCACATGTGACAGCGTTACAAATAACTATTGCATTGAAATTTTTTTCAGATAGAGACAGACTAAGAACTCCTCGTAAACAAACAAAAGGGCGACTACTAGTAGGGTGTATGTTTCCGTAGAACTTCAAATTTCTGTTTCTGATTTTTCTAAGTCCATATCAAATAAGACTTCAAAAGTTTAGAAGAACGGCCAACTCAAATTACCATCTTCTTTGATTAAAAAAAAAATACCATTTTCTTTGCGAATTACTAATATCGTTTGTTTGTATTCGGACAAATGTCTTTATCAGAGTAAAGTTTTACTTCATCTACTGCGCAATCAAAACCTCGAGGAGCTAGTGTAAAATTTGTATGAGTGGAAAACAGATAAACAAGAGTGTGAGAGAGATTGGCCATATGAATCGTTGTAATCTGGGTTTCGAAATGAGTTTTGTTTTTCTCTTGGGTTCATGCGTCTTCTCCGTTCAAGACTGATCAAAGAGGAAAAAATTTCAAACTGAAAAGAAATAAAGAGAAAAGAAAAGAAAAAAAGATTTCAAACTGGATAGAAATAAAAGGAAATAAAGTGGAAAAAAGAAGAAAAAAAGATTTCAAACTGGATAGAAATAAAAGGAAATAAAGCGGAAAAAAAAAATCAAACCGGAAAGAAAGAAAGAAAAGGGGGGAAAAAAAAGGCAAATTAGAAAAGGTTTTCTTTTTCTCTCGAAACTAAAGAGGTTGGAAAATTGGAAAAATTATATATTTTTGTGGTAGTTTAAACTGTATAAAGATGTTGAAAAATTAAGTGTTCCAAAATTCAATCCGTTTGAACGGGTGGAAAGATTTTAATTTTATGATCGTTTTATTCTAAATGGTCATAATTAAATTTTGATTGTAGGGCTCTCGTTGATTAACCCTAAGAGATATTTGATTCTATGACTTTCTTAGGTTTAATCAACGAGAGCCCTACAGTCACAATTTAATCATAACCATTTAGAATAAAATGATCAAAAAACTAAAATCTTTTCACCCGTTCAAACGGATTGAATTTTGGAACACTTAATTTTCCAACCTCTTTATACAGTTTAAACTACCAAAAAAATATATAATTTTTCCATTTTCCATTATTTCACCATCAATATTAGGCTCGTTTGATAGGTTTCGTTGAGTAGATTTCAAAAATATAAAATTTATTTTAAAACAATACGTCAAGAAAAAGTTATTACCATTTAAAATTTTATAACAAAAAAATAAAATGAGAGAGAGAGCGGCAAAAAAATAAAATGAGAGAGAGAGAGCGCGGGGGGGGGGGGGGTGGGGGTTGTGAGGATTAGCAGCTGTCGTTAGTTTCCCCTTACTGCACTTTTTTGTTGACCTACTATTTGTTAACTTCCATTTTGCACATCCTTTTGCTAGCTCTATATCCCCTACCTGCTGAAGTCTTATTGTCTCCTGGTGTCTTTGTGCTTTTATCATGTTTTGTGTAATCTGCTTGCGATATTTTGCACATCCTTTTATCTGTATGTCTCGATATACTTATTTTCCAAATCCAAGTCCTAGCTAGTGGTTTTCCCCAGTTATTAGGACTTTCGAAGTCAAACCCTGTTAGTTCTCTTGACCACCATTGCTTTGTGTTTTATCTCTGGGAAAGGGGATGGTTTTGCTCACACCCATTTTGACACCTCACTCTTTCGAGTCTCACTGTGCTATTTTGAACCGTTGATCTTGTTTAAAAGAGTAAAATAGAGGGCACATGTAATTTTCAAGGTAATTCTCTTAGTTTCTCAACATATATTTAAGCATGATTTAATCATATTGGTTTTGGAATGTTAGGTGATTCTCATCATAACATATACAGCAAGGTGAAGGTCCCAAGTCTGATCGAGTTTCGGAGAACGGAATGCCAAAGCCGGGATTTTGTGTCAACAGTTGCCGTTAAACATGGCCATCAATTAAAAACCAGGAAACTAATTGTCTTTTGTAATATAGCTAAAGTGTTGGTAGTGATGGCTGAAAACATTGTTTCTTGTCTGCCATCTTAGTATTTTGCTGCTCATGTTTTCTTGTCCATCTAAAAATGGATTGCTGAATGTTTCTTGCTGCAAGGCAAAGTCCCAGCCAAATTAATCGGATTCAGATAAGTCAGATTCGGATTCAATCCGGCCCATTGACAGACCTAATTCCAGTCTATGGCAAGGATATACACGAAGCTTGCGGCTATGTCCCAGAAGAGCTGTAACTTATGATTCCTTGTGGCTATGTTGATTTGCATTTTTTTGCAGAGGCTATGTCCCAGAAGAGCTGTAACTTATGATTCCTTGTGGCTATGTTGATTTGCATTTTTTTGCAGAGTCATACCGTGCGCCTAAATTATTGTGATGAAAAATACCCATACACTAAGGAAAACTCTTTCTTTCTTCTTTGCCGTTCAAAAAAATGGAAAACTCTTTCTTCTCCAAATAATGAAGCAATTCTGAAGTTCTGCTTGTGTCCTCTCTCCGGTCGTTGTTATGGAGTACTAATACGATAATACTGGAAATCTAAATTTTGGCCAAGGCAGTAATATTTTCGTGCTTATTTCTTTGTTTGGTCTATTTTCTGCGATTCCAGAAGAGGACAGCCCGGGAACAAAGGATAATTAAGAACAAAGAATAATTACTGCTTTTTGGGAGAGTCACACGACATATGTCCTGCACTTGTTACATCAAACATTAGAAATGAACAATGAATGCATAATTTTCTGCACGGATTTCACATTTATTTATTTATGCAAAGCCTTTAGATATCCTTGCAAAGAGATATAAGACCAGAATAATATATGTCCTGGCAAATCGACATACAACACTCAACCTACAACATACCTAGATTAGATCTACCCATGATGAGACATTTCTTACTTGAGGAACCTATCAAACCAATCACTGGCTTCTTTTACCATAAATGGGGTCAGTTCGTGTCCGATTCCAGGTTGTGCTATCAGCTGTGAGTCAAGGGAAAAAATACCATCTGTTAGGTCGAAGAATTTTGGAGAGGTAGAATTAAGCAGAACTACAAGATTCAAAAGCAGAGATACCTAGCCGTGACTATGCATTTTTTACAAGAAGTAATTTCTGATAGTCAGAAATTGTTGTATTGGTATGATAAACTAGTTGCTTGCTTCAAATGAAGAGAGGATGACTCTTATTCTGGGAGGAACCATACCAGTCTAGAGATTCAGCATAGAAATGGACATTGTTCATAATGATATTTGCAGACGTACAGTAATTGTAAGCTTGATGCACACTACCAAATCGTAACGACTACTGCAATCAACTTTAACAGATGAACGATTCATACCTTGAACTTATCAGGACAATGGGCTTCCTCATAAGCCTTGCGTGCTCTTGATTTGGGAATTTCCAGTCCTTCGAGTGGGCATCGAGGATCCTTTTCACCTGTTTGTCCAAACCAATATTTCACGAGGCACCAATCACTTTCAACTTACCAATATTTTACCAATATGTGTTTTTGCAACAAGAATCTTGTCCATACAGATTGATGATCGGAGTGCAGAAAAGGACATACCATTTAAGATCAGCAGAGGGCGTGGTGCAATTATTGGAATTGTATAAGGTGAATCAAACTCGGAGGCTAAACCAGGAGCGATTCTGTCCCACACCTGGAGGAAAATTAAACCACCATAATATATGATCGATCATGCAATATGAATTATGCATCACCAATATAGGACGGCGCATTAGAAATTTTTTACAAATCTACAACTGATTCGATATACCCAAAACGATAAATGCGACTGACCTTCTCCACCACTTCCTTGTCAATGACACTCTTGCCTATATCAACCCGTGCTTCTGAAACCAAAAAACAAATTTAATGGAGTTTGAACAAATCAACTTATGCCTCTTAGAAAAAAAAAATGCTTGCACTGAGCTGATAAAATATGCTTCATGGAAAATAGAGATGACATGCTACAGACATTCCATAGAACTCCTACTTAATACAACAAATTTAGCAGGCAAGTGCTCTATCCCGAGTAAACCATCCTATAAAAGTTAATCAATGACCCTTGAAATATTAACACAGAGTACTCTCCTTATAAAATGATGCAGATGCCATAGAAGAAGAGTACTTTAGTAGTGCGACAAAATTTGTTGATGCTAGACCAAATAAGTAGTGTGAGAAAATTTCACATTGGTGTCAATAAACACTCTTAGCTAAGTGCCAATTATCTTCAATTTTCTAATTTACTTTTCTTGGCCTCACCTTCAAATACATCTTTAATACTGTCAACCCGACTCTGCCACTTATTGTGGTCAATAGCCCATCGAAATCCCTGTGACATAATGCATGAACAGAAAAATATTCCATTACAGTTAGCAATACCAACTAAGAGGGATGCAAGAAGTACTCAGTCATATGTTATTCATGAGAACAAAACAAAAAACTTAGATAACCAGAACCTGAACCCCAATTATAGGGACAGCCACCGCATAGCGCGTGTCAGCAGCGGCAGCAAACCATGCATGCATTCCTGCATTGCAGTATCTGCATGTTATAGAAACTATGCAGCCTATTTTTACATTATTCAAATATTATTTATCCAACCTCCAAGTGATTCCCCAGTGATGCCAATTTTAGATGGGTCTATGTCTGCCCTTTGTGTAAGATAATCTGCCAGCTTCATTAAGTCCCAGACCTGCAGAATTGACAAGTATTCGGTTAATCTACGAGCCAACCAAACTGAAGAATTAAATCCAGATACTAATCGCAGCTGACTCATCAAATTCTGTTAAATAAAATGTAGACAATGTAAGAATGCAGTACTACATGTTTCTGAAACAAAATGAATGGAGGAATTACCGTATCAAATACGAATGGCATTGTATCCCCTTTTCTCCATGATGATACAAGAGCCTGCACAAGTAAATAAAAATCATATTACGGGCAGTACAGATCTTGGTAAGTGGTTATAGTGAGAAATATGAGAACAAAATACACACATCTCGGTAAGCGGTCATACTACTTGCACGTTCCCCATGGTAACGAGAATCAATGGCAACAGCAATATATCCCCGCGAAGCATATGCCTGAAACAAATCAAATTACCAGACAGTCCCCAGTGATCTTTAAGTCAAACTGGTGATGTTAAAGGGGTCTATTCAAAATATCTACCTCGAGCAACGGCCGTAACCACTCTTTGCACTTCTTGGTGCTATGCAGAAAGACAACAGCTGGCCTTCTATGATGACTATTTTCTTTCATGCTCAAAATCAGCACAGGCAAGCGCCCTTGCTCTCCTGACTATTCATGAATATACCAAGTCCCTTTTATGCTCAAAATCAGCAGATATACATGTAAAAGGAACTAAGAAACTATTAAAGTTACTGGAGAAACTTCCTTCTTGAAAACTGACTACATCTAGTGCTTTTGACTTCTATACTACAAAAGTACTAATATATATAGGAGGTAAAGTCAGCATTTTCATTAACATTGCTTGTGTGTTGTTTTGTATTGTGGGCTCATGAATGCATTATACGATTACATAGTTATAAAGTTTCAGTATTGGGCTCAGAAAGAACTTGTGGATGAGGTATACTGCTCCCTAACAGATTTACCCATTAACAAATAGTCCTCCTGCAGTCTCCTTACAGGAAAATGAGGATTACAAGGTTTAGTGGGACGACAGTTTCGGTGGGAAGCATGGTGTCATATTGATAGTAGATTGTCATAGCCCCCTCCTCCATGGACAAAGGCAATTTCAGCTTAAAACTTTCCAACATTGAGCTTGTGGTGTTGTGCAACAATTTACAGTTCTTAACCTGCTTCAATGCGGTCTTTAACTAGAAAAACAAAAAGGATTTGCACAAGTGCAAGGGTGGGGGTGCCTATGTGCTTGGGTTGGGAAGTTGCATGCTAAATACTAGAGAGACAATGCTTTAGTAGATAAGAATTATAAAATTTGAAGGCCAAAGAAAATAAGGTAAACTATGGTGGACACAGAAAAGGCCCATTTCTACCAAGTAAATTTTCAATGAGTAGACGGAGACTTCAAGACGATGCCCATAAATCACAGTCACATCAAAGTAAAATCTTTTCATGAAGCTGTCTTAGTATCCAAAACCTGAAATCAAATTGAGAGTTCACTGGTGCAGCTAATACCAACTGTATCATTCTTACAAAATGCGAAGCGATCAAGAAATTTGATGGCTGTGATGTGGCTGTATTGCATGGAGCTCGGTCTGTGCATTGGTTGCTGATATGTATTTTAAACATTGGACTCTTCAAGAAACTCATTTATACATGATTAGTCTCCCCTTCACTCTAGTAAAATGTTGCTCTGGAATATATTATCTGGGTATTTGTCTAGTTTGACCCATTGCTGGCAATTTCACACACTTATCTTGGTATCTTTCAGAAGAACCCGTGCAAAACTAAAATGTAGAATATATATGAGAAAGATGTGAGAAGCTTTCTACTCCCATGTGCAAATGAAGATCAATAAGAGACCAACTACGAACAGGTAATTTCTAATCTCTCAAAAAACAAATTAGACAAATAAATTTGAAAAACGGAAATAACATGCACTTTGAATTAGTTAAAATCTCCTTCTAATAATCATTATATATTAACTTAAAATATCACTGTTTTTTAATATTTTTAAGGGTAGGTTCCATAGGTCCTGGTTTAAAAAATTAAGCTTGTGGCAGTGCCCGCGGTTCTTTTTCCGCTGCACAATTCGTGTGAAGTCCAAGACAAGGCTTGCGGCACTCTTCCCGGTTTTGGGTAAAACCAAGAACCAAAATCAATTATGAACGATGAGATTTTAGGAAGTCCAAACCACTCCAATGGATCATAAAAGAACCGTTCCCAGCACCAAATGATTTTAGGAGAGCAGTTGGAACGGAATGAATGGAATTGAAATTTATACTGGGGAAGAATATGAATGACGATTTGTTTAGGGTGAAGCGAGGAGCAAAACTCCATGGTAAAAGTAATGAATTGTCTATTTATTGATGTTGTAGATTCTGTAGTGACATGTAATGGGGCGAAAACCAATTCTTTATTACCAATGGACTCTGTTCTCTTTGCATTGTAATTTTATATTTTATGGATATGTGTTTTATGTTTGTTGTAAGTCACTAACTTCCTTTTACTTGTCCTTGCATAATGTTTTCTATATCCCGAGTCAGTAAAGAAAATAAGCTAAACGCCACAGCAGAGAACTATGATCAGTATGTAAAAGCCCACACACCTCGGTCCTCAAGTACAAGTTTTCCTCTTTCAGATCCTTAAGATTGGGAATGTCTTCCTTTGGACAAGACTCCATTGCCTGTCAAAATATAAGAGAAGGTAAATTTGATTAGAACGGAGCAATCCACAACTGTCCAGCAGGTAAGATAAAATATCCTCGAAGAGATTTCTACCTCACTAAACTTCGGATGGGGAGTTTCCTGGTACATAGGATCCAAAACAGGATGTCCAAGTTCCACAGATAGCGGAACTGAAAAAAGTTCCCTCATTAAAACAACAAGAAAAAGAGACTAATCGCACGTATTGTAGGTAAATGCTCAGAGAGAGAGAGAGACACAGTTATGCCTTACCTCCGAGTGGAGACATTCTATGTTATTTCCAAGACTTAGAAATCACCAAACACCATTCCTAGTATTCCCAGAAAAATTCAACATCTAAATGCAGTACTCAGTGATTCGAAACAACAAAAAGTCCCTCCGTTTCTATAATTAATTTGATATATGGAATCACTGGGAAGTCTTTTATTCGGTCAAAACAAACATAAAACACATAACCATACAATATAAAATTACAATGCAAAGAGAACAGAGTCCATTGGTAATGAAGAATTGGTTTTCGCCCCATTACATATCACTACAGAATCTACAACATCAATAAATATACAATTCATTACGTATACCAGGGAGCTTTGCTCCTCGCTTCACCCTAAACAAATCGTCATTCATATTCTTCCCCAGTATAAATTTCCATTCCATTCATTCTGTTCCACCTGCTCTCCTAAAATCATTTGGTGCTGGGAACGGTTCTTTTATGATCCATTGGAGTGGTTTGAACTTCCTAAAATCTCATCGTTCGTAATTGATTTTGGTCTTGGTTTTACCCAAAACCGGGAAGAGTGCCGCAAGCCTTGTCTTGGACTTCACACGAATTGTGCAGCGGAAAAAGAACCGCGAGCACTGCCACGAGCTGAATTTTTTAAACCAGGACCTATCGAACCTACCCTTAAAAATATTAAAAAACAGTGATATTTTAAGTTATTATAATGATTATTAGAAGGAGATTTTAACTAATTCAAAGTGCATGTTATTTCCGTTTTTCAAATTGATTTGACGAAGGCCCCAACTTTGAAGTTGGCTTCCGGCTCTATATCTTGGGACCGCCCTGCTTCAGAAGTGCAAAAAGTCTAGAAACACAACATTGGAAAACAATTCAGACACGATTATGTCCCGAGCCGTTCAACATCCGTGGGCCCAGGTACGTCGAACGTTTCTGGACACAGCCGCATCTGAAATTGTGTTTCAAAGTTGCGCTTGGTCCTACGGAGAGTGATACATGGCAATTCGGACTCAACACCGCCAAATGCATGTCTCCGCACAGGCACATACGACATTACACAAGCACTTAATATGTACTCGAGAAAATCCACATAGACTAACTCTTGAACAAGACTCCGGATACAAGCGCGTCTGGAACTGGTTGATGCATGAGAACTCATGATGGAACGACTCTGGACACTGTTGTATATATAATCATGCATCACAATTCAACTTGATTCAATTCAAGAGAGAGAGGAGAGAGAGAGAGGGTGTGTTTCGCCGTACAGACCTTGAGGGGATCGTCGGGTACGGAGAAGATGAAGGAATTGGGAACGAAGCTTCGAGGCATTGATCTGTTCCATAGTTTGCTCTCCGGAGGCAACGGGCTGTTGCGCAGATCCACCTCCGCATTTATAGGCCGGGGATGGAGATGACGACGACGTGTGATGACTATGGGTGAGGGCTGCCACGTGGGCCACGTGCGGCATAATCGCCGTCACGTACAGGAGCATTGCTTGCGGAAGCTGGGGGCCGCCCCTCCATTTTATTGTTTGTTTCAGGCGGGAGGGAGTAACGAGTGGGGTGGTAGCCGTAGGTGATTATTTTTTCTTGTGACGTGGGAGGCTTGGCCACGTTTCTATTCTCCTCCTTTGTTTTTTCTTCTCTCAAAAAGATAAGGTTCGGCGTTATTCATTTCGACCGCACAGCATCATCGGCTTCTCTACCAACCTAATACTGCGTCGGTAGTACGTCCAATCCCATAGTCATCCATCATGCTGTGGGTGTGTGGGCCATTTCCGCCCCTTACAGCGGCGGACGCAGAAATTTTATTACGGAGGGATTAAATCACTGTATTTATATATTAACGATAAAATATCATTCTTACATAATAATAATCCGATTTTGAGGGATTCTTCATAAATTTTAGCGACTTAAACCTAAAAACGTAGTAAAAATAACAAGATAATTGAGAGATGTGCATGAACCTAGCCCCCTGCCTGCACGCTGGCCCCTTGCCTTACATATAATCATTCCAATTATTCATCTCACAAAACATGAGAAAAGCATGCCTTGGGAAAAATCAATTTGAATGAGTACCGGTAGATAAGTGAATAATAAGTTATATACTGGAGTACTTTTTATCAATAAATTGTATTAACTTCGTCTCATTTTCATTGTCTATTATGCATTTGTCTTTTTTTTTTTGTGTGTGTGTGTGTGTGCCTATTGCATATATCTTTTTTAATGTGGATCTCGAAAAATATATAATAAGAATCTTATTTGATTGATTTTAATTTGTTCTATATATAATACAGAGTTGCCGAAATCATGAAAAACATTATCGATTAAAATATATAGGCAACAGGCACAAGCAAAAAGAGACAAAAATAATAATGGACAATGAAAATGGGGCGGAGGGAGAGTAATGTTTTAAATGTAGTTTAAATTAAATATATTTGCTATTCATTGTAAAATACTACCATCTTATTCATGTGTTTAATTGATCTTTGACTTGTGTGTTTACGTGGGAGATGAAATATGAGTGTGAATCACTTGTAAAATGACAGGAGAGGCCTATAAATAATCATGCTAGCTGAATGTTGGAGCATATAAATAATCATGCCAGCTGTAGCCTGTAGGCTTTCAAATGATTTTGACAAAGGGTCCAAAAACACATCATTAATTAACAAAAGAAACAATTATGTCTGACCTTAAAAGGGAGAAGTTGGAATATCATTGGTCTTGTTCGTTTAGCATATTTACTTTGTTTTAACTTTGTTTTTCAATCATTACCTTATATCTTTCTCCAATCATTATCCTATTTTTTCAATTATTAATTTCATTTATCTCTCTATCTCTCTCCACTCATTACCTCTCTCTCCAATCATTACCCTATTTCTCTCTCCACCCACTACCAAAACAAAAAAATCCAAATGTGTTAAACGAACAAGGCCAATGTCACTTCACTTCTAATTACTGTTATTAATAGGAGTAAGAGCCGGTTTGCTTATTTACGAAGTCGCGCGATTTCGGCCGTCTATTTCGGCTTTAAACGGTTCGGATTTAACTTAAATTTTTTAGAGTTTGACTCTTTTCGGAAAAATTTCAATAACATCCGGACTGTCCAAAACAGTCTTAATTTCTCCGTTAAAAAAACTGTCTCGGTTTAATCATTAATAAAGGATATATGGAATGCTATTTGCTTTCTTCTTCGGTGTGGTGGGTCCTATGACTCGAAACTACCCAAGTAAGTATGCACACTGCATGATTGTAGTGAAAATACGTATGAGAACATTGAGAAGTTAAAAAACAGAAAAAAGTGAATCAAATAGTACTACAAATTACTAATATATAATTAGTGAATAATATCACATTATGAAGGTATATATAAAGAAGAGAATGTCGGAGCATATAATAAATAACCATGCTAGTTGTAGCCTGTAGGCTTTCAAATGATTTGACACAAAGGGTTAAAAAAAAACACATCATTAGAGCATCTCCAATCCAATACTCTATTTGAGAGTATCAAAATACACTATTTTATTCATAAAGTGATTTTAGAGGAAATCACTATTTCTATTTACTCCAACCACAAACCCTCTATTTTTCCCTTTAAAATAGAAGAGGCTTGAGAGAATGGATTGGAGGAGTTCCATACTCTCAAATGGAGAAATAGAGCATTGGTTGGAGGTGCTCTAAGGATACAAATGCCATTTTAAAAGGTGAATAATGTTATAGAGGGGATCCTCCATATTTTCTCTCATCCTCTAAATATGGAGGATCAAAATCCCATCCTTTCAAATAGAGGAGGCTTGAGAGGATGCGTTGGAGAAGTTTCATACTCTCAAATGGAGAAATAGAGCATGGATTGGAGATGCTCTTAGAAAATAAACAATAATGTATTAAGGGAGATGTTGGAATATATTACCACTTTTTAAGAAGGTGATTTATTCACGGAGGGTTCGTGAATCTCTTATCTGCGGAGTCACGCGATATCGGTCATTCATTTCGATTTTAGATGGTTCGGATTTAAATTATACTTTTTCAGAAAAGAGTTAAATACTTCTCCGAAAAAGTTTAATTAACATCCGAATTTTCCAAAACATTCTTGGACTCAATCAATAACTGTTTACAGAACCTTACGTTAAAAAGATTTTGTCGTTTATTAATAGAGGATATATGGAATCCTATTTGCTTCCTCCCCTGTATGGTGGGTCCTATGACTCGAAACTACCCAAGCACGTACACTATGTTTGGTTCATCTTTTTGAACTGTTATTTCGGAAAGTTAAATTTTTTTTTTAACAAGGAAAGTTAATTTTGTATACAAACTTTTTGTACAGCAAGAGGAGCAAAAAGTAGTGGGTCCCTTGAAAAGCAAGAGGGTCCCATCTCTCTCTCTCTCCTCCGAAATTGGTCAAACTCCCTCTCTCTCCTCCAAAATTACTCCCAAGCTGTTTGCTTTAAAAAAGTGAGGTTAGGAGATCAGAACAGACTTTTAGGACAACCCGTGAGTACTTGGAATGAGTTTTTTTTTTTTTTTCTTTTGCTGAGGGAGTCAAGGAAACCCACTCAGGTCATCACTCATCTTTGAGATCTCGCATTAAATCATATGTTTTTACATTTTAATTCAAAATTGTCAACCAAATACAGTGATTATTCTATGGTAATACTTTCTTGAAATTGAAAGATAAATCGATCGAGCCACAATCTTAAGAGTTAGAATCAATGGAAAAACTATTTTACCTCAACCACTTTCAAAATACTATCACGCTGTAATTATTACCCATCCATAGGAAATGAAATCGTAATCTATTTCCCCCCATAACTACCCCATGGCATTGGGAAACTGATCTATTCTGCACACATCCAAACTCTTTCACTAATTGTGTACGCACTGACCTTACTCGTAGATGAGGATCTCTTAGCCCCTAATCGTTTCCGTGTCTGTTACGTCGAAAGACGATGTTTGGGTGTTGACCCCACTTGCTGACAGTCACATACGTTGTTTTGGACTGTTTTGGGGCATTATTGTAGTTGGGTGTTTTTTTTTTTTTTTGTGTGTGTGTTTTCATTCAACCTATTCTCCTCCCCTTCACCGACTTGATGTACATTTTACTCTCTTTTTGTTTATATAAAAAGAAATGTGTACGTACTAAAAAATGGATTCTTGTGGTAAGGTAACAAACCTCCAAACAAAGTACTAGTACTAAAAATGGAGGGTTATTAATGGGGGGAAAAGTCCAAGCAGCGAAAGTGGAGGGGAAGCTCCATTTCTCGGACATATTTTTAATGGTCACCGGAAGAAGCTTCCACATCACATGCATCTCGGTAGGGTAGTCAAAACGAGTAGCTTCTTCAATATTAAACAATAATTTCAGTGCCATGATTTATTCAAAAGATTCAAGCTGGAGCTGGGTCCTCTCCAGTTCACATGATGGCATGGATTGTACGGTCCAGTTTTGGCTTCTTGTGTAAATTTTTTTTTTTTTTTGGGTGCATGTCATCTTGATAATTGGAATCGTTTATTTTTTTAGCGCTCAACGAGAATGTTGATAAGGCCAAAAATCACATTAATCGGATATGGATTGATATGATTTTAGGTCACATTCGTCTTGAGAAAAGAAAAAAAAAATTATCTGCACCTTATTCGTTACCGAAAACGCCTAACTTGATTCCTACAAATTTTTTCTCACAATTTATTCACTACCGAAAACACCAATTAGTGAGATAGTTTGCAATAAAGTCTAGTATATTTTATGTGTTTTGTCCAAATAGACGGTTCCTGTCACATGCATATTTGTACTGTCAAAGTAAAAGGCAAAATCGACTTTTTTTCTTACCATTAATTTGCTAAAGAAAAAATAGACGAAGTGTGTGCAAGTTGGCTCGAACGTCTGATTATTAAAAAAAATAGACGAGCAAGAAGAAAAAAGAGAGCAGAAAACAGAGTGGGAAAACCGGAAGCACATAGGGAGTGTACTAAAACTATGAGGATTATGCCGACCGTTGTTTCGTAGCTGGATCCGATCTAAGAAAAAATCTTTTCAGTTGGTAGCTCAACAAACCTAGATCACGGATCTGTAATATGTCGAAAAACCTTGCACGATCTGTAATATCCCGTATTTTTCTTTGCTGAAAAGAATAAAAGAATTATTATTTTGAATCATAAACTTCGAGGATGAAATGATTTAAAGGGGATAGATTTAACAACTCGTATTTTATTTTCTATATAATATATACCGTTAAAAAAGAAGAAGAGAGTTTCGGATAAGAGAGAGAGATATGTTTAGGGATGGAATCAATTGGACTTTTAATTGGTTAGGTGGATGTACATTTATTTATTGCGTGTAAGTTTTATTGGAGAGGGGGGCCAAATGGATGGGTTTGTCGTGGCGTAAGGATTATGGATCTTGTTGTTCGGCTAAATAAGCAACGTAGCTTATTTAGGTTTCTCTTGTTATGAAAAAGACAATAATTTTCAAAAAAAATTGACAAAAAACTAGCAAATGCGGAAATTTTTTTGAATAAGGACAAAAAAAAAGAGCCAAGTGGCTTATTTAGCCGAACAACTACACTAGTATGGTCATAGTGATGGTAAGGAAAGAAGTAATGGGAATTAAATAGGTAGGTGGCTATTGTGACTTATGGTTGTGTGGAGTTTTTAAGAGAAGAGAAAACTTCGGAGGGTTGAGAAGAGAAGAAAAGAAAACAGAGGCCTTGTGGCCAAGTAATTGTAGACGGGGTACCAAGTTGTGATGATGGAGTTTAAGGTGGAATCGTATCAGAGAACATACAAGAATTTTAGGAGGGTGTTCGTGGTGTGAGAGAGGCATGTATTTAACGGTGACGATCTTATTTTGAAGTAATCCGGAGAGTATACGATATGCTTCTTACTTTCGGAATCCTTTCCGAATTTTCATTTTGTACTCTTCTTGATTATCTCGTGACATTTGTTCGATCCTACGGGAAATATTGTTAAAAAGTGGAATAATTGATATTGAATATGATATTGTTGGCTGAATGCTATAGAACTGTTCAGAACAGGGATTGAGTAACCTTACCAATAGCTTATCCAATATCCTGAATAAGTCCGTCGGGGATCGGTGAGATAGGTATTAGGGAGGGTCACTAATCATATACAGAAAATGGCGTGATATGAGATCCCTTGTGATTGTTTATTTCAACTGGGAAGTCCGATTAATGTTGCTTGATTCCACTTGAATATGAGCATTGTCATTCTCTTGTATTGTATACTTCCCGGATAATTTATTTTTCAAGTGTGGAGCTGGACCGTGAGGTTGAATCGGAGCATTTAAGGATTATTTGGAGAGTCTTGGAAGAGTTAGCATTTTTGGAGTATTTAGAGGATTATTTATTTGGAGGCTGATTATTTTATTTTTTTCTGATGTAAATTTGTATGTGGAGAAATAGGACCTGGAAATGTATCAAATAATATAGTGTATTTTGGAGTTTATTTATAGATAAAGGTGGTGCTTCGTTCGTCGATATATCAAATAATAATCTAGGGTAAAAGCGTCCAATTGAAGCATAATAATCCGGAAGATCGAGATCATACCCAAGGGAATAATTAGTACGGCTTTACTGGATTTGTAGAAGTAAGCAAAGTTTTCGGCTTTTAGGCAGCCAACTTTGTTTTACGTATGCGGTGAAAATAAAAAGTCTAAATTAAAAACGAATTAACTAGGATAAAAGGTGGGTTAGGTCTAGAAATTACTAACACCCACGACTCGAGTTAAATCACGTTTCTCACCTGATTACACGATTTAAGATACTCAACTAAGGTTCTTAACCCGGAAGATAAAATGGTTCAATTACCAAGCTAGCTCTAGAATTTATTTAGCAAACGCCTCAAGCGACAGAACTCTAAGCATCATATGTGGCAAGTAGGCAACGCTCTTGCCTACACATGATCAAGAAGGTTAACACCTTAGCAATTTGATACACAAACCCAAACTACACATCGATTTTCAGGCCAAAGATTCGAACTTTATGGTGAAAAATGCAATTTTTACTCGAGCCATGAGGTGTTAATCACCCCATGACCTAACCTTGGAAAACTACTCACACATATCTAAAGAGATAACAGCAAGCAAAAATCTATCTAACATATTTGAAATAACAACACATGAAGAAAACTAGATTAAACGATAGATCGGAAGATTGTCTACAACTTTAATGAAGACGATAATAGCAAAACAAAACTAAATAAGGCAGAAAATGAAGATTCAAGCTAGAAAAATGAAGAACACCAAAAGCAATTCAAAAGCTAGATCTAGATCTAAGAAAACACAATACAAAAAATAGCTGTTTGTACAATGACATTACGGCTTTTTATAGCCTCCAAGATACGCGCACAGAATATCCCAAAAGATGCTCCAAAGATCCCCTCTGAAGCCCTCAGTATCAATACAGAACACCTTAAGCTGTTGTGCTAGGAGCTTCGGTACTGATAGACTTTAATGAGTTGTACCGATAACGAAGCCCTTGTTCGGTTTGGAATTCCAAACCCAGGGTTTTGGATAAAGTAACTTTTCTACTTTTTCTCTCTCTAACTTTTCAATCATTACTTTCATTTTTCACTCTATCTCTCTCTACTTTTTACCTCTCTCCACAATCATTACTCTCATTTCTCTCTCTACCTTTATTCAAAAACACAACTCAAAACCCACAACCGAACAAAACCGAAGTGGATACAGGCTGTTGAAGAAGCTCGTCGTTACCGATAGGAAAGAAAGCATGGTACCGATACCGATCTATGTAAGAGGCTCCTCCTTTGATCACTCGGTACCGATAGCTAACAAGGGGTGGTACCAATACCAATGGCTTAAGTCCAGCCCTTGGTCTTAATCCTTGGCTTGCCTTTCTAGAGCCGATGGGTCACCTTCGGATCCTTTAATGTCCTTGGTACGCTTTGAGCTTTAAAACTCTTGCTTTGAACAATTTTTCTACAAAACGAAACTAAAATACCATATGAGTAAAAGTAACTAAAAACAACTAAATTATCAAAGAAATTAACTAATACTAGAGACCTAGCACACCCTAAATTGTAATATCGGGTGCTTATCAGGCGGGTCGTTACACAATTCAACTCTTAATAATTTGATTTAAAAAATAGTATAATAAACTAAGTCACATAATATGTGCACGAGCAAGATGCGAATAAAAAGTGTTTTTCAAAAATATTTCAAACTATTAAAAATCGCAAGAGCAAGCGTCGAGAGCGAGAGTGAAGCGTCCTACACCCCTACTGGAAGCATCTCAGCCATGAGGTGAGAAGCTGATTTTGTCTCCAGAGTCGGTCTTTGAGAGCAAACGTCAAATGGACTCGATTGCAACCTACTCAATAGTTTAGAGATGAATTAGTTTGGTTCAAAACTAAAGAAACGACATAAATACATTTGCTATAGTTTGGAGGATAAAGTAAAAAGGGTCACACAACATTTGACACTACATCTCAACCATTGAAATCAATGGGGTCGGTTCCGCAAAACATTTGACACTACATCTCAACCATTGAAATCAATGGCTAAAACCTTCGCTGCTTTTTGAGAGTTTTCCTAATTTAAAAAAAAAAAAATTCATGTTCATCAATTTTGTGCTTAACTTTTTGTAAATTATTGATTCGTCTCAACGAGAAGAATCGGAAAGTAAATTTTTTTTTTTTTTACTTTTACTCATATTTTTAGAAATATCAAAGAGATGGCCCTCAAAATCGGCTTTTTGAAAGCACAATAATAGACATTATTTTGCTTTCAAAATTCTAGTGTGTTGTGGCCATTTATGGTTGAGATCATGTCATCTATGTGGTGTGCATGGACCCCCAGATGTTTGTGTTCGTATATGCAATACCTGTAAGATGCAGAAATTCATGTTTTGTCAAGACTACTTAATTGATTTGAAGGAAAAGAATGTTTACATCACATGTGTATATAATTTATTCTGACACACTAACACACACGAACAGAGTTGCACTCCATATTAGGACAAGCCCCTTTCCCTCCCAAGGGTAGGTTCTTACGGGTGAGTCTCACCTGTCCGGCACTGGAAACACCACTTCCTGTCAGACTCTCTATGTGTCAAGCATGCTGCTGCCAGCGTTCTACACCTCCAACATGAAGTGGGGACGAATAATTCGCAGAGCATGAATATGGTGGAAATGGAGGTGGAACCTCCCCTGCAATCAAGGCATACATGATATACCTATTTCCATTCCAATTGTTTCTTACAAATAGCATACAGAAGAAACACAATACGGCTTCACTACCTATACAGAAGAAAATCAGCACCGCTTATTTGTTCACATTTCAGAAATATGAAAAACAACCTAAACAATTAAGAACTGACAAAGTCCCTGAGAAATGCATGGGATTTATTGGACAACCATGAAACTGCAAAATTTACCAACATCAACAACAATAGAAGAACCCATGTAGTCTCCGATCATTGAGGGTATGGGCGGGGGAGGATTGGAGACAGACCTAACCTATAACAATATGCACAAAGTGACTACTCTCAAACTGCAAAATTTACCCAAAAAAACAAAACAAACAAACTATGAAATTGCAGAAAAATGTTTTTTTTTCTTTCCTTTTTTGGTTTCCGTATATTTAACAAACATAAAGCCGTGTGCATAGTGGAGAAGGCAGTTTGCAATCCATTGACCCATACCGAGGAATTGTGAAAAATGATAGCTGGCTTCAAGTCCGACTTCAGTTTCTACCACCTCTTGAAGACCTTAAAAGGCATCAAAACGCAATAGCTGATAGCTCCAGAATAGAAAATTTCCCACTTGCCAAACACCCCAATGTAGTCCAGAGTTCTGAAATCAAAGAACAGAAGGAGAATATGGATCATCAATTGTCCAACGAACTCGTAGTTGAGCACAATTTACGGTGCTCGTAAGATCGTACTCACAAATGTGAATTGCCAGTTAACTTCAAAGATATAATTCCGAATTCCAAAACTCAGATAATGCAAACAAGTAAGGCCAAAATAATCACTGTTACAAATATGACTTTTAATTCTTGGGAATGCTACACTCAACTGTTACTAGGTACCTCATACCAACTACTTGCAGTGGCGTAGCCAAGAATTTTGTCTAGCAGGGACAAATTTTCACCTCTAACCAAACAAAATACCTTTTTCTAGTTCAGCAATTCAAGTAACTAAACTGAAGTGCAAATATATTTTGCGAGAGGAAAGTTCAATGGCCGTCGTGACATAGAGACAAGAGATATGAATGTGCTGGAGAGAGATTTGGAGACAAAAAAGAAAGTGAGGTAGATGAGAAATTAGGGCAGTACAAATCGAGGATTTAATGGTGGAATAAATTTCAATAGGAGGGAATTTCTAAATCTAAATCTATAATAGAAATTTGTATTTAACTATTTATTCTCATATATCAAGGGACAACTTTGGAAAGCTCCAAAAATGCTGTGGCTTAAGTGTTTTTTCCAAAAGTAAGCGGGCCAATTGCCCCAACTCGCCCCTTAATACTTCTGTCCTGGATTACTTAGATGTGGGCTTTCCAAATGACATGCATGTAGTGAGGCAGCTAAACAAAATTTCTAGCAATGTACGAGATCTCAATGTTACTCTATAAGGTGTACCAAAACATAAAATATTACTCTAAGAGAATTGCACCTTCCCAAATGCATTGTTTCATTAGTATGCTTTCTAAATCCCTTGGTACACCATGTTAGATCACAGACATACAATTCAGCACACAACACATTCAACTACGTGCCTTGAAGGAAATAGTGGGGAACCTGCAACTGCTACTAATAAATCTTTTTCTTTTTCTCTTGTACAAGAAAGCAAATCTATCGGACTACTTCAATTAGTGTCCTTCAAGAATCTAACAGAACCTCAGCTCAAAGAAGTTCTACATCGAGGATTACAATGTGTGTGAAACAGTTTCCAAGTTCAAAAGAGAAACAAAGCTTCCAAAATTATTTTGGGAAGCACAAGATAGAAATCTGAGGTCAGTACAAAAATGAAGCCTGTAACAAAAAGGCTTGTATAACAATACCATAATGTTTGGACAACGTTCCCCTTGAACTCTCGATGAAGAAGGGGTCGAGCTATATTGCTACAGCCTACTGTTATCGGAAACTAGGGTGTACCTTGATGAGTTCAAAATTGACACAACCACATAGCCGGTGAGCTTTTGCTTGCATTAGTATCAACACTAAAATAAATAGAAGTGACTAAGGTGAGTTCAAATATGGAGGTTCCACAATAAAAATGTGGAGGTTCCTTACACGCATAATAACCAATAAAAAAAGGAATGGCACATAATATAAAGCTAATTTAGCATATCATTATCATCCCTTTTAGAAAGTTCCCAACTAAACTTCTTTTGTTTGTTTTTTCCAGAAGTACTTGGATGAAACTAATTATACTGGAGGAAGTTTGGAGAATGAATGAAGCTATTGGGGAATGTGTATCTTCCAAGCGAGAGACCAACTTTAAAAAATACTTACTATTTCTTATGTGCATGCCACTTTTCTATGCTTCCATACCAACTCCATTGGAAGTATAGAGCTGCAATACGTGCGATCCCAGCAGCAATCACCTCAACAAACGCCATCCACAATGATCTCTGAGGGGATAGACCAGCAGTTGCAATGGCCAGTAGGATTCCCTCAAAGTTGCATGGCACAAAAAAACTACCAGACTTGATTCCATCGAAAGCTTTCTTAGCAACTTCATCGGCTTTCATGGCACCCGAGGAAGCTGCTATGATATTGGTCAACTGTGGTCTTTTCTTCTCCTCTGCAATAATTGGAATCTTTTAAAGAGGCGGCAAAAGTTGTACACATAAAAGACATCAATACGACAAAAGTTTAGCAACTTAATTCAATAAAGACGAGATATACTGCAACATTGTCCATGTAGAAATTACTAATGTGATTGAGACCATCCCCTTGTTCCATCAACTAATCTTCATCTTATTCTTGGATCTTGTTCAGGATATTGAAAAAAGAAATCTTTTCATAGATTCTTCGATCATCTATGTATACTAAACGACTACCGTACCATAATTTGATTAACTAAAGCTCAGATTATCAGAAAATGCACAAAGTCTTAGCACATACAATATGAACAGTAGAAGGCAGAGATACTGCAGAGACTTTGCAAGAATGGTCTCTCTTTTAGGTCTTAGACTCGGCCATAAAATATCAAAGATCTCATCATAGCCAAAGGAACTGAAGGTACATCTCTTTTCCAGCTCCAGGTTAGTGTTTTTATGTGTTTGCACATCTCTATGAGACCTGAAAAGTGGGCAAAATTCATCTCCCTGGAACACAAGGCCACATTGACATGTTGGATACAGGCCTTAGGGCAGTCTTTCCGATATCCAAATTAGTTGGGAAAATTTCAAAAATGGCACCTGAACTTTCTCCCAAATGTTACAAAAACACATGAACTTAAGTTTATTTCAATTAAACACTTGTACTTACAAAAACCCCCCAAATTAAGGCCCCTACCATTATACTCCGTTCAATTTGTAGTGACGTGGCATATTTTTCTCGTTTTTTCCGTTAAGTGCTGCATTGCACACCATACTAGCCCCAAAACTTGCAGACAATCAAAGCCCCTTTCCCCAAATCAAAACCCTCTTCTCCCCGTAAATCTTCTTCAACCTTTCAACCCATTTTTCATCATCTCCCTCTCCTTTCATACCATTCCATGACCAAAATGAAAAAGCAAAAATCACCGTGCAACCACTTCGACCTCCTCTCCGAGGAACTCATCCTCTCAATCCTCGACCGCCTCGACTCAAGCCCACTCGACAATAAATCATTCTTCCCTCGTCTGCAAATCCTTCTACTCCAACGAATCCCACCACACCACCCTCAAGCCCCTCCGTTCCGACCACCTCAAAATTAAAGACCCTGACCCGGTACGCTTTCGTGACCCACCTCAATTTTTCTCTTTGCCCCCCGCATCTCTGATGTCACCACTCCATCTGCGGCAGAATGCTGAGGTCCGTCGACCTCTCGAGATCCAAGTTCTTTACCCACGTGGGTCTGCCAGGTCTCGCAGTGAATTGCTTGAATTTGGTCCAGATTGACATGTCTAACGCAACGGAGTTGAGGGATTTGGCCGCAGTCGCAATTGCAGAGGCCAAGAGTCTGGAGAGGTTGTGGCTAGCGAGGTGCAAGGGATTACGGATATGGGAATTGGGTGTATCATTGTTGGGTGTAGGAAGTTGAGGTTGATTAACTTGAAGTGGTGTTGGTGGGGGTGGCGGTGGTGGAGATACAGTAGTTTGAGGGAAGGGCTATGTTGTCTACAATTTTAGGGTTGGTGTTGTGTGCCAATGCAACACTTAAAGGAAAAAAAATCCCACATCACCACAAATCGGACGGAGGATAATGGCAGGGGCCTTAATTTGGGGGTTTTATAAATAAAGGTGTTTAATTAAAATAAACATAAGTTTAGGTGTTTCTGTGACATTAGGATGAAAGTTCAAATGCCATTTTAAAATTTTCCCAAATTAGTTTTACACTTCCATCCAAGCCCCCAAACAGTGGACAACCCACTTTCTCTCAGGCCAATTTCTAAGCATTTTCCAACAGTCTTCATTAACATCCCACCACTTCATTTCCGCCCACCTCTCCGGGTGCTACAACCACCTCTCTCCAGAAAGCATCCCTCTGCCAACTTTCTGGGTGTTTGCTACTGTCCGTTGTATGGGTAACGCTTTCAAGATGTCCTTCCTCCCACTTCTGCCCTCTCTGGCCCACACACTTCACATACCTCTCTCTCTCTCTCTCTCGTCCTGGCGATCAACAATACAGTTGACTGCCACTTCCCTTCCCTTTCTCTTTCACATCTCTTTGACCTACTTCCTCACTCCAAGCTTCAAAGGATAATGACAAACAACTGTTTCTTGCACTTTTTGTGTCTTCCCAAACATATTCTCATCTCAAATTTATATACACACGAGTGTGTAACAAACAGATGGAAGGGAAAAAAAAGAAAAGAATATAGGTCCGTTATGGAGGGTAGGTACATCTTGTAAGTAGTGAAGCAGTAGAATAGCCTGGGGTTTGAAAGATGACTGTACCCTATGATGTACATGCATGTATTTTTCCACAAAAAAAAATTTAGTTGACAAAGCAAGATGTGTGATAATCCAAGGTAGAATTGTAGGGTGAAGCTGTAAGATCTGAGGGCGTGTTTGATTGCAGATTTTGTTTTGGGGGGATTCGTAATGAGGTGGGATTATGATTAGAACTGATAATGAGGTGGGATTATTAATGAGGGGATGAATCATTTATTCATGTTTGTTTTGCACAGGATTAGAATTGGGATTGTGATTGAGAATGAGGTGAGATTGTAAATAACATGTTTGTTTTGGCTAGGATTAGGATTGGGATTGGGATTGAGGTGAGTTTTTTTATCTAGTCTTGCTCAATCCCATGGGGATGGGATTCATAGTAACACACCCCCCCCCATTTTGGGGGATTAATAATCCCACGGGACAACTAATCCCATCCACAAAAACCTCACCAAACAAGGTATTAGGAGCCCCATAGGATTATTAATCATTTCTCCCCCTCCCAAACCTCCTATCAAACATGCCCTGAAGGTTTGGGAGTAGGACCAAGGGGAAATAATTGGAGTCATAATTATTGTAAAAGAAGAAATAGGACGAAGATGTGCAAAAATTTTGCAAGCAAAGAAAGTGGCATCTAGTGCAAGGAAGCGTTTTAGACTGCCATAAAGCCTAATAGCCCACTATAATGCGTGCCATGATATTTTGGGTGATAAAGAATCAACATGCTTAAGAATCGAGGAACTTGCAATGAGAATGCAGGAGTGGTACTCTGAAAAAGATACTATAAGAAAAGCATATAACAAAGGCCTGTTAGAAGTGGCACCAAATGAAGAAAAAATAAGGCAAAGCTCTTTGAGATGGTATGATAATACTTCGACTAACTTGATTGAGGTTTGAGGCACTAAAAGAAATAGAGAAAAATCGAGGAAGACTATGAAGATTTGAGATCCGTAGGAAACTAGTTGAGCTATAAGAGATGGTAATAAAGGCATATTGAGTCGAGTAGAGAAGTACTTGATTCATATTTATTTTGCCATTGGGGCCTAATCATTTTCCAAATCCAGAAGGCTTATTCAAAGTCCTTGAAACTTCCCCACTTCCCTAGAACAACCTTTTGAAAAGCACCCTAAGAAACAATTCACTCAAAATTGTAAGGCACGAAGGCCTTAAAATATCATTCCCATTTGTCAATAACCTGAACGTCTGATAAGGGAAGCTACATCACATGCTCTAAAGTTGAGAGATATCATGAAGAATAGTTGGTAGGGTCACATGGTTTACCAGTATTTACTTGAGCAAGGGCTAGCTAGCTAGGTAATCTACTTCAAAAACCATTAGATTGCTTGATATACAATGTTGGACCCATAGCTAAACTCACGCGTTATAGGGACAAGAGGTGATCAGACATGATATCTCATCTTAGATATCAGGGAGGTCTTTGGTTCCAATGTCTTTGTAAGCATCTTTTCCAACTTTAGTTAGACCTGTCTTCTTCTTCATGGACATGACTATTCTTCTCTAACTATGTTGATCTTTGCATCTCCACTTACAAAGGGAGCTGCATATGAGGGAGGGTGTTGGATGGCTAGATATACATGGTTGGGTTCAGTTTCAAACAACTCAAGTTTTTGAGCAATTAGTGACCATCAAAATGTTTGAGTGAATCAAGAACCAAAATTTTACCAACTAAATAAAATGTTTATACAGAGGGGCAGGATCTGTATACTTATAAACAATATATTAGAGGCTTGTGATGCATCACAACCTAACAACAAATTGCATTTGCAAAAACTATGCTTCCACTAATAAAACAGGATCAAATCCCAAACCTTCTGCCAAACCAGGTGTTTCAGTGTCTGGGGGAAATATTAGGGAAACGTGAATATTATCTGCAATAACTTCCTGTTGCAATGATTCTGCCATGCCCCTGAGGCCAAATTTACTAGCTGAATAAGCAGTGTAGCCATATATGCCAACCTGTAAATGAAACCAATTTTAAATAATGAGATAAACAGTACTAGTAAAGAGTTCTATTCGTGTAACAATTGATTCCCACAAAGTCCAACGTAATGCTCAAAAGTATCTAACACACTGGTTACTTGGTACCAACATTAGTGTTTCAACAACAGTCCAAACTAAAAGACAGGAAAAGCAATAAAGCTATTAAGGAGGAGGAGCCTGAAAGCGTGTTTCAAAAACATTCCAAACTATTGAAGACCGGGAAAGCAATAAAGCTAGTAAAAGATGACTCTTCTGATGTTAGAGCAGTTTTTAAGCCCCCCATGCGAGTGGGCCTTACTTGCATCTATGTCAAGAGTAGTACAAACTTCCCAAGTCAATACCTATAACATAAAAAGTCGACCAATAGCTAAAAAGAATAAAAGGCAAAAGCTACTAGTAAGGCCCTGTTCTTGCTAAATTATTGTTTGGTATTTCTGTTTGTCCTTTCTGAATTTTTATTAGATTCACCATCAATTATTGTTATTTCTTTCTCCACGAGGGTAGTTAAAAAAAAAATCACAAAAAAGAAAAAGTTTGAAACAACCATCTTTTTTGTCCATACTGCTAGAACTTTTTGACGAAAAATATAACAAAAGATCACTCAGAAGTAGATGATGTAATTAAGAAAAGATAACTTAGGCATAGGCGTTGCAACTTGCAAGCGTTGCCCAATCATGATGTTAATGTTGCATATATTTGAAGCCTACCCTCAAATAATAAAGCTCTCAAAATCAATTTCCAAGTCCTCATCAAATAACTATTTCAAATCTCTTGATATGAAATCTACATTTACCAAACAGATCCTAAAAGCAAAACAAAAGAATGCATAAAGAATTTAAACTCGTCGGGCCTGACAAGATGGCTGGTCCATATTAGAACAATAAACGCACGGTGGGGCCCACAGTAGCGGTGGCGGAAAACCCACGGTCTCCAATGCCGACAGAAAGTATGTAAACTCATTTTCGAAACATGCTTTTAAGCTCGCGATCCCACTTTTACTCACACACACGTATTTTATAAACGCATGGTGGCCCACAATGAGGGTAGCGGAAAACCCATCGTTTACATTGCCGGCAGAAAGAATTTAAACTCGTTTTCAAAAACAAGCTTTTGGGATCGCGCTCCCGCTTTTACTCACGCACGCCGTGTTTTATATTAACTCAGCAAAGCTACCAAATCTTACATTGGAGCTATCCTCATTGCAGAACAATGTCAAATCTATTGATCTAAAATTCATTAACATCCAGACCCCAACAGTAAATCAAAAGAATGCATTCCAGTCTGAGTCTTTTATACCTGGCCGGCCTGCGAGGACATAAACGCAATCGAACCCGGTCCACTCTCCCTCCGGTTCTTCTTCATCCCATCCAGAGCCGCCTTGACCAAATGAAACGTCCCGATCAAATTCACGTCGATCATAAACTTCACCTCCTCCATCTCCTGATTCTCCAGCTCCGACGGCACGAAGACCCCCTGGTTGCACACCAGCACGTCGATCGGCCCGGCCTCCTCGACCGCGGCCTTGACGGCCTCAAAGTCGCGCGCGTCGGCGCTGAAGACAGCGACGTCGATGCCGGTGGCGAGGCGGATTTCGCGCTGGGCCTCCTCGAGCTTGTCACGGCCGCGGGCGAGGATGGAGACGCGGGCGCCCTGGGAGGCGGCCTGGTGGGCCATGGCGAGGCCGATGCCGCTCGATCCGCCGGTGATGAAGACGTGGCGGTCCTTGATGGGGATCTTGACGGGGCGGGGCCGAAGGATGAGGTGGAGGAGGAAGAGGAGAGAGAGGGGGAGGAGGAGGAGGAGAGAGAGGGGGAGGAGGAGGAGGAGAGAGAGGAGGGAGAGAGTTGCCATTGGTGAGAGAGAGTGAGCTTCGATTCAGGCCTCCGAGACGACGACTCCCTCGGTCCCGTCCCAGCTCCCTACGTAAAGCGTATCATTTTTACTTTTAAAAAAATTGTATTTTTCATAAATTTTTTTGGAACTTTTTTTGCACCATTTTTTAAAGTATTCATCAAGATTTTTTGAAGAATGCAAAACAAAATTAAAAATTAATTTTGAAAGTGCTTAGTATTTTTTAAGGACAAAGTTACACGGTCTGCACACATTATGCGTGTGCACATTTTCAAAATATGTGAAAATAGTGGGGTGGTGGTTATGATAAGTGGTTTTAAGTTCATTATTATTTTGCTCCTAACTATTATTCAATGGCAAATTAAAAATAGTCATAAATACAGTAATATTTAGAGGGGCAATTATGGAAATTACTTTTGTGACAAAGCTTAAAAAATGAAAACACCAAATCGGTGTTCTCTCTTTATATATTAGAATAGATAGATAGATATTTCAATTCAGGTTCGAGGGAGTTCTTTTCCTTGCCGGCAGGATAAAAATAAAAATTACTCCCGTCGACTATGGAAACTGTGCAGTTTCCGCCATTGTTATTTTGGACCTCATCATACGTGATTTTGTAGTTGTCTAATCGATTTATTTGAGCTATTTATATATTGTGGGACCATATAATTGCATATGCACCGTAATAAAATCAGCTTGATCGGATATCGATTGTTGTATAAAAATACGAATTTTGGCTTCTAAAATGAATGGTGATGGAAAGTTAACATTTTAAAATTATTGACAGACTCAGAGCCTTCATTTTACAACGAAAATTCAATTTTCTATATAAATGTCGATGTTCAATTAAGTTGATTTTTGCATAATTATTCTGTAAGTCTCATAAGATAAACAGTTTTACAACAATAAACACACCGTGAAGCCTACAATAGCTGTCACGCCCTGCTTTCTAAACATATTTTAAAAAAAAAGACTAATTAACCAATAAAAGATGACAATGTTACCAAAAAGGTCCTTTGAGTTTAGCATAAATCGGAGAAAGTTCAAGTATCAAAGTTAACGGGCGGAAATAATAAAGTTAATTACATTCTTCCAATGTCAAAAGTAAATGTCAAAATACGGTTACAGAGCCATCTACCCAATCCCCAAAAGACTATAAGTGTAGATGTACAAATAACCGTCCAATAAGCTCACAAAAGATGCCTTTTCTTGCATGCACACACTCCATGCAACAAGAACTAGTTTTCTTGATTTGTACCTGAAAATGTTAAGAAACGGTGAGCTCACTAGCTCGTAGGGAAATCTTGAAATGACATACATGAAAACTTGTTGTATTGATAAGCACCCAATAATGCATATTCTTGGTGCTTAAGTCTTCTAGTATGTTGTGTTTGTACATATATGTCGTCGTTTTTATCCAATTTTACTCGTAAGGTATTTTGGTGTGACTTTCAGGTTGAACGTGCTAACAAGGCGGTTTTAAAGGCCAAGTGTTGTTCCGGGATGAACTCGGAGTCCAAGAGGCCGCTGGCATTCTCTTCATTGTCAAAAAGGCCTAATGGTGCCAAGTGAGGCCCCGAGATTGGCCGTTGGCCATCCATGTCATAAAGTGTGCCAAAGGGTTTCAAGCGAGGCCTATTGCTTAAGGGATGGCTCTCGAGGGTATCCGTGAGATCAAGGTTCCATAGCATGCTCCCATCAAGTCCCGTTGACCGAGTGTTGAAGCATCGAAGGGCCGTCGGAACAATCCAAGGCATGGAGGCCAAGCTGAGCCAAAACTGCAGAAAAAAGACCAAGGTAGAGCTACCATGTTTTGAGGTAGCGCTACCTCTCTGCTGAAAATCCCAACAGTTGGCTAGGTAGCGCTACCATGTTTTGAGATAGCGCTACCTTCTTCCCTCGACCAGTTCCTTTTATGCTGACATTTCAACTTTCCTTTTATGGAAAGTTTCCACTTTTGGCATGTTTTTGGGATATTTTGGGGGCCTTTTTGTCCATTGTTTAGCTGATTTTTTAAGCCCTATAAATAGGCTTGTATGCCATTTATGGAGGAGATGGCCATTAGTTAGATTTAGGCCTTAGTCTTTTCTTGCTTTCTAGGATTTCTATTTTGTGTTCTTAGTCTTTCAAGCTTTCAATCTTCAAGAATTCAAGTAAGTTTAAGTGTTTTGATGTTTTCTCATGTATTAATGTTGTAGCTACAAGTTAGATCTTCATATAAATCAAGTTTATTTATGTTTTTATCGGTTAATCATGTTTTCTTTCCTTAACTCTTTTTCTAGTCTTTTTACCATGTGTGAGTAGTATATCGGTTTGGTTTCGGGGTGAGGTTTACTCTATGAATTAGTCGTTCAACTGGTTTCGTTTAAACTTTAGCTCAATTTCAATGTTTTGAATGAATTAAACCCATGATTTCTTGTATTGATCATGGGGTCGGTGGCTTCTTTGATCAATGAAATCTATCGCCCTATGCTACGTGCTTAGTAATCCTACGCGTGCGAACGATCCATTTTCGTCTCTCACTTGCGTTAAATGAGTTCAGTTTGAATTAGAGCATTGAATTAAGTTACAAGTAGTCTTCAGCATTTAATGCTTTTAGTGGAATCCGGACGGTTTCGGTCCACTCTTTAGTTAGATGAAGAAATCATTTGAATGGCTAAACCGTGGGTAAACCAATCCCTCTTGACTTGACCATCTTAACCTAGTTCATTTCCAAGTTAATTATCATCATTTCAAAGTAAATCACAAAGTTGGCTGCTTGAAAGCCGTGCTACTTACTTACCTTCTATTCCAAATTTGCTAAAAAAGACTTCTCTGTGGGAACGATCCCGGTCTTACCGGATTTATTTTGCTATCAACGACCTAGCCCTTTGCCTTATTCGGAGGGTAGTTTGCGGAGTTAAGCATGTATTCAATTACCGAACAAGAGACTCAATAAAGAAAGATAGTAATCCAAGATACAATTCAAAATGGAGTGACAAGCCAAACATTCGATTAGCAACTGTATCTCTCTTTTCATTTCCCAAGTAGCACAGGTCATAACTATAGCTCAACCAATCAATGATGCGTGATATGTGATGCAAGACAATGCACCGGGCAATGTTGGGCCCCGTAACCCTCGCCAAGGTCCCACCAAGAAGGTGAACCGGGCTCCGTCCATATTGACGTGAATTCCGGGCGGTGTTGGGTCTTGTAACCCTCACCAAGGTCCCACCAAGAAGGTGAACCGGGCTCCGTCCATATTGACGTGAATTCCGGGCGGTGTTGGGTCCCGTAACCCTCATCGACATCCCACAAAGTGGATGCGATTCCACATTCCGGGCAGTGTTAGGCCCCATAACCTTCGTCGACATCCGAAGTTGGATATGACTCAATTCGTTGTCCATATGCTATGACATGCCACACCATGATACATACAAAGTTCGATATCGTCCGTAGCCATGACACTCAAATCGTATATCCATAAACATCCCTCATTATGCACAATCCATCAATAATCAATCTCACACCCATTATCGAGTTAAAACGATTATACAAAATCATACTCAACACATAACAAGTTCATAATATTCATCACAACATGCCACCATGCCCACCTAATCACCCGAATGCGTAGACAACAAACGGGTACCGTAATCATCTAAAATTGACACATGAGCATATCCTGGTTTTCAACAAAGCAGCCCGTGTTCGAGAAGTCAATAAAAATCGTACACTCGTTATTTTCCAGTGATTCCAATGCCAAAGTGTCACCAACTTACCCATCTTTAAAACCTATAAGGACTCATACCCACTAGGGTCACTCAACCATAGCTAAACGATGAAAAATCACTGCTCTGTTAGCTGCCCAGAATTTCAGATTACAGGGCTATCTTCTAAAAATCACTATAAATCAAGTTCTTAATATTTTTTAACGATTCCAGGCCTAAGAGTTGCGCGATTGAATGAAGTTTAAAAGACACGAAGGAACCCTAGTCAAATCTGCACTCCAAGGATGGTTTTTTTTTTATAAACAGGTGTTTGCTGAAGCAATACCAATCTGTCACGCAGCATGACAGATTAACGCACCTCCACTCAAACAGTCATAACTTTCTGCGTACTAAGCGCTTTAAGGTGATTCCAGTGGCAAATGAAAGCTGACTTCAACACCTCAAAATCGATATAAAGTTTGTATGAAACGGATATCGGACGAGAAAGTTACAGCCATTTGAATTTGGCTGAAACCCATAAAAACGAGCCAGATTTTCAGATTTGATCGAAATGCAAAACCCAACATCAAGCACAAAACAAAACAAGATCTAGGTACATAAACCTCATATAAACGTACAACAAGAGTAAGAAATCCCTACCTCAAGGTCGTATGAACTTTCCCTGAGCCAATTGAGCCCTAGATCTTGAAATACTCCGAAACCGAGCCGAACCAACTCCCACCGAGCTAGACGCACGAAATTATAGCTTGGAGGAGCAAGGATCGAAGGTTTTTGACGTGGGTTTTGTGGAGGAATTGTGGGATATGAAGTTTAGAAGAGGGGTATAGAGAGAGAGAGGGAGACGTGAGAGAACGGGAGAGAGATGTTTTGATTTTTGTTTTGTTTTGATTTCCATCCCACCCCTATCATATATACATACTTTCCCTCTCTTACACATTGGCCCCAATCCCAAACTAATTACACATTAACCCCAATGCCACACATAATATTGACGTATTTTCCATGAAATAATTATCCTGGTCGCTACAAAATAGCGGTCACGGAAACCCCACTATTTTTATTGGTGGCGTACATAATTTAAACTCATTTTTTTAGTCTAATTTAGGTTGCATTTCAAAAAAAAAAAATTCTAATTTTGGTTTAAAACTGTAAACCTTCTCCGACACTAAACTCTTTTTTTTACCAAAATTTATTGTTCTCTTATCCTCCGATGGTATATTTTAAAAAGAAGAAGAAAAACCAGTGTTGAGAAAAAAAAGTTTGGACTTGAGTTTCCACTCGTTTGGGTACTAGAAAGGATAAAATTCAGGAAAATAAAAAAGTATATGCAAGAGGTCTATGCATTGGAGATGAGTTTTGGTATGCACTAAGCCTTTAGCCTAAATTTTGGACGCTTATTGATGGTCTTTTTCTTTTCTTAATTTTTATTAAATTTGCATCACATTTTTATGTCGCATCGTTTGTCGACGAAAGAAATTGAAAAAATATAAAAGTGTAGTCCAACATTGAAAGTAAATTGGTGAAGATGAAAAAAAATTAAAAATCCAGTCTTTCTTCAATTTTGTCTTATAAAAAAAATCAAATTTTCTAGTCAAGGCAAATAATGCGATGCAAAAATTATGACGAAAAGCTAAAAAAAATATAACTGAAAGTATAATGGTCTTTAACAAAAATTCACCTGAAGAGAATTTAACTTTGATAGAAAAACGAGTTTGACAGAGTTTTCACAGAGGACAAAACAATTGCATCTTGAATGAAACGAATTTTTTGTTGAACACTCTATTTTCTAGAATTTATTCTCGATTACGTGACGTGTTGGCAAATACTCAATATTGTTTTTTTTATATGTCATTTTTCTTCGCACTTTTACCAACGTGCGGTACTCAAGTGATCCAAAGCACCACATGGTGATGCTTGATCCGAGGCTATTAAATAATTAGACTGACATAAAGGAGTAGCAAGCTTTTGAATCATCGACTTCGGATTTTTTGGTTATTCGTTCAACTCTAACCACCAAATCCATTTTCTTTTCACCCAATCACATAAGTAGATTTCACCCATACAGATTACTTCGAATGTCTTTGTCTTTTTATTCTCCCCTTTACTTAAAAAAAAAAAAAACGTATAAAAATATAAACCAAAATTGAGAAAAGTTCAGAAAAGACAAAACATAAAGTCCATAAATTGTTTTCTCTTAATCATCTCGTCCTTACCGATTTTTGTTTAGCTTTTGCATAATTCTTTATTTTTTAAAAGTTTCGCTTGTCAAAAGTATTGTTCAAACCTAAAAAGTTTGACACAAAGTTAACGAAAATCCAAAAAAGACAGAAGATGTCATTTTTTATTTATTTACATGCTCTCTCTTTTTTTCCTATGCAGCCTTGAGTACATCAACCAAAATTCTATAATCGTCGACCTTAATGAAGTTGAAACACCACCGTCTATTAAAACTCCCCAGGAGAAAGATCTTGGTCTGTGCCAGTTCTGAAGTTCCTGTAATCGGCATCAGATGATAATTTCGATCATGGTTAATGTCTGGCAAGACAGATCTAAGAATTTCGGGGGTGTTTTCGGTAGTGAATAAATTGTGAGAAAAAATTTGTAGCAATCAAATTGTTAAGTGTTTTTCGTAGTGAATAAATTGTAGACAGATTTATGAGTAGAGTTACCTGTAGCAAAATTTTCTTTTGTTAACAAATTGTTAGTTACCGTAAACGAGATGATAAAATGTCAAAACTTATTAATTTATATGAACACATGTTAAAAACACCTACGTTTTTTTCACAAATTGCTACCGAAAACATGGCAAGAGACAAAAATAGAAGGGAGAGAGTGAGGAGCTTCTTTCTTGAAGGTGCACAAAAGCCAGAATCCCAAAAGTTGTCGTGGGCACTAAAATAATGTGCTGTGTCACTTTGATTGGTTGAGGTTTTAGAAAGTTATTTTTGAGAGTTGAGTTGTAATGAGTGGAGAGAGATAGAGAGAGAAATTCATTGAAAACTGTACCAAGAGTTAAAAGTTACTCTCAAAATGGTGAACCAAGCAGAGTGGATCATCTCCTCCCTTTCTAAAACCACTAGTTAACATTGAACATATATAGGAGCCATATAGTAACAGCGTTTACTTTGAATACTTCGCAAACACCAACGAAGCAATGTTGTCGTCTTCTTCGTTCTCGTCGAAGAAAAAAATCATCCTAAAGACCTCGGACGGCGAGACCTTCGAGGTCGACGAGGCTGTAGCAATCCAGTCGGGGGTGATCAGGCAGAGGGTCGAGAACGATTGTGCCGTTGGGGTTCTTCCGCTTGCAAACGTCACGGGCGGCGTTCTGTCCAAGGTGATCGAGTACTGCGAGAAGCACACCGAGTCGGCGGCTCCTGATTCCGATGATACTGCCGCTGTCGATCAACTCGAGAGTTTCGATGCTCAGTTCGTGAAGGTTGATCAGTCCATTCTGTTTGACTTGGTTCTGGTATGATAATTACACCCTTTTGCAGCCATTCTGTAGCCTTCTTACTTATATATACACACACGTGATTGTCTTATTCTCGGAGGCGCGGAATCTGGGCCGTCCGTTCTGGCTTTGGACAGCCCGGATTCTTTTCCGAATTTTCCCCAGAAAAAGTTTCGTTTTAATTTGGGACCGTCTAAAGCCGGAACGAACTCGCGCAATACACCTCTGTGAATCCTGTTCACGATAGCTCCGTTAGAAAGAATTTTCGTACGTAGGATTCGATTTGCTTAAATTATTTCGTCTGAAAAAGACAGTTGGTAGTACGTTATTTCTTCGTCTTGTAAATCGGTGTGCAAGTCAGATTCTTAGTAAGATATGCACAAATAGCTTTTAGGTTATATAATCTTAGATCTTTGGTAACGTCCTTACTTTTTTTTGCAAATTAATAATAACAAAATTAATTATCACACCAATCAATTTTTTTTAATTTTTTTTAATTTTTTTTTGGCTCTAAAGCAAACCTGGGTGAGCAATTCAACACCATCGAATGAAGAAGTAAGAGCACAAATGCAGAGGGGAAACTGAGAAAGGGAACCTGGAAAGGTAACTGGCCCGTAAATGTGGGGTGTGGTGTTTGGAGCTGAATTAGTTCAATCAAATGGCAAATGATTGTGTGTGGGCGTGCCAAAAAAAACTAATTTCACAAAAGAAATTATTCTTTTCAATTTGACTTGAAACAACTAATTTAAATCAGGTAACTGGGCTATCCGTTCGATGACCTCAACTAAGAGGATTTTTTCTTAAAGTATCAACCAAAACAAAGAACTGGTTTTGCTCAAATCAAAAAAGATGATTGAATACAAACGAACCTGAATCTAATCAAAGGTAAGTTTGTATACCAACACTCTTGAGATTTTACTAAAACCAATGCAGAAATATAAGCACACTGAATTTAATCAAAGATAGCTTATAAATGATTAAGACGATTGAACACAAACGAACCTGAGTCTAATCGAAGGCAAATTTGTGTACAAACACTCTTGAGATTTTCTAAGACTAATGCAGAAATATAAACACACTGAATTTAATCAAAGATAGCTTATAAATGATTAATCTTTGGTAAGAAGAAGACTGAAAGAAATAAGAAATTTGAATTTAATCAAAAGTAGTCTTACATGCAAACAAGCCTTCGACTTACAAATTAAACTAAACTAAGTCCTAAACTACGATAAATCTCTGAGCAATCATATTGAGTATGAGTTGTCAGATGATAAGATTTTTGTCGGGGGGTCTTTCTTCAACTTCTTCTTCTATTTATAGACGCCGAACCTGCCTTCGAACTCCACGTCCTCAACTGCTTCTCACATTTTCATTCAAATTGTCCATGATTCCTTAAAATACGACTGAGAGGGCCTTCGAATGGTTGCTTGAATCTTTTCCCTTAAACTTCTTCTCCCTCCACGTTTGCTAATATTGATCATGGATGTCTTCTGGATCGTGGGCTTCCTGCTTCTATGCAACGTGGGTTCGTACAACACGATTGTCTTTCCAAATGATTCCCTGCATGCAATCCTAATTGCCTCATCAAACGAGGGATTAATCATCGTTCGATGGTTTTAATGAGTAATCAACGACTAAACCTAATTACCGTCTTAATTACCATTAATTGATGCTCAAACGCTGCCGTTTCCCATCAAAATGATACCGTTTAGTACTAAAATAATATCGCCATTAACCCTATGATCCCCTGTATCTCGGGTCCAAATGGGATATGTTCTGATAGGCCAAAGCATTGTTTGATGCCACGTGTAATTTTCTCATTGGATGTCGTATTTTAGGATGTAAACAGTTGGCAGTTAGTTGGGTGTGGTAATTTTACCTCTTTAACAGTTATTAATGAGATATTTAAAAATAGTTTACAAACTTTATTTGAAGGGGCAATAAGGAGAAACACATTTGTGACATGAATTTACAAAATGGTTACACCAACCAGTTCTCTCCCTCTTCAACGTTGGCTTCAAAATTGGGAATGTCAAATTTTTTTGGAGGCTTATGTGGCAATTTGACATGTTAGAATTTGACATCTCTATAATATCTACTCCAACCAATAGGCCCATATCAGACATTTCAAATTGTTGAGCTGCCTATTATATTTATTTAAGGATAGTTATTCAGTTTTGGAGAGTAAAATAACCAAAGGAAAAAATTGGCATCACATGTCAAATTTGACATGATCGAGAGAAGAAATGTCAAATGGCACCTAAGCATTTGGCAAAATTTTTTTTTAATAAGTGCACTATCTTTTATTAAACTACAACCAAGAACAAAGAATTAGGGATAGGCTCCCTTAGAAGAAACAAATTACAATAGCTACTACAAAGCAGGAAACAAGAGCAACAATCCTATCCTATCTATATAGAGTGCAGAATCCTATCTGATAGTCCCCCAGAGATCACAAATGTATTTATTTTGAGTGGAGTTTTTGTTAGGATTAAAGATGATTGAACTACATGTCAAAAAAGAAAAGAAAAGAGATGATTGAACTAAGTGCTCAAACTCACCAACACACAAATTCTCAGGATCTTGGATGCTATAAATCACAGAAAAACAAACCAGAGAAATAGAGGAAGAGAAAGAGGACACACAGATATACGAGATTCGGCAACTTGCCTACTCCTTAAGAGCCATACCAGTTCACTAGAATCAATGGAGGAAACTCTCATAGTCTCTCTCTACAAGAACATCATATTCTGTGAGAGAAAAGAATATGATGTTCTTTGAGAGAAAGAATATGATGTTCTAACCTTAAAAATCTATTTTGGGGCTTAAATACGCGCTTGTCTCGTGTATGGGCTGATCGGGTGGAAGTCACAACCGCCTGGGCGAAAATTATTAAGACATCAGAATTTTTTCGTATTAAAAACTGCATAGTGATAAGCACCCAATAATGTAGATTCTTGGTGCTTAAGTCCCTGGTTTTGTAGTATTTATATTCATTCAGTTAATCCTTTATTCGATATTGCACGTAAGGTAGGTTTTTGTATGTTTCAGGTAAAACGTGCAAATAAGAGCATTTCAACGCCATGGACGGCCCAAGTGCTTCCAAGTACCCGAAGACCCTGTCGGCCCCTTAAAATCTGTCTAAGTATGGAAAAAATGACTTTCTGAAAAAGTTTCGATTTTCGAGATAAAAAATGGCGGTAATTGATCCTTGAATTTTTTTAAGAGTAACTACAAAGTTACAAGGTTTTATTCGAAGAGTAAGGTCATGTTTTGAGCCATTTTCCCTCGAGAAAAACGTACAGTTTTCCATTTTACACTAAAAGTGGGGGGATGACATTTTGATTTAAATGGAATTTTGAAATTCTGGTAATGCCATTGTTTCCAAATGGGGGGTACTTTCTTATTTTCATTAAATAAAATTAAAGTAAAGAAAAGGTAAAAGAAAGGTTTAAAATGTAATCTTTACTTAAATTTAGAGAATGAAAATAAGGTGCTGGGAAGCTGGAAGTTGCTGAGGAGCTGTGTGCTGAAGCTGAAGCTTGCCTGAATTTTGCAATTCCTGAAGCATGTTATCGATTACTCTTATAAAGGTTATCGATACCTTTGGTCCAAAGTTGTTCCAGTAGCTGATCGGGCTAGAGGGTATCGATTACTGGGGACTTAGGTATCGATTACTGTCTGCCTAAAGTTGATGTTATCGATTACTGAAGGAAAGTAATCGATACCTGTGCTCTGTTTTGGTCCACAATTTCTCCAGACGTGAGGGTATCGATTACCTAAGGTGATGGTATCGATTACATTGGTCTCGAGGCAAGGAAAAAATGAAGGTATCGATTACCTTTGGAAAAGGTATCGATTACATGCAGGCGGCCAGAAGATATTTTGTTCCTGACTTTCCAACTTTCCTTTTATGGAAAGTTTCCATTTTAGGCTTGGTTTTAGGATATTTTTGGGGCCTTTTGGTCCATATTTTGGCTGATTGTTTTAGCCTTGAAATAGCTTTATTGGCCATTATGTATACTATGGGCCATTAGTTAGTTTAGGCCTAAGTTTTCTAGTTTTTTGCTCTAAAGTTCCATAGCTTTGTTCTTCAAGCTTTCTTAGCATTTCCTTCAAGAACTACTTAAGGTATTAGTCATTTATTGTTTTCTTGTTCATTAATGTTGTAGCTACGGTTGAGTTTCTTACTAATATCAAGTTTATTTCCGTTTTATCGGTTAATCATGTTTTTCTTTCCTAGCATAATTTCTAGTCTTTTTCCTATGAGTGAGTAGTTATAAGGTTTGGTCATGGGGTGAGGTTCACTCTATGAATTAGTCGTTCAAATGGTTTCGTTTAAACTTTAGCTTAATTTCAATGTTTTGAATGAATTAAACCCATGATGTCTAGCTTTGATCATGGGGTTGGTGGCTTCTTTGATCAATGAGGTCTATCGCCTTATGCTACGTGCTTGATTATCCTACGCGTGCGAACGATCCTTTTTCGTCTCTCACTTGCGTTAAATGAGTTCAATTTGAATTAGAGCATTGAATTGAGTTACAAGTAGTCTTCAACCTTTAATACTTTTAGTGGAATCCGGACGGTTTCGGTCCACTCATTAGTTAGATGAAGAAACCGTTTAATGGCTAAGTCGTGGGTTAATCAATCCCTTTTGACTCGACCATTCTTAATCTAGTTTAAATTCCAAGTTTAAATATCGTCTTTCAAAGTAAATCTCAAAGTTGGCCGTCTTTAACGCCTTACAATACCTACAATCCGAACAAGCTATATTTGAGCTCCCTGTGGATCGACTCGGACTTTCTTGCTATACTATGCAAATCGTTAGTCATAGTCCGGTTTATAAATAATTGAATTTGACGGCCGTTTGGTAAATTTCAACGACTACCGAAAGGGCTGCATCACATAGGCAGCTTTCAATCCTGCCCGGGCAAATTCCCATTGTCACCGGGGCAACTCCAATTTCCACCTGGGCCAATTTTTCAGCAAACTTGGAAAACTTAGTTCTTCACACTGCCCAACAATCTCCCATTCGAAGACTGATTCATGCACCTTACTTGCAACTCCTTCCAAACTCCAAGCGAACATAGTGAACTTCACCCCTCTTGATGTGGCTTTAGCCCTCCAACACCTCAAGCGTGAAGGCCAATTGAAGTTGCGCACAACTTCTATTTCTCAATGGTGACCAGCTTTGTCAACGTATTTGCTAGATTTTTGCCCCCCAAAATCTTCTCAAGTAACAGTTCTCCTTCCTCCAAAACCGAGCGAGTGAAATGATACCTCAAATCAATGTGCTTCGTTCTGGTATGAAAAACTGGATTCTTGGCAAGGTGTACGCACTCTGGCTATCACTGAAAAGAAATTGTTCTCCTGCTACAAACCCAACTCGCCCAGAAACCCTTTCAACTAAATCATCTCCTTAGCGGCCTCAGTCACGGCAACGTACTCTACTTATGTCGTGGACAAAGTTACTCTATTCCGCTCTCCCTTAGAGCATCTCCAACACATGCTCTATTCCTCCATTTGAGAGTATGGAACTCCTCCAATCCACCCTCTCAAGCCTCCTCTATTTGAAATGATGAGATTTTGATCCTCCATATTTAGAGGGTGGGAGAAAATATGGAGGATCCCCTTTATAATACTATTCACCTTTTGAAATGGCATTTGTATCCTTAGAGCATCTCCAACCAATGCTCTATTCCTCCATTTGAGAGTATGAAACTCTTCCAATCCATCCTCTCAAGCCTCCTCTATTTTAGAGGGAAAAATAGAGGGTTTGTGGTTGGAGTAAATAGGAATAGTGATTTCCTCTAAAATCACTTTATGAATAAAATAGAGTTTTTTGAAACTCCTAAATAGAGTATTGGATTGGAGATACTCTTATAGATTCTTCTCTCCAAAACTTAAAAAAATAAAAAAAATCTCTCCTCGCAAATCAGGACTCAATTGAGCAGCGAAGCACCACAACACAACAATGGCAGCAACCACAATCATATTTCTCTCTCTCTCTCTCCTCCTCTTCCCCCCCCCCCCCCCCCGTCTCTTCCACCATACTACTACTTCTGCTTGACCACTCTGCAGCACCTCCGAAGCCACCAAACGAAACCCGAAACTGACCAATTTCTTCCTCTCTGACTCTGAATCTAACTCAAAGCCCGAACCCGTCGAAAAACCCGCGGTCGACAAGAGCAGATTGTCGTCGTCGTACTACCCATTTAACAAGAAAACCGCGGTACAGGAGCCCGATGACCTGACCAACTTGCAAGAAGTGTTCACAGGATCCGAACAGAAGGGTTGTTCAACGATTCAGTCAAGATGGTCGACGCATTGTCCAAGGATGGGTTGACCCACGAGGGCTTGGAGATTTTCAAGTAGGTTAAAGATGAGGGCCGCATGCCCGATGTGGTGGTCCACACGGCAGTGATCAAGGCATACGTGAATGCAGGCCGAGCCAAGGAGGCTTTGAAGGTGTACAAGAGAATGCTGGGAGCAGGGTGATGCCGAATGCGTACACATATTCGATGCTGGTGAAAGGGTTGGTGGGTTGCGGGGATGGGAAGATGGTGGAGGAGGGTGGTAGGGGAAATGGTGGGGAAGGGGGTGGTGGTGAACACGGGGATATCTGTGGTGGTGGTGGAGGGGGTGGTGAGGGAAGGGGGGAGGAGAGGGGGAGGGAGGCAGTGGAAGAGATGAAGAGGCGCGGGGTTTTGCCGGAGGTGAGGGAGGTTTTGAAGGGGAATAGGGGTCCGGTGGTGAGTAGTGTCATGAGCTAGCTTGCTTTTTAGCAAGCAGGTTTGTGCGCACCTCGACTAATATCCTCTTGGGTGCGCGGGTCATAGACACGCCAAAACTAAAAAATTCACGAGAAATTACATCTTTGCAACGTAGCAAGCTAGTAGGTTTTGCCTCTTGGTTTTGTGTGGACAATGTTGTACTAACCTTGAATATACTTTTTCCCAGGCGGCAAACTATCTGGAAATCAATGATTGTTGGACCTGACCTGCCAAACCGTTGTAGACATGATTAAGGGAAAAACTCCTGAGGAAATCTACAAAACATTCAACATTACTGCTCCAATTTCCCCAGAGGAGGCCCGCAGGTAGGGATGGCATTTGGAACCGATCCGATCCGCCTCCGCCCCGTACCTGATCCGATTGGGGCGGATCCCCGATGTATTGTTCGGATTTCGGATCGGGTTTGGAGGTAAAATTTAAAAAAAAATTGGTTTCGGGTTCGATTATGTGTACATCCGATCCGAAACCTGACCCGACCCCGACCCGAAACATTTAAATATAATTTGTTTGCAGTTTTACCCTAGAGATTTTAACATATTACAATCTACCCCATTATATATTACACTTTACCCCAGCATATATATATGAAAATGATAGGGTTTACTGGTTAGTTAGCCACTTTTCCAAGTCCATTGACTCCATTTCAAATTCAAACCACGGCTCTCTCTCTCTTCACATATAACAGATCACACCGCCGACTTTCCTCCACCAGCGCAGGTATAAGTTCATCCACCAGTCCCTCGATATATATATATATATAGAGTCCCCTTCTAATAAGGACCACCTCATTTTAATAAAATGAGGACCTTCCTTTCCTAATTGAGTTTTGATGATCCGAGCCGTTCAATGTGTTCAGAACGTAATTTTAAGGGTACTCGCATGAAATCAACAAAAAAAAAGACCGGAAAGGGTTTCATCCAAACAGTTTTTGTTTATTTTTTATTGAACGGTTCAAATAAAAACTGCACAAATCAAGCCCTTCCCGGTCATTTTTTTGCCAATTTCTCGCGGATACCCTTAAAATCACGTTCTAAACACATTGAGTGGCTCGAATCATCAAAATACAATCGGAAAATGGGAGAAATTGGGAGGTCCTTATTTTAACTAAAATAAGGACCTCATTATTTGAAGGAGATTATATATATATATATCAAAATCGATATTTAGAAGAAGGGCTTAAATGAACAGTAAAATGTCAGAGAGGCAAATCCACTTCTTCTCACTTCTCTTTTTTACTCTTAGTCTACGGTTTGTTACTTGTGTTTATATATTGCAGATTTGTACTGTTTATGGTTCCCCACATGCTTTGTTCTGTTCTGGTCTTTTATTATGGTCCCCCACATGCTTTGTTCTGTTCTGTTCCTTTATTATGGTCCCCCACATGCTTTGTTCTACTTTTTTTTTTTTTAATCTGCAGTTCTAATTTTCTATTAGATTTATTTTATGAATGAAGATGCATAATGAACTATTGCATGGACCCATGGTGTTGACGTAGTGACCCATAAAATAGACTTTATATTGGATAAGAAAGCCTTCTCGAAACTTGATAGGGTAATCTTATAATCATTGTAAACAACTTTTATAGATTTTGCGTAAGAAACTATTAATTAGGGTTTTCTGATGTTATGAGAATCTGGGTTTTCTAATGTTTATTGGTATCTCTTTTTATTGTGGTACACAGGACAATATGTCCGCAGTGGAAGTTGATTCTAGTTCTACTCCAATTGATTGCGTTGATGAATCAAATGACGTGTTGCCGCTGCCATCGCCAACTATTGAGACCCATGAGGAAGAAATTGATGGCGTTGTGGCCCTTTTACCTGGTGAAGTCAGAATGTCGAAAGCTAATTTGAGAAGTTCCGTGTGGCTAAATTTTGATAAGGTAAAGGCTAATGGAGTGGAGAAGGCTGTTTGTATCTATTGTAATAAAAGACTTGCAGGGTCATCTAAGCATGGAACTTCTCATTTGGGTGATCACCATAACATTTGCCCTAGAAGGAAAGTGGTTGATTTGAGGCAAAAGGTTTTAACCTCAAACTTTATGAAGGGAGAGGGTAAACAGAAACTTGAAGCTTACATTTTTGACCAAAACTTTGCTAGGAGAGCGCTAGCTTGTATGATCATAATGCATGAATACCCTTTATCCATAGTTGACCACATTGGATTTAGGAAATTTGTACAAGCCCTTCAACCTGCATTTATATACTATGGTTTCTCGCAACACCATCAAAAGTGACATTTTCAAAATTTATGATGTTGAGAAGGTGAAAACAATGAAAACAGAGAAAAATCAAGGTAGAGTTGCTGTGATGACCGATATGTGGACATCTAGCAATCAGAAAAGAGAGTACATGGTTATCACGACGCACTTTGTTGATGATTCTTGGAATTTGCAAAGCCGCATCCTAAGGTAACTGATTATTACTAAATTATTCGTTTTTGATAATCTAGTTGATGCTGCCACATTCAAAGTTAATTGATTATGTGTTTTTGCAGTTTTTGCATAGCCTTGCTAGTTGCTACATTTGCTAATTGTCATATTTTTTGCATATAGGTTTGTTTATGTGCCATGTCCACACACGGCACAAGCGTTGTGTGATGCTTTGATGGATACTTTATTGGATTGGAATATTGATAGGAAGCTTTCGACTATGACTGTTGATAATTACTCTACTAATGATGCGATGGTTTCTCTTCTATTGGAAAAATTTAATCCCAATTGTTTGTGGTGAAGTGGAAGTTTGTTCCATGTGCGATGTGCTGCTCACATTTTGAACTTAATTGTGAAAGATGGGTTGGAGGTAATTAAGGAAGCCATTGAGAAAATTAGAGATAGTGTTGCATTTTGGACTGCAACACCAAAGAGGGAGGAAAATTTTGAAGAAACTATCCGCCAATTGCTCATTTCCATTACCAAAAAGTTGCCTCTTGACTGCGCCACAAGGTGGAACTCTACCTATTTAATGCTCCAAACCGCCATAGAATACAAGGATGCTTTCTCTCGTTTGAAACACCGTGACACCCAATACAAAACTGTACCAACTGAAAATGATTGGAAACTTGCTGTAGAAATATGTGGGAGATTGAAGGTCTTTTACAATGTCACAGAGTTGTTTAGTGGGACTAGGTATCCAACTGCCAATTTGTTTTTCGCCAAGATTTGTGAGATTAAAATAGCATTGTCTGAATGGATTTTGTGTGACAATGTTGTGGTGCAAAATATGGCATGGAAAATGGAAGCAAAATATGACAAGTATTGGCAAGATATTCTTGGAATTTTGGGTGTTGCGGCAGTGTTGGATCCAAGGTGTACAAGATGACTTTGATAGAGTACTATTTTAAGAGGATTTTTGGGATTGAGGCGGAATCAAAGATTGAGGTAGTCTTAAGACTTTGTTGTGACTTGCTTACGGAGTACCAAGGTAGATTGATGACAGGTGGTGGTGAATCTTCAAGCAAGGTGGTCTCTAGTGTTGGAGATGGAGATGATCTTTCTGATTTTGACAAGTTTGTGTCCAGTAGAAAGAAAGCTAAAACTTCACATGTTAAAACTGAATTAGATAATTATTTGGAAGAGGAAGTGTTACCAAGGCATCCAGACTTTGATATATTGGCGTGGTGGAAGTCTAATGGTTTGAAGTACCCCACTTTGCAAGCCATAGCAAAGGATGCATTGGCCATACCGGTATCTACTGTTGCATCGGAGTCTACCTTTAGTACTAGTGGTAGAGTACTGAATCCAAATCGTAATAGGCTTCATCCAAAGACTTTGGAAGCATTGATGTGTGCGCAAAGTTGGTTGACCGCTCTTGAACGTGAAGGTAATTATAAAATTTTAATTTTCTTTTCATCTTTGATTGTTATAAGAGTTACATTTTTAGCCATGCTTTCTTGTTTAAAGGTGAACCGTTGCAAGGTTTTGGAACAATCAATGATGATGCAGATGATCAGGATTGTGTGTCCTCGGTGACAAATGTTGATGGATGATAGGGTAAGAACTTTTATTTTACTTGCTTCATCCCTTTCTTTTATTTTCGTAGGCAATGATTCTATTTCAAATTTTTGTTGCAGATTATGGTTGGGAAGACACGGAAAGGATTTTTTCGGGTGCTTGAAAAGGATGCTTCACTCATTTTATTATTGCACCAGTAGTTATATATTTTTGTTGTAATTGTTGATGAGAACTTTTGCTGATGGAAGATTGGACATGCAACTTCTACTTTTGTTATTAGAACTAATTGGTGGAAACTTTCTACATGTTGCTTGCAAGGGCTTAGTTTCTGGGCTTAATTTGTTGATTTAGCCATGTTTTTGTTGAAACACTAACAGTATGTAATCGTTGAATGGAGTTATTGTAGTATGTTATGTATTTGTGGTGGGCTTGGTACCATACTTTTTTTTCTATTGCTCTTCTTTGAGTTTTTTCATGTATGATGATATTGTCAATATTTTCGAATTTTCGGGGCTATTCGGGGAATCCGATACCCGTTAAGAGTGCGTTTGGGGAGCCTAAAAAATCCTCCATCGGGGATCGGAGGGGGTTCGGAGGTAGATAACCCATTCGGGGTTCGGGGTAAGCAAAATCCGACTCCGATCCGACCCGTTGCCATCCCTACCCGCAGGGAGATCGCATGGGCCTTTGAATGTTAAACTCAAGATGAACCGTCACCTTTTTCAGTCAATTACCTTACCTTGTAAGGCTTAGAGGGTGTTCCAGTTTTGTAAAAAGTTCTTTTTTTTCAAACGGAGGAAATTTCAAGCCCAAAAATCATGTGTTTATGCAAATAATTTTCCTACCAATATAAATCTTGTTTGATAGATCTCATCGAGATCTTTTAAACGGTGCAAAAAAAATTAAAAAAATATTTTTCGTTTTCATTATATTTGAGTTTGAAAATTGAAGAAAAAGAACTTTTAAAAAAAGAAGGGAAACCGGAACGCCCCCTTATGTATGTAGGGGGTGTTTGGTGCTAATTATTTTGGCTGATTCTAGATTCTGGAATTCTGGGAAACTCATAATCAAATATATAAAAGTGTTTGGTGAATGTATAAAAAATAAAATTTCGCATCTTGAAAGTATTTGGTAGTATAATCAGACTACTAGATTATGTTTGTCCAAATAAGCCACTTTGGCTTATTTTTTGTCCTTATTCAAATTTTTTTCGCATTTTGTGGCTTATTGTCAATTTTTGGAGATTATTGCTTCGTTATGACGAGAGGAATCTAAAAAGTAAAAAATTTTGATCGAAATCCAAATTTTTTTGAATAAAGACGAAAACGTGGCTTTCCCGCCAAATTTCGTCGAAATTCCAAAAAAATTGGATTCCGATCAAAATTTTTTATTTTTTAGATTCCTCTCGTTATAACGAAGCAATAATCCCCAAAAAATTGATAATAAGCCACAAAATGAGAAAAAAATTTGAATAAGGACAAAAAATAAGCCACAGTGGCTTAATTGTCCAAACAGCCCAAGATTGTAGATGTACATTTGTGCAGGATGCCCCTACTATTGTTTGTTAAATTTTGAATATAACTTTGTAGACACATACCACCGTAGAAATTTATACTGTGCATAATGAATAAAATTAAATAATATAATTTTAGTAAAAATCATGTCTTAAATATGTACAACTATGTGTATGAATAGATAAATACAGAGTTAAATATGTATTAAAATATACATTCGGGAATTGATTTTCACATTCCCCATTTTGTCCCAAGTGCACTCATTTTTTTTGTTTTGTAATGATGTGAAATTACAAATCTACCCTTCATACATTTTGCCCTTCACACATGAAAGAGTAATCATGTAATTTCACATCACTGCAAAATAAAAAAAAGAGCGCACTTGGACAAAATGGGAGTGTGAAAATCAATTTCTTATACATTTTCATATGCGTATTTTGTGAATACATATCGAAAATGCAACAGGCACCGACAAAGCATACCCTGGCCTATGGGGCCCACTTCGAGGTCCCATAGAGATAATCTGATTCGTTCAATAATTTTAAAATAATTTTTTAAGAGGCCAAACAAAAAATCAACTCAATTCGATATATGTTGATGCTTGTGTTATTTTGATTTTTCATTCAAAATAACTAAAATCAGCACAATTCGATGTCTTTTTTTGCTTAACGAATCAAAAGTTCTTTGACAATTATATTCATTTTTCTAACAAACTTAATTTCATTTCTCACGAATAACCATAGAGTGTTGACAAAACACAACACAAAAAGAACAATAAAGAAAAGAGCACAAGTAGAAAAGACGGAGATTTTTACCTAGTTTTTCAATTGTGTTTTTTGTTTAAAGGCCGTAGTTTTCCAATTGTGTAGTTGAGTACAAATTACATCGGCCGTTGGGTATACCAAAAATTATGATCTAGGGTTTACAAAACCAACATAATACCCCTGACTAAATCAACTCCGAATAGTCAGCGAAGTGCAAACTAAACTGAATCGGGCTTCACAAATCCAACATGGGGAAAGTAACATGAAACAAAGAATGAACCAGTTTCCCAGAAAGAAAATGGAGGGAGAAGCTAACGCAATAGAACTACATGAAAAGGAATTCAGTTGCAGAATACCAGTGGGTACAAATCCTTTATTGGGCTCATTTTGGATCTCAAGAAAATAATCAGAGTCGCTCATTTTGGTTAAAATGCTTTGCTTATGGTGCCTATAAAAAATAAGCTCAATCCGGTATCGATAAGAACATTTACGAAATATCCAAACTTTGCTCTAGAATTCAGGCTGGACAAAGTTGGACGTTTTGTAGGTATTTTAACCGATATCGGATTGACCTTATTTTTCGTAAGGACCATAAACATAGTATTTTAAACAAAATGAGCGACTCCGATCATTTTTTTGGGACCCAAAATGTGCCCAAAAAAGGGTTTGTACCTACTGGTACAGATTTTTTGTTTGTACCAGTAGCACCATTCAAAACAATCTGCTTTCTCTCTCGTCTGATTAAAAAATACCATTTTCTGATTTTTGTTAAATCCCACATCGTCGAATCATGGGAAAGTCAGGAGGTATATAAAGAATCACTAGCAGCAGTTATATACCTTGAGGTTATGTTTTTTGGGTCACGTGATTAGGTTAAGAGTTATGCAGGTCCGAATCGTTAACCCTTTTATCTTTACCTTAAATCTAAACTAACAGACAAACCCCAAAATAATTAATTGATTGGAAATTTGGAATTGCGCGGCCGCTGCCCGGGTCTTGGAAGACATACCCTCTTTTGTTATCCAACCTTAATTAAGTTTTTTTTTAAATTAGTGTTTATACCCATTTTTGGCACCAAATTTCGGACCAGCACTGGAGGGCTATTTAATTAACTTTTAATTAAATTGGGCCGATTTCTATGCTTCTCGGGCTAAAAATTAATTGGTCACATTAATTTTGTAGTTTGAAGCAAGACCCAATCAATTGAAACCCAAGTGAAACGAGATACGCCGAATAATCTTCCATGGAAGTTATTATTCGGAGCTTTGGGTAAAAATGTTGGCATGTACTTGTTGCTATAGAAGTGGAGTGCCCCACGATGTAAAAAACAGTTGGGTTTTTTACTTGATATTGGAAGCAATTAAGACACATGGCAACACATTAGGTGGAGAGTTATTTACTCTACCCATGATCTAACTCATACCCATGATCTAACTCAACTGCTACCCATGATCTAAAGTTGCCGGAGAAGGCCTGACTTCATGGGATTTTCAGGACACATGGCAGCCCAAGGGAAGACATTAACCCATGATCTTTTAAAATGCTACAAACTGCCATGCATGGCAACGTGGGACGCTTGTTCAATTTTGGAGGTGGTAGTTGATTTCCATGGCTCGGCTTGTGCGAGATTTCATCTATAAATAGCAGAATGGAAGATGAAAAATGGGTCTAACACCAATTAAAGCATAACGCTTACAAACACTTTTTTTATTTTTAGCAAAGTAACCTATCGAGTACCCCGTACTCAAACTCATTCGAACTCACTTCATCAAGTAATTTGAATTTTACTTTTCTTGTACCACTTTATCATTCCGGAGTAATAAAGTTCACGTTTTTTCTTTTCTACGCCCACTTCCTATACGACTAGGAAATTTTAAGTCCACGACCATGTGGCAAACCCTGAATCTCATTGTGATCTTTAACCTTTAGATCACACACAATCGCTTACAAGATAGAAGTCAAGATTCACGGGAATCTTCGTCAAAAGTTAGATGCTACAAGTCTTGGCACGCCCGCGCTCAACGCATTCATGCCTTGTGCCAAAAACGAGAGTTTTCAATTAGATAAATCCTTTTTGAAGAAATGTTTTATTATCGTGAGTTTTAGGCATTAAAATCTTAGAGCATCTACAATGTAATAATCAAAATTAGATAAAAGGTGTCACATCATTTTTTGATTATCCATTTAGAGGTTGTTAAAATTAGCAATGTCAAATTCCACATTATTTACTTTTTGCCTATTATCAAAATGGATTAACAAAAATTTAAATCTAACGGTCAGTTTTTTTTTCTCAATCTGATGGTCTACATTGAATGACATTCTAGTAAAATAAGTGAAAGTGGAGAGCATTTTTAAGATTCATAAAGTGATCAATATTGTTAAATACACAACCACTTGCCAAAGTGGAGAGTGAGTTTCACCTGCCAATAAAGTATTTGTTTTGTGGAGTGTGAGTTTTACTCTCCTATGATGAGTGTACTTGATTGAGAAGATGTTGCTAGTTTTGATTATTTAAAGGTCGAAATTTGATGAGTTGCTAAGTTTGTTTATTACAATATGAGTACTTTTTTTAGTACATATTGCTAACTTTAACAATCTTTTGATTTTGATTATTACATTATGGATGCTCTTAGGTTGCGTTCCGGTTAGCCTTTTTAAAAGTTAAAAAATAAGTATTTAATTGTAATTTTCAAATTTAAAAATGATGGCATTACTGAATACTAACTTTTTGTGCAAAGATCGTATTTGATAGGTCTCAATAAAATTTTTTTTAAATGCTAAAAAAAAAAATTACTTTCGTAAATACATTATTGGTCAACCGTTATAATCGAGATGACCTTAATGAAGTTGAAACACCTTAGTCTAACTGTGGGCCAACACTATTTAATGCTCCACAGGAAAAGTCTGTGTCAGTTCTGAAGTTCCTACATTCGATAATAATTCCGGTTATGGTTAATGTCCGGTAAGAGAGAATCTAAGCCCCATTTTGATTAATAAAAAAACAAAAAAAATTAACGCAATTTAACTATTTCGTTTTTACTAACAAAATAACAGCAAAAATTCAACACATTCTACCAATTGATTTCCACTAACAAAAAACATTTTTACCAGCTCAATAATTGTTTCACTCACGTACCCAGCAAAAAAATTTCACTACTAAAAACAATATGATACTCCGTATTTTTCAATAACTTATTGACTACAGAAAATACCTAATAACTCTCCAATCGCGACTCTATAAATTTTTCATTATCGGAAACACTCCTTTAAAAAGAGACAAAAATCAGAAGGGAGAGAGCGAGGAACGGAACCTTCTTGGAAGGGCACAAAAGTCAGAACACCAAAAGTTGTCGGGGCACCGAAGTAATGTGTCGGTGGCTTTATTCTAAAGTTAACATATACAGTATGGAGTGGAGCTATATAAAGCCCCGATTGGATGCCGTATGAGTTTTGGGTGTATTATTTATGAAGGGGGGATAAGATAGTAAGGGGTATTAGTTAAGAAGGGAGGACCCACATTGATGTGACATTTATAGAGGGTGTATAAAAAAGTAGATGATTTGGATGATGTATTTGAGAAGGGGGATAAAATAATACGCCGTTTGGATGGAGGATACATTGGGTGTATAAGGAAGGGTGTATAATGTAAAAAGCTGTCAAATGACTCATTTGCCCTTGTGCAGTGTTTAATTTAATTATTCTTTACATTAAACATGTAAGTTGCAAAATCTAATAAAATTAATTACTTTTTCACGATTAAGCAATAATAATTGAATTAATAATTAAAAAAATAAAAATCTATTTTTTTTCAAGTGCTTTATTATAACCACATATAACTATATAACTACAGCACATACATGTACTTGTTAATTAATTAATTTAATCCACAATCTAATAGAACCCATTGCCATCTATTGATTTGTGAAAAAAATTGATTTTTTTGACAAAGCAAATGCATTTTTTTAAAGGCTTAGATTTGCGCGCCGGACACTTCTTTAGGGACGGAGGGAGTATAACTATATAACTACAGCTCATACATGTACTTGTTAATTAATTAATTTAATAATTCAAAAAATCAAAACTCAAACATTTTCTTTAAAAATCAAAACTCACATTTTCCCATACCACACAACCCACCTCTCCACCATTTACCAAAACCCACTGACCCACCTCTCTCTCTCTATATCCAATTGACCCACCCAGCACTGACCCACCATCTTCTCCCATAGCACACGACGACGACGACAACGGTCAGATTTTGAAGACGACGGCGACGATTGGATGGGATTTTTGAGGACTACGAATTATGAAGACGATGTTCAGGTTTGGGATTAGTTTATTTTGTGCAAAATGCAGTTTATCAAGAATCTATAAGTTGGGGTTTCATAGATCTGTGAATGGATGTTTATACATAATCTGTAAATCGGCCAACTCCGGCCAAAATCGACTCTCTCTCTCTCTCTCTCTCTCTGTGTATGTGTGTGAAGGGGGCAGATGAAGAGGGATGAGGGAGGGTAGAATGGTCAAATTCCGGGTGTATTCGGCCGGATAATTTATTGCTACCCTGGAGGGTGTCAATAATTTATCCCCCGTATCCGGGATAAAATAACGACGGGATTAGCTAATACAGGACAACAAATAGCATCCAAACCTTGCAAAATCTGTCACCTCAAGCCCTTATCCGGGAGTATAAGCCAATATACCTATCTAATACATGATCCAATCGGGCAGTATTAAAATATACTAGTTTACTTTGGAATTTGAATACTAACTAGTACTTAGCAGCGAAGCAATGTCGTCGTCGTTGTCTTCTTCATCGAAGAAAAAAATCATCCTAAGGAGCTCGGACGGCGTGACCTTCGAGGTCGACGAGGCCGTAGCAATCCAGTCGGGGGTGATCAGGCAGAGGGTCGAGAACGATTGTGCCGACGGGGTTTTTCCGCTTGCGAATGTCACGAGCGGTGTTCTGTCCAAGGTGATCGAGTACTGCGAGAAGCACGCCAAGTCGGCGGCTCCTGATTCCGATGATCGTGCTGCTGTCGATCAACTCGAGAATTTCGATGCTCAGTTCGTGAAGGTTGATCAGACCCTTCTGTTTGACTTGATCCTGGTATGGTAGATAATTAAACCCTTCTGCAGCCTTTTTCTTCGTACTTATAGATACACTCACACACGTAGGGTTCGGTTGCCTTACATTATTTCGTCTTAAAAATCGATCTGCGTGTGCAAGTCGATTTTTAGTAAGATACGCACAAAGCCGGCCCGGAGCTAGAGCCGCCTGTGTTGCGGTCGATTTAGACCCAAAAAATGCAAATTTTAAGGGCCCTCGTATTTTAGTACCCTAGGTATCTTGGAATGTTTGGTTATTGTTTTAGGGTTATTTTTTATGGATGAATACTAGTATTTGTTCTTGGGAGGGTAATTTACCTACTTACATTTTCTTCATTAAGATTTTGGAACGGACCTTCTTTTGGTTTTCGCTTTAAGCCAGTCAGGGCAGGCTCTGATTAGCACGTATAACAACAAAACTATTATCACACCAATCAAGTTATTTTTTTTGCTCTAAAGCAAGTCAAGTAGATCCATTAACTTTTTCCCCCTGTTTGAGAAACACTATACAATGCATGTAGGAAGTGTTGTGAAGCATTCCTTTCACATTAAACGTACTCAGCATGATGGGGTTTTTTTTTCAATAGTACTAAGCAAAAACAAAAAACCCAAAATCATACGACTACAAAACAAACACAGAGAGAGAAGAAGATCTGGGTGAGCAATTCAACACCATTGAATGAAAAAGTAAGAGCACAAATGCAGAGGGAAACTGAGAAAGGGAGCCTAGAAAGGAAACTGGGGTCAACGTGGGGTGTTTTTTTTTTTTTTGTTGGTAAATCGAAAATTCATAACATAAGTTCAGTACATTAAGTATATAAAGTACTATCAAGGTTAAAATAGTTCAGACTCCCTACAAACTAAACTTAGTCCAGCAACTACCTAATGTTTAGGCTGTCCTTAATGAGATATTCGCTAACAGAAATTGGGATATCCACCGCGACCACAAGGTTTTCATTCTGCTCAGCACCCAAACAGGCGAGGTGATCCGCACGCTGATTTGCATTACGGTAGATGTGAGTCAAGGTTGTTCCTGTTCGGTTCAGGAGCACATGGGCGTCGTTGATGATGACACTTTGCGGGTGATTGTCCGGATTCCCTTCATTGATCATACTAACCGCAATAAGAGAGTCTGATTCAGTTCTGATGTTGGTTAGGCCTTTCTATAGGATGATGGTCAAACCTCTGTAGATGCCCCATATCTCTGCTTCTAGGCTTGAATCACATTTGAGTTTTCTGTAGTAACCCAGTATCCAGTCTCCTTTCTGATCTCGGAATATCTCACCAAAGCCTCCTTTGCCATTAGTCTCGTACCACCAGCCATCTGTATCCAACTTAACATTTCCTGTGGAAAGAGGAATCCAATTAGTGACTTGGGGAACTGGTGAGTCATTAATGAGAGGGGATCTGAAGGCTTCCACGATTTCAAGGGCATAGGAGCTAACTAACTTGGCACTAATGGAAATGATATATTCAAAATTGTCAAAGCTTTTTTCTTTTTTTCTTTTTTTGATCTTTCCATATTTGCCAAAGTCTAATGGCAAAAATAGTGTGCCAAGGCAACATAGCTCCATTTCCCGCAGTTTTGTTAGATTTTAGATTTCTGGTAGTCCACTCCCCCATGTGGTCTTCAGAACCTCTTCTCATTAGATGGCCAAAGGGAATGTGAGTCTAGAGCTCTTTAGCTTTGTCACATTCCCTAAAAAAGTGTTTCAGATCTTCAGGATAAAGGTTACATCTTGGACATAAATCCAATATTGCAATCCCTCTCTTGGCACAGAGTTGATTGGTTGGAAGTTTTTTTTATGGAGGATAAGCCATATGAAAGTTTTAATTTTAGCAGGAAGTTAAGTTTCCAAAACCATTTCCAACCCTTTAAATCTGTGTCTTCTTTTTTGATCAGATCATAAGCAGCAGCTACTGTGAAGTTTCCACTTGGCGATCCCACCCAAGTTAAGTGATCAGGAGTTTGGGGATAAGACGCCAGAGGTGTCCCACGAATGGAAGCAAGAGTGTTGTTGTCCATAATGTGGAAAATTGAATCCAGTACCCATCTCCCATCAACAATGAGGTCCTCAGCTCTTTGGTTGGAGGTGGTATGGTTTCCCGGATAAGAGATAGCTATAGGGGAATTACCACACCACCAAGTCTTCCAAATATCCACAGATTTGCCATCTTCTATAGTCCATCTAAGCCCTTTGTCCAGGATATGTTTAGTGTCTAAAATGTTCCCCCAAACATGGGAGGCTTTCCTCTTTCTAGGCCAAGAGGTTATGTTGCAATTCCTTAGGTATTTATCCCTTAGGATTGTAACCCACAGGCTATCCTCTTGCGTAGCAACTTTCCAGCTCAATTTGGAGAGGAGAGCCAGGTTCTGGGTTTTGGCTTTTTTAAGGCCTAAACCTCCACAGTCCTTGCTCTTACAAACCTGATGCCAGTTCACAAGATGGATTCTTCTTTTCTTTTCTTTTTTTGAGTATCTCCCCACAAAAATTTCTATTCAGTCTGTCAAGCTTATCATAAACAGAAGTAGGCAAATTCATGGTTTGCGTAGAATAACTAGGTACAGTGGAAGTAACAGATTGAACTAAAGTGTTCCTACCAGCAAGCATCAAGGTATTAGATTTCCGACCAGCTAGTTTGTTCTGAATATTCTCAAGGTCAAGGATGTAATTAAAGTCCTGTTTACTAACCTTGAATATTCTTTTTCCACAGGCGGCAAACTATCTGGACATGAAGGCCTTGTTGGACCTGACCTGCCAGGCCGTTGCAGACATGATTAAGGGAAAAACTCCTGAAGAAATCAGGAAAACGTTCAACTGTTCAGGAGAATTTACCCCAGAGGAGGAGGAGGAGGTCCGCAGGGAGAACACGTGGGCCTTCGAATGACAGATCCAAGATGAGCCGTCACTTTTTTAGTCAATTACCACCTTGTTAGGCTTAATACATAGGGGGTGTTTGGTGCTAATTACTGTATTTTGGCTGATTCTAGATTCTGGAATTCTGGGAAACTCGTAATCAAATCTATAAAAGTGTTTGGTGAATGTATGAAATATAAATTATGCATCTTGAAAGTATTTGGTAGTATAATCAGACTAATAGAGTAAGATTGTAGATGTACATTTGTGCATGATGCCCCTACTATTGTTTGTTAAAGTCTATCAAGCTTATCATAAACAGAAGTAGGAAAATTCATGGTTTGCATAGAATAACTAGGTACAGTGGAAGTAACAGATTGAATTAAGGTGTTCCTACCAGCAAGCATCAAGGTATTAGATTTCCAACCAGCTAGTTTGTTCTGAACATTCTCAAGGATGTAATTAAAGTCCTCTTTACTAGTAACTCTTTATGGAGGGGAGCTTCTAAATAATTTCCCAGATTGGTGGTGAGAGCTATGCCATAAAAGTCACTAATCCTCTTAGCTTTCCTTCTAGGGACATTGGGGGAAACAAGGAGTTTAGGCTTCATCAAAGTAATGGACTGTCCAGATAAATCACAGAAATCATGCAACACTTCCATCATAGCTGTACATGTGGAAATTTTATCCTGGCCAAAGAGAATAATGTCATCTGCGAAAAAGAGATGAGTTAGGGTGCAGGAGTTACTAGATGCTTGGATGCCCTTCTAGCACCCTTCATCACTCTTATTATTAATCAAAATGGATAACCTTTCCATAAAAAGACAAAGAGGTACGGGTATAACGGGTCTCCTTGTCTAATGCCACAACCAAGGGAAAATTCCTTCAGAGATTCTCCGTTCCACAAAATGGACGTTTTAACACTGCTGACACGGCTCATGATGAGAGAAGTCAAGAGGTATTGAAATTGAAGTAATTGAGAGTGTAAAACAGAAATTTCTAGGAAACTTTATCGTAGGCTTTCTCGAGATCAATTTTGAAGATCGTAACTCCTTTTTCTTTTTTTTTGCCTTTTTTCCCTCCAAGGGTATGCAGGATTTCCTTAGTATTAATAATGTAGTCATCCGTAGTTCTACCTACTTTGAAAAGGACGGATAATTTTGGAAAGCAGAGGCCTAAGTCTAGCAACTACATAATCTTAGTGATGATTTTATAAGACACATTGCATAAACTGATCAGTCTGAATATTTTGATAGAATCAGGGGTTTTCCTTTTTTTGGAATCAAAGAAATTAGCGTTTTATTCACTTCCTCGGGGATGGAACTAGAATCACAACAGTTTTGCACAAAGTCACACACCTGCTTGCCCACCAGATTCCAGTATTTCTGATAAAAGATGGCTTCAATGCTGGAGACTTCACTGTCAACTCAGCATACTCTCTCCTTTTATCAATTAAACTCCATTCCTCCTCCTCTTCCCCTAGCTCATGTATTCATACCTCTTGGCCAAACTTTACATGGAGTTTCATTTGGTCCTTACCACTTCCCCATAAAATTCAGTTCTTCTTATGGCAATTGAGTCACGAATGCTTACCTGTGGGTGACCTCTTAATTAATAGAGGATGGAAAGGTTTATCCATTTGCCACTTTTGCAAACGATTCCCTGAGAGTCTAGTCCATCTTTTCCTCCGGTGTGAGTTTGTGAGGCCTATTTGGTTTCGGTCTGAACTTGGGTTATGCATTTCTGAAACCCCCAGTCCCTCCCTTCCGTTTTGGCTAGGATGGGTGCATAATTTAGGTCATGTCTTGTCTATGAATATTCACAAATTCTTTTCATGGATATCTTCTGTTCTATGGAGCATTTGGCTTGCCAGAAATAAGTATGTTTTTGAGTCCTCTTCTTCTTCCCCCATCCACGTTATCAGCCATAAGCTAATGCACCAATCCATAACCCAAGCCTTCCTCCTCCTCAAGCCAACCAGATCTTTTAGTGAATTTAGGAGGGATTCTGGGCATGTTCACAATCTCCAAACTCTAGGAGCTGCTCATCACACACCCTACCACCAGGACCCAGTTTGCTCTAATAGTCAATCAACCTTTACTTTTCATGCAAATCCATGCCTATGCTCTCAACATATATCTGTCTTGGATATTTTTTGTGCCACTTCTGTTAATTTGCAGCTCAAGAAAACAGGTGTGGGTCTTACCTTTCTCGTTAACTCTCGGATTGTGGGCTCCTCTTTCAAGAGCTCCAATTCTCCCAAGGATTGTGCCTCTATCTTATCTCTCATATCGGCTGTGAGTTGGGCCATTGATAATCATATGCTCTATTTAAACATACACACTAATGATTCTTATCTTTTCCAGCAATTGAGAAGCTTTAAGGAGTTCTCGGCAGTTGCAACCCCTCTGTTTTTTGACTTTTGCTTTCTCGCTCAAGAACTTCACATCTGCAGTATCACCCTATGCGAACGCATCAGAGTTCGTCAAGCTCTCCTTTTGGCAAAGTTTGCAGCCACTTCCAGGATTCACTCTGAAGTTAACATTTCTTATCCCTTTGACACCGGATAAGCTTTCAAGTGGATCTTTTTTGCTTTGGGAGTTGCCTCTCTTTACACTTGTAATCTTCTATCTTTCTAGTCTCAGTTTATGTTTCTTTTATCTTTGAGACCGTATTTATTTCTTTGACTTTTGTAATGACTTTTCTCTATTTATGAAGTTCTTATTTGATGCCAAAAAAAACAGTTAATTAATGAGACATTGAAAATAAATTTAAAAACTTTATTTGAAGGGGCAATAAGGAAAAACACCTTTGTGACGCAACTTTACAAAATGGTTACACCAACTGGTGTTCTCCCTTTATATATATTAGAATTCGGATAGACATACACACGTAGGGTTCGGTTGGCTTAAATTATTTCGTCACTGAAAACGTGGCTCGTTTATATATGCTACATTTTCTGGCTTGTTATACTTACCAATGTAATAGAACCCACCCCTCTCCAATGGTGAGATGTAAAATAGGGATGGATAATTAACTAACTTTCCCTCCGTCTTATTTTTTCCCAACTTTCTCAACCCTAATTCAAATACTACTTCCGTTAAAAAATAATTATGGTATCCGGTAATTGTGCACTTTTAATAAATAAAAAAAATTGCGATTTTTTTTTTTTACTTCCGTCCAAAAATAGGAGCAATTTGGACACCAACTCCCATTCCCATCCACTTCAAATATACTATTTACTTCATCCATTTACTCCCATTAACTCTCAATCACACCATCTACTTCAGTCATTTACTCTCATCCACTCTCAACTATACCATTTACTTCAGTCATTTACTCTCATCCACTCTCAACTACACTATTTACTTTAGTCATTTACTCTCATCCACTCTCAACTACACCATTTACTTAAGCCATCTATATATAGACATATCCTCCACATTATCCATTCTCACACTCGATTTGTGCCACTTTACGTCCCCATTGGAGCGTATTTTTTTTCATCCGGATTGTATTATAGATATATACAACCTGGTTTCCATCCCCATTGGGGAATCAGGGATGCTCTAAGTCTTAAAATTGAATTCTTTTAACATAGTGTCACAGCTAAATTTGTTCCGAGTATCTCTTTTTTGCTACTAGTCCAGCTATGCATCCCCTAGTCATCTTATCAAGTGAAGATCAATTAATTATCAAAGTCAACACTTGTTTAACATCAATTAGGTGCTCCATAAAAGTCAATACATCAATATTGAGTTTTACTAGTTCAGGGATTGTCGTCAAAACAATGAAGAACTCACCCGAGCTTAATTGAAGGTGAGTTTTATCCAAAAATTTTGGCCTAGAATTCTTTTTTTTTTTTTTTAAACCTTTTCGTCGCAGTTTTTTTATTTAATAATTTGTCTCGATGAGATGAATGAAAAAAGTATGATAATGTGAACTGACGTTTAATTATTTTTATATTAGACGACACTAGAGACAAAAAAATACCAGTTAAGTATTGGGTATTTTTTCGACTTTAGTTGGAAAGGAGAGAATGATATCTTTTTAGGTTGTTTTTTTTACTTTCGGTCATGATTTTTTGTTCTTTAGACTCCCCTCGTCAATCTAAAAAGTAAAACGCGAATCTATCAAAAAATTTAAAAAGTCATACCAGAATTGAGGGAAAGTATAGTATCGAAAAGACCTACTAAGCTAGGTTATTTCTGTTTGACCAAAAAAAAAAGACCTACTAAGGAAAGCTAACGAAGGCACATTTCAATGTTGCACTTCTGTCGTGTCTAGAATCTTTCTCTCAAGATTTCCGAGACGTGGCGTGATTTTGGTAATTTTTCGTAGATGTGGCTTCTCAACCCATAGGTTAACACAATGGTGCTCACCTGACAATTAAGCAATTCGCGAAACTTTTAGTCTAGGGTTGAACTCTCACCTTCTCATCGAATGCTTAATGCATAAGCGACACTCGTAGGTGTGAGCGGTTAGCGCGGGCTGGATTGCAATCCAATGTTTAAGTAGGCATGAGTGCCTCGATCTGACTTTCTTTTTCTGCCTTTGTTCTTGCGTGCCTTTGTTCTCGCTTCATTTTAATCTTTGTAACTCTGTTCCAACATTAAAGATTTTCTTTTGTCGAACAAAAGAAAATCTTTAATGGAAGACTACAAAGATGGATTTAAGAGGTCTTGTTTCTGTGGTTCCAGAAGATGACAGCCAGAGAACAAAGAATAATTACTGCCGTTGGGGAGAGTTACACAACATAAGTTCTGCACTTGGTTACATCAAACATTAGAGAGAAACAACGGATGCATAATTTTCTGTATTGTTTATTTACACATAGCCTTTAGATAGAGATGAGATATGGGGAAAATGACGGCTCAGGACGTGTTTTGATAATTAATACCCGCCAATGACATGCCGAGAACATTTGTTAATGCTGAAAATGTCCTTAGCGGGTATTAATTATCAAAACACGTCATTGGCCGTCATTTTTCCATGGATATGCTTGAACAGAGATACGAGAGCAGAATGATATATGTCCTGACAAATCAACATAAAACACACAACATACACGATGCATAGAGTCGATCTACGCATGATGAGGCATTTCTTACTTGAGGGGAACCTATCAAACCAATCACTGGCTTCTTTTACCATAAATGTGGTCATTTCGTGTCCGATTCCAGGTTGTGCTATCAGCTGTGAATCAAGGGGGAAAATACCATCTGTTAGGACGACAAATTTTGGAGAGCTAGGTAGAATTAAGCGGAACTGCAAGATTCAAGAGCAGAGAGACCTAGCCATGACTAATCATTTTCGATAACAAGCAATTGCCTTTTGATTGTCAGAAATTGTTGTATTGGTATGACAAACTAGTTGCATGCTTCAAATGCAGAGAGGATGACTTTTATTCTGGGAGGAACCATAACAGCCTAGAGATTCAGCATAGAAATGGACATTGTTCATAATGATATAGTAATTGTAAGCTTGACGCACACTACCAAATCGTAACAACTACCACAATCAACTTTAACAGATGAACGATTCGTACCTTGAACTTATCAGGACAATGGGCTTCTTCATAAGCCTTGTGTGCTCTTGATTTAGGAATTTCCAGTCCTTCGAGTGGGCATCGAGGATCCTTTTCACCTGTTGGCCAAAAACAATATTTCACAAGGCACCAATCACGCTCAACTCACCACTTGGCTAATCCCTTGTTGGGGTTCCAAATACGTTTTTTTGCGACAAGAACCTTGTCCATAGAGATTGATGATCGGAGTGCAGAAAAGGACATACCATTTAACATCAGCAGAGGGCGTGGTACAATTATTGGAATTGTATAAGGTGAATCAAACTGGGAGGCTAAACCAGGAGCAATTCTCTCCCACACCTGTAAGAAAATTGAACCATAATACATGATCGATCATCAAATATTAAATATCATTATGCATCACCAACATAGGACGTGCCACATTAGAAAATTTTTACTAATCTACAACTGATTCGATAAACACAATGGTAAATGCAACTGACCTTCTCCACCACTTCCTTGTCAATGATACTCTTTTTCAAATCAACCTGCTGTGCTTCTGAAACCAAAAAACAAATTCAATGGAGTTTGCACGAATCAACCTGTGCTTCTGATAAAATATACATGCAATGAGTTGACAAAATATGCTTCTAGGAAAAGAGAGATGATATTGTAGTGGGCCGAAATATCCGAAATCCGAAGGGTTCAAAAGGATCAACCCATCTTGGCCATCGTTCAGCTGTCTCAGTTCGTCTACGTTTAAAAAGTATTAGTGTCCGAACAAACGTGTATTTCTGGGTTGTTTGTCCGAAGAATACAAGCCCTATTGGAAGAATTGTGACCCGTTTATTCGGATCATCTTCCTCTTCACAACTACTGTTGCTCGGACAGACGATTCGGTTCGGTTGGACGTGTATTGTTCGGGTAACTGCCTCTGTGGGAACATTCTAGATCCTTTCCACTTATGGCCGATTCTAGAAGTCTTCGATGATACGCAAGATGTCTTCTCTGATATACGAAGTGACATCTCTGGCCAATAGCGACAGGCCTGACATTAGTCACTGTGACACGGCAAGATCTTCTGAAGGCGGCCCTCATTAATGTCCCTGACATGTGACGTCAGCCGAGCGTGGAAGTGCGCGTGTAGCCTACGCTCGGCTAACTCACCGCTTCCATCCCACGCCTATAAATAGAGGAGTACTTCACCTAAGACGGGGATCTGTTCTGAGTGTACACACACGAAAAACTACTCTCTCTCTACATATGTTTTCTTACCAAACTTCTTCCTCCATATACTAACTTAATCGTCGGAGCTTCTTCCCGGAGGAACACCCCCCTCCGGTCTGCAGGTATAAGGCGTTACACGTCATCGCTCCACGATTCAACAGCAAGCGAGAAGAGTTCAAGAGGTTCGAGGTTAGAACAGCCCCCCACAGATATGCTCACACATATTCCATAGAATTCCTACCTAACACAACAAATTTACCAGACAAGTGCTCTTTCCCGCATTAACCATCGTATAAAAGGAAACAAATTATCCTTGCAATATTAACAGAGTACTCTATTTACTTGATGGAGTTTGCATCAAGTACTCCTATCAACAATATCATAGATTTGAGGCTTTATTTAGTGAAGTCTCCATATAAAAGAAATTTGTGGTAAAATTTGCTGATGCTAGGGCAAACAATTAGTGCGAGAAAATTTCAAACTGGTGTCAATAAACACTCCTAGTTAAGCACCAACTATCTTCAATTTTTTTATAAAGTTTTGGTGGCCTCACCTTCAAATACATCCTTCATGCTGTCAACCCGACTCTGCCACTTATCATGATCGATAGCCCATCGAAATCCCTGTGACTTAATGCATGAACCGAAAAATATTCCATTACTGTTAGCAATACAAACTAAGGGATGTAAGAAGTACTCAGTCATATGTTATTCACGAAAACAAAACAAAACTTAGATAACCCGAACCTGAACTCCGATTTTTGGGACAGCCATTGCATAGCGCGTGTCAGCAGAGGTAGCAAACCATGCATGCATTCCTGCATTGCAGTATCTACATGTTATAGCAGCTCTGCAGCCTAATTTTTTACAACATTTAAATGTTATTTATCCAACCTCCAAGCGATTCCCCAGTGATGCCAATTTTAGATGGGTCTATATCCTCCCTTTGTGTAAGATAATCTGCCAGCTTGATTAAGTCCCAGACCTGCAGAATTGACAAGTAGCCCATGGAATTACTCTACGACCCAACCAAACTGAAGAATTAAATCCAGATAGTAATCTTTGCTGACTCATCAAATTCTGTTAAATAAAAATCTAAGAACGCAGTATTACATGTTTTTGAAAAAAAATGAATGGAGGAATTACCGTATTAAATACGAATGGCATTGTATCCCCTTTTCTCCATGATGATACAAGAGCCTGCACAAGTAAATCAAAATCGTATTACAGGCAATATGAATCTTGGTAAGTGGTTATACTGAGAAATATGAGAAAAAAATACACACCTCTCGGTAAGTGGTCATACTGCTTGCACGTTCCCCATGGTAACGAGAATCAATGGCAACAGCAACTACCCCCGTGAAGCATATGCCTAAAACAAATCAAATTACAAGGCAGTCCCTAGTGATCATAAAGTCAAACTGGTGATGATCAAGGGCTCTATTCAAAATATTTACCTCGAGCAATGGCCGTAACCACTCTTTGCACTTCTTGTTGGCATGCAGAAAGACGACAGCTGGCCTTCTATGATGACTACTTTCTTTCATGCTCAAAATCAGCACAGGCAAGCGCCCTTGCTCTCCTGACTGTTCATGAATATACCAAGTCCCTTTTTATGCTCAAAACCAGCAGATATGCATGTGAAAATTAAGGCCTATCAAGTGCATAGTTACTCGAGAAACATCCTTCTTGAAAACTCACTACATCTAGTGTTTTTGCTAGACTTCTATACTACAAAAGTACTAATATATTTGAGGTAAAGTCAGCATTTTTCATTAACATTGCAGTCGTGGGCTCTGAAAGAACTTGTGGATGAGTTATACTGCTCCCTAACACATTTAGCTGTTTAACAAATAGTCCTCCTGCAGTCTCCTTACAGGCAAACGAGGAACACAAGGTTTAGTGGGATATGAGGGGAAGCATGGTGTCATATTGATAGCAGATTGTCATATCCCCCTCCTCCATGGCCATATGCAATTTCAAGTTAAAACTTTCCAACATCGAGCTCATGGTGTTGTGTAATAATCACAGTTCTTAACTTGAAAAACAAAAAGGATTTGCACAGGTGCAACGGTGGATAATGCTTTAGTAGATAAGAATTATAAAAGCCGAGGCCAAAGCAAATAAGGCAAACTATGGAAGACACATAAAAGGCCCATTTCTGCCGAGTAAATCTTCAATGACTACATGGGGACTTCGAGACGATGCCCATAAATCACTCCACAATAAACTAAAACCTTTTCATGGAGCTCAGGAGTTGTCTTAATATCCAAACATTAAAATCAAATTGAGAGTTCACTGGTGCAGCTAATACCAACCATGTCATTGTTACAAAATGCGAAGCGATCAAGAAATTTGATGCCCGTGATGTGAGCTGTATTGCATGGAGCTCGGTCTGTGCATTGGTTGGTGATATGTATTTTAAACATACAATTATTCACGAAGCTTATTTAATTATATATGATTAGTCTCCGTTCTGCTCTTGTAAAATGGTGTTCTGGAATATGTATTTTTTTGGGTATCTGGGTGGTTGTCTAGTTTGACACATAGGAGCTCAGGAGTTGCCAAACTCGAATAAAGGGATAACGCATTGAACATTATAGGCATCAGATGATCAACCCAAGAGGGGGCTATATTTATGACATAAAACAACTTTCATGTTTGAACCACTAAAACATAGGAAAGATAATAAATACCTTAAAGTTATTCATGTAGAAAATTTCCTAATCCAAAACCATAGTTTAGCTTCAAATAAGATTCGTTGCCAAAACCGAATCCAGAATCTCGAAATGTATCAATTTGTTGTAATTCACTAACTTCCTTTTACTTGTCCTTGCCTAATGTTTTCTATATCTCGATTCAGTAACGAAAATAAGCTAACCGCCACAGCAAAAAAATATCGTCTGTATGTAGAAGCCCACACACCTCGGTCCTCAAGTACAAGTTTTCCTCTTTCAGATCCTTACGATTGGGAATGTCTTCCTTTGGACAAGACTCCATTGCCTGTCAAAATATAAGGGAAGGTAAATTTGATTAGAACAGAGCCATCCCCAACTGTCCGACAGGTAAGATAAAGGATCCTCGAAGAGATTTCAACCTCACTAAACTTCGGATGGGGAGTTTCCTGGTACATGGGATCCAACACCGGATGTCCAAGTTCCACAGATAGCAGGACTGAAAAATGTCCATTCGTTAAGTTAAAACAACAGCAAGAAGAGACTAATAACACATATTGTAGGTAAATGCTCAGAGAGGGAGACATATTCATGCTTTACCTCCGAGAGGAGACATTCTATGTTATTTTCAAGACTTAGAAATCACCAAACACCATATTCCTAGTATTCCCAGAAAAAGAATTAAACATGTAAACGCAGTACTCAGTGCTTCGAAACTGCAGAAATTCCCTCCGTTTCTATGACTAACGTAATATATGGAATCACTGGAAGCCTTTTAATTCAGTCAAAACAAACGTAAAACGCAGAACCATAATACAAGATTAAATTACAATGCAATGAGAACAGAGTCCATTGCTTCCCTCATTACATGTCACTACAGAATCTATAAACGTCAATTATGCGCAATTCATTACGAATACCATGGAGTTTTGCTCCTCGCTTCACCATAAAACAAATCACCATTCATATTCTTCCCCATTATAAATTTCAATTACATTCATTCTGTTCCACCTGCTCTCCTAAAATCAGTTGGTGCCGGGAACAGTTCTTTTATTGCCCGCTGGATTGGTTTGGACTTCTTAAAATCTCTTATCGCTTAGAATTGATTTGGTTCTTGGTTTTACCCAAAACCAGAAGAGTGCACATGCCCATTTTCCACCACACATTGCGACGAGGCGTACACACTTTCTCTTGGACTCCACACCAATAGCAATTTATTGCCATTTCTGAGAAATGGTAAAAGAACTGGCAATCACCACCCCACACCCACAAACTCAACAAATTTTCAAATATGAAAAATGCCATTTTATTTTCCAAATTTGAGCGGCAAAGTTGCCATTTTTTACTGGGAGAGGGAGAAAAATGAGAATGTCAAAATGGCATATAGGTGTAGCACCCTTTCCATTGCTTGGCGAGATGACACTATTCATTACCCAAAAAAGAAATTGGCCTAAAATCAAAATGAGAAGGGTGAAATGGCAAACACCGGTGTGCATGCTCTGATGTGCTATGGAAAAAGAACATCGGGCACCGCCACATCGTGAATTTTTCTAAAACCGGACCCATCAATCCATACTCACCCCTTATTAAAAATACAATAATCCTAGAGATCATACACAGTGGTGTAGCCAGAAAATTATTGAAAAGTGCAGTGGGGCCGTGCCGCCACTTGTCCTACTTTAAGTCCGCCATTGGGATACAACACCAACCGTATCCGCAAATGTATCATTACATGATTGATTTTTGCAAAGTAGTTTCAAAGCGGTCGTTCTCCCGTTAAAAACTTGCAGTGCCATACTTATGCATATCACAATTCAAGAGAGAGAGAGCGCTTTGCCGTACAGACCTTGAGCGGATCGTCGAGTACGAAGAAGATGAAGGAACTGGGAACGAAGCTTCGAGGCATTGATTGCTTCCATTTGCTTTTTGGAGACTATGTATGAGCTGTGATGATACTTCTAAAATGAAGATGTGACGATTATGGAGTGTGATGATTATGGGGGAGTATTGCACTGGTCCACTCGGACGTGTCTCCATTTTTTGTTCCGGAAATGTTAAAGTACATGACAACAAGCATTCATAAAATGGTTCACGAAAGGATAATGAACGGTTCACCGTGAATCTGAGCCACACTAATGTGAATATATAAAATAGTTCACGAAAGAATAATGAACGACTCACCGTGAATCTGAATCACACTAATATGAATTTGAGCTATTCATTATCTTTCCATGAATAAATTCATAAATATTTTTCATGTATCATACCAAAGCCCAGGAAGCTCCATTTTTCGGATCATCATATTCTAATGGGAGCGGAAGAATAAAGCCTAACCAAGTTAAAGAATAGTGAAAGGCGTCCAAAGGCTCACTACCACATGCATCACACTACCAACGCAGAAAAATCTAAGATTAGTGAATTTCCTTTCCAAGGGTCCGCCTCGAACTTCCGAGTTTGCTCTCTTAAGATTTTAGGTTTAGAATCTCTCAAGTGTTATTATTTTTTGGGGCCAGTTCATACGGAAAATTTGTTCCAGCTTTAATTAGGCTCCCCTCAAGTGGCTAGTGAAATTAGGTCCTTTAAATTTATCAAAGTGCACGTAAACTAGACCACATCTATCTAACTATGAGAAAAAGTTGGGAATAGTTTCCACATGAATCACACTAAACGAGAACCTTAATTAATTCAGCATTACACGTTATCTCAAAGTTTCAAGTAGGAGCTGGGTCCTCCCCATTTTTAACTTCTATGGACTTAGATGCTCCAGTTTCGGCTCATTATTGATTTATTCTGCGCTCGATTTGATGATCACAGTCGTTCATTTTTCAGAGCTCGCATATAATTTTAATCACATCAAAATTACTCAGATCAAATATCATTAGATACGGATTCGGAACACTTGTCTTAAAAAAAAAGTGGGTTCTGACTTCTGATCGATGATTTAATGTTAAATCTTATATTTTTTTAAAGATAAATGTGTTCCGAAATCATATTCAGGGCCGTTCCGGAAACCTTCTTAAAAAATAAGTACTTATTTCTCAAATTTCTTATTCCACCTTCTTATTTTTTCCAAAGAAAAAGTTTTTTTCACATTTTCAAACTCAAATATAACGTAAAAGAAAAAAAAAAATTTTTTTTTTGCACCGTATTAAAGATCTCAATGAGATCTATCAAACAAGATCTATAGTGGTAGGAAAATTTTTTGCGTAACCCTATTTTTTTTGACCTGGGAGTTGCCCATACAAACACAGCACTATTGGTACACTACAAGGGGGCCGGCGGTCGGAAACCGACCGGCAGCCGCGCCGGGCCGTCTCCGGCCGCCGGACGGCCGATCCGAGCCGTCCAAAAATTCTAAAAAAAAAAAAACAAGGGGGCCTACGTGAGAATCAATGACATCCGAGGTGTGTAAGGTCCTCAGATCGAGCAATCTTTTTCCATGTATATATGAGTAACAATATGTTTTGATACATACACGAATAAGGATTGCTCAGATCAAGCACCCTACGCACCTCGGATGCCATTGATTCTCGCGCTAGCCCCCTTGTTTTTTTTTTGTAGAATTTTTGGACGGCTCGGATCGGCCGTCTGGTGGCCGGATCCGGCAGGGCGTGGCCGCCGCCCTCTCCGTTCGTGGGGTACCCAAGGAAATTCAAGAGACTGACTAAGAATAAGAGCTTCTTTTCTGAAACGACCCTTCTTTTCCAACAAAAAAGAAGAGCTTTTTTACGTTTGTGGAACACACTCTCAACAACTTTCAATTGCAATGTGATTCTTAATGTGGTTCATGTTGATGAGATCTAAAAAGTTGTCTAAAAAAAGTTAACAGATCCATCATCAAAATGGGCCTGAAAAAAGTTCACAATGGGCCTGAAAAGAGTCCATAATGGGCCGAAACTGTCCATCAAGTGGACTCAAGTGTGACAGATGCAAAGTACTGCAATTTTTCTGAATTAAATTGGATAGAGTGTAACGGTTTTCACACCAAATTGGGTTTTCTTTTCGACTTGATAATGCAAAGTAGACTGGTACTATTTCTCTTCTAGAGAAAAAAAAAACGTCTCGCACAAGGTATTTACTTCTTGATCTCGCCAAATATTTAACCTCGGATTATACTGGGTCATATCTTATATATTACTTTTCTTTTTTCCAACTCCCTAACGTGGAACAATTGGAATCCTGGGGCTTCACAATTTGGACCATTGGATCTATAGTATAGATAGTGGTAGCTAGAGATAAAAATTGTGAAGATGGTCACTACAACATGATGCTTTCTTCGTCCCAATTTTTTTATTTGGTGTTCTGGACTACCTTGCGCGCATTTTAGACTAGCCCATACAGACCCTTCTACAGCCTTCTCCATGCTTACACTTGGGGGTGAGATGATTCCGAAAGTTATTGGCAAGTGGATTCGACCCTCCATCACATATTGTTTGCTCACTGTAGGGAGGTAATCCCGAACAGGTACAAGGTGTGGCCGAACACGTGGTACGTGGGGCCCAGAATTAATATAGCCGGAGTATCCGCCGTGCAATACGGTGACCGGCAGTAGGGACCGGAGACACGTGAGGTCCCAGGTCCAAGACGCCCGAGCAGGGGTATGGTCCAAAGAGCAAGGGAAGTTGCTGGACCAGTCGCATGGAAGAGGGACCGATGATATGAGAGATCACTGGTCCATGTGGTCTGTTCGGCAGCGAGAAGGCCGAACAGGAACAGCATTCTGGAGGATACGCTCCAGAGGGGTCCAGAAGTGGCAAGTACCCAGTAAGGAAACAATATCTGGAAAAGATACCCAACGGGAATGGGGTGAACGGCCAATTAAGGAAAGAGTTCCTAAATGGTCTAAAAGGAAATATGCAGTTATGGGAATGAGAATCCCTGATGTTCTGGGTTCCCTTTACGAGAAAGGAAGCTTAGGGCAGCAAGATGGCTTGGACAACAAGTAGACGTGTGTCTATATATACATGAGGTAAATCTAGAGGTAAAGGTACGCAATTCTTGGTTATTTTGCTCATTACCTACTGAGAATTAGGGTTTTTACTAGTACGAGATACTAACTTAGGCATCGGAGGGCCTTTGCCACGAGACGGCAAAGGTGCGCTCACCCGTTGTTTGTTTTACAGGCTCAACTCCGGCGGTGTGGTAGGGTTCCGGTGTAGAACGAGAAGTAGCCGTTACGATCAAGGTGCTGTTTGAAGGCCCATTTGTTTTCCTGCACTTACACTCACTATTTCATTTTGATCCTTTGTTTGAATAATCAATGAAAAAAGTGTCTACGAGTTCAGTAAGCTGACCTCCATAAATCTTAGCAATTGTCTGATGTTGTGCACAAAAAAGAAAAAAGAAAAAAAAGAAGAAGAAGGATAAACGGATTCCTCCTACTAATCGAATCCTAACTGCAAACAAAAGTGTCATGATCCTACATTTCAATCTCTTTTTTTTTTTTTTTGTCATCAAGATAATTGAGTACTCACTCAAGCTCCTACATTCAGAGGTATTCCTCGGATGTGGCTTCTCAGCCGCTATGGGTTGACGCAACGGTGCTCACATGACAATCAAGGAACTCGTGAAACATTATTTGGTCTGGGGTTGAACTCTCACCTATGCGCTGTTCTGGGACAGTTCATACGAGTTTTGTCTCGGCTTTTAAGTGTCCCCTTGTAGGCAGTGGAATCAGCCCACGAGATTAATGGGTTGGGCCGTATACCCACATAGGAAAAGCTGATGGCCTGAATGTCTCTCTTGCCTTTTATTTTAGACTAGTATATAATACTTCTGTTTCTTGTTTTGGTGCTGGGTGTTTTGGTGCTGGGGTTGTTACTTTGGCTCTTCCTCTTGTAGCTAGGCTCTCATTTGGGAAAAATCTTTCGGTGTTGGGTGGGTATCATGTGGTGCCCAAGCAGCTCATCTGGGCCGTTCAAAAGTATGTTAGACGACCTTGATTGAAATCCTCTCTTTCCTTTTTTCTCTAAAAATCTGAGCTGTCCAAAACCAAAATGGACGGTCCGGATGCACAGAGCGGGCACCACATGGTACCCATCTGGCACTGAAAAATTTCTCCTCTTTTGGTATAAGAGTACAAATTATCAAAAAAAAATAAAAAATTGAGCAGATATTTGAATAAATCAATCGCGGCTTCACTATTTCTTATTAACCCAAGAGGAATTGCATTCCTTCTGAATATGATCCTAAATCATAACAATATTACAGCACATTCAAATTTTCTGTATCTGTAGCATCAGTGGGATTGTCGAACGGACAGCATACTGCGCAGCACGCTGCGCGAGTGTGCTGTACAGCACACTCCCAGCATCACTGTCCATATATGCAAGAAGTCATTGGGCTGTGGAGTACCGACAGACTCGAGCTTCTTGATAAACAAGCCCTTTTTGACAGAAGTATCCTTTGCCAGGGCTGCAATGCCTGTCCTCTGAACAAATACATTGCCCTTCCAAGGCACACCCATCATATCTCTCACCTCCCTTCCCAAACAATATCTCATCAGACCATTCACTAGAAAACATGTTCATAGGATCCAATTTCTTCTTTGCTGCAATGAACTTTTGAAAATTTGGATATTTCTTGCCCACATCCGAAAAGGCTACAATCCTATTCTTAGCCCAATGTGGCCTGGCCCCATACTTGAAAAACGCCATTTGCTCCACCTCCTCCCACACGTCTTGGTTTAGTCTAGGCGTTGAAGCCTCGTCCGCGCGATAATAGTTGAAGTCCACCACTACGGAGTCCTCGGGTTGCCCTAAGTACGCGTTAGAAGCCTTGATGAAACGGATCAAGAACCCGTTGTAGATATCTGCTCCGCAGAAGTTCTCGGGTTTTAAGTCCCTCAGTCTCTTCACATCGAGTATGAAATTTGCGAACTTTTGGGCAGGGAATATGGCCGTCGATTCGTAGAAGAACAAGCCGTTGATTCTTGGATCCCAAGCACAAGAAACGTCGATTCTCGATGCAGGAGAGTATAAACAGGATCCAGAGGTTTGCATTTTTCCCTGGCGACCCACGACCGGATATCCGGTGAAGATAAGGTTGTTGTTCTTTAATCCATTGGCAATTAGTTTCTTGTAACCTATAAATGATGAGGCCATTGCGCATTTCCCATCAACGTTTCTTGCATTGTCCAGTGCTTTCTCTGATCATTGATAGGAAAATTGTGATCTTTGGAGAACTGTTAACGAATAAATCAAAGGGTAAATTAAGCTTTGCACCCTTTAATTTAGTGCACATTTCTTGTAACTTCGTACCCTTAAAGTTTAAACAAATTGAGTGCTTCTAATATTATGGGTGAGTTTTTGGACAAACCTTTTACGGGTGCTAATTTTGCAAATATTGACTTTGGGTAAAAGACAAGTTATTTGGACCAAGTTTTTTGACTTTACGTTAAAGAATAGAGTTAATTACCTCTAAGTACAGAAAAGTGACACTTAATTCCCATTAAGGAGAGATGAAGTACTTAATTACCACTAAGTCTACTTTTACAAAAATACATTTATCATTAATAGAAGTGTCACCCTAGGGTTTTAGGGTATGCTAGGGTTTTAGGGTACCCTAATGGGTACCCTAGTACCCTTGGGTACCTTAAAATCTTAGGGTACCCTAGGATTTTAGGGTTTTAGGGTACCCTAGGGTTTTAGGGTACTTTAAGATTTTAGATTTTAGGATACCCTAGGGTTTAAGGTACCCTAAAGTTTAGGTTTAGGTGCTTTCATAGAGCCCTAGGGCTTAGGTTTAGGCACTTTCATAGGAGTTTTAGGGTGCACTTTCCTATTATAGGGTTTTAGCGATTTAGGCACTTTTATTGGGTACCCTAGAGTTTTAGGCACTTTTATAGGGTACTCTGAGGTTTAGGCACTTTCATAGGGTGCCCTAGGGGTTAGGCACTTTCAATATTTGGGGTTTTAGGCACTTTCATAGGGTTTTAGTGTTTCGTTAATTAGAGGAGACTTGGTGGGAATTACTTTCTATTTTCTGGACCTAGAGGTAAATTGCCCTAAAGAATAATGGTTTGCTTCCTCAAAAAGTCCAAAAAGCCTCCACTGTGCATGTAGAACAGTTTGACGTTTTGAGGCAGAAAAAAAGGAAAAAAGTTATGGACATAATAGGAAATGTCATGAGATTGTGACAACTTTTTGCAAGAAAATAAAATTTTCTCGTGTTTTTAGCAAGAAAGTGGAAGCCATGTACTCATGCTTTAGTGAGTTGTACATGAAAATTCACTTTCTTACACTTTCTAGTATTTTCATGCTAATCAAACGCTTGAAAAGTGTCGTTATTTTATCTTTCTTGCATTTTCTGTCACTTTCACCGTATTCAAACGAACCCAATGGAATTGCGTAAGGGATCACATAACGAAGTATAATCCATCCTCAATTAAATGAAGCAGAGACATACCTGTTGCTCTAGTTGATTTGGAGACCAGAATAGAAGTGGACTGAAAGCCTAAGAAGTCATTTACTCCATCTCCACTAGTGTTCAAAGGAACTCTATCATCAATCCTATACACAGCTTCATGCTTTGATGGATACCATGTTATGTCTGCAAATTCATGATCCTTGGCATGTTCTGTATATTTATCCTCAATCCCCACATCATTTGTGAAACTATAGGTTATGCTTCTTTTGAATCCTTGCTCCAATGAGAATGTCACCTGTATGATTCATTTCGGATACAGATGGGAAAAATTAAGAGGGAGCAAAATAGACTAGATTCATGTTAGAAGTTCAACTTCATCTAATCCCCACTATCCCGGCCGCTAACATATATCGTATGATGTTTTTTGTCTTTGTGCGGCAAAGGCGTGAGCGATACTCAGAGGTGTGAGCAGTTAGCGCGGATTAGATTGCAATCCAATGGACGTGAGTGCCTCGATTTGACTTTCGATTGAGCGAAATTACTGTGTGGCCTAGCTGTTAGACCACAAGAGGTTCTTTAAATCCCTGTGAAATTACTCCGTGCTCACATCCACATGGCAACTGCCAAATTTGAGAATAAACAATTGGGGGTGTTTGGGAACCTACTTTTTAACTTTTCATTTTCAGCTTCTTGGCTTTTTGGTTTTTTAGATTATGGCCAGAATGTATTTTGGGTATGGTAGAGTGTTTGAGAGATTTGTGCAGAATATATTTTGAAATTGTAGTAGTGTTTGGTAGATGATTGTTGAGAATGAATTATGGGTTGCATTTTTACCATATTGCCCTTTGTCTTCTTATAACAGGTCACTTGCGTTTTTTTGTTAAATTTTTTTTAACTTTATTATTGAATAATTTTTATGGGCTATTTATTGAAGTCTATTATTCTAAAGTAATGTTTTGTGTTTGCCTCTCTTTTTTTTCTTTTCCAGATCTGTTTGCCTTTGGGCAAATCTGGTAAAATGAGGGAGTATTATGGGTAAATTCGTAATAGAAACTCAAAATCTGAAAATGAGAATCCGAAAAACTCCTCCAACCCAGATTTTGATTTTTGGCTCCTAAACTCGAAATCCGAAAATTTATTCTCCCAAAATCCAATCCCTGTGAAATTACTCCATGCTCACATCCGCATGGCAACTGCCAAATTTGAGAATAAACAATATGTCCCATGGGAAAAGGCTTAAAACGATCAAGTTGACTTACGATGCTTTTGTCTTTGTATGGGTATACCGACATATGGGCTGTAAGCTAAGTCATATAGTCTGCATCAGGGGTCCGTGAGCGAGAGTGCGAGCGTGAAAATATTTTAAAATCACATCTCAAACTAAAAAATTCGCGAAAATGAGAAGAGAGCACGAGCACAAGATGAGAATTGAAAGCGGAAGATTGTAAGTCCCATAGATATTAAGTCCCATGTGATGAACTTGCCTAGGGGCCCGAAAACTCAGGGCCTGACTGGATTTGAAGTCTTTGTAAGATTAGATCTGGATTTCAATAATATATAATTCCATGGGGATGCATGGGAGCCATGATAATAAATCTTGATGTCTCGAAAGATGTGGCAGTTGGTGTGGCACAATTAAGCTTCTGTTTTTTTGGGAACAAATGAGTTTCCATTTTTTTTGTTCTCATCTAAAGTTGTTCTCACTTCGTTTTAATCTTTGTAACTCTATTCTAAGATTAATAAAATTTTCTTTTGTCGAACAAAAGAAAATCTTTAATGGAAGACTACAAAGATCGATTAAAGAGGTCATAGACAAGACAACATAACAACTGAGGACAGACATTTCAATAAAGTTGGCACCATTGCCTCGGCAATTCATATGTGATCCACAACCCGATAGAAACGGGGTTGGCAACGAGGAAACCCAACTAAGGAGGAAAAGAAAACATACAACATAATCTGAAAAATTAAATTAGATCACCAAGCACCTAAATGTACCCCAACTTCATTCACGACTACTAGTTTCGGTATGGATTGCGTGAAATTATACAATAGGCCGGAAGTACCGCCACGTGATATTCCTTGCACGTATAGGCTTGAGCAAAGTAGTTTTGGAAAGGGTCTTTGATTTACAGTGTAGCCACACAACCTAATGGTCTGTTTGATTAGAGTGAAAATAATAAATAATACAAGAAAGAGGGGGGAAAAATGACATTTTTTGGTGTTTGATTACCATAAAAATGGAAAAAAAAATGCTAGAAAAGTAATTTTTTTTAACAACTCATTTACGCCTTGCTAGATAGATTTACTTTCTTGCTAAAAACATAAGAAATATATATATATATATATTTATATGCGCACGTTGCCAGCTCTTATGACACTTCCCGATGTGCCTATAATTTTTTTTTTCCTTTCCTACCATAATCCATATTGTACATTAAGATCCAGTAAGTTAGTAACAATAACTATTTTTTCTTGAAATTAACGATTCTTACAGAACTTTTAATTTAATCGTACGTAAATAAATTTTCTTTTCATTAATTTCTTTTCTCTCTTAATTACTTCATTTTCTCCCATCCTTACTTTCCGGCATAAATTTCTTTCTAACAAAACGAACCCGGGTAATGTTTGGTGGAATCGGTTTCCCGATTACAAACAGAAAGAGATTGAGAGTTTGAACACGATACGGTAAACTATAGCAGTAGCATATGCAGAAAGAACTGACCTTAGAGATAACACCCAATAATCCCAGAGAAACTCTTGCGGCATCAAAACCTGGGTCTTTTTCTCCCAATCTCAATATCTTAGCATACCCTTGAGACCCACTTGCAGGAACAACAAGGCTTATCCCAATAACATGATCATGAACTGCCCCTCCTTTCCCCCACCAAGAACTCCCATGCGCCCCTGTACTAATTAGCCCACCCACGCTAACGCCTTCCCAGTACGGTGCCGCCGCCAAACTCAGCCCCTCTGCCTCCACCGCGTCGATAAGGGCCCGGAGGCCCACGCCTGAATCCGCTGTGACCGCCATGTTCGACCTGTCCACGACGATCTGGGAGTTGTAGTTCTCGGTACTAATGAGAATTGAGTTCCCTGCAGGCTTTGTTGAGGGGCATGCCAGTTTTGGTATGGTGTGGGAAAACTTGGTGGTCGCTTTTACCTTTAGGTTGTTTTTGACGGCGTCGGCAACGGCTAGGCGGAGCTCCTCCTCGGTTGTGGGGTAAAGTACGGTGGGGACGCTGCAGTCCTCCCGGTCGCCCCACACGCCGTAGGAGTTGGAAAGGTTGCAACCGGAACCGGTTCGGGCGCATTGGACCGGTGGTGGTGGTGGCATGGCACGGACGTCCGTGGGCGCAAAGGTTGCACCCCATGTGGCAAAGAGTAGGGTGTGAATTAGGAACGACCAAAGGGAAATCATGATCAAGTAGTGCGTCTGGGTAAGGGATTGTCTTTGTGTATATTTAATATTTATATAGGGAAGTCTGGTTGCACAGATTTACGGCGCAATACAGAATCGTTCGATACACGTTGACTTCCGAAGGAAATTAAGGGAAATTTAACCTTTCTTTTTCTTTACTTTTTTCTATTTTTTTTTTCCTTCCCTTTTTTGGGTCTTTGCTTTTTGATGTTGGGTAGCTGAATAAATACTACATGTTATTTTTTGCCTTTTAATTCAAGTTCATCATTTCGTTTGTATTGGGCATGCTCTTTGGCGTGATGATGACGTGTACTTTTCTTTTTTGACCCTGAAAAAGCAAACTCTACTCATAGAACGTGTTAGTGAGATTTATCATGCATCCCCTCCTAACTATAAATTAAAGATTTGAAGAGGCCCATTAGACTTCCTTTCAGTGATTAGTGATATTCCATCACATTTCCATTCATATGATTTAAGTGGTAGTTTCGTGTCGATCGATCTATCCACAAACCCATTCCATTATATATAGAAGGAAACTAATAAGGTTTAAGTTTCGCTAAAGGCTTTTTTGAGATTTTTGGGGCTTTTCTTGTTTTGATCTTATTCAATTTTTTTTTGCATTTATTAGTTTTGCGCCTAACTTTTGTGGATTATTGATTTGTTTCATCAAGATGAATCGGAAAAGTAAAAATGTAACGCCCCGACTTTTCGGGAGCAAAATAAAATGAATTCTTAAGAAAATTTTGTTAAATAAACATAATTTTTCAAAATAAAGATTTAGTTATGACAATCTCAAGGGAATCTACTGATTCAAAATACATTAACTTCAGAGCTGACTCTAGACTTGATACGAATCCTAAGCATCCTCGATCTTGTTATTGATATTCTTTTCGTGTCGAATTGCATCATCGTTGAATCTCCTCCATTGAATCCTGTGCCCTCTAGCAAATTGATCGCCGAAGCAATCGATTTGCCAGAATACGAACGTATCTGTGAATAATAAATCACCCAGTAGAATAATCCAATCCAACCACCCCTCTTACAATTACAGCTAGCAAGTAAAACAGGATAATCATGATGCGAATAAGTAAAACAGAGATTTTTCACGTCAACCAGTACATTACTATCCATTAGCCTAACGTGTGATCCAAAATCTCCCTACGAGATCTTTCCTCCCCAACCGCTAGCTATACTCGGTCCCATGAGATCACTTCCCTTTGTTGTCGTAGATAACCTAAGTTACAATACTACAACAAGGGGATAGCTTATCATGCCTGAATCACAACTAGGGTTTGCCTATCTTATATACCATATCACAATCATCACTGGACACACGCTACTATCAACTCACCATCGACACACGCCAGTTACTACCACAAAACATCACCGACACACGCCAGGTTTTATCGTCACAAATATCTCTGAACACTCGCCAGGTTTTATCAACATAAAACGCCACTGACCACCACCAGGTTTTATCAAAACATCATTGGTGACTTTGCCAAGTTTTATATCATCACCGGGCTTACTCGCCGGGTTTAAATCATCACAGACATCATTGGACTACCCGCCGGGCTAAATCATATCACCGACTACCCGCCAGTTTCAAATCACATTCCTAGGTCCATCAAAGCCGCCTCGAGGTCCTCGCTCGGTTACTCCCATACTGAGGTCCTCAGTCCGCTCTAAGGTCCTCGTTGGCCCTTCTCATTCCCTAGTCCATCAGTCGCCTGAGTCTTGCTCAGTACCCTCGATCGCACGAGGTCCGCTGCCACGAGGTCCTCGCTGGCCACCTAGCGACACTAAAGTCTTCTCAGCTACCCTAAGGCTCTACTCAGCAATTTCGATCACACGAGGCTACCCCCCGAGGTCCCGGGCTAAGCCTCACGACTTTCATTTGTTTCCTTCTCCCTTAACAACAACGTCTGTATACTTTCTCACCACAAATCTTATCATATCTCATAATCACGCCCAAACAATCCTCTAAAACTAAAGAAATTTCACAATTTATCCATTACTTAGCATCGTCTAAGTGATTTCTATCTCGTACACCACCCCATGTCTCTAGGGTCCCATCTAGCATTCAAATCCAGCATCGACATAATTTTATTCCCAATAATAATCAAAAACGAATAACAAACGGATTAAAACAAATATTAGGTAATGCAATCACATAACTTTTTATGATTGGACCGTTGCCCTTAATCTTTTATGGCTACGAAATCATTAATAAGGTATGAACTATTTAATAAAGATTTAAAAATAATTTTTCTAGGCTTTAATTAATTATTCTTAATTAATTAGATTGGTTAAATACTAATTAAATACATTAATTAGGTAAAAATATTAGAATAATTATCATAACCTTAATAAGAGTTCTAAAAGTCCTCTATAACAAGTTCGAGTGTTAAAAGTTAGGTTTGGAGGTCCATGGGATTATTTTAAATAAAAGGATTAAGATAATAGGCAAAAGAAGAATAAATAGATAATAAATAATTAAATAATTAAAAATATATTTATTCTAACAAAGTATCATCTTAGGACTGTAAGAAGTCTAAATAAAATTATTCGGAATTATTAACCTCTTTTATAATATTTTAAAGTATTTTTTTGTTAAGAAACAATGCGTAATTAATAATAATTAGTTAATGAAATAAATAAAATATTATTTTAATAACATATCATCTTTGGGATGTCAGAAGTCTAGGAAAAATAGTTTAGATGTTAAAATCATTGTTTGTAAGGTCGCAACTATTTTTCGTTTGTATCTTTAATTAAAAATAAGATAAATAGCTAATAACATAAAAAAAAATATGAAGTCAGCAAGTTATGATCTCTAATATGTTAGGAGTTTAGGAAAAATAATACGGGTATTTATAAAGTAGTTTATAAGGTTGCGAGGATTTTTAGTTTGTAAACTTTTACTTAATAACGAATATAAATTTAATAAATAGATGATTAAATAAAAAAAATATGAAATTAACAAGATATGATCTTTGGAGTGTTAGAAACCTAGGAAAAATATTTCGGGGGTCGAAAACCATGTTCGGGAGGTCAAAACATCAAATCGAACCAAAATAGTCCCAACCGCGAGGTTGATCGTCCAAGTTGCGGGCGCAAGGCAGGCCTGGTTCTTGCGGCAAGGCAACCCGAAGGTTGCGGCCGCAAGGTTCGGCCCAGCTACGGTTTTTTTGGCTTTTTCGCTACGGTTTTGATGCATGGGCTTGCGAGGGTCATTGGGTTATGTCTAAAAACATTAAATATACGTAGAGGAGGCTTCGGATCGAATTATAATACCTCGAATTGAGTGGAATTGGTTTTCGATCGAAAACTTGGATTTTTGAAGAAGATGACTTCGTTTCGTCGATTGGGGAGATTTGGGACCGAATTGATTGGTGTTTGTGGATGCTTGGGATTGTAGAGGGAGATTGGAACGATCAATTCGGATTCCGGGTTGGTCTTGGTGCGAAACCCACTTTTCTTTCTCTCACTTTCTCTCTCTAGAACTCCATGGATTGGAGCTTTGATTTCCTTTCGATTTTCTCTCTTTTCTGGACGATTGGGGTGTGAAAATCTTCGTGCATGCCCTAAGGTTGACGTAATGAAGTATTTATAGAGAATTGAGGAGAGTTTCGATTAAAATCGAATTCATGAAGTTGTATCCTTTTAGGACGTGGATACGGACGATATTACAGACGAATTATAGTCAGGAGAGGAGTAGAGATTGGGTAGGAATGGGAGAGGGAGAGATGGAAGAGTTGTATGCATGTATGCAACTTAAAAAAAATAGGATTAGATAATTATTGGTATTTATCTAGCAAATAAATGTTTTTACTAAAAATATATAATTAAGATAAGATAATTGTTGTTTTGTAATTATCTTATTAAGGAAAGAATTATATATATATATTTGTCATTATCTAGTATTTATCTAATAAGGAAAAAGATTTTATTATTAATAAAGCAAATAAGGAAAAAGATTTTATTATTAATAAAGAAAAAAAAATGGGTCGAAAATTCGGGTTGTTACAAAAAAAGTTAGGTGCAAAACTGCAAACGCGAAAAAAATTTAAATATAGACACAACAAGCAAAAAAAGTCCAAAAATCTTAACGAAACATAGCCTAAAAGATTTTTTAAAGAAGGAGGATTAAAGATCTCTAGCCTATCATCTATATAGTTCATGATATCCACTGTTACCAAATCAACACAGTCAAGTCATTCATGAGTTTACAAGAAGCTTAAATCACATCTATATTATAAAATAGAACAGTTTTTGTCTACGCATACAAACCCAATGTCCTCTATAATCATCGGATCCAATTTTTAATAGATCATATCCGTCCGATCAAGAGCATACTCTTCCTAATATAAAACCTCCTAACTTCATGATTGGTAAATTCTTTCAATTGATTGTTTTTAGGTTGTTTCCTTAAAAAGCTTGATTATCTTTTTGAATTTAAATCAACTCAATAAGTGATTTCTGTCTAAAGTTGATTTCCTTACATTCAATTCAATATTTGCTTTTAATTTGTTTCCTTTTAGGTTGATTTTCCTACAAACATATACGAAAAGAAAATAATATAGGATCTTATGAATGCAACATGGTATTGGGTTTGAATTTGTTGACTCGAATTTATGTGATTTGGATGCTCATTGGTAGTGTCGTACACTACCAATGAAAATAGCAATGATCAGAGATCGAAAACAAAAACCTTTTTATGTATGATTAAAAAAAAAAAAAACTTTTTGTGCTTCAAATGTATGCATTGCTTCGTGCCTTTGGGTAAGGGCAATCCCTAGTGCTTTAAATAACAATTGGTGAAGTGTTTCGTGATGTTCAATTTGAATAACAATAGCAGATGTGCCAGAAAGAAAGCCTTTCGGGTGTTGAGAGAAAAAGAGGTCAAAGCTTCAACTCTTTTTCAATGAGCTAATCTAACTATCTCTATTATAAAATAGAAGAGTGTGGGGACAAATTGTTGGAACGGTTTAGATTCGTTTGATCCAAAGGCTGTAGTGCATCCTTTCACTTTCCGGTTAAGTGCCCATAGTTTTCACCTAAATCACACAACTGCCATCCACTTCCAACCGGGATGCGTAGTGCCGTAGGCACGGGTTAGCACTAGTTGTTAACAATTCTAAACATTAGCAATCATGATCGATCGACTACAAATTCATGCATGTAAAACTCGCCATAGGAATTTTACATGGGCGGCCCAGATATATGCATGATTACGCGCTTGGAATTGGGGCACTGCGCTTGCTTACATATCCCATGTGAATAGCGAGGTCACAGTTAACCAAAGTCAAGGCATGAGCAGTTTTCAGACAATACAATAATATTAGTTGTTGGCGTACGTACATGCATGTGTACATTAGGTTGTTGTTATTGAATGGTGGCAATAGAAGTTAGCAATGACTTCCATTTCAGTACATACCAGTGAGGCATGTGACCCACAAAGGTGTGAGGGCACACCATACCGACAAATGCTTTCTAGACAACCCAATGAGTCATTTACCGGACGGTCCAGTTTAGTCGGTCAACTTCCCGCAAACTCCAGCCATAATTAAATTTACACACCTACTTTTTAGATGCATATATAGGTGGCACTTGTAGGTACGGCCTCTTGGGCTTGATAGATTTTACGGGTCTAGTCATTTGGGCGGCTAATTGGACCAAATCGGTTGTGGCAAACTTAATCAAACCGGTATCCTTTCACGACCAACCCGCACAGCACGTACGCTCGATCGTAACTTGAAGGATTGTTGGAGTGATCTAGGGCCGGAACATGTGGAATGCTTGTCATCTCCCCTGCACCCTGTGAACTAGTCGTTACCGGTGAAGGCATGGATTTTCCATGAAACAGGTGACCTTGTTACAGCCTATGGTGGGGATGGCATATATATATTTTTACACTAAAACATTTGGATTCCATGATATTGGCACCTCCGCCTCACAATGTCTTAACCCCATTTTAAAAGAAAAATGATATTAGCATTCTAAAAATTGATGCAGTGTAATACCCGTTCCGGATATTTAGAATACTTAATTCACTTTTTATTTGAAATTATACGGTTCGGGGTTAGATTGCATGCATTAGAAGTTTGAGGGCCTTGTGTGTGTTTTGGGTCGGTTGCATAAGTGGGGAGGTGGTGTGGCTACACCTTATAATTTCTCTTGAGAGGGTTTTTAACTGATATTTTCCCCTTTCCCTTCATTCTGCCTACACTAGAGAGAGAGAGAGAGAAACGGAGGAGAAGAGAAAGAAGAAAAGAAGGAGGAGGAGGGTCTGTTCTTTACGAAATTATTCAAGCTACCTTGAAAGCTTGTTAATTTCTGGTATTTTTACTGAAGGTTCATTAGTGTGCCTATTGTATCGTGTTAAATTTTCAAAATTTTCTGAGAAGTGTGAAAAAAGATAAAAATCATAAATCAAGCTGTGGTCGGATTACTGGTTTTGTGCAAACAGTTTTCAGATCTGTGTTATGCATCACGTTTTTTTTAATTAAACGACCCTCCTGGTTTTGGGTCCTTATGAGTTTGATAGATTGCTAAGTTGGTGATATTTTGGCGTTGGAATCACTAAAAAGTATTAAGTATTCGATTTTTAATGAATTTTCGAACACGGACTACTCTGCTGGAAATTGTGCTTCGCTGCACAAAATTTTTGAGTTTGGAGGTGGATTTGACTAGGTTCCCTTGCTTTGTAAAATCTGGGAAAAATCAGGGATAAACTTTGAGATGTTTTTATGATCTCTACCAAATTTCAGGTTATTTTGTTGTACGGTCTAAGTTCGACGGATTTCACAAGTTTGTGTGTCCCTGCTGAGTTTCGTATTCGCTGCATTGACTTGTGTTGGGAAAATGGTCATATCTCTTAGCTCAGGTATTGGGTTTGCGCGCGGGTTGTTGATTCTGAAACTAGACTTGTATCCCTTTTGGAATATGTAGGGGTTGTGGCTTAGGTTGCTCTAGGTTAAATCAGTTTTTGATTTGAAGTTGGTAGATGTGCAGAATCTGCAATTTTGGGCAGTTGTGTGTATAACTTTGGATGAGCATAACTTTGTCGTCCGGACTCTATGTTGGGCAAATTTTATATCAAAATTTATGTACCGGAGGTGTACCTTCTAAAGGTGGTGGTCTCATGATCTGGTTCTAAATCAATAAGAAGTTATGGTCGGAATATGACCGGATGGTCATGGTTTTCAAACTGATTTTAAGAGTAATGTCATATTTATACTCTTACGTTTGATTGGGGGCACTTCTAAGCCTTAAGATGGACATATTTGTATTCGTTGGGTATTGTCTAATACCTTATTAGTTTTATAATTTGGTATCAAATGATTGTTAAGTGGTTTAGGAGGTGTTGGTGGCTTTGTTAACTTTCTTTTACACTTGTTAGTACGGTAAATATATATGATGGGGTGTATCATATATTTACTTAAACATTCGAAGGGATTTGTATGTTAATAGGAGTTAACCTGTGACTAGGTAATGAGCTAGTCAGACAGGAGGTGCCGAAACCGTAAGTTTGACGTATCTCAGTCGATGCAAAGGTGAGTGTGTTTGATATGATTTTTCTCCATATAATATTGTGTTTGGTGGTTAGTGTATATCTTGCTAATCGTGGTTAGCTCTCGATATGATTGTCTTTGATTTTGTTGTAGTGGTGAGTTGTATATCATGCTATTGTGGTTTAGCTTTGATATGTTGTGAATGTGTGCGTGTGAGGCACACCATGTCGTAAGCCATATCGTTCAATGAACGATGGTTGGGAGCATGGTGTGTGGGACACGAGATTTGGTTATAATATGCATGTTAGATGAATATGCATGCTGATGAGTGTTGATTGAACCGCCGAAAGTTAGCGTGTGAGGCATACCATGTCGTATGCTATGCCAGCTAATTGTCGGTGGATGGGAGCATGGTATGTGGGACACCTTGTCTTGGGTACATGCGAAGTGGCAGATATGTCACTGCATGTGATGTGATTATATTCATGTTATTGTGCATTGAATATTACAGCTATGTTGGGTGGGTAGGTTGGTTATAACTGTTATTTACAGTTGAGTATTTAAGTTATGTTGGTGGATTCATACTCATGTTGATATTCCTTCGGGTATTGTGATATATTGTTGAGCATTTCTATATCTCACACACTCTGACTTTCCTTTTTGGTCTGCCAGGTAGCAGATTGCTTAGAGTGGGACCACTACCGGTCATCGTGTTGAGGAGTGTTTGGGCTAGCCTTAGATGTTATGGATGATCGAGATTGTTGTAGGTAGTTGAGGAAGAAATTGTTTTGTTTAAGTTGTAATTAAGTGGTCGGTGGATATGTTGAAATATGAAATTTTCTAAAGTGTTGTAAATCGATATTGTAGTTGGCTAGTTGACACATTGACTCATTTTATGTTAAAGTGATAAGTCTTCCGTTGGGTGTTTACATTCTGAGAGATTGTGAGGTGTGGTTTGATCTCCTGTGTGGAATGCCACGTAGACGCGCCGACTCGGGCCCACTTTGGGTGCCGTTTGTGGGGCGGGGCGTGACATGCAGACACTCCAAAATCAGTGTAATTCCAAAGTCACTTTTTTTTATTTTTTAGAGTGCCTCCATCAATATTGGGAGTGCTAATATCATTTCTCTTTTAAAATTTACATCATTAAACAAAACAAAACATTTTATTAATTCGGTTATTCTTTGTAGTCTAGCTAACCCAATAAGTTGGGCTTTTGTTCTCTTTTACTCCTGTTAAAAATATTAAAATTAAACGAAAAGTGTCAACAAAATTGGAAAACTGGCTCTATTATATTGGAGGAAGTAAAAACAGTCAGTGAAAGAGGAAATCTGAAAAAACTGGACTTCCAAAATAACTCACAACTTGAAAAAACATCGTGTTGTATTTTGATCTGGTTGAGTTATATATCAAAAAAAATTCTTATTTTGTCATACATTTTTGGGGCTGGTTCCGCCCCCAAAACACATTTGACACAAGTTTTTTGTGGGACCCATTTTGGAGTTCCACACGAATATATAATCGAAGCTGTTCAATTTATTTAAAATGTATTTTTAAAGGTTCCCGTAAAAAATCAACTCATTTAAATATCGGTAAGTGCTTGATCGGTTCATTTACTTGGTTCCTGTCAAATTTGACAGCATAAAATTAAATAAGCTGATCAAGCCCTTACCGATTTCCGAATAAGTTGATTTTTTACGAGACCCCTTAAAAACATGTTTTAAACAAATTGAATGACTCTGATTATTTACGTCAAACTTCGATTAGTGTTTGTCAAATGTTGTGTCAAATATTTTGTGAGCGAAACCAGCCCTTACATTTTTATACATAAAAAAATACACTATAAATAAAGGGTCCGGTTCTGGAGACACAAATTTTAACACTCTATCTCAACCCTTCAAATCAATGACTGAGATTAAAACACTTTAGGGCGGTGTTCCATTTTAAGAAAAAGTACTCTTTTTTTTTATTCCAAAATAAGCTAATTTCAAACTCAAATATAATAAAAATGAAAAAATAATTTTTAATTTTTTTTGCACCATTTAAAAAATGTCGATGAGATCTATCAAACAAGATCCATATTTATAGAAAAATTATTTGAGTAAACACATAATTTTTGAGTTTGAAAAATCTTTTTTTTCTAAAAGTATTTTTTACTGTTCATTTGGAATAGCTCCTATATCTTACCCCTATAATTGTTTGCATAGTCAAAATATTTTAAACAAACTTACTCAGAGTATGCCAAGTTTGGTGGGTCATGCGCAAATAGTGATTTGCTATTGGATTATATACGATATCATGTACTATCAGTGATACACACACAGTATCACAATATTAATTTCGAGATGGGAGTTTATAAATACAACTGCGAATTTACTGCATGTAACTTGTTTTTAAGTAAATAATATTCGGACAAAAATGTCTTTATAAAAGTGGATAAAAATACCCCTACTTTTATTACATATAACCACAAACATATAACCACATCCAAAACACATATACCCCAAAACCCATCCACGTTTCCCTCCATTTTTTCCCATCTTCTTCCAGGGGGAATCTTCTGGTTCTTCTGACTGCATTCCAGGCCACCACCATTGTTGAGCTCCCACCTTCCACCATAAACCCAGTCGACATCTGCTTTCGAACTCTCACCTCATACCTCCTTTGACTCAATGGAAACCTCCATTGCTTCCTCTCCCTCTATTGATAAAAATGAAGTCTTTGACCCAACATATGAGAGTAATCTGTCCCGACATTGTCATCTTCTAAAACTTGAATTAACACCACAATTTCATAATCTAAAACTCAGAATTTTGCAAAAATTTCAAACTCTAGAGTTCGAAACTTGTCGACAATAATCACCCCTCCATTTTAAACCTGGTTTTGAAATGACATTGTCAGATTATAAAACTTGAAATTAGGCCAACGAAAATTGAGGATAATATCATATTCTAAAACTTGAAATTTTACCGAATTTTCAAACTCTAGAGTTTGAATATTCAGAAGTGGGTTTTAGAAAACAAAGCGGACGTTTTGAAAATTTTGGCCGAAGTACTTGGTTGAAGTAGGGAAGGACAATTTTGAAAGTTCACAGCTATTTTGAGGTTGTATAATAGCAAATTTTTATAAGATTTGTGTTTTATGTTAGCAAAAGGCTACGTGCAGTAAATTCGCAGTTGCATTTATAAACTCCCCTTAAAGATTTGATTCTTTGAATTCATAATTAAAAGACCAAAATTAACTTTTTAAAATTCATTTTTCTGATGCGGTCCTTCGTGATCCAAATCGTCCGCTGTTGGCGAAGGTGGACCGGATATGCCCTTGTGGGTGGGAAAATTATTATTATTATTATTTTCTGATCCGGCCCTTCTTTTTAGTGATTCAAATCATCCGGCGTCCGCTATTGGAGAGGGTGGACTGGAGATGCCCTTGCGGGTGGGAAAGAATTTATTGGTTGTTTTATATACACAATAGGCCATTGTTAAGTGATCATGTGGTGTTAATTATTAATTAATATAAGCCCCTGCGATAAAATACAAATAAAAACCCGAGGACCTAAATTTCATTTTTACCCCCTAATCTATTGAAAAAAAATTGTCTTCTTTGTCCCTCAACTAACAATTTAAGTTTTCTTAGTCCTCCAAGTAGCAGGAACCAATCCAGTTAGCCCCTTTTTCAACATTCTGTTAAATGTGTATAGATGGCACGAGCCATGCCCTCTCGATTCTGTTTTTGTCCCCCGCGGGCGGACCGTGGAATTGGTCCCGCAAATTAGTCGATGTGATGTACGTGTAAGTTGACTCGGATATTTGGTTATAGTAAAAAAAAAAAAAAAAAAAAGTTACCAGAAATGGAAAACCTATTCTAAACCAAAAACAACAAAATAAAATAGCAAAAAGCAAAAGAGAAACCGACTGATGTAATACATGAGAAATTGAAGAATAAATTCAAGTTGGCCTCTCTAGCTTCAACTACTGAAACGTGAGAGTTGCTTTTCACTGAACTGAAATTTTAACATTGGGTATGTACTCCATAAGTACTGTGTATGCTGAATTTAAGCTTGGTAATTTAAAGGCCCCTGCGGTATTATGTTTGTTCGATTTGGAGTTTGAATTCAGTGCGGGTACTTCTTTATACCAAATGAAAATCGAACCCAACCAGATACTTTGATTCTGACATCAAAGCCATTCAAGGTTAGGAAAAGTTTAGAAAAACCAACTCCACAGGGGCAGACTGGTTCGGATACCGATCATTTTCGTGTGTGGTTTCCGTCCCTACTGACTAAATCATGTTGAGTGTTGAGTGCACGTGTACGACTCGTTCTGTTACCACTTTGTATGAAATACTAAAAGAAAATTTAACTTGATTCTTGATTAAGTAAAGAGCATCTTTGCTCCTCGTTGATCAATTGAGTGACGAAGTGGCCATTTGGTATGGTATATAGGGAATATTAAAAGAAAGTTTAATTAGATTTTCGATTTCACGTCTGATCTCTCAAATCTTTCGAGATTTGCTATTTGAGGGATTTGTCGGAAATGCTCTAAGACCATCCACGCTGGTATAATCAAAAGTCAATTATTTTTAAAGTTAACAATGTTGGTGCAAAAGATGGCTCACAATGGTATGATCAAACTTAACAACATTCTTAGAAATAATCAAATTTTAGGCTTTGGATAATCAAAACTAGCAACCTTTTTCAATAATAAAATTTGTGGACTCCACACCACATAAGTTAACTACTTCCAAAATTTGCATACACGCGTATTTCAATTGGTATTTTTTTCTTCTCTTTTTCGCCTACTTTTTATTTTCTTCACTTCACCCAAAAACTATTTTTCTTTTTTACCCTCAAAAAGTGAAGCTCATATTTCTCGATTATCTACAATTTAACCTATCATCGCCGGATTAAGGTATTTCATTTTTTTTTCCGTTTCTATTTTTTTCCTCCAAAAAAAATCATAATATGAGGGAAGAAAGTCACCGATTTTTCTTCAAAAAATTTAGAGGGGGAATCAATATATTTTTGCCAAAAACAAAACATAAATGGAGGGGAGTGAATGACAGAAAACAAAGCGGGAGAGAGAGTGAGATTGTAGTGGACCCTTATTTTGATTATGGACTAGAAGTGACCATTGTAAAGCTCAATATTGTTAAGCTTAACAACCTCTTAAGTGAATAATTAAAAGCTAATGTGTCAACTTTTGATTATTCTTTTTTGATTATACACCGTGGATGGCTTAATATGTTGATCAACAGGGGGACAAGTAGACATTTGGTATATAGCAGAGGGGATAAAACTGAAATTGGCCCAACGAAGACCCGTCGTTGCATCAGGCGTTTTTCCCATGGGGTCCCTATTACAAATACCGCGTGATTCTGTGAAAGGGAGGGAGGGAGGGAGAGAGAGAGAGAGAGAGAGAGAGAGAGAGAGCCCTTTGCTGATTCCGCCACCTCTCTCTCGTTTTTGCCCATTAAGGTTAGCCGTTTGTTGTTTTCGTTTTTGTTTTCTTTCTGCTTTCATATTTGGAAAACAACTCCGTCATAGCTATTCTGATTATATTCTAGGTTTTTTTTTTCCTTTCTGGGTTTGTTTGTTTGCTTGTTGATTTGGGTTGTGTTTGATCTTGTTGTTGTCATAGTCATCTTTCCAACGAAAGGTACACATGTAAATCAACTTACAACAATTTCTTCAAATTTCTAAACCCATCAGAATATGTTTCGGTCAACGCCAGACTTGGAAGGAGATTTTGGTTCTTTTTAGCAGTATTATAGGTGGCGGCTGGTGGGGGTTAATGTAGGTCTTACATACCCTTTGGGTTTAGGGGTTTGGTGAGAAAGGAGAATCTCACTAATTGTTTAGACAGTTAGGTGGGAAATGATGCGGAAATTGTGTAAATGCTTAGTCTATTTTGTTTCTCACCATTTTGGAAATGGTGAGATTTGGTGAGAACTCATAACTCTTTCCTTTCTCACCGAATCGCTTAATCCGAAGGGGCTGTTTTAAGTTTTAATGTAGGCCACGCCACGTAAGGGTGATACGGTTGAACATAGACTGAAGGTAGGCAAGAGGGGTCGTAATCATATGGCAGGTTGCATTTGCTCGTACATGTAATGGGCAATAAAAAGCAAAGGAAATACTTAAGAAGAAAATCGTAAAAAAAAGGTTGCGGGAATAGAATCTCTGTTTGTTTTTCTGTTCTTTCATGGACTATTATTCCGTTTGGTTTTTCGATTTGATTCCATTTCACACACTCACACCAATGACTTATTATTCACGACGATCATGGTTCTTTTGCATGTTTTGTAGCCCTAGTTTCTGTTGAGTGGTGCAACCTATTTAGTGAATTTAATTTCAGACCCAATCAAGTTCATCTCCTCCACTGCATACCATAGTGATCTAGAATATGCTGCCTTTAAATCAGCCTTCCAAATATTGTCTTTTAGCGATAATTACACAAAAAGTCTGCCAGTGGCAAGTTTTTTTTGCCAAGGCAGTCTGCAAACTCTATTAGAGTCTTAGTAAACTGTTGTTTAATATTCAAAACCACGTGGTTATTACAATCCTTTTCATTACGTTATGTATCATGCAATTCAATTCTATGCACCAAGCAATCGATAGGTATCTTTAGGCGAATCGGTGTAAGAAGGAATGACATTAGATTCGTTCGATTGTGGATATGTATGGTATGGTTTGATACACCAAGAAGGGACTTGACTTTTTGCTCATGATTCTACTTGCAAAAGTAATACCCAATATGCTTGCATTTTGTGTTGAATTCATCTCCCTCGATTATCTCACAATTCCGGATGTCTTTTTATTAGTTCTTGCATTGCAGAGCTTGGATTATTGTTTCTTCTAATTAATAGTAGTGCATTTTTGCAACTTCTCGCATATCGCTTTTATAAGCTACTGAAGTTTGGTTCACATACTCTACAAGCTTCTCCACCTATTGCCCATTGGGTTTGTGTTGGTTATGAATTATTTCCAAAAGATAGCAACATAAGATTATCGTAATTATAAGCCATGCGTCAGGATTTTCAAACTTTGTTAGTTTCTTGTTCTCATGATATAAGTATGTATTGGGGATTTGTAGTCCTCGTAAACCATAACTGTTGAGGACGTTTTTCATATGAAATTAACTTCTTAAGATCTTCAACTTGTATTTCTAAACCAAGGGAGAAACTTCCATTTTTCTGGGATTTGTAGATGGGAGATGAGGACCGAAATTACAGTCTTGACGAAGCACTTATGGCTGTGGAATTTGGAAAATTCCAATTTTTTGTCCTTCTGTATGCTGGGATGGGTTTGGTCTCAGAAGCGATGGAAATGATGCTTCTCTCTTTTATAGGACCTGCAGTGCAGGCTGCATGGGGTCTTTCATCTCACGAAGAGAGCCTATTAACCACCGTGGTTTTCGCTGGTATGCTTGTTGGCACGTACACATCGGGAATTGTTTCGGACAACTTTGGTCGAAGGTCAGTTTCTTCTTTCCTTTATGTGTAGAACTGTATAGGTCAACAAAGTCTTTGAAATGAAGCGACGATTTTTGTGAGTTACTTGATCAATTTTCTCGTTCTTGTTGAACTTGATCTGTGTATTAGGACCGCCTTCTTTGAATAACTGAACTGTTTATCTGAGTTGGCCAATAGTTAGGCCAGGCCAGTTTTGCAACACTATTACCCTCTTACCCAAGCTTTGTAACAAAGTAAAAAGGCCAGGCCAATAGCAAGGTTATGTCTAATGAATAATGATTGGACCCATAGCTTGGTATGGTGTTTCTTTTCTTTTTCCTTCTTTCCAGCTACATGCCTTGCTACAAGCAACTCCTCTCGGGCCTTTTAGTGGATATCCCTTCGCCTCACTCGTCTATTGATGTCATAGCCTTGGTAGGGGCTCTTCACTCTTCCTACCTGTTAGTCCAAAGGGCCTTCCTTTTCAGCAGGGTGGTGGGTACACTCGAGCAGAATACATTGCTCGCACAAATAAGTTCACTGCCATCCCAGCTTGCGGTAATTACAAGGTCGTTTCACGCAACGAAGTTCCGCTTGACTTGGTGCTTATCTTTCTTGAACTAATTGATCCGGTACTCAAATTCTTTTTAGATGATCAAACATCCCTCACGGCTCCCTGTTACTAGCTTCTTTTTTGTCCATCTTGTCTTTTTAGGCATAATGGAAGCTTGGATGTGACCTCATCAAGTATGTTCATCTACTCTCTGGGTTTGTTCCATGATAAAAGTGAATCTGTCAATGACATGACTAAAGTTCTGTAACTGACATGACTAAAGTTCTATTGAAGTTCAGTTTTTGAATTGTAGAATACATAACGAGAGAGGGAGAATAAGAAAGACGCAATGGACTTGTCTTAACAAATTAAGCTGATTAGCTAATCGACAATTGTGTACCATAACATGTACTTGTATTACTGTAATAGGAGACTACAAAGATACCCTCGCGATAAAATAATTCACTACCCTGTGGTTACATTTTGTATGGGAGGTCCAACTGGAACTGCCTGTGGTTCAGTGGAGGTACGATTGGAGGGGTGGCGGTGCTTGAGGTGGGACAGGTGGTGGTTGTGGAGGTACAACTGGGGTTGGTTGTTGATTACGAACTGTATTTGTAAGATTAGTCACTACGCCTACCTACCCTTGTAAGAGTTGTTCCATTCGGTTCATGCGCTCTTCTGACTGGGGTTGACTTGATGAAGGGTTAGCACATGTGTTTACCATGGTTCCTAAATAGAAAGTAAAAATAAATAAAGCTATTTAGTTATTAAATAACAGTTAACAATACTAAAATTATTAAAGAGTACTCATGAAATTCATGTAGATAACAACTTTTTTTTTATATATATTTTCACATCTTACTAAGCTTGCAGTTACATAACCCAACTACATGGGAATCATCCTATCACACCAAAAGATGATATCTTACTAACTTCACGCCATACACATATTACTAAAAAAGGTCAGACACCACATATACACTTGGTCTAGTACTACCCAAAAGACTATACGAGTACAACTAGAAAAGTCAATCCCCGCCGCTAGCTCCACTGTAGGGTCCAGTGACCGACTCGTCCGAACCAAGGTCTTAGTCGCGTCGTCGTTGAACAACGGCTCCTCTGGGTCCTCTTCCTCCTCCAGAGCCTCGAGAACAGGCGAATGAACAAGAATTGGCACCTCTGGGGCCACAGGTGCGGTCTCGGGAACAGGTACTGGGGGTAGCACAACCGGTGGGGCTATAGGCTGTTGAGGGGCCATTGCCGCAAGTTCCCCTGGGCATCCGCTCGGTCCATAATTTCATTGTATTTTTGTGCGTCAAGAACATATTGTTGGCACAGTTTAGTGATGCCCACACGTGTCTCTGCCCGGTACAATACCTTTGCTCTATTCTAAAGTTCTACATGAAAAGGTCTTGCTTGAAACACCCGGGACACCTCCTCATAAACAATTTGTTCTACCACGATCTCATTCCTCGTTGCTTGGTATAGAGCGGGGTTTAACGGAATGGCCTGCAGATGTGGGGCCCGATAACTCATATGATGTCCGCAACGAGAATCGTATGTGTCAATGGAGTCCATCCTACAATATGAAAATTAACTTTGATCAAAACTCAGGTTTAAGAAAACAAAATGACTTTCTAAGGTTCAGTAGGTATAATGACCATAAATTTAACATACGTGTTGACATAATTACATTTAATCCTACTATCTACACAGGTAGCACGTAAGTGTAAAAATTGTATGTGTTACAACTAACTCTGGATTTTAAATAAAGTTCCAAAACTGTAGCTCTGAAATCATGTTAGCTACTCCGTTAAACCCCGCTCTATACCAAGCGAAGAATGAGATTGCGGCAGAGCAAATTGTTTATAAGGAGGCGTCCCGGGTGTTTCAAGCAAGACCTTTTCATGTAGAGCGTTAGAATAGAGCAGAGGTCTTGTAACGGGCAGAGACATGTGTGCGCATTGCTAAACTGTGTCGGCAATATGTTTTTTATGCACGAAAATACAATGAAATTGTGGACCGAGCGGATGCATAGGGGGACTTGGGGCAATGGCCCCCTCAACACCCTATAGCCCCACCGATTGTGCTATCCCCAACACCTGTTTCTAAGCCTGCACATATGGCCCCAGAGGTGCCAATTCTTGTTCCCGAGGTTCTGGAGGAAGAGGAGGACCCAGAAGAGCTGTTGTTCGACGCGACCGAGACTGACCATTGGGACGCCCACTCCGTTGGATCGGAGGAGTCGGTCATTGGACCCTGCCATGGAGCCAGTGGCGGGGGTTGACTTGGGTAGTCCTAGACCAAGTGTATGTGGTATCTGGCCTTTTTGCTAGTAATATGTGTATTACTTGAAGTTTGTAAGAAATCATCTTTTGGTGTGATATGATGATGCCCATGTAGTCGGGTTATGTAACTGCAAGTTTAGTAAGATGTGAACATAAATATAAAAAAAGTTATCTACGTGACTTTCATGAGTACTCTTTAATTAATTTAGTGTTGTTAACTGTTATTTAATAATTAAGTAGCTTTGTATATTTTCACTTTCTATTTAGGAAGAGGGTTGTGTGTAGTGAATGATTTTATCCGGTGAACAAGGGTAGTGAGCAAATCAAGCATGTGCCAGCTTGCAGGACAGTCACTGGAAGGAGGACGAGCTGATGGCTTCACGAGAACATCACTGAGTTGATGCCAAGTCACAAGTGACCTCCCACAGAGGTGCAATCGCTAGAGTTGGATAGTCTGTAAGGACAACTACAAGCCAATCAGCATCACTAAAGTGTGGCACAGATAAAGAACGAGAAGGCTGGTAAAGCAGTCCTCATCCACGTGCACAACTTATTCATGTAGTCATTTGTTTATCCCCATTTGATACCACCGTGTAGTCATTTGTTTATCAAATGCCGAGGGAAGTGAATTTGGGTCGTATACTTCATGCATGTTACATAAACTTTTATTTATTTATTGAGAAGGACATGTTACATGAATGACAACTCCGTTTTCTATGAGCACCCCTTTGGATTCTTATGCTAGCTATTGGCACCAAAAATTGTGCAAGGCTTTCTTGAAATACTAGTGTAGTAAAGCTTTGGATGCGCTCTGCTTCAAGTTTTGGCTGTAACTTAGATCCTCTATTCAAATTGGAAAAATGGGTTATTGCACCTGTAGGAATTGTGCAATGTGGTACTCGTATGAGCTTTAAAACTAGAACCTGTTTCTCAAGAGGGTAATAGTGAGAAGCGGACTTGGCATCGCTCTACTAGACTAATGAGGCTAGATATCATTCTAGTGTGCGAAGATACTTGATTCCACACGGGATAGATTAATTTAAGAAAATTTATGACAAGCAATGAAAGGAAAAATTTACCACTTCGACTTGCGTGGCTGTTCTAATCCTAATTCTTGTGGAAAAAGAAATAAAATATAATTGGGAAACTAACTGTACATGAACTAGGAAACGTAATAATTTAGTTTACTTCATCTACTAAATAACACTGGTTCTAGTTAAAATGTAATTCTCAAATGGTGTAGAAATTCAAAAAACTTTTTCTAAATCAGACTTACCTCTCTGTTAGGGAAAAAACCTCATTCCCAATTTTCAATTACTCAAAACTTCTTGCGTGCTTGTGCTTGTTCACATCAACCTACATCTGAAATAATGTTTCTCAAGCTTAAAATTAACGACGAGTCCTATACCACGGTATTAGAGTTCGTGAACTGGATTTTGGCTTAGTTATTTCTACCTTTATGACAGAATGCTTGGCTTTTTGATACCCCATTAGCTTCTAAACTTACCGAAAATCACTCCTTGGATGCCAGCTAGCTCATCTCATAAAACCCTTGAGATCTAGTGTTGCTTTTTGTAATTTCTGACACAAAGTCTTCTGCCTTCTTAATGCCTTTGTTGTCAATGCGTTGCATGACTTTTGTAAACATATTCCTTTCATTAAACATAGTGTCACAAGTTGATGATGACCCTATTAAATCACTTGCTTTGCTAAACCAAGTTCCGATGAGGCCTCCTCAATTGATGGTGGAGCATCATAGTCCACCCTTTGGTCTATCCCAAAGAGAACATGTGACAGGACTGCCCCGCTCTACTCTTTTGATTATCACCCAACCTATGCTACACGGACGCGGGTGCAAGTAGCGGGAGCGGATGTATATCTAGTGGTTGAATATTTAACAATTGAGGATACCTCGATATGGATCTAAATTTGGTTATTGATACTTGGATACGTTAAATAATGATTTTTTTTGTACATTACTCAATTTCATATATGAAACAGTAGATTATCCATGTATAAAAAGTACATCAATTCTTTTGGTTGGTCAGCAAAGGATAAGAAAAGCCCATGATATGTTATTTTCGGAGAGCCCATAACGATTGTTGAGTCTACTTTACCCATATTTGGCCAAATATATCAGTCGAATAATAGCCCAAAAAGAAAATATTTGCCCATATAAGCTCAATAGTAGCCCGAAAATGGTAAATAAGCCCGTAGGCCGCACCTGCACCTGTGTCATGTCGTGTCACCAATACAACAATCAAAACAATGCATGAACAATCGTCCTGAACTTTCTCTGCCTTGCAAACTTCAACTTCCCCCTGTTTATCATCCTCGATGTATTTCCCTACGTTTGGTTTAACTACGACAACTTCCATCGCTTACTCTACGATTTCTCATTGTCTGACAATTTGCAGATATTAGTTGCTCATAATGCCATGTCATCCATCATATCCTTTTTATTCTTGACCATCAATGATATGATGCTTTCCTTTTTCTCTCTCATTAAGATTGCAAATCTAACCACCACCATAATGTTGAGAGGTAAGCTTTAATGACAGTGATCTCCAGTTTCTTCATTTGGAATTATGTTTTAAAATGAGAAAGTAGAATCCAATCTTGAGTATATTCAATCTAGAATATCCGCGATTCAACAATTACATTTACAATTTTCTTGTGTTAGGCAAGAAAAGAAGAGGAATAACTTTTCTCCTTTTGACACTTTTTCTCCCCTGTTCTCTGTCATACCAGGAAAGGATTCCTTTTTACAGCACTGGTTACTGCAGGAGCTGGTTTGCTTAGTGCATTCGCTCCAAATTTCATCTCACTGGTAATTCTGCGTTGTGTGGTTGGTATTGGTTTGGGAGGTGGGCCTGTGCTCTCATCCTGGTTTTTAGAGTTCATTCCGGCTTCAAACAGAGGCACTTGGATGGTTGTTTTTTCAGGTTTCTGGACTCTCGGCACGATTTTTGAGGCTTCACTTGCATGGGTATGGTCATATTTTCTAGTGTCTGAATGAATAGAGTTTATTCAAATAGTTAACAGGGCTACACAAGTAGTCTCTTTTTCTTTTTCTTTCTTTTTATTCTTTACATAGGATCAATGAAGAAAGTAGTTGAAAGGGCTCATTGTGTTGCTCACTGCCAATGTTAGTAGGTTGTTGAAGGAGATCTATGAGTTTTATGGTCCTTGGTAGTTTAAATTGATATGCCGTATTCCAGTCCCTTTCCATATTTGATAAGATTCTCTCCTATCTTTCTTGTTCTTGTTTCTCTGTATTTCTAATATCACTTGATATTTTTCTCACTATGTTTGGCTATCAGATCATGGTATTGAAGTATGATGCTATTGTCATTTGCATCCTTGACTTTTCAAATGAGGGATTTCCTTTGGTTTCTTCAAAGTTTGACAAAATTTAAGACCAATTAAGTCTCCCTTCTTAACTTCCTGGTTGTCTTGAGTATGATTTAGTCACACATTTGACTATCCTCATGTACTGGCTTAGAGTTGGCGTCCTAGTTTTTAAGTCAGTCTTTGTTCATGATACTTAATCTCCTCCACCCTACGCGGCGTTGCCCTGGGGAACAAGTTTTGGAGAATGGAAGCTAATTGTTAACTGTTAGTTAGCCAGATTTTAGTGGTCGGTGTTTCATGATCATATGAGCCTATGAGGGGTCTCCTCCATGTATGTGGCATGATAAGTTTGCAGTCTCTATGACGCCTTCACAAAATGCTTGTGATGACCATTGCAGACAAACTGTTGTTTATTTGGATTTAGTATAGTTGCTTTAATATTCATGAGAACAATGACATTTAGTGCTGATCTTCAGAACCTTGCGTTCTTGTTTGCAGTTTGTCATGCCAACCTTGGGTTGGAGGTGGCTACTTGCTTTCTCTGCTGTTCCATCATCACTGCTTCTTTTGTTCTATGGCTTGACCCCTGAATCACCAAGGTACTTATGCAACAAAGGACGAGCAAATGATGCACTAAACATTTTGGAGAGAGTGGCAAGTATGAATCAGAAAAAGCTCCCTTCGGGCGTCCTTATTTCTGGCCACCAAATTGAGCTATGTGAAAAGCTTGATACATCAGAAGATGTACACTTGCTTTCGCTAGAAAAAGTGGAGCATACATCTCCCAATGTTACAGATTCAAATGATAAAGGTTCTTCATCACTGTTTATGCTATTTTCACCAGAATTAGTTCGGTCGACCCTACTCCTGTGGGTAGTATTTTTTGGAAATGCATTCTCATATTATGGCCTCGTTCTGCTGACCACGGAGATGAACAATGGCCATAATAAATGTACAGTGACCGAGGTGCATTCCAAAGCTTCCCAAGATGTTAGCTACGCAGATGTTTTCATCACCAGTTTTGCTGGTATGCCTTTCCATTTTCCAATGTTTTTTTCCCCTATGACGCACGGATACTCCGAAACTAGTCACGTACGAGTATTGGATACGCGAGGGATACGGGTACGGGGCCGATACGCCCCAATACGTATCGGATACGGCAAATAAGTATCCTGCATTTAAATTGAATGTTTTTTTTTCCGGATATGTTTCGGATACGCGGGGGATACGGCAGGATACGTTTAGGATACGGCGGGGGTTAAAATGAATTTTTGTAAAGAATCAAGAACAAACTAAAAGAGTAAATTGCAATAATAGCATCACTAAAAATATAAAAATTAGGAAATTATGCACATCTATAGATCATTCCTTGAACCAGTCGATATTTTCCTACCCTAGATCGCTTGAACCTTTGATTCACAAGGTTCTCCCTCTGTTTTATTGGTGTGAATTTCTATTGTTTACATAGACAATAAATTATATCTAGTACATACACTGGTACATAGGTGTATGTGGATATATATGAAGTATATTATATGCATACCTATTAGTCTATTGCCTACTAAGCTGTATTTTTTTTCTTGTTTACAAAATTCTAATCTTTTGGATGATAAGGTCCTACTCTTTTGAGATTGACATGTACTTAATGCTTGGTATTGGCAATTCAACAACTCATTTATTTCTTATGGCTGCACTTTTATGCCTAGGAGACTAATAATTATAAAAAAAATGTATAGTTTATACAGCTGTATCCCCGACGTATCTGTATCCTATTTTTTTAGGTTTTGTCGTATCGCCGTATCCGTATCGTGTCGTATCCGTATCTGTGCTTCATAAATTCCCTTCTATATGAAACTATTCAGATATTAATGTGATCATATTATTGCATACCTGGAAGCAGACTGAGTTTACATTTGACTTTTATTTGCTTCCAGAGGTTCCTGGGCTCCTTCTATCTGCTGCCACAGTGGATAAATTTGGTCGTAAGCTCTCGATGTCGGCTATGTTCTTCCTTTGCTCCATTTTCCTCCTCCCATTGGTATTTCATCAGGCTCCGGGTTTAACAACTGGTCTTCTATTCGGAGCTCGCATATGCATTACAGCAACCTTTACGATTGTGTATATATATGCTCCTGAGGTAAGTCGAAAAATAATATTTCTATCATCTCAAATGGATTGAAATCCTCATTACACCAATGTTTCCAATCCCAAGCCTGCAGCCAGTTGCATGCAGCAGTCTTCAATCCTGACAGGCCAGTTATCTTTTATTATGAAATACGCATCCTTAGGCTTTTGAACTTATATGACCTGAAAATGCGAATATCAAAGTAGGGCCAGCAAGAACTGCTCAGTGATTAGTTTTTGATAACAAGACATAACAGGGAAGCAGTACCATATGAAACATGGTAGAGTATAGCATAACACTTTTCACATCTCCTCACCAAGACTGGACATGCTAATTCAATGTTTACCTGTACTCCTTAACATGCCAAACTATTTGCATATTGAGAAAAGTCACCCCTACCCTGGTGAGTACACACGCAGCGGAACTCGTCCGACGACGAAACCCGAAACCCGTTTGACGACGAAAATTCCCAGAACATGGACTCAAACCCGTCCAACTGTTCCATTCGAAACCGTCCACTTGGCTGAATTTTCGGTCGGATCGGGTGGTTGGTCGGGTCTGACTGCTGTGCACCCCTAGACAACCTCTAAAGCAAAGAACACAAAATCAACAGAAACAAGAGACCTCAAGCTACCCCTCAGCAAACTCTTAGAGTAAGCTTCCCAAACATCACAAGTTCTCCCATTTTCCACTGTGTCAGCCAAATTCCAAGAGCATAGGCACGATCTAGTATCACCCACAATCTTTTTTAAGACTAGCTTCCCATGATGATTCTTATACTGAAATATTCTAAGGTTACTTTCGCTCCAGATATGGTAAGTAGCAACTTGAATAAATGGCTTAATGACTTCACACGTAGCAGATTTCCCTTGTAGTTATCAATATGGCCCATTCAATTTCATTTCCTAGATCCATAGGAGCACTGAAGACATTACATGTGTTCTGCGGTTGAGTGATTTTACTGAATACCCATTTTTGGTTAGTGTCCAAATAATTCCATCTTCTACCTCTTGGTTAGGAAGAAAAGTTGCAAGGGTATTGACCACAATCTCTCAAGTAACAGAGTTGTTTTTCTAAGCCAGCTCCGCCGCCACTTGCTACGATTTAACTAAATGGCCCCATTAGATTATAGTCGCTTTTTTGGGACTCCTGAGGGTAGCACATACTCCCTTGCGACTGAATGTCTTAGTTGTCTGCCTGAGTCTTCAGAATATGGGATCCTTCTGGTACTTCTAGTACGAATGAATCATGTTTCGGGATCATCAGGTACTTCTAGTGTGATTTTGAATGAATAATGATTCTGACATGACTTTGTTATTTTTTACTGAAGAAAATATGTGATAAGCCTTCAGATTATACAGTCTGTTGACAATTACTTTTGTGTTGACCATGGGATGGTCGTCAGACTGGATGTGCTCAAGCATACACGGTACTATCGTTTGCTGGATGATACTCACACCATTTATTGGTTAATATACAGCTCCCAAAACAGTTTTGGGATTGATGCGCTCCTGCTACCAATAGATTTATCTTACGTCTTTAGTCTAAGCCTTCGTCGTTTGCTTTTTCCTCTTAGTCATGTCCTCTTTTGTGCATCTTTCGTTCATATTCTTGATCCTCGCCCAATGCCTACGAATGAGACTTCTCTTGTCAAGTTCCCTCTTGTACTATCTATCTATTTTGTTAAGTGGTGATGGTGGTGGTGGTTGTTGTGGTGGGTGGGTGTGTCGGGGTTCGTGCTTGTGTTTTGGGTGACAAGTGAGTTTTTTTGTTTTTAAACTGCAGATATACCCTACATCGGTGAGAACGACCGGAGTCGGAGTTGCAAGCTCAGTGGGAAGAGTTGGTGGGATGGTATGTCCTCTTGTGGCAGTAGGTTTGATACATTCATGTCATCAAACTGCGGCTATTGTTTTATTTGAGATAGTCGTCTTTCTCTCCGGGACTTGTGTATTGTTCTTCCCATTTGAAACCAAGGGTCGTGAATTGAACGACCGAGTAACAGTGCAAAACAAGTAAGAACTGTAGATTACATTAACCATGTGCTGATTTATGTTGCTTGTACTTTCTTCCAAAGGAATACTCATTCATGGAGCCAAAGAGCACCCTACCTTGGCCTGTTGTATTGTTTGATATTTGAAGCCAATTTGTTCGTATACAAGGAATTGATTGGGCTCCATATCCTCTCCATAAATTTGCAAGTATCCATGTCCACCATGAGCCATTTAGGCCATCAAAGTCGAAATTGGACGATATATATGGCAAACTGGTGTGCTATCTGTAGTTCAAAATTGCTGTGAAAAAATGGCTATGTTATCTTCCGTGCCAAATTTGGCCGCAACTTTAACTTTACCAACTCTGTCACATCGCCCAAAGCAATAGATTTTGGGTGGGAAAAAAAGATGAATTTAATCAAATGGTTCGGATTTGTGAATGTGTCAAAATGAAGCTAAATTGAGGAAAAAATGTAGTTATTTTTTAAATTCATCTAGGTTTAACTTTTTTAGAATACAATTGGTCCACACAATAAGATAACTTGGCATTTGGGAATTACTATATGGTAAAGACTAAAGATCAATCAAATCTATTCACCACTCAGTCACTATTTACATATATTACGATTCAAATTCATGGTTAATCAATCATCATTATGATTAATGAAATTAAACAGTAAGTCGAATTGGACGGCTCAATATGATGGATCACTATCTCAATTATCACTGTCTAGCTATTTTTTGCATTTACTAGTTATTTATGTTGATTGATGGAAATGGTATGAACATTTTGTTAAGCTCTTAATCAAATTAAAATGTTTGCTTTATCCAAATACGCACGTATCAGTGTCAACCAAGTTTGCTAATTATGCCATATTAATTAATTCTAACGATTCGATGAATTAGTTAAACTCATAATCAAATCAATTAGAGTAGTTTAGCTTTCAATCTCTCTAATCATTGTCGACCACCATAAATATTAACAATTACATCTGCAAATTGTGACATTGATTGATTGAAATGGCTTCGATCGATTGGTCTACTAGTCAGTATTTCAATCAAACATTTATTCGTTACTCTAACCATAATTGATTGATGAATATATATTAATCAGTAGTAACCATCGTATCAGCATCAACATTTAGTTACTATATTAGGTATCTAAATCAAAATGAATAGTCTAATTTCATTAATCAATAGCCGTAATTCAACAATTAAATCAATAATTCTTGTTAATCATTTGTCTAGTAATTAGAAGAATGAGAAGTGTAAATTATTGCTTTAGTGACTATGTTAAATATTTTTCTAAAGAAGTTTGTTTTCAAGATATTATTAAAGTATCAAAATGATAGGAGTATATGAATTCCTTGTCTTTAGAATAATTTTTACAAATTCATTCAACAGTGGATATATTACGTAACTTTTTATACATTTTAAAATTAAGCATCTTTAGCTCAAAAACAGCTTCTAAGTAATTATTCCAATAATTCGTTGTTCATAGTAAATTTGAAGTTTAAACTAGATTTTTGTTCTCACCCCAACTTTTTGGTTCTCCGCTACTGGCTTGGGAAAACGGAGAAAGTGGAAACCCCATGGTTTTCATCATGCATTGCGGGCTCCACCGTGTATTTTTTTCAATAATTTGAACCGTTCATCTTGTAGGGCCCGTATAGTAGTACATTCACACAAAAAATTATATTTATCGGATATCGATAGCCATATTAAAAATTAAATCTTAGTTTATAAAATAGACAGCTATGGATAATTTAATTTTAAACTTATCTAAAGTCGATTTTTTAAACCAAACTTCAATTTTTTATATACCTATCCATGTTTGATAAAGCTGATTTTCTGTTAAGACATGCTGCTTTGTGAGCCCTACAAAATGAACGGTTCAGATTACTATAATATACAGATGGTGGGGCCCACAATTGATGGTGGTAGAAAACCCAAGTTTTTCACTTAAGGTGGATGAAATTTACACTATGGGAAAAAGACAAAAAACTACAGTAGATTTTTTTTTGAACAACAAAGCAAAAATTTTATTGATCAGAAAAAAGATTACAAAGCAAAGCTTAAGTTGGCAAGAAACCAACAGAGCACCTAGTGGGCCAAGCCCAGAACATCAAAAAGGTCTAAATAGGTACAAAAAAAATAATAGAGCCCACGAAAAATCCAAAACCCATATAAAACAATAAAGCCCAAAAACACCTAAATCCAAATCAAAAAACAAAAAGGCATAGCCCATAGACAATATAGGCCTAGCCGGAAACTAGCCCATAAACAACATGGACCAGCCTAAACCTCAACCCTACCCACCACCAACCACGGCCACTTTGAGTGAGACAGGCTGCTACAAACAAAACAGACAACAACACCACCACATGCAACACCACCGTCGCCCACCGTCGCCTCCAAGCCAACAACCGATTGAACCAACAAACCCCCCAAATCTACAAGAGCATTGAGCCATCGGCCACTGTAAGCACAACGCCTAGCCGTTAGGCCGAAAGACTGACATCCCCCAAATGTGGAACTCGGTGGCGGAGAGACTCACGAGACGCCAACACCCACCACCACAATTGGCCGTTAGGCACAAAACTGGAGTCCCCCAGATGTGGATCTCGGCGACCGAAGTGATGAGAGAGAAGGACAAGACGGAGAAGACGAAGAGACAAAGCCGATGCGAGATGATGCTGCGGCCTGCGGGTTACGAGAAGAAACGCCCGGGGGGAAAGCGGCGGCGCCCCCAACCCCCCAAGCGGAGCAAACCCTAGTCGAAAGGCAGAAAAGGGTAGGGAGAGGAGGTCTGATTTTTAGAGAGAGAGAGACTTTAGCTCTATTTGGAACCCATGGAAAGGAAATGAAAATTAAAAAAAAATTCCCTTCCATTGTTTGGTTGGAAGAAAAATAGTGAAGAAAATAAGAATTTCAAGTGTAGTGAATAATAAATTTTTGCTCCCATTTTCCTTTCCATGGATTCCAAACAGAGCCTAATTAGGAGGTCTGAAGAAGAATAAAAACAAAAAAACAAAAAAAAACTACAACAGATACAACTTAAAAAGGTGTGTATTCAGAAATTTCCAACGTTCCAAAAGTTGAAAATAAAAATATTGTGGGTGACATTCTAGGGTTCGGCTCCTGTTTAGTGACGGTTACCTTCCAGTCCCGGCCAGTCGGCCTTTTTCCGGCAAACATCGAGTTCATTCAATGATTGGATTCGTTCATATTGTAGATCTCGTTGAGACACACAACCATGAAAAAATTTGTCCATCTGATATCATTTAATACGCTATTGTAATCAATTTATTTAATTAAAAAAAACACATACCTAAACTGGATTGGAACCCTTTTCATCTATTTCTCCAAAATAAATGCTTTCTAATTGGGTATTGAACGATATCAGATGGACATAATTTTTGACATGATTACGTGTCACGACGAGGTCTACAATAAGGACAAATTCGATCAATGAACGAACTCGACATTTGCCGAAAAAAGGCCGACTAATCAGGACTGGACGGTAACCGTCACGGGACGGGAGCCGAACCCGACATTCTACCTCAGTTTTTGGTTGTGTGTAGAAAGAATTAAGTTTGGTAATAAAAAATGGTCAACATAACCATACATAATGGGAATTGCAGTCGCAATAGATGGTAAGTGCACCGTGTTATGTCATACTAGCATTTGTGCCCATGGGACAAAAAAATTACATTGATATTTTTTCATGTCCAGTGTATTGGATGGACACAATGCTAGTTGATGAAAAAGATAGTTTAATTATTTTCACGGCCTCATATTCGATGCATGGTAGCGTTTTTTCATTGTAACCACGGGACAAGATATATCTACAGTTATGCAAATGTAATATAAACAAAACAAATATAAAAACGAAAAAGTATGATATTTATTTTCTAATAAAAATTATTTCCTAAATTCTCTCCGGTCTCCATATCATCCCACGTTTCTCTCTCCTCCCCATCTCTCTCTCTCACACACACCACGTCGCCCTCTCTCTCGCTCTATTTTTTTATTTAAAAGATCAAAATTCTAAGAATTTAGGATTAGGATTTGGAGGTATTTTAACATTAAATACATTTGTATAAGATATTGATTGATTGATAGATAGATAGATGTGGTAAGTAAAACTAGACAACTTTTGGCGAGAAAATTTAGAAAATCATCTCGTGTTTAGTAAATTATCCTTACTTTTCGTGAGGCATTATAATTTAAGGATTGTAATTAACCTACTTTAGATTAGTGGGGCATGGATGAGGTGAAGCCCTGTCACGACCTAGATTTTCAACATAATTAAATAGAGCTTTCTCAACAAAAGACCTTCGCATATGTAATTAATACCCCAAACAGTTCCCAGTTTGTTAAGTTTTACAAAACAAGTCCCAATTTCAAAAGAATATACAACTTTGGCACCACGGCCCAAATTAGCTTAAGGATAATTACAACACGAGCGGGGTGTTACAAACTTCTTTGTCAAAAGAAATTCATGAATACTTAGTTACAAAATCATCTTGATCAACAGCTAAACTATTACAAGTTGAATATGTAACTAAAAGTGAAAAGCTTCCAAAAAGTCGTCCACATCCCAAGCACGCATTGAATAATGCTATTGTCCGGCATTAGAACCTGAAAAGAAGGATTTTGTTGAGCTACACTAGCCCAGTAGGAAAATCTTTACCTAGGTTATATGCAACACGTTGATTAGTGCACTGGATAGAAAGATGAGAAAACATAGCTCGGTACTTAACAATCCCAACTCAACTCACTAACCCAAACTCCCACCATCGGTATTTCCACCCCTTGCGTTACCGTACATTACTACGCGAATTACCGTGTTACCATCCCTTGCATCATGGTGATCCCTACATCTCTGGGTTACCCTATTTCCACCCCTTGCGTTACGAAACCCTGCAAGGTCTCCGTATTACCACCCCTTGTGCTGCGGGACTTCCTAAGCCAACATCCGACCCTAAGGACTAGATTCTCAAGTAACATGCATGCTAAGACTTTCCCTAGTCCCCATTCTTATACAAGTCGTCAATTGATATGCCAAAAACATTACAAACATGCCACGGTGCTCACATAACAACTTGGATGCATAAACAAGGAAACAAGTGCCATGGTCATTTAGTTTTATACTTTTCTTTGTTATAATGAGAGCCAAAGGAGAGGGGACGAACAACGAATCATTGGAACACAAGCAATCAACCTTAGAGGTGGTTTGAAGATGCTTAAAAGGTATTAGAAGTGATTGGAGGTCCAAACCATGGAAGGAAAAACTTTTCAGAATTTTTCAGTTTGGTACATGTAGCAGTTAAAGGTGCACATGTACCCAATGAACAGAATATGGAATCTGGGTTTTGGTACATGTAGCAGTTAAAAGTGTTACATGTATCCAGCGAACAGAAGCTACAATCCGAGTTTGGTACATGTAGCAGTTAAGGGTGCTACATATAGCCAATGAACGAAATTTGTGAAATTTGAGTTTGGTATATGTACCAGGGTAAACACTGGTACATGTAGCACCTGGGTTTCTCAGCACGATTTTGACAGCTTTCAAGGGCAAACACAAGGCTTTCAAACAACAATCCCAAGCAAGTTTTGGACACCAAATCAACACATAAACATATAAGAGAGGTAAAGAAATCCCTACCTCGATTCAATGAACGAAACCCAAGAAACTCGAGCGAGCCCTAGCTCCCAACTTTGGAAATCAACCGAGATCTTTCTCCCGAGCCTCACCCGACGTGATACAAGCTCGGGGTTGTGTAGAGGAGGTGAAATGAGGTGGGTTCTTGAGAACTTTGAGGTATTTTGGTGATTTTTTGAGAGAGAGCAAGAAAGAGATACGATAGAGAGGGAGAGAGAGAGCCAGTGTGAGAAAGAGAGGGGGAGTGGGGATAAATGATCTCCTACAATGCACACACACACCTTAAATAGTCCCATATCTTTAAACTACACATTTACCCCTCAATCTTTCATTCATTCACTTAAGCCCCCAATTCAAATATTCACCAAATGAACCATAATTTTCCAATTTAGCATTTAATAAGTATTTCAAGAAATTAAAATTATTCGGGTCTCTACAAGCCCCGTTTGATAATGGTCATAGATGAGTGAGATTCGTAAGGAAATGAGATTAGAATTGAGATTGGTAATGAGAAAGGATTGGTAGTGAGAAGGAATTAATAATGAGTATGTTTGTTTGAGATGAGATTAGAAGATGGAATTAGATTGATATTGGGAAGGAATTGGTAATGAGAAGATGTTGTGACTGGACTATCGGCCCAGTTTGGATAACAGGAATCTTGCGGAAGAATGAGAATGTGACACCATACTTTCATAATTTCGATGTTTGGAAGGAATATAAATAAGAATGTGATGCCACACTCTTAGGATTTTCATGTTTGGGAAAGATATGAATATGATTGTGATTGAATTATATTACCAGATTGAGTGAAAATCTGATTACTCCATTAATCTATGGAAATCTTAGATTACTAGCTCAATCAATAAATCAATAGAAAAAAAAGGAAATATTGAGTTTGATAAATTTCCAAAAAAATTGATTCCTGCATAATATTATTGAATTAGTCCAAACACTGTAATGAAATTACTTTAGGTATTGTATTCTTAGGACTTCAGGTATTGTATTCCAATTTCATTCCTAGTAATCATATTTCTATTTCCACACAATAAGATTCCTAAGAATCATATTCCTATTCCTACTGAAAATTCCAATCATTCAAACTATGCCTCAGGTATTGTATTCATAGGAATTTCATTCCTAATAATCATATTTCTATTCCCACTCAATAAGATTTATAGGAATTTGATTCAGGCTCAGTTTGGATGACCGGAATCTTCAATAGGAATAGGAATGTGATTACTAGGAATCAAATTCCTAGGAATTTTATTGAGTCGGAATATGAATATGATTTGCTAGGAATGAAATTCCTATGAATACAATACCTGAAGTAATTTCATTCTAGTGTTTGGATTAGTTCAATAATCTTCTGCAGGAATCAATATTTTTGGAAATTATCAAAGTCAATATTTCTTTTTTTTATTGATTGAGCCAGGAATTTAAAATTCCCATGGGGTAAGGAGGAATTAAATTTCCACTCTATCTGGTAATGTGATTCCTGGTCGGATGTGTCGTCAGGAATCACAATCCTATTCTTGTCTCTCCCAAACATGGGAATCCTGAGAGTGCGGCATCACATTCCTATTCATGTTCCTTCTAAACGTCGGAATCATGGAAGTATGGTATCACATTCCTATTTCTTCTAAAGATTCGGTCATCCAAATTGAGCCTCAATACCATCTCCCACATGCTATTCCTAATACCCCATTTTAGAAGATTCGTAATCCCTGCGGATTAGCAATCCACACCAACTTTGTGAAACCAAACAAAGTACTCCTATTAGGAAATTTATCACCTTCATAACCAATCCCTTCTCCAATCAAACGGGGAGAAAATTACTAGGTGCAAGACTTTCTTCCTCTCTCAGGCTTAACAAACCCAATTACTCGAGTTCGAGTTTGCTTGTTAAAAGCTCGTTTAAGCTCAATTTACTAAATGAATAAATAGACTTGAACATCTTTTTGAAGTCTTTAAGCTTCCGAGCCAAGTCCAAACAAACTATTCAACGACTCCTTTGAATTATCATGTGTAAAATACTTTAAGTTGTGTTTGGTTGGATTTTTGAATTTTTTTTTGAAAAATAATAGGAATAATAAATAGGGAGAGATAGAAAAATGTTGGAAGCAGGAAATTTTTTTTGAAAAATCTTTTTTAAAAACTAAATAGAACAAGGCATAAGCATCTTCAAATCGATACGTAAACCACACGATTAAATGGCGTTTGAGACCGATTCGTCTCCCATATAAGCCCAGCTCGACATTTTTCTGAAGGTCGTTTATTTTTCGAACCAAGAATGATCTCTCTCTCTCTCTCTCTCTCCCCCCGCATTAGTCAAACAGTGCTTGGCGTTTGTTTTTTTTATTATCCGCAAACAGTTCTTGGGTTGTTCGAACAAGAGAGAGTTTCTTCCATCCATTTTCAGCTAGACTTCAAGCTCACCCTTCATTTGACTTGAAAAGAGATCGGATAAAAGATCCGACCGAACGTGGCCTAGGCAAGTTGTGAGCCTCTCCAGGCGCAAAACCCAAGTCTACGACGGTCGTTCCTTCTCTCTTCTCCGTACCGATTAATCCAAGAAGTCGAAGACCCATTTCTCATTGGACCAAAATGTGGTAACCCATTTCTTCTGCACCCGAGTTTTTTCATTATTTGAGCTTGAAATCTCGTTTTTGTTTGAGGTTTTCAGCTGGACTTTTTCGCGACTTATTGGTTGAGTATTGGGTTTTGGTTGATTTTGTTGGCGACGGGTTTGGGGCCTTTCTTCACTTGTCCTTAAATGTGTGCAAAGTAAAGCTATGATTACAAGTTCAGATCAAGAACTTAGTTACATGTTCTTATATTCTGCTGTCATTGATAAGATTGCTATTATAAGTTTAACTTTTTGATATGAATTTCTAGTGGTTTTGTTTGGGGATGCCAGTGTGAGAAGAATATTTTGAAATATCAGCGGCGTTGATTGTTGGATTGACTGAAGATGAAAGGGAGTGTGTCTGAGTAAGATGAGAATGCATCAACAATGAATTACATGGTCGCCTTTTAGCAATGATGGGACACAAAGGTTAATGGATTGTTCCTTCTTGTTGTACTGCTTTTATGGCTGCAAGTCAAACTGATTTTTCACTATAAAGGCTTTGTTTTCTGAGGGGAGGCTGATAACATACTCTGTTGGATTGGGTAATATGGATAGGTAGTTTTTTGTATCGAGCAGCATATGCTCTGAGGAAGAGGTTCGCTTGTCACATTGGGTATTTGTTGAAAGAAATTGGAGTTTAGAGAGATCAGGTTGGTCTGGTTTTGTTTCGATGGCTTCCATTAGAAGGACACTGTCTCCGGTGCCTAGACCTGGAACTTTAGTAAATGGGGAAGCATGTTCAGTTTCTTCTCCCTTGTCTAAGTCCTCTTCATGTACTCAGCACGACCTGACACCTGTTGGTATGATCCCATCTTTTTTTGGTAGATTGGACTATGTCTTGGACAGAACTCAAGCTCTTATACTTGGCCTTTTCTCCAGAAGACATTCTCGGCCTTTAGAGAGGCCAAAACCAAAGGGACAAACTTGGAGGAGGTCTTTTGTTCATTTTTTCATATGCTTTGTTCTTGGAGTTTTCTATGGACTTGCCTCGTTTGGTTCGACGAATTTACCTTTGAATCATATCTCCAAAAATCAGGCATTCTCCTTCGAGCTACCTCCTGAAAAAGTTCAGATGTTTGATATTTTACCGGAAAATGTGACACCATTTGAGGCCAATTCAACTTTGAATGACGATGCACTATTAGGGCAACTGAAACTGGAACTTCTGAATGGGACTTCGAATGATCCCCTTGCCACCCAATCACTCGATCAGGATTTGAATACAACGGTTCATAAGCTTTTGATCATTGTTACCCCAACTTATGCTCAACCATTTCAAGCCTATTATCTGAACCGTTTAGCGCAAACGTTAAAACAAATTCCACCTCCCTTGTTGTGGTTAGTTGTGGACATGGGCTCTCAGTCTACAGAAACAGCTGACATATTGAGGAGAAATGGAGGTGTTATGTACAGGCATCTTGTATGCAATAAGAACCTAACTGACATGAAAGACAGGAGTGTGCACCAAAGAAATGAAGCGCTGTTCCACATTGAAACACACCATCTTGATGGAATCGTGTACTTTGCAGATGGTGAAAACATCTACTCCATCGATCTCTTTGTACATTTGAGGCAGATCAGGTACTTGCGCTTTTATTTATGAATTGCTGTATATCTTTGCAGTACATTTTTTATGGCCTTTGTTAACTTTTCGATCCAAATTTGAATCTGCATCCTAAATCGAATTAAGCTTAAGGCATCCCATGTGTCACACCAGGATTTGAAGTAGTCACGCCAGTCAAACAAAAGCAATGTGACCTAGTCACTAGAGAAGTTCAGTTTCACTCGTACACAGGGTCTTTCAACTTAGCTTTCTACTGAGCTTCCTTATAAAGTTGAATTGGATTATGCCAGATGGTTCTAATCGGGTTCAGTTGGGCTTTGGAAAAAACCCGGGATGAACCAAACCGTTGCCATCCCTAGGGGGAGGGGGTAGCGGCAGCTTTCAATGATGGTTGTTGGTCAGCAAGTGTAGAAAATTAGGTTCATTATGTTTGTTGAAGATGAGGGCATAATGGGACTGGACAAAATGTATTAAGTGGTTGTGCTGCCCCTAGATCTTGGACATTTTGATGCGGAAAGAAATTGAGGCTAGAGAGAATGTTCTTGGGTTCAAATAGAATCGAACTGCGACAATTCATCCTAGACCTAATCAATAAACATGAATAATGTACATAGTCTCACTCGGGAATGAGAGTATCAGGTTTGAGTGTTAACTATCAGAATCTTGTGATTCACAATTTAGTTCTGGTTTGCTTTACAATTCCTGCATAAATCGTTATGAATATATACTCTTGGGGAAAGAGTCTGTAATGAATCTTACTATTCATGGTTTCATTCCCGCTTCTGTTAACAAGATACGATTCAAGTGATTCTTGATAATGTCGAGAGTGTGTTCGGGTGTCGTAGATCTTCAATAAATGGATATGTATCGTAAATTCACATTTAGGTACGTGTGTGGGCACGTCATTGACACACTATATACCTATACATACCTACATAAATATGTATCCATAGGACACTACTGAAGGATATACTTGAAACTTGAAAGTAATTTTTGGGAAAATAAGTGCTTCTCTGGTGATATGAGTGGGTAGAAGGTCTCACATATAATACTCACAAATATCTTATTTGGTTATCAGCGCGTGTTGCTATGTCATACCCCTAGTCATCATCATATTAGGTGGACAAAGATACAGTAGGGAATAGAAGCGTCAGTGTAACTCTGACCATAGCCCTCCATTCCATCCCATTAGGCTATGCCGCTATGTGGATGCCTGTGATCTTGAGTGGTACGATTGGGAATTTGATAATTCCATTTCACTCATTGGATTGTTTCAGTAGTCTTATGTAAGGATATTGGATTTTTATTAGATTCAACTCTGCATGTTTTTTATAGTTATTGAGATAGAAATCTAGGATTACTGTTGGAGATGGGAGGATTCGATTCTCACTTGGACTTAGTTTGAAAATGTGATTCTTGGTTGAATCATCATGAATCACATTCCTATTATAGTTTGTTCCAAACGTAGAAATCCTGGAATGACATCACTCACATTCCCATCCATCTCAAGATTCCTGTCACCCAAACTGAGACTCATCTCATCATCTAATGATAGAGGAGTGAGGAGAAGCTTTAGGTCAAGCTAGCATTTCTATTGCTTTAGTATAACTTTTTTGGTGATGTGTGGAATCCACTTTCATTTACAAACCTATGGAAAAGGGACTCAATAAAGATCTAATTCTGCGTTGGTCATCCCTGTGTGAAAAGAAAGCAGCGGGAATGCCCATTATTGTTGAAACCATTGGCTAGTGTTTACAAATTTGAATCATTTGTTGGCTTGACAAACAAGATATGTGATAGGTGGCTGGCTAAGTGGTTTCTCCTTGTTAAACACCTTTATTGAGAATACGCACGGGTTTTTTTATTCCTTAATTATTTGGTAGGAAATATTGCTACTCCCTCCGTCCCGTTTTGTTGGGCCTCATTGGGAAGCCAACTATTTTCCAAACCAAACGAAACGAAACCGAACCTTATGTCCCAATCACTTGGGGTCGACTACATGAATCCGTTTCTGCCATTGAGCTCTGTCAAGGGCTACTTGTTCACACAGACCTAAAATACTCATATCTTTGCACACCACAGCATCTAATGTCAATTTCGGTCTACCTCTCCCCGTAGCATTGCTATCCAAAGCTATTCTATCCGCTATCTTAACTACCGCATCTTCTGGTCTATGGTAGACAAGCCCAAACCACCTTAGCCTATTTTCTCTCAACTTCTCTTCTATAGGTGCTACACCTACCATCTCACGAACTGTTTCATTTCTAATCTTGTCTCGTCTAGTCTTATCACACATCCACCCCAACATTCTCATTTCTGCGACACTCATCTTGTTCACCTGTTGTTTCTTAATAGGCCAACATTCCGTCCCGTAAAGCATCGCTGGTCTGATGGCAGTTCCATAAAATTTTCCCTTTAATTTTGTGGGTACCCTCTTGTCACATAGTACACCCGTAGCGCTCTTCCACTTCAGCCACCTCACTTGGATCCTATGGGTCACATCATCGGCAATCTCCTCATCACTACTAATAATTGAACCTAAATACTTAAAATAATCACTCTTAGGTATCTCCTGGTCTTGGATCATCACTCTTTCTTCATGCGCACTACTGGTACTACCAAACTTGCACACTATATACTCAGTTTTACTCCCTACTTATTCGAAAACCTTTTTGACTCTAATGCTTCCCTCCAAATTTCTAGTTTCGTATTAACACCTCTAGCAGTTTCATCCATGAGGACAATGTCATCTGCAAACATCATACACCATGGGATATCCTCCTGAAGGTTTCTAGTCAATTCATCCATAACCTTGGTGCAATCCTACAGTGATTGGAAATTCACTCGTTTGCCCTACTGGTGATCGAATAGTAGTGACGGAACCCTCATACATGTCTCTAATCACCTCGATATACCCTTTGGTCACACTTTTTCTCTCCAGAACCCACCATATGATGTCTCTAGGCACCCTATCATAAGTCTTTTCTAAATCTATGAAAACCATATGGAGATCTTTCTTCTATGCTCTGCATTTTTCTACCATTCTCCTTAATAGGTAGATAACTTCCATGGTTGATCTTCCAGGCATAAACCCAAACTGTTTCTCTGACACCGTAGTCACCATCCTCAAGCGATGCTCAATAACTCTTTCCCGTATGACTCATCAATTTAATACCTCTATAGTTGTTGCAGCTTTGAATATCCCCTTTATTCTTATAGATAGGTACTAGCGTGCGCCTTCTCCATTCGTCGGGCATCTTCCTAGTCATAATAATCTTGTTAAACAACTTCGTCAACCAAGTCGCCCCCAGGTCACCTAGACTTTTCCACTTCAATAGGGATACCATTCGGTCCTAAGGCCTTACACGGTTTCATCCTCTTCAAAGCTTTAACCATTTCGAACTTTTGTATTCTCCGATAAAATTCATATTGTATGTTCTCTCCAGGTACATACACTTCCTCCCCACCAAAGCCTCCTTCAGGTTTCTCATTTAACAACTTCTCGAAATACGACTTCTAGCTATCCCTGATCGCCTCGTCTTTCACCAACACCACCGAATCAATACCTTTTATACATTTAACTTGAGAAACATCTCTAGCTCTCTTTTCCCGTGACTTAGCAAGTTTATAAAATAATCTTTTCTCCATCTTTACTATCGAGTCTAGCGTAGAAACTCTCATAGGTTTTCAACTTAGCATCCTTAACGGTTTTCTTAGCTTCCTTGCTAGCTTGCTTATAGCCCTGAAAATTTTCTGCATTCCGGTCCTTTTGCCACTTTTTAAAGCACCCATTCTTGACTTTTACTATGGTTTGAACCTCGTCATTCCACCACCATGTCTCCTTAGAAATCGGTCCTTTTCCCTACAACTCCCCAAGAACTTCTTTCGATATTCTTCTAATACCGTCAGCTATGGTATTCCACATAGTGTCACTATCGCCTTCCATTCCCCACCGTGCTTTTTGAGTCATTCTTTCCTTAAATACCTCTAGTTTCTCTCCTCTTAGGCCCCACCATTTAGTTCGTGGGCATCTAGTTTCCTTTCTCCTTCTAATATTCCCCCTAAGACAAATATCTAACACCAAAAGTCTATGTTGTGTCACTAGACACTCTTCGGGGATAACCTTACAATCCTTACATGTCAAGCGGTCTGCACCTCTAGCAAGAAAATAGTCGATTTGGCTTCTATTGGCTCCGCTCTTAAAGGTAATTAAATGCTCTTCTCGCTTCCTATAGAGAGTATTCTCCATTATAAGGCCAAAGGCTACTGCAAAATCTAAAATCCTCCGACCACCTTCAATAAGGTCACCAAATCCAAAGCCACCATGCACCTTCTCATACCCTTGTTTATGCACTCCCACATGACCGTTGAAATCGCCTCCTATAAATAGCTTCTCCCCAAAACGAATCTCTTGAACCACGTCATCCATCTGCTCCCAGAATTGCTCTTTAGTAAGATCATCCAAGCCTACTTAGGGTGCATAAGCACTAATAATATTAACTATGCTCCCTCCGATCACAAGCTTAACTAAAATAATCCGATCTCCTTTCCTCGTGACTATAAGTACCGAATCTTTCAGGTGTTTATACTACGATACCTACTCCATTTCTATGTCTATCCTTACCCGTATAGTAAAGCTTATAACTTGTGTCCTCTATCTCCCTAGCTTTCTCCCCGACCCACTTAGTCTCCTGAAGGTAAGCTATACTAATCCTCCTCCTAAGCATGGTGTCAACTAGCTCCCTAGTCTTACCTGTTAATGACCCTATATTCCAAGTTGCTAAACGAATCCTATAATCCTGGGCCAGCTTCTTTACCCGCGCTCGTCCAGGCACGCGCGAGAACCCTTGCTCACTTATCGCCACACCCGGGTGCCGGTGTGGCGCCCCTTGCTCATTTTTCGAAACACCCGAAGGCAGGCACAATGCGTCGCTTAAAGGAAACGCCCTAGCATGTCTCGTTTTCATATTTGGATTCATGTCATAAAGATTTGACGGGCTTTTTACGTGCTGGCTGCCAACTATTTAAGAGAACATAATTATTACAATGTACTTTTGTTAACTTTCCAGCTTTGCCTCTTGATGGAATGTTTCTTGGACTCCTAACTTTTGTAAGGTAAAACAAAAGGAGGGGAAAATGGGAATGTTGTATTACTTTTTTTGGGAAACTTTTCAAAATGGACAATTGCGGGATGGGGGGAGTATTTCTGAAGGTTCTTGCTTTTCTCTTGTTTGTGGGATATTGGCATCTATATGTACAGTTATCCTTTTTCCATCTATCTTAAAGCATTTTTTTTGTTTGGGGCACTTCTTGCTATTCTAGGGAATGAGATAAATGATGAGATTCAAGGTGCTAAAAAGTCACTCCTGGTCCAACTTCCCATATCTCCCGAACGACTTGTGGCTTAGCCTTATAGCTCACGAATGCCGTAGGATATTTATACTCATTTGCTTGAGGCAGTGGAAAATTCTTTGTTAACTATGAGTTGATTAACTACTCTATCTCGAATATCTCCTCGTGTAGGTGATGATTTGATTTCTTTTTTTGCTTTAATGGTGCTTGAAATTGTTGGAATTTGTCCCACATTGGTTAAATATAACCTCCAAACCTAGTGTATGAGCCTGGGCGGCCTCTCCACGTCTTGCCAATTGGTTTGGAGTTAGATGCTTTAACATGGTATCAGAGCTAGGGTTTCGGAGAATTTGTTCCTCCTTGTTTGTGCCATAAGTGCACCATTGTTTGTTGTGATCCAAGTGTTATGGATCTTTTGTTTACCTCTCCACGTGCAAGTCAGGGTCGCACGTGCGGGGGAGTGTTGGAGTTTGTCCCACATTGGTTAAATATATATGAGCCTGAGCGGCTTCTCCACTTCCTGCCAATTGGTTTGGAGTTGGATGCTTTAACAGAAATTACTTTAGAAACCAAGAAATTCTAGATCAAGAAAACCAAGAAACCAGAAAATTAAGGAGTTACATAGTATTTGCCTTCTGTAATATGTCCCTGTGACATGTGGTGGCCCTGTCTTGCTAGTGATTTATTTACACGATTATTCTCTCTTAGCAATAATTTTGTATTTACTTCATGCATCTGCTACTGGGGCATCATGTCCTTGATTGGTTGTTCATTTGTGCATTATCGGTGCTTAGCGTATGTTCTTTGACTGACTAGGGCTCCAACTTTCTTTAATAGGCATGAAAACTTCTTTAAAAGAGTGTGTTTTGTAATGTTGAGACCAGTTTTAAATAGGGTGTTTCATATTTTACAATTGTGATAAGGAACCATAGTAAGCGGGTAAAGTCACAACCAGATGTGTAAGTTTTCTTTTGTATATTGTTGCACCCCCTTGGTGCCCATTCAATATACTTTCTTACTTATCAAAAACAAAAAAAGGAACCATAATAAGCGGGTACATTCACTAGCAGATGCGTAAGTTCCAACTAATGTTATCATTTGGTAAAATCCTCCCTAGAAAAAAAGAACATGCCGAAAACTGCAATGTTTGCAATTCTTCATCCGCTCGATCTTTTTCTTGAGAGTTGCTTTTCGACCTGCAGGCGTTTTGGAACATGGATGGTGGCCAAGTTGACGGAGAGCAATAGTAGAGCTCTCCTGGAGGGTCCTGTATGTAATGGAGCTCAGGTTATGGGGTGGCACACCAATGATGAAGTGACTCAAAGATTCCCGAGATTCCATGCCGAAATGTCAGGATTCGCATTCAATAGCACTATACTTTGGGATCCAAAAAGATGGCAACGACCCAGTCTTGAGCCGATTAGGCAGCTTGATGCAGTCAATGGAGGTTTTCAAGTTAGTTTGCTTCTCTCAATTTTCTCCAGACATTGAAGTTTGTATTAGTAATTCTCACTTCTTAAAAAATTGTTTGTCTACTTTCCTCTTTTGAATGTCCAAATATGCTTATCCTTTATAACAAAAAAAGAAAAGAAAAGAAAGAACAATTGTGCCCAAAAATCTGCAAATGGCCATATCTGCCCCTTCTTTTTGGAATTTGAATTCTACTTTGCATTCAACTACAAAATTGGCAGTGTGGAAAAGTGAAGCCTTTTTAAGTGCAGTGAATATGTTATGTTAGCAAGTTGGATTTTCTGTAATGGACAAACATATTGGGATGGAGGGAGTTATATTAGCTTTGGTGATTCTGCCATCCCCCAAAATAGCATGGTAGTTGAGTTTCTGAAACAAATTTCTGAAACAACTCTTTCCTATGCTAAAGCGATAACAGCACACTCATGAGATGATTAGTGGCATAAGGTAATATAACAATATTGTTTCGTTCATTGACAATACAAATTTGCATTCCAGGTGAGCTCATTTATTGAACAAGTTGTTGAGGATGAAAGCCAAATGGAATGCCTACCTCATGACTACTCAAGAATCATGGTTTGGCACCTTCATGTTGGATCATCATATTCCTATCCACCTGAATGGTTTCTCAACAATAACCTACATGTCATTGCTTCACTTTCTTGAAAGTGTTGATGTGACAAGAATTCCAGCCGGAAACACTAGGGTGAGCATACATTGCCTTACATGCCCACTGAAAAAGATGTGCATCATTTTAGCTTTGTTTCTCTTCATCTTGCCATTTTATGTAACTATTTCTACTATGTAGTAGTAGTAGTTTTTTTAATCCATGGTATGCATGATGTTATTAATGAAGCATGGTAATGTGCACATAAATTGATTTGGGTCTCTAAGCTTGCCCTCTCTGATGCCATTTGGCTTTGATTTGGGGGCATGGTTCTACAACAAAACGTCCTAGTAGTTCCTCGGTTCTTGGAGGTTTAGGGGGCCACTGTTTCAGTGGTATTCTGAGAGCAGCCACTTTGTGCATATATTGCCAAAGGTTATGTAACTTAGGTCTGTCTCCAATCATCCCCGCCCATACCCCCAATGATTGGGGACTAGATGGGTTATGTTATGTTGTTGTTGTTGTATGCATGATGTTATGATACAATTTTCAACGATACCAGAAGTTGTACATTGTCGCTAAAATTATTACCGGAATGAGGAAAGAGCATGAATGGAACATTAAGTGAAATCCCCATGGGTCAATATTTGTATGTGAGAACTGGAGGACGTTGAAGTTTACCTTCCCCGCACCACACACCCCAGACCCCAGGTCAAAGAAAAGGGTGTTTCCTTCCTCTCGTACGGTAACTAAGTTCGTTCAGTCCCAATTGCTTAGCATACAAACTCACAATGCTGCTTATTTTGTTTTAGTACCACTCTCATCTGACTAGTTAATCAATTTCTCCATTTATTGTAGGATCTGTGAGGTTCACGAAGTTATGTGCTAGCGACATTTAACCTACAGTCCAGCAGTCTGCTCAGAATGCTGGTATGCAATTCATAGCCATACATCGGCGAGTAACCACAGGCTAATTTTGTTCTCTCTGTACTTGGCTCTTCCATTGATTTTTTGTTGTTAAAGGTAGACATTGTGTACAGTTGGTTGACTTCTTATTTGTCTTGGGTTGGCTGCACTGTGCAAAAGAAGCAAAATGCATCCAAACAGGTATTATGGTGATTCAAATTCCCACCCATTTTTCTGGTTAGAGAGACCTATTTCATCGGCTGCTTGCTTCTTATTTCTCTTTGCTAAATTTGTTAACTGCTTGAGTAAACCACTGAGAGTTTCGAGTTCAAGATATCGTCTGGTCTACCGGCTTTATGATACTTCCTTTTTTGATTGAGAAGCTTAAATGTTCGCTCGTATTAGAGTCGACTTTCATCAAGATTAGTGAATGTGCTTCAGTGGCGAAAAGGTTAGTGAATATAGCTGTGTCTGGAAGGATAAAAATGTAGTTTTGTACTTGTGACGCTAAGGTCCAGGTCAGGTAGCTGTTTGGGTCAAAGTCGAGTTCAGTGTCCTGCCCTTGCCACTTTAGGATTCTAAAAAAGGGCTTGAAGCTCAACAAGGTGATAGCTAGTAGTATATGTTTTATAAGAGTGCTGTTGGCTTTGTGACAGATTCTTTATGGGTTTGTGACAGATTCTTTATGGGTCAATACATGTACTTGCCGGGTCAATATCTATCTAAATTGTTGCAGCTGGTATTATGTGGTAACGAAAAATGTGTCTGGTTTAGGTAACTGAATTAGACACGAATCATTACAACTTAAAGCAATTCACCTTCAGCTGTAGTCAGACAGGGTAGGGGCTTCCGGTAGTCTATGATTTGTGAAGTTGTTTTCAGAGCAAAACAAGCTCGCTTATTACTATAGCAAGGGCGTATTGCTTTCGAGTTCTTGAGGAGGTGGCTAGTTTTTGTTCTTTCCTAAGGTACGCGATCAAAGGGAGACGACAAAGCGTAGTAATTGAACCTCACTTGAGATCGATGTTCCAATCTGTTAAGTTGTAGAATAAAGAGTTCATAGTTTGTCAGTCATTTACTTTCAAGGAAGTGAGGATGAGTTTCCCATTATAAGCTAACTTGTCGTTTTTCCTTCTTTATTTAAATTTTTATCGCATTTGTTAGTTTTGTCTCAATTTTTTGTATAGTGTTGATTCGTATTGGTGAGAAAAATTGGTAAAGTAAAAAAAAAAGATTTGAGGAGTACAATTTTTAGAAAAAAATCTATAAAAAACAAAACAAAAGGACAATTTTTGGGCTTCTTCTCAAAAATAAAATTGATTTTCAGTCATAATTTCGATTCTTCTCATTGCGATAAATCAATAATCTATAGTAGTTTGATATAAAATCAACAAACACGAAAATATTCGAATAAAAAAAAGCAGGCAAGTTGACTTTCTTAGAGAATCTTAACGTGATTCTTTTTTATACTCCCTACGTTCCTAAATAAGTGTTTTATAGTATGTTATAGTGTGCCCTAGTTTACTGTGCTCGTATTTAGTTCTAGTAAGAGTCTCTTTGGCCAATAATTCTAACACCAAACTTAAATACACACCCACGCTCATTTTGATTTTTATATTGTCCACCCTAGTTGTCTGGAAAAATGCATTCTCCATTTTTAGTACTCCCTCCGTTTCAATTTCTTGGCCCTCTTTTTTTTTTTGGAAGTCTCAAAAGATTGGCTATATCTTCTACTCCTAATTTATAGTAATGTTTTTATATCAAATATAGATATAGATTTCAATGAACTCTTTTGTACAAAGTTTACCTTAAAGATAATACAGTAAATTGTAAGATATAAAGCGGATAAAAAAAAAGAGAGTAAGATATAATCAATTGAACAATGACACGCACTTCCAAAAAAAGACCAAGATTTTGAGAGTGAAGGAGGGACTAATAGAAAACGAAAGGCAATATGCAAAACAAATACTAAAAAATAAAGGCTCGCGAACACCGTGTAATTGTTTATAGCTGCGTTACAAGCAAGCAGAAGAAAGAGATGTTAGACCTAATTATCATTGGTTTGTCATTTGAATCTCTTCTTCTTCTTCCTCAAGTTATATTCCTTGTACGTCTTCACTGAACAATTGAGTCAAAAGCAGCAGCAAAGATTATTAATTCGTGTGGTTTTAAACTTTTTGACTTAATAATACTTGGACTGATTAACGGACAGCCGGATTGTAACGTACTTTTTTCGTTCCCAGTTAGCACTTCTTGCTGTCCTAAAAATATTGCTCGAGAAGGGTCGTAGTTAACAAGAATTTTATTTTATTCTTTTACAATTTTACTCTTAAATAAAATTTTAAGCAATAATTGAAAGGTAGAATGAAAAAATGTGGTGATTAGACATGCAATCATTATGTTTCTTTGTATAGTTGGAATCACTAAAAGAGACTAAAAAATGGGGATGGCGGGAGTACTTGTTTAGAAAACTGCAAAAATGCTAGGTGCACAACCGTTGTGTTGGTTCTGTGCCTAATTCTGGCCGTCCACATGTGTTTGAAACTTTGAATGGCCTAGATTTTAAAAAAAATTCTTCCAGAGAAAAATTTGACTTTTCCAGCGAAGAGTTTGAGCAAATCCTGGCCATTTATTATAGTAATGGACGAATAGAGATTGGTTATATGTTGTGTTTTACACAACGATTGTGTGTAGCTTTAGAAAACTGCTTTCACCTATAATTAAGGGCGACTTTCCATTAATTTTTTTGTCTTACTGCCAATAGTCAAGTTATTTGCACTAGATGACATTTTAGTTGATGTACGTGAGTAAAATGATTTGCCAAAAATTTGTGAAAACATAAACTTTAATCTATATATATAAAGATATGAGCTGTTTTCGTGCTATTAATCCACCAAATTTCTTTGATCGATGTATAAGTAGATAGCCTATATGAGAATTTTCATGGCTGCTCCTCCATTTTCCATTTGTCAAAAGCTTTCCCTAGGAAGTGTAAAGTTCGCCTTTGGTCCTTGTAGTTTGGTAAGCGTCACATTGGTCCTCATAGTTTCAATTCGGTAAAAAAAAACCCTGTACTTTCAACCATTAACATTACCACATACATCATTTTCATGTATATAACGGAATACATCATTTTCACAAAAATATGTCGTGAAGGCTAGGGCATCGCAAAAATATGTTAGGGTTATAATATACTACTACCCATATCTAGTGTCCAACCTACGGTTACTTATAATGGAAATCTATTCTAATATATAAAGGGAGAGCACCATTTTGGTGTCTCCCCTGTCATGTATTTTCCTTTCTTAAAATGCCATCTTAAGAGAAAAAACACATAAAACAAAAAAGTTAATTGTGGAGATATATTAGACATTTTAACACACATAAAACTCCCAAAAAAAAAAAAAAATTTTAACTGATGCTTGTGTCATCAATTCATTAGGCGGTTTCAATAACTATTCTATATGTGTGTGCCTCAACGCCACTAAACCTACAGGAGGTTTTAACCGCTAGCTGGGCATTTAAGAAATCGTTCATGGGTTTTTCTTCCATTTCAACCGCTTGGCATAAGAAATCATTCATGGGTTTCTCTTCCATGATTCACTAACCATTTAACTCATCCAATCTTTGTTTTGTTCTGTTTTATTTTTTCTGATGAATTCGTCTCATCAATTCTACTATGTGAATTTTATTTTTACCATTTGCCCTCACTTCTCCACAAACTATTCTATTTCTTCCATCCCCACCACGGCAGATACAACGCCATATCTATTTTTCCTTCCGGGAACGATGAGGCAATTTGGCGTTCTAATGATGGTGCGACAGTTCACTTTTCGTCGTAACTGCCCTTCTCGCACTCTCTGTTCTGGCTTTTATAGTTTATTGTTTTGACGGCAGTCCTACCTGCGGCGCTTAAACTCTTTTGTTCCGACAACAGCAGATCCGTTTGTTCTTATATATACAAGCTGTGTTAAATTTTTGTTCAAGTATGCATGAATCTAATGTTGGGTTGGGTTGACACTCTGTTTAAATAGGTCAATGTACATATTCCTTAGGAGTATCACATGTGCTTCTTGATCTGCTAGGAAATTCTATTGTGTGTTTGTGTAATGAATTTTAGTTCGATATTAATTCATGATTCATTTGCGAAATTTGATAAAAGACTATTTAGGTATTAGGTAGAGGCGATGGCGGTGTAAGTAGCACATTAATTAGAAGAGGCCGGAGCACACACAATGTGTGTGCAAGTCAATTTTTTGTCAAAATTGGATCAAACAAAAAGCGATAACATAAGAGCTTGCACACGCTTCGGGAGTGCATTGCTTATAGTGCTTTATGGGCAAATTTGAATGCATAGAAAAGTTAGAGCCAGTTTGTAGCTTCGTACTTATTAGAATAGAATAGAGGCCGGGGCACACGCATACGTGTGCAAGTTAGATTTTCACAACATTTTTGTAAAAATGCTTCCCACTTATTGTTTGATCAAATTTTCACAAATGTTGTGAAAATTCAACTTGCACAGGCATCGCGTGTGCCCGGCCTCTAGTATAAATAGTTTTCCTAATTTTATCCGAGTCTCATTTTCGTCCTCTAAGTATCAATTCTAACTCTTTTGATCTTCAACTTTGGTTTTCTTACCAAATTGGTCCAATTGATATCTTCTGTCAATCAAATTGGACGGAAAAAATCAGATTGATGACAGTTTGGACGTTGCAGTTCGTACCATGTAGGTCCAATTGATAATGTTTGCCCCCAATTTGATTTTTCTGTCCAGTTTGGCTGACAGACGTTTTCAATTGGACCAACTTGGTAGGAAAACCAAACTTGAAGGTCAAAAAAATTACAATTGATACTTGAAGAACGAAAATGAAACTTGGGTGAAACTAGAAGGACCATTTTTATAAATTTACCTACTTATAATCATCTATAGTATAGTATGCTCCTCTCTCTCTCTCTCTCTCTCTTCTTTTTCTTCTTCTTCTTCTTCTTCCTCCTTCCTTCCTAGTCTACACATAACCTAGACATTACCACGCCCTGTAACAGATCCTACAGAGAAAGCAGGCCCCCACTCCTCAGGATCCTGCTCAGGCTCGTCTGGATCATCATTGAGTTCTATTGGATTCCCCAGTGGTTCTATTAGGTTCCCCACCGACTCCCCTTGCGGCTCTTGTTCTATAGGCTCGGGTGGGGGTGGGATTAGGAACTCAAAGAATGGTTCGAATGGTCCATGCAGGATTAGGTTTTGGTGCTGGTGCCGGCTGTCCACCATTGCCATCCACAATAACCCTTTTCAAGAGTTCAACACATTGGGCCCAATTAATATATATATTGATGGCTTTTTGACATCTTAGAAACTGAGTTTGTAGGTGGTGAAGTTCCAATCCATTTCATTATAGCCGTGTAATGCATCTTCTCTTGTTCTACTTTAGCTATAGCTTAATATGCTAGCCTTGCTCCCTCATTGTTAGTCATTTGTTCATAAATGTCAGGAAACAAAGGCTCAACAAAATTTGAATATCTAATCCGATTCACACCATAATAAGATGCTGACTCTTTTTGAATTATTCTATTTGAATTTTATGGTTCTCCTCCTTGCGGCGACTCGTGCCTCATTTTGTGCTGCGATGCTGTTAACAAAGTTGAAGTGATATGTGTAAAGTTTAATAAAAATTAGCACATATAAATGCTCTAATTTTTTTTATAGACCTTACGTCACAAACAAGTAAACTTTCTAAATCCTAACGGTAAGCGACCACTAAATGTTAACCCCTTATTTTTTTTCCTTTTCATCGTCTTGTTTGTTTTTAAAAGTTGGGGTGTTAGAGGAATCGACTTTACAATCTATGCAGATAATAAATATAGACATTTACCGTGCAAAATGAATATTGTCCGTGAGAGCTAAGACCGATTGATTTACAAAATCTGATAGGAGAGTCCTTATTAGGCATTAGATCATGGAAAAAACATTGGCAGCGGTGGCGTTAGTATGTTAATATATAGATATGCATATATACATGTCAATTGTTATTACAACATATAAACAATTCGATTGAATTTTTTAATTATTGTTTATCTGTCACAATAGATTAATAAGTGAAAAGCTAAAATTCAATTTGCACATGCATTACGGGAGCCCCGATCTCAGTGCATACCAAAAATGAAAGTCAGACTAAACTACGAGGACCAATACCGAAGTCTACCCTATCATACTATAGGAGTCTAGAGCCAACATAAACGGAGAACCGTTGTCTCCCAGACGTTTCACTCCATTTCTGTCATCTACCATTTTCCCCGCCACCTCCCAGCCACCTGTTAAGCGTTAAAACCCCTCTCTCTCTCTCTCTCTCTCTCACACACACACACACACACACACACACACACACCCACATCCCAGATAAAGATACAAATATCTCTCTATTTCTCTCTCTCTCTCTCTCTACTCGAGTACCAATTCAGAAAAACAATCTCAATGGACACGAACGTGTACTCAATCTTCAACACCTCCCCTTGCGAACATCATCTACCCCCCATGCCATTAGGGCGTCGCGCAGCATTTCCCTGTTCAAGAGCAGCAAACGGAGTCGATACTGTGAATCTGGCTCAATTTCGCAATCCCACTTCGTTTAGGGCTGTGAAAAAGCTGCGGTGTCTCAGTTGGGGGCGAGCCTTCGCTATAGCCGAATCAGTTAGTTCATCGGCGGCCGAGAAGCCGGAGACGGAGACCGCTGCCGTGGAGTCTGCGAGTCCAGTTTATGTGCCTACTCCGCCCAATCGCGATCTTCGGACGCCTCATAGCGGGTAATTCGTTAATCAAGGGTGTGCATGTTATCCATTTTAATCCCTTAGTGAGTTGTTTGTGATTTTTGTATCATGTCTACCCCGAAAAAGTTAGCTTGCATAGTCTGTGAGTCCAGCTCTTAACCATGTTGCCACTTCCTGAAGATGCATGGTTGAATGGAAGAAATTGCTGTTTATTGGTTTACTGTGTATCAGATGAGTAGTTTTTTTGGAAAAAAAAAATGGTTAAGAGAAGATAAGACTGTTGTAGGTTATATTATTCATTCCTAGTTAGTTTATTATTTATTCCTATTTAGTTTATTATTCATGTTTCCTACTTCAGTAACGCTTATAAGAGTTATTGAATATTCAAAGGGCTGGGCGCGTGGACCTTGCCGGCCCCGCTATAGTTCCACTGATGCTTAGGGATTTCAATTTTCTCTAGGAGCTTCTTCTTGTCATAACCTCCTGAAGGTGAAGTCTTCCATGGACATATATAGATGAGTAGGAGCTCGGGTTTCCGTTGTTAGCCACCTTCTTTCCCCTTTGAGGGAGGAGTCTTCTTGATTCTCCTCCAACTTCTTAGTAGGAGGAAGTCCGATACATTTTTACTAGGGGAGAGAACCTGTTCTACACCAGAAGGCACACCTTATGATCACATGATGCAAGAGGAGTTATATTTAGATTTACATACGAAGGAAAAGTGGAGGAAATGGTCGTTTGAAGGGATTGTTTGCTGTAGACAACACAAAACAGGCATACCGTGTGCCTTTCTATAGCTCCATCTTTGAACCACACCCAAAACAAGTCAGACACTACAAAGCATGGTAGCTAATCACAGTTTTTCTTCATAACCAACCCCTTAGCTAAGATTTTCCCTGTTGTACATACGTTTGCAATTGCACCATAATGGTTCGTAATTAACACCCGAAAGCCTTATTACTTTGCTTATAGATTGAGTGTGTACATAAATTTGTCCTTGTTTTAATAGTCTCTTTGACGTGGCAATGAATCAGGTATCATTTTGATGGAACTACAAGAAAATTTTTCGAGGGTTGGTACTTCAAGGTCTCAATACCTGAAAGGAGGCAGAGTTTCTGCTTTATGTATTCTGTTGAGAATCCCGCATTCCGTAAAAAAATGTCGAGATTGGAAGAGGCACAGTATGGACCTCGATTTACAGGTGTTGGTGCTCAAATCCTAGGTGCCGATGACAAATATATTTGTCAGTACAATGACGAATCTCAGAACTTCTGGGGAAGTATGTTTTAACATCATAAGCGTTTTAACTTACTGGTTCTTTTCTTGAAGGGAAACAGATTATAGAATTTTTTTTTCTTCTGATTTGCAAATCCAGCAACCTTACGTATTTTCTTCAGTTTGTATGATGTCTATGTACCTGTAGTATGTAATTAGTATTGCCATCTTCATTTGAATGCTGTTAAATTAATCACCAATTACTATGGAACTATTGTACTGTATTTGTTTGCAAAACTTGAGGAGTGTTTATGAAGGCTTACACATGTTTCTTTATAATGATAGCCCACTCTATGTTTTGATATACCGTTTGGGTATTGCATTATCATAATTTGTCTACTGAATATTTGGTTATGTGATCAATGCTTAGGTAGGCATGAGCTGGCACTGGGAAGTACTTTTGTCGCTCAAAAGGACTTGCAACCTCCAAATAAGGAGGTTCCACCTGAGGTCTTTTTCTTCCATTGGATTCTCACAGAAGCCAACTGATTCATATGCAACATATTGAATTCATTGATTATGAGTAAACTTTTGCAATTTTTTCGTTGTCATGATCATTGAGAAAGTGCATAGTGAAATGGGATGGGAAAATTTCCCACACATGGTAGTGTTGATGCTTTCCACATGGAAGTCATTGTTATCAAAATAGTCCTTTCACATGCCGTAGATAAGTTAAATTGCCTATTTCCTTCGGTCCTTTTTGTCAAGTTTGGGGGTCATTCTTGTGAACTTTTTTCAAGTGGCTACTAATTGTGCAGTGCAGTAGCTGCTTTGTACAGTGATGGGAAGAAAGTTGTGAGCACCACAGAAATTCTATGTTTGCCTTGTGGTTAGCGATACTGCTAGCGAGGAAATCATGGTTAATCTCATAGAATATCCAGGGCTTGAAATTCCTACTTCTTTCGACTAATGCACTAGATTAAGTTCATTTATGTACTACCTCTGTCCCAATTTAATAGTCCCTCGTTCTATTCTAACCGGCTTAAAAACTAGTTATATTTTTAAATCTGTAATGAATTAAATCAAATATGGATCTTATTTGGTAGATCCCGATTAGTTCTATAATACAATATTTTCAAAATCACATAAAGCATTATAAATTACAAGATATAATCAATTGAAAAGTGACACAAACTCCCAAAAAGGACTGTTAAATTGGGATGGGGGGAGTATTTGATTGTCACGTTTTCACTTGATGGCTGGTGTAAGGCCACCCACCTGGGGCATTAACCACCCATGGAGGTGCATGAAGAACTTTTTTTCTTTATTTTCTAAATGAAATATGGAGATGTTTTAATGAGTATATTTAGTTGTTGGATACCCATTTAGTAAGTTCTCTCATACTTGGAATAGGTAGTTTGCAAATACTAACTCCAATTACTCTGTCTACTACTCTACTATTAGGAGTAATGTAAAACATGTTAGGCATTTTGCATTTAATTTAAGTTATTCTGAATTTGTGAGGGTGGGTATCTAGTATGGGGAGATATTAGCTTATGAATATTAAATGGTAACTGTGGTTTTGAAGCAGTTACTTCAACTTCTTATTAGTTGTTGGCTTACATATTTGGGTTTCTGAAATGATGTCCACTTTTCCAACTGGTTTGTGTCTACAGGAATTTAATCGTCGAGTGTTGGAAGGTTTCCAAGTTACCCCACTGTGGAATCAAGGTTTCATTTGTGATGATGGAAGGTATGTGGTATTTTGTTTTGTTTTGTTTCTTTTCTGTTGTGTAGGGGATGTGCTGAATCAATTATATTCAGGAAATACCATTTCTCCAACGGCATCTGGCATTTATTTTGATAATTTATATTCTAACTGTGTGCCAATTCATGCATTATAATAACAGGACAGATTATGTGGATATTGTAAAGACTGCACGCTGGGAATACAGTACCCGCCCTATTTATGGGTGGGGCGATGTTGGGTCTAAACAGAAATCCACAGCTGGCTGGCTTGCTGCGTTTCCTGTATTTGAGCCTCATTGGCAAATATGCATGGCGGGTGGACTTTCTACAGGCAATTGCTATTTCCTGCTTATTTATAATATATGCTACTTCTTGCTTTGCTCCATGTCTTGTTATGAATGCTTACAATATTGTCCGCTTTGAACGCCAAACCCCATCAAACTTCCCAGTGAGGTCACCCATCCCAGGATTACTTCAGGGCCAGCACGCTACTGTGAAGTTCCAATGGGCTTTGATGCCCTCACGGCTTTAAAAGGCCTCCTACAAGGTAGGATAACGATCTATTATTTATAGCACACAACTTACACTTCACCAAGCGATGTGGGACCACCCCAGGATGACATCCCTGGTCACTGGTCAAACAGCCCCCGCCTGGGTCCCAACCACCCTCAGGACGGTCGACCACTTCGGGTGGGGCATCACAATCTCCCCCACTTAGGAACACACGTCCTCATGTGGGGTTGAGATTCTGTCCCACATTTCCGGTTAATGCAGGCTCTGATACCATATGTAACTACTGTACAATATTGTCCGTTTTGAACGCTAAACCCCATCAGACTCCCAGTGAGGTCACCCATCCCAAGATTACTCCAGAGCGAGCATGCTTAACTATGATGTTCCAATGGGCTTTGATGCCCTCACGGCTTTAAAAGGCTTCCTACAAGGTAGGATGACGATCTATTATTTATAGCACACAACTTACACTTCACCAAGTGATATGGGACCACCCCAGGCCGACATTTCTAGTCACTGGTCAAACAGCCCCCGCACAGGTCTCAACCGCCCTTAGGCCGGTCGACCACTACTTGGAACTCCCAGGGGCGGGGCATCACACTTTAGAAGTAGTAATGCAATATGAAGCTCAGGAATTGGCATTCTTAGGTGCAAAAGTTTGAAGCTGGAAACCATAGATCTGGGTGCATTGGTGAACTAGTGATCAAATCACCCTCACCTTGAACTCCTAGCTCCATAAGGGAGCTTGGGTGCTCCTTCAATGTGAAGTATATCATGCAAGAATATCTTTGGTCATGACTGGAACATGTCTTTCGCTATATGGTTCGGGAGTATATAGTTTGTCATTAATGAAACAGGTGTTGACAGTTTGGGACACGTGATCTGCAAGTGTAAACTTTGCTTAGCAGTTGGATTGGACGTTCCCACTTACAACAATTTCACACTGGGAAAGCAATGGTAAGGAGGCAAAATGAAGAAAAGAGTTTTGTATCCGTGCAACGTTCAAGAGTTATTAGTTTGTTACTTTTCTGAAAGTTAGAGAGGATATGTGAGAAAAGGACCATTTTCTGATTTTTGAAGATATTTCAAGTTTAGTGGAAAACATAGTTTGAGCCCTGTAGAAGGGATTAAAGTTTAGAACTTGAGAGTTTAGCTATGGTTTTTTTGGTACCCAATGAGTGAGAAGTCTTTTTCTTGTGATGAGCATGTTGCAGTGGGAGAGAACTGTAGTAGAGTTCCCAACTGTCATCATTTTTGTGGTCATTGGTCATTTTTGTCCTTGATCATAGCTATTTAGCGACTGAACAAAGTAAAATTCGTGGTGGTTGTCTATCCTGATTCTTGATATCCTATAATTAGAACATGCATCCACGGGAGGCATAAGTAGCACCAATTGAGGATAAAATGTGCAAAAGTTGTTTGAGCTGGTTTGGTCGACCAGTTTGGAGCAATTTACATGGCAGTAAGGTGTCGCATTCAACAAGTGAATGTCATGGAAGTACAAGGGGAAGATGAGGAGGGCACGATTAAGGCTGTGAGGAAGGACACAAATGAATTCATCTGAATTATAGTTTAAGAATAGAGCCACATGGGAAAAAAAACATCCATGTAGCCGTCCCATGTAACTCACATTAACGCCTCTTAAGTTTGATAGGTATATATGCTCAGTAGTTTTATGCTACAAAAGAATCATTAGTCTTGAACTCCGTTTTGACCCCTATTTTTGAAGATGGCATCTTGCATTTGGTATTTTAGAATTGTTTACATGTTTGCATTTAGTATCTTCTGGATAATTTCATCTTTCATCTGTTGCTCTGTATTCTGAAATCAGTTTACTGGACGACATATATTTAGGTGTTAAATTTTGGGTCCAGGTTGGATAGAGTGGGATGGTGAAAGGATCGAGTTCCGAAATGCCCCTTCATATTCAGAAAAAAATTGGGGTGGAGCCTTTCCAAGGAAGTGGTTTTGGGTAAATGATTATTCTGCTTTCATCATTTTCATTTACTACGGTACTGATTGAAAAATGCAATTGCTAATGGAAGTTGGTTTGTTCACGAAGTTTCAAAATGGATACCTAAAGGCCTAGGTTTCCAATTTTGCATTGAGATTCTTATTTGCTTGGCTGTTCCTTCCCCTGATTTTCAAGAGGTAAATTATTTCCAGAACAAAGAAAATGAAGGGGAATGCTTGTCTGCTGGAGACATCAAGATTACACTTTTTGTTACAAAATGTGGTCTGGTCTGCAAAAGTGGGCATTGTGGTTTTCTAAACTGCTATTACTTTTTCTAATGGCATATCTTTGCGAGGGCATTTCACTGCGTGAGATGCTGACTTTGGTTAAATCATTCTCGTAATGCGATTTATCCCGGATGTATTAGGATTGCAGATGCATAAATTTAATGGATGATGCTTTTGTACAGGTTCAATGTAATGTCTTTGAAGGTGCAAGTGGAGAAGTTGCGTTGACGGCAGCTGGTGGATTGCGACAACTGCCTGGAATAACTGAGACTTATGAAAATGCTGCACTGGTATGGTTCTGTCATAGTAAGTTAGTAACTTCCCCCTTCTGCAATCCCATTGCCAGTCAAATCACTGTCCGTAGCTGGAAAGTTATATGTGGAGAAAGATATATTGCTAGGTAGGAACTAAGGATGAAAGTTTAACATGAGGAAAAAGATATATTGCATGGTAGCCGGATGGAGGAAAGTTCAAGTCTATGGTTACAGAGACCTCATATGTAGTATCTGTGAGTCCTCTTTGTATGAATTTTGCTTTCCATTTTAATCTGTAATGGACCACTGATGTAATAGTACTCTTCTTTGGCCAATTTATAGTAGTATAAGGCCTTACATCATGCCATTCAATGGGTGAAGAGGGAAATGTAATGGTTTCTTCTAAAATATAACTCAGATTGGCTTGTGTTGACTGTTGAATACCCCATTTGATTTTCCCTAACCAGGTTTTTCTCATCTTCAGCAGGAGACTAATTTTCCCCAATTTTTGCTGCATTTTGTTGTCATTTAGGAAAATAGTTAATAGTTTTGAGTTTCCTTCGTCACTCCTGAATAGTGTGTACTTGACCCGGTTTATTTCCCGTATAAAAGCAGCATAGATGAAGCTTACATTTGTAGAGATTTGTCTTCCAACTTTCCTTTCTTCGTAAAATAAACATGCCATAATGCAACAAATCTCCACAGGGCCCTTTTTCTTTCGGCCATTGCTAGGAGGAACCACTCATATATTATGGTAGTTATGATTATGCTACTTATGCAGATTGGAATTCACTATGAAGGAACTTTCTATGAATTTGTTCCCTGGAATGGAGTTGTTAATTTTGAAGTTGCTCCATGGGGTCACTGGTGTATGTCTGCAGAGAATGAAACTCATAAGGTAATTGGGTACATTTCAGCAAAAATAAAAGTAATTGAGTTTCTCTATTAGGATTATTTCTGTCTGCCATTCTACTAGCCATACTCTTTAATGAGAGAAACTTTCTTTGGAAGCAAGATCCCCGTCAGCATACTTAGTTCTGTTTTCCCTGATCAGGCCAAATGCATGGATCTTTTATCAAGTCAACATAATACAATTTCTTGACAAGATGATACTGACGGTGTTCATGTTTTCCTCTGCAGGTAGAACTGGAGGCAACAACTGAGGATCCAGGTACAACCTTGCGAGCTCCTACCTCAGAAGGAGGCCTTGCTCCAGCTTGTAAAGATACTTGTTTTGGTGACCTTAGGTTGCAATTGTGGGAACGGAGATTCAATGGCAGTAAAGGAAAGGTGTGTTCCTTTCTCGCATTTAGGCATCAGTCTATTGTTAAGTATAACTATTGAACCCACTAACATGAAGTCTTGCCGATTCAGCCTTTCAGTCGTGTCCTCTGCACCTGAAGTTTTGTTTTAGTTTTGTCATGTAGAATAAAGTGGTTTAAGTGCTCCTAAAAGCTAAATAAATCAAGGACTATGGTTTTCAGTTAGTTAGGGGTTGACAATATGTCTGCGGACCTTGTAAGAATCTTTGTTTCTGTACGTCTCATCCAAAATTTTCTGGTGTTTGAATCTCTTCGCCTTGTTCGGATTCAAATTTGAGTTTTTTTTGGTTTGGTTTTTGGGATAATGAGTGGAGAGAGAAATTAGGATAATAATTGGAGATAAGGGTAATGAGTGGAGAGAGATAGAGAGAGAAATGAGAGTTATGGGGTAATGAGTGGAGGCTAGCTATGTAGCACCGACTAGCCTCCACTCCACTAGGGGTGACATACCGGTGTCGGACACGTGTCAGACACCGACACGCGCCGGACACGCGGCCGACACGTGTCGGACACTTCTCCAGAAGTGTCCTATTATTTTGAGCAATATTTGGAGTCCGACACTTTTCAGACACTTGACAGACATTTTGGGACACTTTTTGTTGCAAGGTATAGATAATAGAAGTAATGACTTGGAAAACAATGTACTGCAAAGGTGAAAACAAGGCTATCTGGATATAATATTATTAACTTTTATCTTATTTGAATTTTTTTTATTCTTGTATATATATATATATATATATAGATGTGTCCCCGAACGTGTCGTGTCCCCCACTTTCTGAAAATTTACGTGTCGGGGTGTCGGTGTCGTGTCCGTGTCCGTGTCCGTGCTACATAGGTGGAGGGAGAAATGTGAGTAATGATTGGAAAAAGGGGTAATGAGTGGAGGGAGAAATGTGAGTAATGATTGGAAATAGGGGTAATGAGTGATTTTTGAGTTGGAAATTTATTTCCTAAGTTTGAATCCAAACAAAGCATTTATCTCTTGCCCACATTGTTGAAGTCCATACAAAACAATGCTCGAGTCTTCCAGATTATGCAATAGTTACTTTCCCTTGGGCCAACACTGGATTTCGGAGCTCGTAGTTTGAAGGCTAAGGAAGGAAGAATCAGTAACTAAACCTGAAACTTCAGAAAAGCGAACAGTGCAAAATGGATAGATCAGAAAGGCACAGATGTAGAAGTGAACTGTTCTTTTTTCTTTTTCTTTTTGTTATATCAACAAGTAGAAGTGAACTGAAGAGATTTGTCTTCGTTATTAAACCGAAATTAGCGGTAAGCAGGTACCCTTCCACATCTGTTTAAACTGAATGGTCTATACTTCGAAAAACATTTGTTTTGGACTAACTTACCAAAGATACTACACCTAGTATCTTACCAAACATTTGTTTTTGCTCTGAATTCTGTCTTGGTTTTTTGCAACTATACATGGATAAGATGATACAGTGACGTTATTTCTCCTAGTCTGGAAACCAAGAACCTCCTCTGGTTGATCTTTCTAACAAAACGAGGATTGATTTTTCTTGGAGTGCGGATTGTATCTGTTATTTGATTCTTACCTATTGCATAACATCATGGTGCTGTGATTTGTTTGCTAAATGTTCTACTTTTTCATTTTCTAGCTTATTTTGGATGTTACGAGCAACATGGCTGCAGTACAAGTTGGAGGAGGACCATGGTTTACCACCTGGAAAGGCAAGACCTCAACACCAGAACTAGTTAACCGCGCTCTAAACCTACCGATTGATATGGAGGGGATATATGGTTTGGTTCCGCTATTCAAACCCCCTGGTCTATAACTGCGACATATAATGGCCTTAATGCATATAATGCCTTCCAATCAATTTAAATATTTTCTTTGTGAATTGCTGCACTTGAAAATTGAGCAACTTAACATACTGGAGTTCTACCACAGTCAAAAGGCATGTGATACAAAAAAATTAGACCAGTGACAATCTCATCTGATGATCAGAGCCATTTATTTTTTGTATATGTGTATCTAGAGCCCAGTCGGACATGCATACAGTATGTAGAGAGGTTCATTTACGTGCCTTTAAGCACGGGCATCTGCTTATTGGATTATATTGTAATAAAAGAAGATGGAGTACTCTATGTCCATTCATGCTTTGGTTTTTATTCTAAAGTTTCCTATCTCAGCCACTGAATAAAAAGAAAATTGTAGCATCTTTCACTTCTTGTCCCTTTTTTCTGTTTTGGCCCATCTCTCTTTTCTCCTCTGGATATTTATGATGCAAAGGACAAGGTGACAAGTCATTTAGAACTACCAGCTGACCTAACTTTTCCCCGTGGACAAATGTGGTAATAGTAATTTAAACCTTATGAAATTATTGGAGCCATGTTCTATTCAACAAAACTAAAGCAAACCTAACATGATACTGAGTCACCTCAGTGCGTGTTCTAGCTTTTTAGAATCAATTTGGAGTGTTTACTAGGGAAAATTCAATCGCACCTGCAATGGAAGTGTAACAAAAAAAAAAAAAAACTTGCACCCACAATATAGCAGACAAAAGGGAAATCACACTACAAAAAAAGAAAAGAAAAAAGGAACATGAGAATGCCCGTGGTTCAACCCCAATGAACTCTACGGGGAGAGAGATTCCACTATATGAAAAATAGGAGATTTTAATGTGAGATGAAAAATCACTCTCGAGCTCCTAACATTATGGCTTTGTACAACGTTTTTCACTGGTCACCTCCACATCTCTATTTTTCCCTCACGTGTATTCTCCTCGCACCTCACGATCACCTCATGACTGGTGTACTCGGCAACTCCAGAAGGAGCTGCCCTCTCACACACTCAGTACATTACAGAGACTTCACCGCATAAGAGCCGGTCATAGTTTTTCAGGGGCTTAAAACTAAAATAAAAAATGAGGCCTAAAGCGATCGCAACACATGTTTTAGCTTTGACTCTGCGCACAACCCCTTGTATATACACCACATAGGCCGGATTACTCCACAAGCAAGAAGACAAACAAATGCTATAGGGACTTTGGAATACACAGCCGGCAATATTCTTGAGTTGCCCAATGCTTGACAATAGGCTGTCACCCCTTTAAACCCACTTCACAAACACAAGTAAATTCTTTCATGGACAAAAATTCAACAGTTCTATTCACCAAAACTAAAGCGAACCTAACATGGTACTGAGTCACCTAAGTGCGTGTTTTTTCAGATTATAGCTTTTCATAATCAGTTTGAAGTGTTTACTAAAAATACTCGATAACTGATTCTCGGATTCTTTAGATTTTGAAAAAGTTAAAAAAGGGATCAAATTTTGGAAAACTCAAGGCTAGGTTTGAGTATCGTCTAGTGCTTTTCGAATTAGATTTTAGACTTAACTCCAAAGTTGAGTTGATTTTTCAGCTTTTACAGTAAACAATATCAACTTTTCTTGCAGTTTAATCATAACTTCACAATTATGGTTAACACATTTATCTGCTCTTACTAAAATCTAAAATCCGCAGCAGAATCTGAAACTACAATATAAAATCAATATCCGATAAACATGTTTATTACTAGAGTGCTGGGTTTTAGCAGTTATATTGTCTTAGTTTTCCTCCAATAAAGCTGACGTTCAAATAGATAGATTTCACCACAGCCCCAAGGGTTAGTCCGGTTAGTTGGTAGGTTTGCTCCCACACAATTGATCAGAATTCGATTCTTGAGGTCAGGCCGCAAGAAAGAATTTTTTTGTGAATCCCCTAGTCCCGCGTGGATGATCTACCTTTAACCGGACCGGTGTGGCAATAAGCTGGCTGCGACACCCCTGACCATTGAAAAAAAAGAAGAGAGAGATTCCACCCCAAAAAGGAAAAATTATACTTGTAAAAAGAAATTCAAAGGGCTAGCCATAAAGAAATTCAAAGGGCTAGCCATCTAATTGCTAAGTTACACAGGAATCTGCATACGAGTTTGGATGGTCCGAATAAAAAACATTTGCATAGTATTCTGGCTTTGTCCCGGCCAGAATATTGGGTAATCTGCTCTTAAAGTTGTTTGTTTTGGTGCCAAAGTGGGGGTTAATTACTTGTATAATTTCCACCACAAGTACTTAATAATGGTTGAAGTGTTCTTAGAAGTGGGGATGTGGGACCTTGGAAGGATTAGTGCACCCATTTCCACTCCCAAGAAATAATTAGAGTTGAAGAATTTGGGGAAGAGTGAACAAAAAGAGGTACCTTTTTTGCTCAAAATGACAAAACAACTAAGGTAATGTAATATATTGCTGCATTTTTTATTGCATAGGTTTCACAATTTGCCCTTTTTAAATACCATGAAGTTTCGAAAGTGATTCATCAAACTAAAGGCTTGGAATGCAGGTGAGCATCTTAGACCACATTAACAAGTGAATAGTGAAAGATGCCAACTACTTAAGCTGACCCTGTAGTGCGGGGTGCATTATAGGGGTGTAGCGCAACATTTCAGCTGTTCAAAAGTGTTTTCAATAATTAGATTTGGTTAAAAGTTTTTTTTTTACGGGAAGAGTCTTTTCAAAATCCGCACAATTGACTATTAAGATGGACAACTGGATGCTGCACTACAGGTCCCGGGCACTGCTTTAGACATATATAAATGCGTGAGCTAACTTTGCAGCCGTTTTAGAGCAAGTTTATCAGCCCATGTAAACTACATTTATAGTCATTTTAGATAACCAAAAGTAAGAAAAGTAGCCTACAGCAGCATCTGTAAAGGAGGAGGTAAACTCCATCCAGCTACAGTTCCGAGCTAAAAGAAGAGCGCGACTGTTCATCATGTACCCAATTTTTTATTGTATTCTCTCTCCCTCTCTTGCTTTAGTAATATTTTAATAAAGAATAGGTAAAATAGATTGTATTGGTGTAGTATTGAAAGAGATGTGAGTAGGTAAAATGAAAAAAATGTACTGTTCACCAGCAATTTTGGCTATGTACTGGTGTACATGCTCTTAAGTGCGAGCCAACAGTGAACCTATTCATATCAAAATACCATTTTTAATTTGATTTCTCAAAAAACAATGCAGATCCAATTCAGTGTTCTTAACCAAACAATTTATCTTTCTTAACCAGCCCAATAAAGTGTCCATTAATAGGGTTTTGCCTCATTTTTAATTGGACTCTCCGCTAGTGAACAGTAGAATTAAATCCCTAAGGAAATTTTTTTTTGATTGGCATAATATTACTCCCTCCGTCCCTTATTTAGAGTCCAGTATTCCATTTTGAGTTGTCCCTTAATAAGTGTTCATTTTGAAATGTTAGTGGGTAAAGTTGGTACATCGTCTATTTTGTCTCCAAAAGTAGATTCCATTTTGAAAAGGAAGTGAGTAAAAGTGTAATGATGATGGATAAGTAGGGAAAGTGGAGAAAAAAGTTGATGTGAAAGGTATAATGAATATGTCTTTTTAATAAATTGTAATTACGAAACAGGACACTTAAAAAAGGACGGAGGGAGTATTTATTTGTGATAGGGAAAGGGATTCCGACCAAAGAATTAGTTGAGGTGCACGTAATTAGTAGGTCTCGAAACCCCCAAACTATCATACAACAAAAAGGCAGTCAAAACGTTAGGAGCCCGAAAATGTTGAAAAGTGTATTGCTCCGCCGCTGCCTTCTTTGCCCTAGTTTTAATTAGACCCCTGGTAGTTTACAAGGGAATTGAATCCTCAAAGATTAATCGAAGTACATGTAAGCTGATCCAAGCACCCTTGAAATCGTCAGGGATTTTGTTTTACTAAACCAGCCCTCTTCAAATGAGAAGAGCAACTAGCAACTACGAGCTTCAGCTCATGTAACCGTACATCATAACTAGGGTTACATTTCAACAATAAACACTTGTTTCCCTTCCTGAATCACTTTAACCATGAAATTGCTAACCACAGTACAATAGGCAGTGGTTCATGTGCAACAAATGTATCGATATTTGTGAAAGAAATCTGTTATAGTGTATTGATATTTGTAAAAAGTTTTAAAAAATCTCTAACTTATCTAGAATTATGTGTGTGCAACCTACATAAAAATGGTTACATACAACCTAAGCTTAAAAAAGAAAAAGCACTCGAGAACTTCGCAGTCAGTTCACTCAAACAACCAAAGGGGTTCTTTAGATGGTCAAGATCCCTGACTTAAGGATTAGCTCTTAGGTTTCAAGTTCAAAACCTATAAGGTGCTATTAATTCTCGTGGAGCCAGTTCATGCAAGACTTTTGCTCGACTTTTCATCTGGCCTCCCGCTAGTGCATCGCAAAATTGATTTCTCAGGAATCAATCGAGTTGAGGATTTGCGCTAGTTCATACAAGATTTTTGCCCCGGCTTTTCACCTAACCTACCGCTAGTGCATCGCAAAATTGATCTCTCAGAAATTAATGGAGGTGCTCATAGATTGACCCAGACATTCTTAGTCTATCTTTTTAGAAAAAAAAAAAAAAAAAGAAGTCAGTACAGTCAAGCACCACTAGATATATTCCTGGGCAAAGTCACATACTTGGTGCAGGAGGGGGCCCTTCCCACTTTATACAGTGGTAATGGAGGCAGAGGAGAACCCCGCCAATGATGAATCCCGCCGCTCGAAAAAGAGTCTTTCAACCTCTTTATGTATAAAGATGAAGAGAAAAAATCTCTTTATGTATAAAGATCAAAAAGAAAAAATCTCTTTATGAATAAACCAGTTGAAAAAAACAAAATCTCTTTATTTACAAGGCACAAAAGATGGGAAAAAGACAATACTAGAACATAGGTAAGTTGCAGATGAAGTATTGATTCGATAACCAGGTGTCCAGGCCAACTTACGAGCACTTCGACTAATTCTAAAAGATTATAAATCCACTGTTCATTGGCAAATTGCACAAATACTTCGTATGAATTGGCCCCCAAGAAAAATTGTAGACAAAGTTGATTAAAGTTGAATGGAAACTTTTATGTAGCATAGAATGGTGTAGGAGTAGTTCGAAGAGTTATGCTTCTCTCCGGTTCAAAAAATGGACCGGAGAGTTTAGTTCGTTCATTAAGATCGTCACACTGACATTCAACACTATGCAACAGAATAGGATTAGTTCGGAGAGCTTTGCTTCTCTCCGGTTCAGATATGGACCGGAGAGTTTAGTTTGATCATTGAGATTTAGTCATAACAACAGATGTTTACAAATTGAAGGCCAAGTCTTATGTAGCGGGCCAATTTTGCTCACTCTTGGGTATGGTTGACAAATTTAAACCTTTGATTTGCAAAACGAACAAGGACTAGCTCAGTTGGTCATAACTTTTTTATCTCACTAGGAGATTAGGAGTTCGAATCTCCCCACCTATGTACGAGTGTTCTTCCTTGAGAGAGCTTTTCATTTCATTCTTTGTTTCTATCCTATAATGGGCTTATTTTGTGTATTGGTTGAGTTCTTTGGTTTGATTGTCTCATGTACTCTCACAATTGCTGTAGTGTTCTAGATTCGTACTTTGTATTTCATATATAATGCAAATGATCTCTTCTATCGATTTAAAAAAAAAAAAATCATACATGATGCAAGTGATCTATTCTATAGATTAAAAAAAAAAAAAAAACCTTCTATTTGCAAAAATGTACCTACGTGATACAATTTCGGAGTCAAAATGAACCTCTCCCACATGTAGTCAAATTGGACAGAAACCAATTTCTAGGCCAAATAATACTTATGAAACGAGAGATTATTCAGTGCCCTTGCACCACATGGCGGTGCCCCAAGCCTCTTCCTACCTCACATTGGTATGGAATCCTCAAATTTAATCTCAAATCCCACAATAATGTGTGGTTAAGAGGAGATCTGAAGCACCACGTGTCAGTATGGCGCTCAGTAGGACATATCTAGGCTCTTCTCCTCCTTGTCAAAGACACCGACACTTGAAATTTAGGTCAGGGATCGTGTGTCCCCAAAATCCTTGTTTATTACTCCAAATGCACTCTCAAACGCATTTGAGCCAAACAAGCCAACCACAAGCACAGTATTGCTTAAGCTTGGTTTGACTCCTCATTACATGTGTTTAAGTCTGGCTCGAGCTTGAAATTTTTTTTAGACTAACTGCTCAAGCTTGGCTCAAATTTGAAGTTGTGTGTTCGTGGTAAGCTTGACTTGACTCATGGAATTAGTAAATTAATCTCGAACTTTCAAGCCTGAGCTTAAGCTCGTGAAGTTTCTAGCTTTCAAGCTTGAGCTTAAGCTCATTAATGCTTTCTTTGGTTTCTTTTTTGAAAAAAAAAATTGAAACTCAAAAACCACTAATTACCCATACTTCCAATCATTACTCTCATTTTTCTCTCCAATCTCCAATTATTATTCTCATTTCTCTCTCCACTCATTATCTATTTACCTCTATCTCCAATCATTATCCTACTTCTCTCCCCACTCATTACCCAAAAAATCAAACTCAAAAATTCTCAAAACCCCATCCAAATAAAGCTTAAGTTCCAAATTTTTAGATTTGACATAGGAGGGTTCCTATCTAAAAGGAGTAGTACTGTAAAACTAGTGAAAATATCTACGCCTATATGAAGATATCTCATATTTCGAGATATTAATTAATCTACCCCTATATCTGTAAATATTTATAGAATGATCCCTTTGTTCACGAGCCTAACAAGCCAAACAAACATATGCCCAAGTTTGGCTTAAATCTATAAACACACAAAAAAATGTGATTGAGCTTAACTTATACTCCGTATTATTTTTAAACGAGTTTGAACAAGCCAAAAGTCTAACTGAGCTCAAACCGAGCTCGAGCTGTTTGATTCGTTTATTAGCTCCAGTGAGAAACTGGAAACACACTCTCTTGAAATACGATCATGCAACAAGGAATGTGTTCGAGGCATGAGAGCAAAAAAATTTGCAGTGAGAAATCCTAACCTAATCCCTACCTAAACCTTAGAATCCGGTCTAAAGAATAGACTTTCCAATAACTTTCTGCACATAAACATATTCCTCTACTAACTCTCTCCATTTAGAGTTTTATCACTAAAGAAACCTGCTAACCTTCAAACGGCAAGTTAAATATCAAACAATCAGACGCTTCACCATTGGTCGCCATCTTTGCATGAGAGACATTGTGGAGACATTATTCTTCTATCCATCTCCAAGTAGAAGAGGGAGCAAAATTCAAGCTGTTAACACCCCCCACAAAGTAAGAATTCAAGCCCAACAAGCTCTGATTCAAGTAAATCCAAACCAAAAAAACAGTAACTAATCGCGTTTCCTGTGATTTTGTTGCAGTGTCACCGGCGACAGTGTGTGGCTCCCACAGCTCACTGAATAGGCTGGAAAACATACAGGAGGACAGCCCTGCGAGTTGGCTTCCAGCGACTTGTCCCCCGCCGGAAACTCCGACCGAGTCGATGGAGTTCCTTGCTAGGTCATGGAGTATTTCAGCAGCAGAACTCTCTAAAGCTCTTTCCCATACTTGTGTAGCAGTGAACAACACTTCCGAGAATTTACCTCTCGGTTCTGTCGGTGCTAAACCACACCTTGCCATCCCCACAGCTCAAAAGGAATCTGTAATTTTCCGTAGCTTTCTAGATTTCCCTTCTGCGAGGAATTTTGTGCTACAGAGCTCAAAAGTCCAAGTAAAAGTGTCCAAAGATGTTCAAAACTGACATCCATGTGATTTGCAGGTGTTACAGAAACTTGAACCTTTAGCAGGTGCTGAAAGCCCTCCAGACTCTCCAAGAGAAAGTGATGATACACAGGTCTATATACCTCTTTTCATCACATATATGTGTATGTTGTTTGGTCATTGATTTCCTAGTTTCGGGAATGATCCGAACATGCTTGAAAACCAGCATAACATATTTTCAGAGCATGCTTGGCTAGAAATTAAGGTTCGCTACCACTCTTACTTGCACAAGTACCGGACACAGATCCAAACACACCTCTCTTACAAGGGGAAGATCCAACAGCCTATCCACCTTAGTGAGAGAGGTGTATCCAAATCTGTGGCCAGTAAGTGTGAAGGTTCACACACCGTGCTCTTAGTATTGTTTAGGTCATCTAACATAATCATTGAACCATACCTAGTTGGGACTAACTATTCTCTTAAATAATTTTGTTTGTGAACAGACGTGTTAGCCCAAATGAATCTAGTTAATTACTTTTTGGCAAAATCATTACTTAGACAGAATCAGCACATACACCCACAATTAGGTTCCCCTAGGGGGAAAATCCATGTTCTCCTATTCCAACCCCTCTCCCAGCTGCACGATGTGGCAAAATTTGGCGAATGCGGAGGAGATTTTCAAGACACGATTGATTCTGTCACTAAACCTCAATAGCGATGCAAGGAAAAATCTTGGTGACATACAAGCGCGAAAAGATTACAGAATGCACTTAAACTGCTCCAAACAAACGCGGTGCCCTTCCTGTATTCATCAGTAAACAGCTAAATTTGAGTAGATACTCATGAAGATAGAAATCATCCTAGAGTACAAATTCTAAAGCCTGAATAGCTGAGCTGTGAACCCCTCATACCTTGAGGCCCTGTTTGATTGGTTGGAGTAAATACTGAGTGAGACAAAATCTCATGGGATGATCAATCCCACCAGAGTAGAAGTAAGGGATCACCAGTACTACACACTCCAAGGTATTGCATATTCCAGTTTCCCGCTAAAATGCAATCCCTCCACTAATTGTTGCATTGAACCTCTGGAAATCAGATCCACGAGATTTGTAATCCAAAGTCATGTCTAATCCAGCCAATCAAGTAAGACTTAAAATTCCACAAATTGCAATCAAGCAATTAAATCCTACAAGAATCAGCAACGTACACCTACCAGTTGGGATCCCCTCTACTAAAAGTCCGTGTTCCCGTACCCCACCTAGCCGCAAAAGGTGGCAAAATTTGTGAAGTTGACAGATTGTACGGCTGGAACAGGGGATAGCATAGGACAGGGATTTCAGCCATAGTGATTCTGCCCTTCGAATATTCATCACTAAACTACGAATCCTGCTTAGAGTTGAACCTGAGCATCGAATTTAACTTAGGATAGATAATTATATCATAATGGCTGACCTAACGCCCCCCTTCTAAGTTTCAACATCTCCTAATTCCCTGAAATTGAAAGCAACCCCATAGTTTATCTTAACTAAATCCAACAGCTTCATACAAAGGTGTTTTAGGATATTAGATATTTGGAGTGATTTGCAAGGGGAAAGAGAAACAAATGAGTTAAAAATCTTTTTCTTTTTCTTTCGTGCTATACACTAATATAACAGTTATTTTGCACAGGAACTCTTTTTACTCCATCGAGCCCTAAATCCAGATTCCCTCATTAGTCAGCAACTAGTCAAAAATGGGGTATGTCTGACTCAAAACTCATCAATCACAATGACCATTACCTATATATCTCTGACTACTATTATGGTTCTTCAGCTGTATAAGAACATTGTGAGAGGAAGGACAGTGGGCAGATGGTTGAAAGATCAAAAGGAGAGGAAGAAGCAGGAGTTAAGAACCCACAATGCGCAATTGCACTCAGCAGTATCTGTGGCTGGGGTCGCTGCTGCCGTGGCTGCTCTCACTGCCTCATTGGCGACATTGCCTGAAAAGTCGACTACTCAACACAAGGCACCTTCCAAAACATCAGCTGCGGTTGCATCTGCAGCAGCTTTAGTAGCATCACATTGCATTGAGATAGCAGAGGAAATGGGGGCTGAGCAGGAACACATTTTGGCGGTGGTCAGTTCTGCAGTTAACGCAAGGACTAATGGAGACATCATGGCCCTAACTGCCGGAGCGGCTACAGGTATCAATCCATCAGTTGTAGTACCATCATTTTGTTATGGAAAACCTCTAAACAACCTAAAGTAGGAAAAATCAAATGAAGAACATCAGGGTTCTCTGCTGACTTTATTGAAGACTAGTTGGATCACTAATTTATCCAAAAGCTTAAACAGTTTGGGAATGGACCTTGGTCACATAAGTGATGCACAAAAGGCCAATTTACACGCTCCCAAATACCAAATTTTCAGACTATTGTGCGATTCGAGTCATTTGACCCAAATTCACAGACTCATTTTCTAAAATTTGAGAACTGCTCTATCAAGCTATTAGCTTTCAAATTTACTCCATAACAATTTGACATGTGACAACTTGTATTAGCATTACACAGACCATGTCAAATCAAGTGTTAGGTTCGGTCTTCTTCTTGTGTACAGGAAATCAAATGCTTTCTACTAGTATACAAATGGACTAATGCAAGTGCACCGCCCCTACACTGAATGACTGAGAAATACTTAGGTAAGTCATAAAGCTCCTCGGTCAAGGGCATCAACTTTTACTACACACTGACCTGACTGTAGTGTCTTATATCCTGGTCCTATATTATATAATTAGGAATCAAATGTGAATAACGGCAATAATACACAACACAAACACAAGCAGAACTATAATTTAATGTTACTTTAAATGCCCTCCCTCACGTCCACAACTTTATTGTGCATGTGGAGATGAAAGCAATCATACGTATAGGAAGGTAAAATGCAAACAGTGAACAGCTACCAAAGAGAGATCTAAACCCAAGACTTCCGTGAAACCAAAACATGAATACCATGTTAAATCACCTCCCAACAAGTTTAAGCCATTATATGTATATATATATATATATGATTGTAAGGGATTTTAAGGGTGCTTAAAATCCGAATCATTCAATGTGTGCAGAATGTGATTTTAAGGGTGCTTGCGAGAAATTAGCAAAACATATGACCGGAAAGTGCTTATTTGGAGCAGTTTTTAACTGAACCGTTCATTAAATCTAAGTTAAAAACTGGTCAGATCAAGCCTTTTCAGGTAATTTTTTTTGTTAATTTCTCGCGGGTACCCTTAAAATCACTTTCTGATCACATTGAGCGGCTCGGATCATCAAAATTTGACCGGGAAGTATGAGGTGTTTTTTTAGGTGTCTAATTAGTTGTCTCCGGAGCCGCCCCGTATATATATATATATATATCCAGACTCCAGTAAATGTATATTAAACTAGCAAACAATTTCATAGATCTGGTAGATTTCTGCTAATCTTTCGACTCATTTGCAAATGAACTAACTCATTTTGTTAGTAGAAACACATTAGTTGAATATCAAACTACAAGTTTTCCAAAGCTCACTCTTCCAATAATTATATTTCTATCTATTTCTGCAGTTCCATTAACCTTTTCTAGGTAGATAATTCCCAAGCATTTTTATCATATCTGCACCTAATATGATAGAGGGACCACTGATGCAGCCTTGAGAGGGGCTGCCACACTAAAAGCAAGGCTGCAGAAGGGTTATAGCACTGCAGCTATTGCTCTGACTGGTGAACAGGTTGAAGAGGGCAGAGAGTCAAATGTCGCAGAAACACTGAATTTTGTTTCGAAAGGAGGAGAGCTTCTCAAGCGTACAAGGAAAGGTATTTTTTCACTTAAAAGGATAATGAAGGAAAGAAGGAGTTCATGCAACTGCTCTATGTCATTATATTTCAAGAGTTAATTGGATAATTTTCTGTGCTCACTTTATGCAAGTCTTCTGGCAGGAGCTCTCCACTTGAAGCAAGTTTCTTTCAACATAAACATGAATTGGCAGGTAAACAAAACCGAACCAAACCTAACCGAGCCTTGTATCCCAATCAATTGGGGTAGGCTACATGAATTCTATTTTTCCATTGAGCTCTGTCTAGGACTACCTGTTCACTTAGGCTTAGGAAGCCCAAATCCTTCCGTATCACGACATCCAAAGTCAGTTTTGGTCTTCCTCTTCCCCTACCCCTACTATCTACTACTATCATGTCCCTTTTCTTGACTACTGCATGGACAAATATTACATGCACTTATTTTCTTCTATCGCTCTATCTTGTCGCTTAATATGAGTTGGATGGATGACAGGTGGTAGCTAAAATGAAGAGCAAGCATATGGCAGGAACATTCACAAAGAAAAAGAAGTGTAAGAAAAAACCCCGTACCCAGCTTCACAAAACAGTTTACATTGTTCCCCAGCCCCATGTCGTCTGAATCAAGCCATGTTGTGCATGCAGGTATAATTTCTGGAGTCTATAGTGACATCCCAGCATGGAAAGGAAGAGAGAGGGAGAAGAGGGCTTACTTTGGGATAGAAACTGGTGACAGGATAATAGAATTCGAATGCAGAAATAAAAGTGACAAACAAATGTGGATAGAGGGGATTCAGCATATGATGAATGGCGAAGCCTACTTGACATGATTTGAGAGAAAAAGGCTATGTCCAAATTGTAAACTGGAAGAAACCTATGTTATGTTCTTCACAAACCAAACTACCATGGAAAGTCTACCTCAAACAAGAAAAACTAGTTTTTTAAAAGAGCGAGGAAAACAAAACCATGAATCTTTTAACTTGTACAATTGCATACGGAAGAATGAAGTTGACAGATAACGACAGGGCCTTTATGGAAGAACGAAGTTGACAGATAACAAAACAAAATTTTCAACTTACAAAATCAATCTCTCCATAGATTCAGTCAAGAGAAGCTAGGCTGATGCTTTAGTCACTCTAACTCCTTAAGAAAATCAACATTATCAACAAAGACCTGCAACAAAAGAATTTCGAAATATAGTCCAACCACAATTTCAATTCCTTATGAAATCAGTGGGTACACATAACCTCATCCTAATAATGGAAACTACAGCTTTAATAATTTTCTTTCTAAATTTTATATACAGAAATGTCGCCGCTGGTAGTTAACTAACTTTGCAAGTTAAGCAAAATCCAAGCTCATTGAGAATGAACAAAATGTTACTGAGAAAATGCAAGCAAGATACTGTGGGCAACCAGCAAGGGTCCTTTCAAGCTAAATGTTGCATTCACTGGAGTTGCCACTTGGTTTTAAGGTTAACCAAGCAGTCAAAAAACTTACACTTTTGAGACTACTATTCCGTCATACTAAGAGATGATCTCGGCTCGGCACCATAAATTTCGGGATAGAAAGGACCAAATTGGTAAGTCTCTACTCGTAGCTTATGGGATTATAGACAAGTTCTGAAAATAGATTTATTCAAATAGGGAGAAGGGAGTGCATAATTAGTACATGAGTTGGCTGCCTCTCCACTCATAACCAATTGGTTTTGAGTAGGATGGTTTAACATGATATCAAAGCTAGGCTTTCAGAGGCTTTTGGATAAGATTTTCTAGATTGATTGCCTTGTTGTTTTTGCCTAAGTGCACTTTCTTTACGATCTCTATGGTACAAACAATGTTCTAATCGGCACATAGGTGCTAGGCGATACCCCGCCACCACACCTAGGGACCTAGGCGTTTGTCTAGGCGTCTAGGCAGGAATGGATTAATCAACTAGGCGGATTAGGTGGGATTATGTGAGGCTAGGCGGGTAGGTGATGTGATTTTAAAAAATCAAGGGCTTTAGTGTGGTGGTAATATAATATAAGGGGCTTTGGTGTATTTTTACTGTGATAAATATACATTTCCAGTCTACCCAGTTTTCTTAGACGATCGAAAATTTCAAAAGCCCTAAATATTGAAACAGTCTTTTAAAAGGTGCGTGAGGAGATGAGGTGAGGAGCACCGTTAGGGCCTCAGTACCCTAAGGCGAGGTGCAAGTGAGGAAGTCAAGGCGTGTGCCTCAAGTGGAAGCGCAAGGCTCCTGAGGCGAGGCCTCATGGATTTTTCACATAACTTTGTGCAAAATTCATCCTCGCCATTGATCTAAGGATTAAAACATAGGCCCAACGCACCAGATAAAACCAGTGCTTGATTGTTAGCCCTAAATGACAAAAAACAAAATACAGCAGCAGACATTGTCTTGAAGAGAAACAGCAACTCAGATTGACGAAAACTTTGTTCCATTCCTTCTAGGTAACGTCTTCCATCTTCTTCTTCTTAATAAAACCCATAAAAAGTAAACTCAAATTCTTAAAAATTCCCAAGAAATGAAAATCAATTTTAACGTTTTATTCTGTCGTGTGGTCTGAACAAAGAAGTATGTCTAAGGCTGAGCATGACATTTGGTCCTTGAAATATTTCAAAGCACGTATTCGTTGTAATTGCCGTGGGGTATATAAAGAGTCAAATTTATGACCCAAGATCTACATAACAGCCCCCTTATCATCCACAAAATCAAACTTCCTATTTTATGACATTTGGAAGTTAAAAAGTGTTTGCTTATGTTGAAACTTTTGCCCTTAGAAGAATTCTACTAATTATAATAAATTGCGCCTCACTTTGATGAGGTGATGCGCATTGCTTCGGGCCTTGGCTCCAGGGTACCTTGAGCCTTTTAAAACACTGGCCGCAAATAGTAATCTCCTTGATTACAACTCCAAGAATTCAGGTTGAAGACAAGTACTTGGGTTTGAGGTTCATGCAATGGCTCTGGACAGTGGATATAAGGGTAGAATATTTGGGCTTGAGTGGATAAATTTCGGAGTACAGTGTGGGCTTTTGAAAAGAGTGACAAGAACAATGTAGAGAAATTTTTGTAGAGAATTGAGTTATATACAAGTTGTGTAAAAAACAAGAGGTTTTCCTTTGTATTATAGGGGGGTGGTCCTTCTCTGCAGTTATTCACATATAAAATTGGATAACCCCTCATAATGGCCAGGGTGTAACTGTGTAAGATCTGCAAAACTTTCAAATTCTGTCTTTGACCTCGCGGTTACAAGGTTCTTTTCAACCTTGCGGACAAAATTCGTGCTTGCGAGCCAGAATTTGATCTTGTCAAATTGGGCCACAACCCCAACACAAGGCCGCAACATTAAAATCAATTTTCATTAATCACTCTGAATAGTACATCAAAGAAGCTCTTAACTATAGAACTAAATCCTAACAGGAAAGAAATTAGAATCCTAAAAATCATAATCACAACAAAATATATCGTAACAAAATACTTATGAACATCTTGTCCTGCTCCTGCTAGTGATAATAACAACTAAAAAAAAATCTTGGACCAAAATCTTCCTCTGGTGACTAGTACATTAATATTGTGTATCATTCTCCCCGACAAAGAAAAGGAACTCAACCTCGAGTTTGAGCAAAAGTGCACTCGTTCATGCTAATGGGTTAAATACTTTGAATATGAAAACTACTCCCTCCATCCCCGTTTCATAGTTCATAGTTCCTTTCGGGAGTTCGTGCCACTTTTCAATTGAAAATATCTCGTAATTTATAATGTTTTATGTGATTTTAAAAATATTGGTTTATAGAACTAATCGAGATCTATCAAACAAGATCCATATTGGATATAAAATTCATACCAATTTAAAGATAAAACTAGTTTTTTATCAAGTTAGAATAGAACGAGGGACTATTAAACGGGGACAGAGGGAGTACTTGATTTGCTTCTGGTTCCAAGTAATCTTGGTTAGTATATCGTTGATGATATCCAACCTGACAACCGAAACAAAATCTTCAATGCGAATAAAATCAATCCTTTCAAAGCTAAAGAAATATGTTTGTGGGGAGCCAAAAGGATTCAATAATATTTTGGGAGCACTTTCATTGTCAAGAAGCTCTTGTTTTGATAAAATCGTGTCATTTACGGGATTTTCCTTCTCTTGCATTACTGGAATAAAAACTTCATATATATTCTATCAGGATTCATGGTGAATTTCAAAACTGTACCGATTTCCAACCATCAGGGTCCAAGCAAGCCATAATCTTGGTGTTGATTCCTGGCAAAGGCCCAGGTTGGAGGGCGATTTTTCCGCCAAACACTTTTATTGCTTCTGCAGTCTTGTAGACATCATCAGTGCCTATTGCAATCTAGAACAAATTAAAGATTTGTGAGACAGATGAAATCATGAAATAGATTAAGCCCAATAAAGCGTCGAAAGGATTTCCACCACATCCTATCTATGAATGGTTGACTGCTCAAACTCAAATGCAAAAATTGTACGGGAAAATGTAAAACAAATTACCTGTGCATAACCATTTCCTTTGTCATATTCTTTGACCCCATAGTTATATGTCAATTCCAGCACAACATTTTTATCTTCAGGACCATAACCCATCATTGCTGTGGTGTACTGGAGTAAAGCAAAGAGAAGAATCACCCCATAAGGAAAGCATAGATAACTATTTTCTCAAACTACTCAAATGGAGAAAATTTGCTAAGAGGAAAAATGAAAAGGAAATAGCATAACTGCTGCTATTAAGGCAATGGCCCCAGAAACAGAACCCCTGCATCTGCTACCATAACAAGTCTTCCTTTTCCAGTAGTAAGAAGTCTAGGTTTCAAAGTGAGTCGGTCCTTTTGTAACCCTTCCAAACACATCTGTTGGGTCAGCATTTTCATAGAGTGACACTAATATGCCACCCACAGAATCCAGATAACATGAGCACAGTTTGACATTGTGTTTAGGGATATACCAACCGAAAAATAGGGATCAAGTCTATTCATAATAAAGTGGTGGATTAGGGTCCTGTAATTCTATCATTCATGGTAAGAGGCTCATCAAGTGCACTTCTAGTCTCAAGAACACCACAGCCATACCACTATGTTTGGGAATTCTGTCTAAAGATTCTGTATCAATAGAACTTCATCGTCTTTTCTGAGAGAAAAGGTAGGGATATTTCAGTAAGATATTACACAGAAGATGCAAATGGGACTCACGTATGTACCCTAGATAACTCCACTAAAAAGGTAAAGTGAATGAAAATATGCTATGCCTCAACCCTCCGCTCTACCTTTCATCATAATAAGCCCTTAACTAAGATAAACAGACTCAACACATTGACATACATCTCTTACAGAAACGGCGCCTTGCATCCCAGACAGCTATTCATTTGGGAGGAAGAAGCTTTTAGAAGTAAAAATAATAGCCAACCCAAAACAGCTTCCAACAAAGAAAAGCATACCTTACCATTACAGCTCTGGAATATCATCTCAGTTGTCATGCTTAAACTTAAACATTCTAATATTTCCCAAGATTAGATAAAAACACCCAGACCAGAAGCCCAACTCCTAACGCAGACAATGTGAAATAGCACCAGTCATCTGTTTGTTTTTTGGCCTAGAGGTAAACAAAACTATAAGACCCGGTGGAAGCTCCAGAAATTTGTAGCAGGGTATTCAAAAATTACCTTACTCTACAGGCTAATTTATTAATCAACAACATATCTACAAAATCTCACCTATTAGCGTAAATAGTACAGTAAAAATAACTCTATTCGAAAAAAAATGTTATCTACCACACGGAATGAGAACTTAAAAATATACTTCTTTTTATTTGTCAACAAAAATTCAAGTTCTCCAATTGCATAGTGGACAATATTTTGAGAATGGAGCGAGTAAATTTTATAGTTGTCCGAGACGAGTTCTCATATTTTGTCCTAACGTTAAACTAACATATTAAACTACTAGTACGGTAGTACCCTGTTGAAACAAATTGGGTCGAATAGGTTGGAGCGGACTTTTTTGAAGATAAGCTCTTCTCAATAGAATGATATGATAAGGATTTCTATGGTAGACCATAATTCAAAGGAATATTGTTTAAGTTAATGGGGTTTTCTAACATAGTTAATGTTTTTTAAGCTTGTCCACAATTCTATAAGCTAATCAAAAAATAAACTAATGCAATTGATGTCATGAATACAAAATTACCATATTTAGACTATTGGTAACGAACATGAAGTGAAAATGACAAGCACAATACTTACCCCAATAGATTCTTCTTTTCCCTTTCTTTTTTTCAAATTTCTTTCACTATATTGTGAGCTTTGTTTGAATTACCGGGATTGATGGGCTGTAATTGAATTGTGGGTTGAGTGTTCAATTGTTTTTGGGCTGGTGTTCAAGATTATACTACAATTGGATGTTCAAAAAATGGCTGAACCAAAATTATTACATTTATTCTAAGAATTTTTTTTGAAGGGTGTTCCATTGAACACTGTTGGCTCCATGTGGAGCCGCCTCTGAATAAGACAAACTTATTAGAGAATTGAAAATGCAGTAATAAAGGTTGTGCAAACTCCAAAACAACACACAAGCCCTTCATTCCATGGTAACATCACATAGCCAGAAATTTTAAAACTTAAAGAAAATCTTGCAAGTCAGAGAGTAAGAACTCACCTTGTATTCAGGGTAATCTCTTTTTCTAAGAAGCTTCATGCCATAAGCCTTTAATTCAAGTTAAGGAAAGGGATCAGAACATCTACCAATTCAGGTATGCAATGGTGAACCTTCAGTAAAGTGTTCAAACTTCAGAAGTGTAACTATGGCTAAAACATTTGCAAACCTTCTTATGGTAAGTTATTGAGCGATCAAGGTCTCCCACTCGCAGCATTAATTGACATAGTGGTTCAGGTGTAGGCCCCCGCTCCAAAAGCTTAAACTTATAACCATCTGGATCTTCGATGAAGGCAATAGTGGTATTGCCACCTTTAATGGGAGAAGGTTCCCCTGTTACTTTGCCTCCCTTTGCTTTTACAAGATCCACCACTCTCATGACCTACACCATTACACAAGTAGCTAGATGCAATTAAACGATTAGCGGTGAAGGCATGAAGGAACATAAAACCATGTGAAACTAGCCAAATACTGAAATTCGTGGGTGCACAAGAGATCGCTAAAATATGATCCATTTACATTAAAAAAAAAAGGCGCGCAGGTGGAAACAAGAAACCCTTTGTTGTTAGTCACACTGATAAGTTGGAAATCATACTTGCAGCATGACATGCCACGAAATGGAGCTGGGTTGGACCCACAGAAATTGAATTGTTAGGTTTACTGACATAACATCAACTAAATTTTGACAAAAAGCTGACTTGAGAGACATTCATGTGGCAAGGCCAAAGCAAGAGGTTCCATTCAACAAAGGGCTGAAGAGCAAAAGGAGCCACAAGCAATTTCATGGTTTAAGAAAAATTATACAGAAAAATACAATTACATTTTCAACAATAGAACTTCAGTTTGTGTTATGAAGAAAAAGTCATGCTAAAGCCTAAACGCACTAATAAACTCACAGTTAAATTGCATATGAAACAGAAGACCACTCAGCTTAGATTGTACAAGCTCAGAAATCCTGCAGTGCGAAGCGGAGAGATTCGTTCTTTCTTTTCCCAACATCTAACCCACCCCCACCCCCATTTCCCCTTCTTCTCACAACAAAAAGAAAAAAGTAATAAAGCAGGAAAGTCTCTAGAAGTTAGGATGGTTCTTAAACAAAGCAAGTGAAAATACAATTACTCTAAGATTCCTAATTACGCATCGGTTTGTATTATATCCAGTACTTTTGTTTCTGAAAGAACATATAGAGACATAACAAAGCAATCTAGTTACAAATGCGCATGTATATACATATAATAGAAAAGGGGATATTGTGGAACATTTCTAACTTCATCTGACGTAATGATGGCTTTTGGACTAATTTATCTTTTCCTAGACAGGATTATTAACGTGGAACATGTCAAACAGTAAAGATCCGTCACAATTATGACATAAGAAAGCGAGTCCACCTGAACTTACATCTTCGACTGCAATACCAAAGTGACCAAAACCAGTTCCAATGTCATACTTGTCAACTCCATAATCTGCATGAGTCATCAAGACCAACAGAACCAATGAGAAATCAGCATAAGGTGAAGCGGTGTCACAGATTTCAGTAAGAGACAGAACAAATATGGGCATCTAGCAGTAAATTGAACATTCAAGCGTGCAATGACTAATTAGATGGCTCACTGTAAGTAAGTTCAATAGCAAAATTGGATTCTTCGGGCCCATATCCAAGAAAAGCATTTGAATATCTCTCCTCAGGTATGTCACGTTTTCTCAACAGCTTCATACCCAAGCACTCAGTATAGAATCTGTAATCACCAAAACCTTATCAGCTCCAACGGTGAACCATGGTTTATGTTTCAGTAGGATTGTGAAACAGAAGCCCAGGAAAGCAGTAAACACATGGCAAAGCAGATGTACTTTATTGTCTTATGCAAATCCCCGACGCGATAAACAACATGAAGCATTCTTCTGTTGTCATTTTTGACCCAGTCTATTGCATTATTCTCTGTGACATTAGTACTAGGTTGTGCCATAGTTGCAGCTGTAGAGCCCTCTATAGAATTCCCTTCCAGTCTTAGCAATGTGGAAGCTTTTACACCAGATAACAATGACTGAGGAATAGCTGGATCACCAATCAAAGTCATTAAGTGATCACCATGGAATGCAAAATAGTATGCATCAACTTGTTGTAAACTAAAGCAAAAATTGGAAGGAATAAAAAAGGAGAATAAAATAAAAATGAAAGCTCACAATTTGGATTATTTAACATAAAACTGTGGCTGTAGGAATATTTAGAGTTGAAAACATGAAAAGCCAGAAACGAAAAGAAACAAACATGGAGAACAATCCATACTACTGAAAGTCAAGAATGACAATAAAGCAGCAACTTCTAAGAAAGAACTATAAAAAGCGATAGAGTAATAGGTGCCTTCCAATTGGCAATCCCCTTGCTTTAAATTAAAAGAGGAAAACAGATGCTGCTAGCAAAAATTGGAGATCAGTGCTTTTGCAACAATATCACAGGTAGCATCAACAACAGGGTTTCCCTTGCACAGACCACAGTATTCATTTTTTCTGGCACAGTATAAACTGCTACGATATTGAGGCTGAATACTAAACCAAGAAAATAAGTTTTCAGGGAATGTTACTAAGTGCATCTCCTGGACTAGCCCTTAGTCACATAATCATTCAATAGTGCCCTCCGCTCGCACTCTCAATCCTTGCTCTCGCGAATTGTAATAGTTTGAGATGTTTTTGAAAGACGTTTTCGCACTCCCACAAATTATGTGGCTTAGGACTTTCCCATATCTCAGACTTAAATTTGAGGGAAAATACGCCCTTAAAAACCGTCCAATTGCTTCACTAAAACCAATATCGAGGTGAGTTTTATACTACTCTAGGGAGACTCAAACCATCTCCCAAAATGTTGAAGGGCATTTGGTATCTCCAAATTTACAATAACACCATGAATACTATAAATGAGTGTGCCCGCTGAATGCCCATCATATAAATTGTTTGCTTACTCAAATTAGGGCAAAAGTCTGAGTCAGGGCCACATATGGCCAAAAGTGTGCCACACAAAAACTCAAATTGACACACACACACATACACAAAAAGAACGCACACATACAACTATCTTCAATTAATATAAAATTAAAAAAAAAAAAAACCAGATTACGTACAGTAAACACTAACAAACACGGTTCCTTTATAGTTCACTAGAGGTTGGCCACACGCAATGCATGTGCAACTCATTTATAGAATAAAATAACTCCTAGAACCAATAACTGATTTAAAGTTGGTGTGAGTTGTGAGTAGCAATTTGAGGAAAGAATTAAACTTTCACACTTTTTTCCCTCAATTTGAAGAAGCCAATTCTTGTCCTGGTGTTGTGTTTCGGTTTTCAAAGGCGTGGTCATGGAAGAGCGGTTAACATGAAAAGGGGAACATGGGTGCAGTTGTAAGATGATCTTGTTTTGTACTCCGTATCTGTCATTTTAACATACTTGCGCGGCTGCGCAAATAAATCTCTAAATCCCAATCCTTGAATTTTGAAAGTTTGTTATTTTTTAATTGGCTTAATTGCAAGAACACCCCCTATACTATAACTTTTTGGCAACTTCACCCCCCTAACTATCCTTCGGGCATGTTGACCCCCTCCCCCATTTTTCGTCCAATTCCGTTAGGGATTTGGATGGAAATTTGCAAAAGTGGATGGAAAAATATTTTGACATACCAAAATGCCCTTATACACCTATTTATATAAACCCCCTCCTCTTTCTCTCTCTCTCTCTCTCTCTCTCTCTCTCTCTCTCTCTCTCTCTCTATTTATATTCGTTGTTCGGTTTTTGCTGTTCGTTGTTCGTGTCCATTCAGAGGTGGGAGATGGAGATGAGATGGGAGATGGGTTGGATGGCTTCCTGGTGTTTTGATCGGAAGAGATTGGTGGTCACCAATCGGAAGAGAGCGACAGCGAGAGAGAGAGAGAGAGAAGAGAGAAGAGAGATGGGAGTCATTCCTTTTTTTTCAGATGGGAGATGAGATGGGTCTTTTAACTTTTAAGTATATCCGTTTTTATTTACAAAGGGGTATGTTGGTCTTTTTACTTTTGTCCCATCCATTTTTTAACGGAAAATGGGGGAGGGGGTCAACTTGCCCGAATTTGATAGTTAGGGGGGTGAAGTTGCTCGGTTTTAAATTTAAGGGGGTGAAGTTGCCAAAAAGTGATAGTATAGGGGGTGTTCTTGCAATTAAGCCTTTTTAATTTTCCTAATCAAACTACCACACACACGCTCCTCTCACAACATGGTCTCCAAAAAACTCTCTCACTCTCTCTCTCTCTCTCTCTCACACACACACACACACACACTCAACCACGTTCCCAATGCATTTCCCTCTCCTGTGGAAGCATTGTAATTATCTATTTCGGCTGATGGCAAAACAAGTACAGAAAACTTAATGTGCATGGTCTCCTATCTATCTCTGAGTTTTTATTTTAGGGGAAAATTGCAACCATCTCTCAGAAGTGTAATTTTCGATAAATTCACACACTTTAAATTCTTATCTTTATTCGATTACAGTAAATGTATATTCCCGTGCACCGAACTGGTACAAAGCTAGTTCTTCTTTTTTCTTTGATAACTCATGTGTCTGGCCACGCTAGTTCTTCTAATGTAATTGTAATACCATTTATAGAGGTTTCCCTTACTTGAATATTGACTAGCTTAATCCAAGGTCTCTATTGTTCCAAAACAAAATCAAGCACTCCATAAGTTTCAATCCCCTTATTTTGCCCCACAAACGAAACACATTATCCTCTCTCAATATAGCATAAAGATTTGCGAACATAAACACATTGCATAACGTAGACAGAAAGGTAAAAGTGAGGGGGGGATTGAGAAGGTACCGCCGCCGAGGTGAAGGAGTGCGATTCTCCGTGAAGGGATGTAAGCACGAGAGAGGGGAACACGGGGTCGAGAACAAGAAGAGAGTAAAAGAGAAGGTAGAAGTGGAAAGGAAAGTTGTGAAGTCGACGGCGTTGGCGATGTGGACGCCGGTGGTAGTATTCTAGCCATTCTCTCTCTCTCTCTCACGACACAACCACGTACGCACAGAATCTATCCCTCCGTGTAGTATGTCTGTAGGGTAAATTTCACCAACACCCCCTCTATTTAATTTGAATCACGCTGCTAACGCTATTATTCTCCAAAATTACATTGTCCCCTCTTGGGGGTTGGGGCACTGAAGGCGGCCTAAGGGTATTTTCAATGCATACTCAAAACTGAAAAATCATACTTTGTCATCTCATCTTTTGATTATCTTTTTAAAGGGTTGCTAATATTAACAATGTGAAGTCCAATAATAGTCTATAATCAAAAATTTATTTTTAATAAAGAGAGTTGGGAATAAATGTAAGTGAGTGGGTCTATTGATAGTGACGGAAGACGAGGGAAAGAGAGAGTGTGGTCACCATTAATTCGATTATCCAAAGATTTTTTTTGCTAGGATTGATTATCCAAAAGCCAAATTTTAGTTATTCGTTTAGGGGTTACTAAGTTTGATTATACAATTATGAATTATATTTTGGATCAATATTGCTAGCTTTTGAAATCTTTTAGTTTTGATTATGCCATTAGAGACATTCTAAGGACATCTCCAATCCATCCTCCATGTCTTCAAACGTAGAGGAAAACCAACTCCAACTCATCCTCTAAAAGACTAACTCTCTTTCTCTAAAAGCATCCCTATTATAATAAGCAAATGAGTGTGGATAAACAAATTTAACAACAATGCTCAAAAAAACACCCCACATTGTAATAAGCAAAATTACAAGTTTTTTAGCAAATAACCAAATTCTACCCATTCCATGTAACGCCTCAATTTTCGGAGATAAAATCGAAGATTTTAAATATTAATTTCTAAAAACCTTTCCTAATTTAAATTTAAAATCCAAAGTAGAATCCTCCACATCGAGGTTCATTTATTACAAACCACTGGGAAACTACTAAAATAGTCTTTGGGGAAATAAAATAGATTAAATAACAGAGCCGACTTCTAAGTTTGATACGGATCCCAAGCGTACTCGGGCTCAGCTCCCACCTCTGGATTCTCCTCTGCATAAAACTGTTTGCCCTCGGGATTCTGTGTCTCTTCCTGATTCTCTGCAAAATCTGACACGGATGCCAGGAAATTCGTGCCTGAGTGAAAGAGTTCACCCCGTAGTATAATCCAACCCAACTACCCCTCGTACTTTACAGCTAGCAGGCAACGGGATAATAATAATACGAAGAAATCAAAACAGAGATATTTCACATTATCCAGTTTATTATTATCCATTAACCTAATGTGAAATCTAAGACCTCATCCGCGAGATCTTTCCTCCCCAACCACTAGCCATGCTCGGTCCCATGAGATCACTTCCTTTTGCTGGCGTGGATTACAGCTAAGTTATGTACCTAGCGTGTATCCCTCTCATTCCAACAAAAGGAAAGCTTATCATGCCTGAATCACAGCTAGGGTTCGCCTATCTTATGCACCACTTCACAATCGTCACAATCATCGTTGGGCTTACTTTGCCAACTTCAATTCATCACTGGGCTTACTTTGCCAGTCTCAATACATTACTGGACTCCCGCCAGTTTTAATTCATCACTGGGCTTACTTTGCCAGTCTCAATTCATTACTGGACCCGCCAGTTTCAATTCATCACTGGGCTTACTTTGCCAGTTTCAATCTCATCACATCTCAAAATCCCTGTCACGACCTAGATTTTCAACATAAATTAAATAATACGTTTTAATAAAAGGACCTTGCTTGCCATCATATTCCCAAAATAATGTCCCACCTGTTTAATTACAGACAAGTCCCCAGTTCAAAGAAGATATACTTTGGCACCACGGCCCAAATTAGCTTAACTACATGTACAAACTTAGTTAAAGATAATTCGAGAATAATTAGTTACAAAGCCCTCTTGACCCAAAAGCTAGACTATTACAAGATGATAAAGTAACTAAGTGAAATAAGCTTCCAAAAGTCTGTCCACAATCCAAGCATGCAACGCATGATGCTACTGTCTAGCGTTCGAACCCGAAAAGAAAGATTTTGTTGAGCTACAATAGCCCAGTAGGAAAATCTTAACTAATGTTATATGCAAACATGTTGATAAGTGCAGATGACAGGAAAGGTAAGAAGACAGTTCGGTACCAAACGATCAATCGGTTTATAGTCTAAACCTCTGTTCCGGTTAGATACCCTAGTCACAAGACTCAACAACCTCGACATTCTCAGCTCAACTCGCTACCTAAGACTTTTCCCAAATCGGTATTTTCACCCTTTGCGTTACCGTACAACGCCACGTGGATTACCGTGTTACCACCCCTTGCATCACGATGATCCTACAATCCATGGGTTACCGTATTTCCACCCCTTGCATTACGAAACCCAACAAAGTTTCCGTATTACCACCCCTTGCGCTACGGGACTCCCTAAGCCAACTTCCGATCCAAACGACTAATTCCTTAAACGATATACACACTAAGACATTCCCAAAATCACTTTCATCGACGTAACATCTTAAAATATGCCAACGATATCACAAATTGTATCATAAACATTCACATATTCGAACAATCAACAAATAAGTACTTAACGACGTTTAACTAAGTAATTCCCCATTAGATTCGTGCTAATGGAAGGCCAACGGACAAGGGATAATGACGATAGATCAAAGGAAACCAAATAAACGAGCTTGAGATCGATTAGGAGGTGTTCAAGAGGGTTTAGAAGTGGTTGGGAGTCAAAACAATCAACGCAAGAACAACAAGAACAAAACCTGGAGTTAAGCTCCCCGTATCGATACGCCAAAAAATCCGTATCGATACGCAACCAACTGTCCAAAAAGATAAGCTCCCCATATCGATACGCCACAAAATTCGTATCGATACGGATTGGCTTCGGGTACTATTCATGCAGAATTTTAGAACACGAACCACAGCCAAAATCTAACAACCAATAGCTCGATTTTACACCAAAACAACAAGGAAACATATAAAAGAGGTTAAAAAGTTCCTACCTCGAGACGATAACAAAGATCCCCGAGTTTAGAACGAGCCCTAGCTTTCTTGGACTTCGAATCTTCGATTTGAGCTTGACCCAAGGATTTCCAAGCTCTAGAACGCGATCGGGAGGCCGGATGGTGGTTAATTCTTGAAGATTTTTGCAAGATTGAGTGGGGTTTTGAATGAGGAGAGAAGAGAGAGAGAGAGATCGGCAGGGAGGGAGGGAGGGAGAGGAACGGATGAGAGAGAGTGAAAGTGGAGAAAATGATCTCCTACATCTAACACTTACCCCTATTTATACTCATGAATCTTTTTATCACACCTACACTCCATCAACTCTCTATTCTTTTACTTTAGTCATTGATTCAATTAATCTCCCAATAAACCATAAATTTTTTCCCAATTAGTCATTTAATGAACATTTCAATATTTAAAGAAAATATGGGTCTCTACAATCCCGCCTGCAGGCAATCTCTAAAAAGAAAGAAACTTCACACTTTATCCATTACTTAGCACCGTCTAAGTGATTTCTATTTCGCATACCACCCCATGTCTTTAGAGTCCAATCTAGCATTCAAATCAAATATCGATACAATATTATTCACAGTAATAAATAAAAATGAATATCAAGCGGATCAGAACAAATAATAGGCAGATGCAATCACACAACTTTTTATTACTGGGCCCTTGCCCTTAATCTTGTATGGTCTCAAAATCATTAATAAGATAAAAACTTTTATAAAAGATTTTAAAATAATTTGTCTAGACTTTATTTAATTATTTTATGAAATTAGATTGATTAAGAAACTAATTAAATACAATAATTAGGTTAAAATATTGAAATAATTATTCTGACCATCATAAGGGTCTTAAAGGTCCTATACAACATGTTTGAGTATCAAAAATTGGGTTCGGAGGGTCGCAGAATTATTTTGGAATAAAGATATTAAGTAATAGTCGAAAGAAGGAAAATAGATAATAAATAATTAAATAATTAAAAATATGTTGAGGTTAACATCATTTCATCTCAAGGATGTAAGGAGTCTAAATAAAATTATTCGGACATTAATAACATATTTTATAATATCGTGAAGTATTTTTGTTTAGAAACAATGTGTAAATAATAATAAATAGTTAATTAAACAAAAAAAATATTATTTTAACAACATATCATCTTTGAGATGCAAGGAGTCTAGGAAAAATAGTTTGGGTGCTAGAAACATTATTCGGAAGGTCGCATAGATTTTTCGTTTGTAAACTTTGATTGAAAACAAATAAAATTTAATAAATAAATAATAAAATAAAAAAATATAAAATTAACAAGTTATGATCTTTGAAGTATGAAAAGTCTAGGAAAAATAGTCCGGGGGTCAAAGTCGAAGTCCGGGATGTCAAAAAGTCGTTTCGAACTTTTTTTATCAACTCAATCTACCAAATAAATTAAACTGATATAATTAATATGTTTTATACTAATATGATATTACACTATTAGAAAATAATATCAAGTCAGTAGTCTTTTATAATATTAATATCAGAAAGATTGTAAAATAAATATCATAATGGTCATCTTCTACTTAAATAATATCAATTTGGTAAATCTGGCCGAAAATATTATTTTTTTCGTTTTGGCTCGGTTTTTTTTTATGCACGGGACCAATTGGGGCATAGGGTTAAGCATATAAACACAATATATATTTAGAAGAGTGTTTGGAATGGATTATAATACCTTGAATTGGTTCGAATTGATTTTCGATCGAAACTTGAATTTTGGAGAAGATGACTTCGGGTTCTTCGATCGGGAGACCTTGGGCTCGAATTGGATGGTGTTTGGGGATGCTTGGGGTTGAGGGAAGAGACCGGAATGATCAATTTGAGTTTCGGTTGATTGTAGCTACGAAACCCACTTTTCTCTCTCTTTCTTTCTCTCTCTAAAACTCCATGGATTGGAGTTCGATTTTCTTCGAATTCTCTCTTTCTTCTGGACTGGTAGGGTGTGAAAAATTTCGTGGCGAACCCTAGGCTCAGAGTAATGAGGTATTTATAGGAGAATTGACGAGAGTTTCAATTAAAATTGGGGAAAATTTTAGAAATGGTCCCTCTAGTTTGCACGAATTTTCATTTTCGTCCCTCTAGTATCAATTGTGTTACTTTTAGCCCTATAGTTTGCATTCTGCCCCAATTTGGTCCCTCTCGCTTACGGCGTTAATGAAACTAATGGAATTGGAGGACAAAATTGTCATTTCACCTTACAGAGGGACTAAATTGAGATTTCATGCAAACTAAAGGGACTATTTCTACAATTTTATTTTTTACTTTTGTTTTTGTACACAAAATTATTTTACATGGAAAAACTACTTGTTCCAAAAGATTTCAATTACTTTTTTTTTCATTTGCTAGTTTTGCGTCAAATTTTTGTGATTTATTGATTCGTCTCGGCGAGCGAAATCGGAAAAGTAAAAAAGATTGATCGAAACTCATAAATTTTTTAAAAAGTCAAAAAGTCGTCATTTTACTTTTTCTCTTTATTCAAAAATTATGAGTTTCGATCATACTTTTTTACTTTTCCGATTCCTCTCACTTGGACGAATCAATAAGTCACAAAAATTTGACACAAAACAAACAAATGCAAAAAAAATTTGAATAGAGACAAAAAAAAATTCACTTAGACTTTTTAATCCAAACCCACCCTTCAACCTTTTTCGTTTGAGGGATTCAAATTTTTTGGATACGGTCTCCAATAAACTTTCTCTATCTATCTATTTCCATTCATTACTCTTATTAAAAACCACACTCAAAATTTCCAAACGAACAAGGCTTTCTTTTTTTTTTTTTAGTAGTATCTTTTATTGCGTGAAATTATAAATTATCATAACCTCTTAAGTAACTCATTTTACATAAAAGGCAATTTGATACTTTCACGTGAATAAAAATAAAGGGGAGTGTCAGCGGACAAAAGAAAAGTGTTAAAATCATTTCTCTTTAATTATTGTCCTATCATGGAATTCATCATAAAAAATATTTGGAAGTAAAAAATTACTTTCAACCAAATCAAATGTGTTGCTAATGCCAATATTATTTTTGTTTGTGCCAAAATTGTAGTACACTTCTCAATCAAAAAAGTACTATAATATATTTGTCGCCAGGGTGATGAACATGTTTGTTGTAAATAATTGATTTAAAAAATAATCTGGTTATCGCAAATAACATTAATTGAACTGAATAATGTTAAAAGAGAAGAGTCAGGACGAAATATGCCAAATTCATAGTCTCTCTCTATGTAGAGGTGATGCAGCTATAGTATATCTCTTTATGTACTAAGCTATATAGTTTGAAATCAAACATCAAAATAATTTCCGTTTGACCCAAAAAAAGAGAAAAGAAATCAAAGGCGTAAAATATTTTACAAAACCCGATTACCAAGAGGTATGACTTGAATTATTAACCTCCTCAAATCTCGATGATATCCCTTTCGAGCATTTGAAAAAAAATTATGCCTATAAAAAAACCCCATTTTGTTGGTAGTGATTTAACATAAATTTATTTACAAAAACAAAAGTAAAAAATAAAATTGTAGAAATAGTCCCTCTAGTTTGCATGAAATCTTAATTTAGTCCTTCTGTGAGGTGAAATGACAATTTTGTCCTCCAATTCCGTTAGTTTCAGTAACGCCGTAAGCGAGAGGGACTAAATTGGGGCAGAATGCAAACTATAGGGCTAAAAGTAACACAATTGATACTAGATGGACGAAAATGAGAATTCGTGCAAACTAGGGGGACCATTTTTAAAATTTTCCCTTAAAATTGGATTAAAAAAGTTGTATCCTTTTAGGACTTGGATTTGGACTAGATATGAACGAAAATACGATCACGGAGGAGGTAGAAACTGAGTAGGAGAGTGAGAGACGAGAGAAGTGTACATGCATGCAATTATATGCATGTAAATCAAGAAAAATAAATTTAAGTAACAATTATATAAGATAAGATAATTATATTTGTATATATCTATTTAAGGAAAAGAATTTTATTAATGCAATAATAATTTTTAATGGTATTATTAATAAAAAAAAGTTACGGGTTGTTACATTCCATAACCAAACTTAACAACTTTTACCAATAACCAAATTCAAAACTCAATAACTCAAAAACACAATAATTTGGTGTGGTCGGATGCATGATTGAAATTCGTTTGCAATTAGACAAATGTGTATTGTGGGGGGTTTTTTTTGTTAGAGATGCAAAAATAACCAATGTGGAGGTAGAGGTTGTTAAGTTTGATTATAGACTAAATGGATGATCAAATGCTGACGTGTCACATTTTGGTTATTGATTTTGATTATTACCATTGCGGATGCTCTAACTTTTCTTTTCTCTGCTTTCTCTCTACAAACATCTAGTACGGTTTCCTGGTAGGGGGGTTGGGGTTGCCGCCTCACCACAGCCCACCCTCCCAACCTTCCATCACCGGCCGTCCACTCCTTGCTATGATTGGTTGTTGGGTTGCTTGGTGAGATCCTCTGGCGAATAAGCCTCCGGAACCGGAGTGGCAGTTTGTCCGGTGACATGATTACAGCTGAGGTTCTTTTTCCTCCTCCTCCTCCTCCTCCTCCTCCTCTCTCTCTCTCTCTCTCTCTCTCTCTCCAGATCTGTCTCTCCCTGAGTTTGGTGCTCCCGGCGATGGCACCAATCGTCCGCTGCAGTCCACCTATGTGCTCTCTTTTCCAATCTTCCTCACTGTGCAAGTTTAATTGGTGTTATTAGGCTAGCTCGGCCTTGTCGTTTGGGTGTCACTTGTTCGAGCCCTGACAAGGTTGTTGTTGTGAGACAGAGATAGTTGTTGGTGTTGCTCGATGGTGGGGTGTAGTTGCTGCAGTGATCTGCGATCTCGGTGACGGGATTTAGGAGTGTAAATCTATTTATGTAGGTTTTGGTTTATTTTTCTCTGCTGTGTTTGTTTTTTTCGGTTTTCTACCCCAGATGGAGTTGTTTCCTCCCCTTCGGGGGTTTCCATTGGCTTGATTGTGCAATTTTTATGCGGCAAATGTTGTTCCCAGAAGGTTATATATGTGGGAGTGGGGTGCTTTCTTGCTGGCCTCTCTCTTGTGGCTTGATTCACTCGTTGTGTTGTAGAAATCTTGCTCTTCTTGATGTACTATTTTTCCTATAATAGAACCTCCTAATATTTTGGCAAAAAAAAAAATCATCCTCTAGTTCCCTCTTTTCCCTCTATTTCACTTTTATGGGCATGAATAGTGACAAAATGTCCCATCAATCCTTTAAAATGGAAGGTTTGATACTTTTTTTCTTTTACGTCCTCCAAATATAGAGAGAGGAGGACGTAAATGAAAAAAAAATACCTGACCTTACATTTTGGAGGGTTGATAGGACACTTTGTCACACTATTCACACTTATAAAGGTGAAATAGATGTTAAAAGATGAAATAGAAGATTCAAAAAGTGGATTTGAAAAAAATAGAGGATAGGATGCTTTTTTCTTGATTGAGATTCAACATTGTTGGGATGCTTTCTTGTTGATTGTTTATATGGTAGATCCTCATTTCTGTTGTGCTTGTTCCCAACTAGCACCCAATATAAATGACAAAATAGAGCATTATAGCATTTCCCAATACTTAAGCCATGTTTTGGGGACCAATGCCAAAATTTGGCTTCCTACATTGGTTTTTTTCCACTGTTTAGCCGAACTGCTCTGGTAATGTCAAAACCAGAAGTTGACCGACTCCCTTCCTCAACTACTTCCCAATTACCCTTTTCTTAACTAATAATTTTGAACTACCTACTAATTATTTGTATTTTAACTACTTTTTAACCACCTTCTAATCGCGATTTTAGTAATTAAGTTTTAGGCACCAGCTAATTTTCTATATACCTCAATTACCTTCAATTACTAAATTTCACACAATTATATGACTATATAATTAGTATTTCAGAAAAAAATTGTAATTGGAGTAATTAAGCAATAAACAAGTAGCTAATAATTTTTATACTGTAAAATACGTATCATTCTGCATTTAGATCGATGAATCTAGAAAGATGTAGTAATAGCATGTTATAGTTTGAAGGATCTATTAGGGTGCAGCACAAAAACTCGCCCTTCAAAATTTGAAGTGTGGTAGCAAAGTACAATTTTGATGCTAGCTTTTTGATGTATACGTTTTTAAAAGAGCATTAATGTGTTTCCCAATCATCTTGAACCATGAGAGGTGGACAATCAACCTTTGGAAATGTGATGAGTTCTAATCTATCGATCGATTAGTTTCATAGGAGGGTACTCAGGACACCAAATTTTTTATTTTTATTTTTGAAATACAAGAAAGGATTTCATTTATCTTCAAAAGTAAACTTACAAAGATTAAAGAGAAGCACAATCAAGGATCAAAAAAAAAAAAAAAAAAAAAATCAAGAAGAAAGCATCTCTACAATGTTGACACCCAGACCCTTGACAATCATATGCCCAATCCCAGACACCTATTTTCTTACAGCAACACATAAACACACAGCCACTTACACAAACTCATTGTCCAGTGTGTGAATTCCACATGTGATGTGAGTGAGTTTTTGTAAATGTTTGGACACTCTCAAACGACTGGCTTTTGAATTAGGGCTCAATTGAATAAGAGTGCGTACTATCCTTTCGGCCAATACACATAGTAATCACATTTGCAGTTGTATTCGATTGATGTTAAAAAAAAGAGTCACATTCGGTCATGATTTATCAGATATAACACCAGAACAAAGGCGAGCCGAACTCCAAGCAATTATAGTATGGGGTCTCCAAATTGCTTGGAATCGGGGTTTTCATGAACAAGATTTGGAATCAGACTCGCACATCATTACCTTATTAGATGGAGTAACCTTGGGAATCCTTTGAGAAAACAGAAAGAAAGACAGTGCATTCACTCACAGCCAATTCTTCTTCAATCGCACAAGCCATTCTAACAACCTAGCTATGAATATGCTGGGGCTTCTCTCAAAGATTGATTTACATTGTGCTAGCTTCACCATGAAACCGGAAAAACATTACAAAGCAGATTACCCACCCCACAGGCAGCACTTAAAAGTTACAACCCCTCTGGTTTGGACACTTTGGACACTAATATTACATTACTTACTTAAAAGAGATTAAATTCTTTCCACTGGCGGTGGAAAACCCTACTTTTCCACCATCGCTTTTTTCGGTCCTAGCTACCATGTGTTTATTGTTGATCGGAACCGTTCATCTTGTAGATTTCATATAATGGTGTATCTACGCAAAAAATAAACTTGATCGGACATCAACACGAGTATCAAAAATTCAAATTTTGTTTTGTAAAATGGGCAATTTATCTTTTATTATTATTGATAGAATCAGATCGTCCATTGCATAAAACAAAATTTAAATTTTGATATATCTATTGACTTCCGATCAAATTGATTTTTTGCATGGCAATACTTCATTGCGGGTCTTAAAATATGATCGGTTCAGATTACAACAGTAGACGTTCGGTAGAGCCCACAATATGCGTTGATAGCACCAGGGGTGTATAGAATTTAATCTCTACTTAAAAACACTTACACAAAAGAAAGGGATTCAAACATCACATTTGATTTCCTTAAAAAAAAAACGACGACACAATGACTCCTCGTGGACCCCTTAAAAGATTTTTGGTTTGAGAAGTGTACGTCAGAAGTTTATTCTATCCAGGAATGGTAATGGCTTAAGCACCTTCATTTGGTTGGATAATTGGCATACCCTTGGCCCTTTATTTCAGAGATATGGGAATCAAGTGGTCTTCAACCTTGGTAGGTCTCTTCATGCAACAACTATTAGTTCTATTATTCATAATGGGACCTGGAGATGGCCTAGAATGAGGCTTCCTATTGTTCGAGAAATTGTGGCCTCCACAGATCCTAACCTCATCCCACATGTTGATAGGGAGGACATTGTTACTTGGACTTTGTCCACAAATGGTTCTTTCTTTGTTAGGTCAGCGTAGCAGGCCCTTCGCACTAATGGGCATGAGGTGTTTTGGTTTAATATGGTTTGGCATAGATGGCACATTCCAAGATGGTCTTTCATTCAATGGCTGACCCTTCTTGGTAGGTTGGCTACTAAGGACAGACTAAGAGCTTGAGGTCTGGTCAATGACACTTCTTGTGTCCTTTGTCAGGGTGGTCTTGAGTCCCATTTACATTTATTTTTTGAATGCTCCTTTACTTCTGTTATCTGGGAGGTAGTGAAGCTAAGTGTGGTTTTGTTCTTCCTTCTCGTGCTCTCATGGATGAGATTCACTGGGGTTTAACTCATTGTAAGGACTGCTCTATCCAATCTAGTCTATTCAAGCTCTGCCTTGCTGCTTCAGTGAACTATATTTGGAAAGAGCGAAATGGAAGAATTTTTCAACAGATTGGCCATGAATCTAGTTCAGTGGTGCGTTTGATTCTGGAGGAGGTTAAGGCTAGTATGACCTCCTGGAGGCATGTTAGTAGGTCTGCTACTAACATTTGTTTGATTGTAGAGTGGAGTTTAAATGTTGACCTCCTTTGTACAGTCTAGTTTTATTCACTCTGTTCTATTTTCTTTCATAGGTTTTTTCCTTCTACAACTAAGGTTTGTCCTAGTGTAGTGAGGTGTTTCCCTCGTAAGGGTTCCTCCCCTTGAGGGTTTTGATTTGGTCATGTTATACAAAAAAATTGTTTCCAAAAAAAAAAAAAAAATTCTCAACTCCGGGTGGCAAACTTAACACTGTAGTACATGTTATGGTGCGTTGACAAAAGGTTTCACACATTGCCGGTTCCAACAAAAAGTTCCAACAGAAGCCAAACTTTGCCAGTTCCACCAAATCCATAATGCAGTATGTTTTGGGAGAAACTATTACATATATGTTTGTATTTACACCCGTTTTTGGCACTAAATTTGGGCTAGCGTTGGATGGCTATTTAATTAAATATTAATTAAATTGGGCCAATTTTAATGAGTCTCGTGAGCTAAAAATTAATGGGCCGCATTAATTTTTGTAATTTAGAGCAAGGCCCAATTAATTTTAGTTTAGAAGCTTGGCCCATGTTTTATTTTGTGAGAATTGGCTCATGATTTGTGGATAAACGGTTGTGGATTAACTCCAACCATTACTTATGGAGAAGATTGTGGGCCGTGATGCATGGAATAATTGTTCCAAAGTCATGTGGTCAAATGGCACCCACGTCCCTTGATTCTCACGCACAAAGGAAACAGTTAGAGATTTGTTTTCCAAAAGTTGAAATCAATCAATGAGGGACACATGGCAAGCTGTGGACACTTGGGAAGTTGGAGAATAGGCCCATGATCTCCATTTTCGTATGTTCAGGAGGTGGGCAAACAGTTCTGTATTTTTAAAAGGCTATTTGACTTGTCAAAATAGCCCACTACATTTGGTAACTACCCATGACCAGAGAAGAATATGTGCAGAGAAGAATATGTGCATTATTCTGATAACTTCTCATAACCGTGGCTTTTGGAGGGAAAATTGGAAGATCATAGAACATTTGTCATCACCACATGCAGGCTGGAAATCCTTTGCATGCAAAAACCGTGGAGCAACATTTGTCTATAAATACTAGAAGTCAAGAAGAAAAAATGGTTTTCACACCAATT